>CM021312.1:2518555-2613230 GCA_010645155.1 Tigriopus japonicus | reverse complement strand
TAGTTTTTGTTTTGACTTTTCACAAAGGCTCGTCAAAAAACAAAATTAAATTTGTGCCAAAAAACCAGACTCGCTGATGTTTGACTCGACTCATCACTAATACTTAATAAAATTGAAAGGAAAAACAACCAATGCTAGAGGGAAGAATTTGAATTTAATAAAATTGCTCATTATAGGAATACTTTGCTGCCGACCGAAATACATGTTCAGTACATAGCGTTCCTCAACAAAAGAAAAATAGTTTGATACAAGAAAAATCCCTGCAGGCGGAACTAATGTCTATCTATGTGTTACTGCCTTCAAAAAGTGTAACGAAAATTTTGAGTAACGTACAATAAAATTATCAAAACATTTGCCAATGTCTCATATGGCTTGTTCAACCTTAAGATGAGATCGAAATAAAATCTAGACTTTGAAGCAATTTTCACGCAACCTCAAATTCAAACGCCTTCAAACTCGGATCAAGGTAAAATTGACTTTTGAGGCAGGAAGGATTTAACGTCTTAGCTTATCTCCAAAACATTTCAAGCAAGCTCTTCTTTCTGCTTTACTTATTATAGCAACACATTCAGATCTTATTTCCTTTTTTTGAATAAAAAACAACGACTCTTTTTGTGTTGCACACCTCAATTTGACCGGTTTTTGTTGGTTAGAAAAGCTAACGACCTTAACAGTTTTCAAAACAGGAAGTCCCAGAGTGAAACCCATTTAAAAGACAAATTGAGTCAATATTGAGATAAGCGTCACTTCTTGGACGCTCAAGGTTCTCATTGGCAAGAGAAGGTATAAGGTTTTCTACCGTGGTCAATCACCCAACCACTCTCTTTGTGTTCATTTCACTTTGAGTCTCTGAGAATTGGGGGGAATCCCCAAAAGGTAAATGGCTCCAATTCCCGGAGTTACGGTGAACCTTGTCGGTTGGTTTCCGACGAAAGAAAAAGAAACCTGCGTTGCAGTACCAGACAACTTAAATTTTTGAGGAGCCTTTAAGATTAGGGAATATTTTGCAGCCATTCATATTAATCAAGCAACGCCATCTTTAGTTTAATTGAGGATGACAAGGACGTATATTTTGATTTTCACTATCTTCAGCATTGTCTCCTATCTTTTGGCAGAATGTACAAATGCTAGTTTATGCTTAATAGGCTAATATTTAACCTTAAATTACTTGCAACCATATTTGAGAGATTCGTTCATAAGTGATAAGTTGAAATTTTAATCAAATATTTGTTTGCCAATGTAATTGTAAAGTTAGGAGACAAAAAGTGAAGATAAAATTGCACATAATAGGATGAGAAATGGAGGCTGGGTGTACAGGTCCCAGTGAAAATCTGAAGCAAAACATTTTGCAAAGACAATATTTTATGAGAGAATGTACAGTTTACTTGGCACAATAGTGTCTTAAATGCCTTTGTTGTTAAACCACAGCTGAGGTGGCAATGACACTCAACCAATAGAGCCATCAATGTCTTCTTGATTTGAAAAATAATCTTAGCCTCAAAGTTTGGTTTAATTTGAAAACACTCATTAACTTGAATTTTACCAACCCTGAATCAGGGCACGGATTCTCTCTTCAAAATGTTAGGTTAGGACAGGAAGCAAGAAGCCCTGATGAGTTCTCTAAGATTCAGACAAAAAAAAGAATTCATCACAACACCAACAACTACAAGTTTACCACCAAAAAGTTAAATCCTCTTTGTGCTTGAAAATGTGTCTATTTCCATTTTTAGAGACATAATTATCTTTTGAGCTAAAACAATCTGGTAGTATATAGCTGTTGAAGAATTGTTCGTTTTCCTCTCTATTTCCGCCCCACCAGTCTGCCGCGTGGACATCTCCATCCACAGAGGAAGAGACTAAATTCAACATAATTCTAACTATTTATTATTAATGCTATTTTTATTTTTTTTATTTTTTATTCTATTTTATTTTATTAATTATAACTTTTGTGCAATAAATGTGGTATTCAATTGATATGCAAGTATAACAATTGTTTAGATACATCAAATAGGACATTGGGTGGTGACAATTGCCAATTTTACTTGAAATATTTGGTGTTTTGCCTCTTCTTGAGTGCATGGATAGTACTGGCTGGCTTACAATGATGGGGCAGGTCACAGCAGCGTTCATATGGAGAGACAACAGATAATTTTTCACAAGCTTTATTAAATCAAAACTTTTTGGGCTCAATAACTGAACAAAACTGTAATTAATCATCTCTAATTGGCCGAAATACGTTTTTAATACAATTTCAAAGGCAACAAAAACATTCTGTTCACAAGTATGTTTATTCAATGTCATTCAATGTATGTCCTCTTGCAATTACAATGACTCCCAAACTCTTCCTGAATCTGATGAACACTGGTGTCCAAATTCCCCGAACAAATCGATCCATATTGAAACTAACCCTGACTCAAGCGCCTTAAAGTACGAGCGGACTTGCCCTAGCTCAGCCCTGAATCCACAGGTGGCAGACTACTCATTCCAGGGTCACTTAATCCCTTTAAAAACTTCCTTGATTCCAAAAAAGCCCTTTATTTCCAACAACACAAAGTTATTCAAAACAAATAAAATTTTCGTTCGAACGGTTTATCCCTTTGAACACGTGTCTCAGTTTTGTTTGAGCGACCCTGATTCACCTATGACAAGAGTGACGTAAGGATGCTCAGCTCAGCTTTGATCAGGGTGATGAAGGAATGTCAAAATCTTGTACAACTAACATGAAATGTGTTAACTCTTTAATCAGAATTAATCTTGCAACTATTGACTTATAACTCTTAATTAAGCCTATCTTAAGCAACGAGGGTTGATTTATGTTTGATCAATCAATGAAAGATGGGAGTGCAAATAGTAAAAAATAGATTGTGAAACCCTGTATGTTGATATTCAGTCCTCGGAAAACAGTGAAGTTTCGTTGAGGGATCGAATAAGGTAGGAAAATAAACCTGGCTTCTGGATTAACCATTGATAAATCCGTAGGTGTTAACTTTACTTAGGATTTTAGGAGCTAAAATACACATTATTGTTCCTGACAATTTCCTGTTGTTTGGAATGTAAGATTGTGTAGTCCTGAGTAGATTAGAGGGTTAAGAGATTATTGTTACTTTTGGTTATTGAGGATTAGATAGCTTTTGATATTTTAAGAAGGGCTTAATTCCATTGTTTTGACAATAACCAAAGTCAGTAGTGATGAGTCGACTTTTTATGTATCGAGTTATCAGAGTCCGAGCTTTACAGATGAAAAGAAACTAAATTGCTTCTTTCATGAGTGTTGGAATAATGCGCAATGAGCCAAATTTTGGGAATGTACTAAGAAATTGCAATTCAAAATCAACTAATTCCAAAAACTAAACTATTGAATTGAAGGCTGTGACTCAGATATTTTCAAATTCTGGGGAAAGGAGGGTTAGGGAAGTGCCAAACTTAAACATTGGCTTACGCAAACTCAAATTGATTTTTGTGTAAGTGTAACTTTTTCGAGAGCAATTTACAAATTTGCATTTTTTTGTCATTGAATTCTGAGTCTCAAGCTTTCAAAAGCCTAGGCAAAGGTCTTATCCATCTCTAGTATTTTAACCCTAGAAACCTGTAATTGAATCGGTCAAGACCCACTTAATCATTAAGCCACGAAATACTTGTTAAATTCTTTGACATTAAAAAGCAATACGAAATTGTTAAAATGACTAGTTTCTTATTTTCATCGTACAAGGACTAACATTATATTAGTAAATTCAGTGTTTTTGTTCAGTGGTTCATTGCAATCACATAACCTTATTTTTATGTGGGAGGCTTTCTATAAATATAAATGCTTTGATATCCTGAATGTACGAAAGTTTATCAAATAGATGGGCAAGAAGATCTTCCAATGAGGACATTTTATTGATTTCTTAATTGACAAAAACAACAACAACAACAACATCGGATTGTTAGTCGCTGAATCTAAGCATCTTTCACCCCAATTATTTATGACAGGAAAGAAAGTGATCTTGTGGAGAAAGGAATCAGGTTCAAAGTGAAAAGTCATGAGTAATCACTAATCAGATAACCTTTCTCCGTTATCATCTTCAAAGAAGACTTCAGGTTGGATCAATCAATGTTTGTTTGCTTTATAAACTTGATCCAATAAGGGGAAAAGACACGCCAAGGTTATCTGGATTTTTTTCACCAAAGGCATAAATGAAGCCGTGAATCAAGAAAGATTATATGATTTCAGAGCAGAATTGGGCTTACACCTAAGGTAAACTTAAACAATCTAATGGAGCTGTTAACTTTGACAAAGATACACACTCACCACACATGAAAAAACATTTTCCTCAAAGTTAAATAGATGCAAATGAGAAAATTATGACCGCCACGAGTATATTGACAAAAGAACTTTAGAAAGAGGAAAAATTCATAATGATAGGTGAAATTCTCTTTTGTTTAAGAGCTGCTTTCCTGTTTTTCTTTTGCTTGACTTGAACTTCTGTTTTTTCAACAAACAAGGTATTCATTCTTTCTTTTTGTTTGACTATTTTTTTGTCTTTTAACAACCAAGAGAAATATTCTACTCTCATTCAGAGGACACTTATCCTTTTTGTTTCGAAACAGAAAAAGACAGAAAAGGAAGTTTCCTTTCAACTTCTTTTCTCTTTTGTAGTAAATAATTTCAACCTATTTTATCTCATTGAGTTGTGCTTTCTGACTTTCAAGCACCAAAATGAATAATCTTGTTTTTATTTAGACGACACCTTTCTTTGTACAAAAACAGAAAAAAAGGAAATCTCCTTTCCTTCGTACACACAAATTTCTCCTTGATTCTATTTCCTTGAGTTGAATTTTTCTCTTTCAACAAAACAAGGTAAAAATTCTTGTTCTTGTGTTTTATAGTACCTAAAAATTTCACCTTAGTTCTATGCACCGTATCAATATTGAAAGTCAACAGAGTCCAATTATGTGAGAAAATAAGGTTAATTTAAATTTCTCACACAGCGACGACACTCGCCTCCCTCAGAACAAGTCAACCCAACTCAAGGATCTTCAGTGCAGCAATTTCTGCGTCTGTCCCAATTCAACAATCTCGGCAATCCTCTTTTGGCGCCTTGGCTCGTGAGTCCATACAATGCCAATACCCGCCAACCATCCCTAGAGGACATCAGTTTGCGATTGCGTCTCTCCAAAGAACAAGAGCAACAACACCAGCAACGCCAACAACTCTTGAACCTCTTCAACTTCCATCAGCTTCAACAACAGCAGCTACAATTACAACAAAAACAACAACAGCAGCAGCAGCAGCTTTTAAGGCCGCCTTACAAATCTAGTCCTGTCAAGGCCAACAAGGTCACTCATAGCAAGGCTCCAAGTCAACCTCGACGAACTGTCGCGGATCCCTATGAGCATCAGCGACAGAATGCAAATTTCACTAGTCCAAAAGGTGCTTATAACATTTGTAGTTATTAGTGTTTGCAACCCGGGATTCCCGGGTCTTAAATTCCCGAGCCTTTTTTTCGATAATTTTCATGCATTAACTTAGGTTCTTTTCAAAGTCAGATTTAAGGAAAAGACAAGCATGGAGATTCAAAGAGGAATTTCAAAAATAGTAGTTCAAAGCTCTTAAGAAAGAAACACAATATAAAAACGTCTTGTTTTTAGACATACTACTTTTAACTGAGACCAATCAAATCACCATTGCATTCTGATGCAAGACCAACAAATTCTTTAACCTTAGAAACAGGTACTTTTTAAAAACTATATATCCAGTAATCTTCAAAATATAAAAAAAATACAAAGTAAAAAAAACTTAATTTTCCAACTCTCCTAGTTAAAACTGTCATGGATTTGCCCAACTCCTCGGACGTGTTGAAAATCGGCCTTCCTGAATCCAGTCGGAGTCATCTCTTTAGACATGCGTCGGAAATTACAAGGGAGACCAAAGGTGGTTACCTTCAGGTAAGGCGTAACTTGCTTAAAAATAGATACGGCTTTTCTGGTAATGTTGACATTTGCCATGTTTTAGGGCCGCCTGTACATCCCTGAGACAAATCGACCTGCCTACATGAGACTTAGTCTGATTCCAGCAGACACTGCTGTGGAATCGAATCCCTTTCACTTACATCCCAATCTACTCCACATCAACATGAGGACAAACAAGAAGAAGCGAAACATTCAGGTGGGCTTGATTTAATAACATGAGGGTGAAGTCCAAAAGATCACCATGATTGAAAATGGCCAAACAAACAAGTTTGTGGGAAAATCCGACAAGGCACATACAATTACATTTGTTTATATTTGTCCAGTAATTTGGGGTGTTCATCTACTTTGAGAAACTTAAAAGCAAATGTGGGCATTGTTGACTTGTTAGTTAACTTGCCTACTAGAATATGCAACTTTTGAACGCTTTTGTAAACATCATCATGATTTTCAGTTATTGTCTGTGTGCCTCACAAATAGTTTTTGTCATCAAATTCAAAAAGAGTTGGTGTGCTTGTTACATTGAAAGGACTAGAAGATAAGCAAGTTTTTACTGAAAAATGAAGTATCATTCCAAAAAATGTACACCCTCTTAACTTTAACGGTCTTGCGCCCACCTATGTTGTCAAATTTGCATAAGGAATCCCTGAGAAAGAGAGAATGTTGATCTTCAAAATTCTCGATGTCAATTAGGTCGGAGAGTTGCCAGATGACGTGGATTGGTGTTTTATCTTCAAAATCGAACATGGCGACGTTTTGCGGATATGTCCACCGCAAAACCCCAAGTGCAAAAAACCACGCTTTCACTTGAATCCTCACAATGAGGCTGTCTCCGACACTCCAGAGAATTTGCTTTTGGAAGACAACTTTCGAACCAAAGCCAAAGCTAGTCTCCAAAGGTCGATCCTAAACAACCCTGAAGATGGATCTGATCCTCTTAACCTCGGTAAGTTATCCCTCACAAACGAGAAAGCAAGAACATTTTGATGATAGTTGTTATGTAAGAATGTCAAGCTTATGAAACGGATCCAACAAGATATTGCCTTGTTTGAATGGAAATCATGAATCAATAAATCCTTGATATTAAGATATGCACGTAAGCAGAAGGCAAATATCAAACTTCGAATGGAACAAATACCCCTGATAGAAGGAAATCTTGTACAAACAAGTGCTAGTAATTTTTATCATTCAACATCGATGACCAAGGAAATATCTAGACTCTTCAACACGGTACTACAAAAAAGCTTCTAAACAGATGGCATGATTGGAAATTATGAGCGTGAAGAACATGTTTGCTTTCTTTTGGATTCATTGTCACTCATTATACAAGTTCTCATTATAAGATTATAACCAGTGTTTTTAATTTCGAAGGATTGACAAAGCAGTTAAGTTTGCTTTGTTTTTTAAGTAACAAAGCAATTGACAAAATGGGCACCCAAGTGTTTTTTGTAGTTGCTAAGGACTGGGCTTTCAATTTGGTAATAAAATATGCTGTTGTGTTTTCAAAAAAGTAAGCTGCAGGATTATTGATGAGGGAGTTATCAAGATCAAAAAGTTTATTAGAACATCAAAGATTATCTCTAGGGAAAATTAATAATAAACTCCTTATTGCTCCTAAAAATGGTTGTTGTGATGGTGCGTAAATACATGATTACCAACCTCAATCAATTTCATCTAACAATTTTGACCACGCAAAAAAATAAAAAATTGATCACAACCTCTTTGGAGACTTCAACGCGCCATTTATGAATTTTTTAAAGCTCATTCCTTTATTTGTTGCTTCAAGCATCTCTTAAGTAGCTACGGATGATCAATTGAACCCTCTTTTTAACCTAACAGGCCAACTGAGCTTGCCCAGAGAGCACATCACCACAAGAGTAGCTTCTGTGAAGGACAACTACATTGAAATGGGCAACACAGGCCTCATGTTGAACATCATCACTCCATTACAAAAGTTCTCTAAAGGCGGAACCAATCTGTCTGAGGTGATCCGTCAACGGTATGAAGACCTCTATGGACATCCTATTTCCACGCAAAGTCTATCTGGTGTTGAGGACTTTTATGTCAAAAAGAAAGAGGTAAGTAAGTTGTCCAATTTTGGGCAGACTCTTATTGTGGAGGTTGTGTGTAGAAATGGACCTCTAAAATGCAATGTCCCCTTTAAAGTTTTGAGTTTGACAGCTTAATCTTGGAATCTAAGTCCAAAAACCTCTGAAACTTATGTTTTCTGATATTTTTCAAACTTGCAGTTGAGTAAATGAACAATATAAACTTTAATAATGCATGCGCATGATTTTGCAGTCAGCTAGTTTGTTTTGGTTTCGGTTAAGCCTTTTATCAGCTGAAACTTTCCCCCTTTCAGTCCATCACAAGTTGTGAAATGGAATCATGTTTCACGCAACCTCACCTGTTTTTATACTTCAAATAAAGCTAATTATTAGAATACACAAATAGGAAAAATTTTGAGAATAACAGATGATATTCTTTTATCCAGCATTGACTGGACTTTTTAGTTCATGGGTTGTGAATTATTTAACCATCTGCCATGATGATTTTAAAGACATCACGTGTAATAAAAAAATCGAGGAAGTGCAGATTTGATCAATTTGGTCTGGACTGGACCAAATTAAACAGGTTACAAGGTTTTCCTGTTTTACCTTTGGCGGATGCACTACTAACTAATCTCTTTTTGAGGGGCTTCCAAACAGGAAAATCCGCTCAAACAATTGGAGATTTCAATTACAAGGAAAACTTTTTTTTCTATGTGTAAACACATCAATGATGTTCATTCAAATGGTTGCCAGCATGATAGTAATTTTTCATCTCAATTTCAGGATCGTATTAAGCTTCAACAAGTACGTCTACTAATTGAATTGTTCTCGGTGGATGATTTCCGATTCATTACTTCTGCCTTTTCGGATGTGATTACCAATTCCAAGTCCAAAGAATGTGGTCCTCTTCAACTCCATGACGTCAATCCTGCCATCAGCTGTTGTGAATGTGAAACCAAGGTGAAAAAAAAGAAATGACTAGAATTCGATTATTTTTTATATATCTTTTTTTAAAACTTTTTTTAGATATGTTTTATTTTTTAGAACTTTAGATGTAGTAACCCCCTTCATAAAAGAACAATGAGGAGCAAAACAATTTTCTAATCGCGGAAAACTTACTCCTAAATTTGGAAAACTGGGATAATTCTCTCATTATTTTTGCATTTTTCTTACGCAATTGTCCTGATTTTAACTTTAATTTTTTGTTCTTCGAAGTGAAGGTCAAGTGAATCCCAGAAATAGGAAAATGGATTTCACACAATTTCACTTTTCACCTTCTTCTTTCAAATCGTAAAAAAACAAAAGTGAATTGAATTAGGTTTTAGTAAAAAGAGGTCAGATCTTAATTTTGTCCCTGCACCACTTTTGGTTAAATTTTGGCTGACAAAAAGGTGAAAATGGGTTTATTGAATAGATTTTACTCACAAGAAAAAGTTTTACCAAAAGGATAAGTCCATATACTGTAAGTGTTATTGTAACTGCTTTGCCAATGGCATTAGAGTACCACACCCAGCAACTTGGCACACTTAAACAATGCATTAATAACTTCATTTATTTCAGGTATTCATGCTGTCCTTTTTCAAGTTGGTCTCAGGTGCCCGTGCCAATTTCATCCTGTATGACCCCGTCAAGCACATGGTTTGCTATGATGGCTACGACAACCTCTTCAAGAGGATTGAGCAGCCTCCTGCCAAGGATTGCCAGGTCTTCAACCAATGTGTGGTCACCTGCAAGGTTCCCAAGCAAGACCAACGCGTTATTGAAGAAATCAAGAAGGCAGGACTGCAACTCCGCTTAACAGCCTTCCGACCCTCTGACCGTAAAATGAGCAACACCAGCTTTGAATTCAAATACCTCAAGCATGGACACTATGCCGAAGGTGAGGAGGCCATTCTTGACACCTGCAAGGGCGTCTGCAAGCATTTCGACCAACACAAAGAGGTCTCCAAAGAGTTGCCGATTGCCAAACCGGGCGTCATCCGTCGGCACCCCACCAACCAATTGGTCCCTGAGGAGGTCCTCAACAAGAGCAATGAGTCCAGGGGGGATGATGAGGATGAGGACCTCTACCCATCCATGTGTCCCATCCCCACCATCCTCCAACAACACACCATTCCGGAGATGATCGACCGGGGTGCAACCGGCTTCCCTCCGCAACTCCCTAAAAAGCGACCCTACCTACCACCTCATTTCCCCCCAGATTCACCTAGTCTGGTCTATGTGAATGGAGTCATGGACATGAAGGTGGACCAAGAGGATATCATGGTGGCATCCACTTCCAAGAAGCGGGTCATGGATCTGAGTCCCAGGTCAAGGTCTCCTATTAACATCAAGGAGGAGAACGAGGACGAAAATGAGGATGACGAGGACTATGATGCTCCTTCAAGGGCTAATTATCATGAGGATGCCCCAAAATTTCCGCCAATGAGGTTCTCAGAGGCCACTTTGCAGGCCTTGCCTCGTGAACAAAGGGTCGAATCAGCATTGTCTTCTCTGGCTAAAACTGTGTTATTGGAACAGCGACGAAATCCCTATGAGAGCCGGATATTGTCGGCTCTAGAGAGGAAAGTAGCCACAGGAGAGGAGAGTAAATAGAGGGAGGCTTCTTTTTGTTCCATTGTTATTGATAAACAGCTACAAAATAAATTTGATTCGACACTAAACTCAACAAGATGTAATCATGTTTCAAGGATACAAATGATAAAGCTCTTTAAGTTTTTTAAAAGAAAACGACGAGTTTCTACTTTTTTGTGATAGACAATCAGTTGGGCCCGGGAGTATATTTCTTAACGTGTAAATTTTTTATAAAAAAATATGTCCTAGTATTTCCACGATATTTTAAATATTTCGACTGTTTTCAAAAAGACTAATATTTTTTGGGGTTTTAAGCTAGAAAACGCATTATGAAAAAATGACAAAAAATCAACGATTTACGTGCAAAAGGCACAAAATGGATTATAAATACCAAAATGTATACAAAAGGGGGCTTTGTACTAAAAAAAGCATTTGAAACCATCACTATTGCAACTACTCACGGTGTTCCGAATGGCTTTTTAGGGTTAGATCGAAATACCCAAGACATCATGGTACTTTATGGACCCACAATTCAATGTCGAACAACTTTACGTTTATTTTATTATATAAGTTTAGTTCCAGAGAAAAGTTACATACCTAAAAACCTATCATGACATTTTTAATGAACTACTTAACCCATATTAAGAGACCATATAGTTACCTTGTGAATTCAAATGGAATAAAAAATAGACTCTTCAACAGCTGAGTTATTTAGGTTTGAATGGTGAATTTTTTAACCCGAAAATAACGAAAAATGCTACAGTCATTTGACAAAACAAATTCCCAAAGATTTGAACACCTTTTCAATGTCGCAAAAAGTAGTGTTTTTTGAGTCTTGGAGCTAATGTCAAAATGCTCAAAATAATGTAAAGCCTCACTTAAAAAGCACTTAGCATACATTTTGCGATAAAATATCTTTTGTTAAAGACACTCAAACTTGGGTAATACTTGGAAATTTTGAAAAATTCGGTTAATGTTTCAAGTTTCGATTTTAGTCCATTTTGAACATGGTCCTTCAAGAAATCGTAAATTTGAATATGAATCTGTTAGACATATGCATTTGTAATTTTGGCTGAACACACACCAAAGCGAACTCTAAATAGTTATGAAATATGCTTTCAAAAAAATATTTTGTAAGTGCATTTTAAGTGAGATTTCATATTGCTTTAAGCTATTTTGACATGAGCTCCAAGATTCAAAAATTGTCATTTATGTATATTTGCAATGTTGAAAAAGTGTTTCAAATCTTTGGAAATTTGTTTTTTTATATATAACTGATGTTTTATGGCTTATCAATAATTTTATTTTAATTTAATTTGATTATCAATAATAATCAAAAGTTTCTTTTCCCTTTTGGAACATATTTGGAAATTTTGAGCACATTTCTAACGGCTTTTAAGGGTGTTTTTGGTTTTAAAAGGAAATTTTGGAAATAAATGTTTCCTTAAAAAGAAGAGGATTCTTGTGTTCCACATATTAGGCACTCACTGGTTTTGGCATTTTTGGTTGTTTGGAATTTTGCAACAATAACTCTGAGATGCCCAAATCCTGAGTTGAGCGAATTTCAATGCAGAATTTTAATTGAAGGTTACAAAAATCAACACTAGATGGAGCCAAAAAAGGGGCAAATTCTCTTGATCTCAGACTTATCCTCAACTTAAACTTTTTGACAAAATTGCAGCTTTCATCTTAAAGTGGATTTCTCTTCATATTTCGAGTCTTTTAGAGCTTAGCTACGATATTATTGTGTTAAAAAATCAATAAGCCATGCTGAGTAATCACAATTTAAGGCCAAAGACTAAACAGAAGCACCTACAAGCGTTTCTACCTCAAGATGGCGCTGATTATCATTTTTCTCTTTGATTGAAGCTTAACTTTGCTGCCTTTAGAAAGCTTGCTCTGACGGCAGAGTTGTTCATTTTGAGAACAAGAGAGGGCACCCAAGTAGGATGTGTTGAGGGCATGCTAAATCATGTGAGAGCCATCTAGGTGAAGCGAATGTTAGTTTTCTTTAACTTGTTACTGAGACGAGAATTGTGATGTAATTGCAATTATAATTGAAATTACAATTACGTAATTGCAATAACATTTCAAAGTAATTGTCATTGTGATTAACTCTATTTGAGATGTAATTGTAAAAAAGTGATAATTACATTTGAACTAATGTAACTGACGTTTTTTTAATTACAAATTATAATTACATTTTCACCTACTTAGGAAGTTCTGGGGATATGCAATTCGCAGAGTTTCCTCCACCTTTCCTATATTTTTTGTATGTAAATTGTTTTACTCAAAATTCAAAAGTTTGAGATGCTCTTTAAACATTTTACACTCAAAACGAAAGGAGTTCCAATTGGGTCTGAAAAATATTGTAATTGAAATATAAAAGAATGTACTTTAACTACTTTTTAAAAGTAATCGTAATTAATTACATTTGAAAATAAAGTAGTGTTTGATTCTGGCAATCGTTTATTTCAGAATGAGAACCAAATAGAGAGAAACTTAGAGAGAAGAAAGGTTGCGTTAGAGCAAGAGATATTTGGAAGTATATAACAAGTAGTTGTATTAGCAATTGAAAACTTTCGAGATCAAAGCAATTGCAATGGTAATTATTTAGAAATGTTATTGACACAGCTCTGGTTCAGATTTCTCACAACATTTATCTCTTAATTTCATTTTTAATATTATGTAGAAGTTCGTGTTTCTTCTTCTATTCATTTCTTATGTTTTCCTTTCAGCATGCTTCACTTTTACTTCTACACCAAATAAATCATTTACAAAAATTGAAAGGTAATTACACAAAGATATCGCCATATTTTGCAAGTTTCTTTTACAATATTTGGATCAATTTTCATTCTTATTTTCGTCTGTGGAGGGCTTTGGCTTTTGATTCGCTAAATTTGTTCAGGTTAAGATCAATTAATCCTTGTCGCTCGTATTTTTTTCAACTCGAGGTGTTTATGTAATGACTTACAATAGACTGCATGAGTTGCAAATTTAACCGAGATGAATATCTATTCATCATTCCACTCTAAGATCTAAATGGCAAAAAGTCATTGTGAACATCGCTCAATATTGAATCGGAATTGAATCTTTTTACCAAGAACGCAAATACCCACCAATCAAAGTTGGATATGAGAATATTCCTTCCATTGACCAAAAGAAATATTCGAAAATTAACATCTCTTAACATATTAGAACAATCAATCTTTGACACAAGTTCATTTAGGATTAAACATTTAGAACTTCATTTTTCCCCCTAAAAATGCAACCACAAAATTAGGACTTTGTTTTACCTCGTTTTGCGAATAGTTCGATTAACACCCAAATCCACACTGTTCAAAAGGTGGATCCCAAATCTGTTCAAAGGATCCTTTTTATCTCCATCTTGAATGTCCTTTTTAACATAAGTCTTCCAATCAAATTCGTACCAAGGGACTCCTATAAATGTACAAAAATCAGCTGATTGACCGGCAAAAACATGGCTTATTGTCAATACTCACCTTCTCCAGTATCTTGATTAAAACACACACCATGTTCAGAATCACAATTCTCTGCTAAAACACCACTTAACCCTATGAATATAAATGATACAACAAACCACTTCATCTTGCTACTTTGTCTTTTTGGATTGTTTTGATTTTGGAGCCATGTGTAGTACTCAGCAGATTTTGTAGGAACAACACGGGAGTTGCTGCTTGAGTATTTATTTACCTGTGCACTCACTGTATGCTTCCTTCTCTATGAGGACTCTTTCACAAGAGAACCTTTTCAAATGATTTGCTCAACATTTTTTGTTTTTCAAATTCTACATTATTACCATAACAGTACTCTTTTTTCATCATTTCCGATGTATTAGTGGTTTATACAATACAATACAATACTATTTACTAAAAAATATTATAAAATATTTACTAAGATCCAAATTATAGTTGCGTATCTTATGTGTTCCAGGTCAATTTTCAAAATTTGTTGAAATATTTTGGGTTCGAGTCTAACTTTGGTATTTGTTCATGTTTTGCATATTTCAATCAATAAAAAAAAAGAAAAACAAAATTATGAGTATTACCGGCACAAGAGGAGTATTTAGCCCAACAAGTGGTTTTCGTTCCTTCATGTTTGAATAATTGTTGCGGAAGAAACACGTCATAAACTTATTAGCAGGTTCCAAATTCAATTTCGCTTAGAACACAAATGTTTTCAATGAAATAAATGGAAGCAAAGTTGACAATTTGTTTTCAGATGTTTTGTTTGCATTGTTTGGGGTCGGTAACGATTGTTTTACTTCTGCTCTAAGAGCGATCAAATCTTGAAATTTAGTTCAAAAATGCTGACAATTTAAGTTAACATAGTATCGCACTTCATTTTAGCACACAAATCATGAACCACCTACACTCTAAATCAATATGAAATCAATTAAAGAGAGATTAAAAATGAACTATTTTAGTCAGACAGGTGATTTCCTTACGAAAAATTTATCTTTGTTCCGAAAGCCGAAAAATCCTATTAAACACCTTTTCTACTTGAACACTTTTCTTGGAACATTTCTCTGCGTTTTTTGGATCCAAAAAAAAATTGAAGCCAATCTGAAGGAAACATTTTAACGTTTTTTAAGGGAAAACAAAGAGGTTTTTAATTTCGGTAGTTTGTTAAACCTGTTTCCCCTCCTCCACTGATTTGCCTTACTTATGCTAAAGTGTTTTAGGGAAAAATTTGCTTTTTTGGAAATTTAAGTTAAGATTTTACTTTTAATGGGTGTTATTCGTTTTGACCAAATTTCATGTTCAAACATGCATGTATGCCAAAATTGACCAAAATGTACCAAGTTATTTTATTAACTGGGATTGTCCAAAATTGGGTTCCATCCACACCGCACAAACCGCTTGTTCTATTTTAGAGCCACTACAGAAAAAGAGTACCTCCATTCAAGTGGGTCTCAATTTGTCAATGATAAAGTACCAAAAGTTGTGCAACACATAAATGTAAAACTAGCAAAATATTTTAAGAAAACTCGACAGATTTGAAAATTTAGTCATGTTATTGAAAAAGCTCCTTTCCATGTAATATTACACTCTTAAGCGTTCTTTTCTTGTTGTATAACTATGTTAAGAGGTTTGATCCCAAAGGCGGATCCATACCAACAAGCATTTTTTCTTGTCAAATGAAGTCAAAGACAATTTTTTCCTTCGGCCTTTAAGGTTGTCGTCCTGAGAGGTTTCTGTACACTAAATCTGTGAAATCAAAATTTGCGTGGAAATATGTCAATAAAATTAGTTGCGTAGATGCACTTTACGTCATTGTTTTGGGCCATTGAAGCTCTCATGAGTACTTTTCTAATTACCGGGTGTTTAAAAAAAAACGGAACACCTAATCATATCGCCTATAACTCGTGATTGAAACCATATTTGAAACTCACTTTCATTGTATATGATTACCCAAACTTTAAGGGTCAGAAAAGGCATTTTTCACCCAGTTCAATTTGTAAGCCACGACGATTTTTCCCGTGAAGGATCATTTCGGAAAATAGAGCGTTCGTGACCCCGACTTTTTTCTCCCTTGCAAATTTGACTACAATCGAAAAAAAGGGGACATGAAGGAAATAAAACCACATGTATCTTAAAAATTGTTATCTACCGCATCTTTTTCAGCTTGATACATTTTTTGTGAGATCAATCGTATCCGAGTTCCGCACATAGTTTCCTGTTCCGTTTCTTATGAATCACCCGGTATAGTGGCTCTCTTGTATGAAACACCAAAACTGAGATAAACAACAAAAAAAAGCTGAATTCAAATGGCACGCAATAAATTATTCGTACTTGCTCGCATAGTACACCAAGAATCAAAAGACAACCAACGACGGGTATGATTTACAACTGATTGAAATAACCTTGTATTTCATGAATAGTTAGGACACACAAACACAGAGTATAAAAATTCAATCCATGATCTGGTGAAGACAATCTGACAATTACACGGGATCCGTTTCCGTTTCTAAACGAGCTCAAAATCAACAACACTGCTTAGGATCCCAAAGCATTTTCAAAGACTAGCTACTAGCGTTTTGTTGGTTCACTAGACACTTTCTGTTACGGTCAGGTCATTGAAATAGCCTTCGTCGAGTAGCATCCGGTATCGCTTTGCGTGATAGCGGAGTATCAGGTGCCATTTGGTGTTCAGAGAAGCCTGAACTGCAGCCAAGACAAAGCTGTGGTTGATGGGAAAGAGTGGCTGGCGGAAAAGCAAGGCCAACGTGAGGTAAGTCAAGGCGGCTGAAACGAAAAACAACATGAATAGGCAATATGTTATGTGCAGGGGTGCAGATTTTAGGCCAATAAGATTTTATGCCCCAAAACATGTTTATTTGCTATTTGTTGGCTTTTAAAGCTTATTTGCCATTTTTCATATTATTTGCCATTTTTGGGTAAATAAATACAAAAATTGTCAGTTTTTGGGCAATTAAATACAATATTTGTCGTTTTTGGGCAAATCAATGCAAAAAGTGTCTTTTTTTATTCAAAAAACTTCTCTAAAGGATAAATTGATATATTGATTATTCAACGGAATAAAAATATTTTCTCTTAAATGTTCATACACTTGCATTTCACTTTATTGTTGGTGAAACATAATGCTCATTTTCGAAATTTAGTGGCCAGTTTATCTATATTTTGGTAAATTTTCGTGTCTATTTGCCATTTCTTTGTTTATTTGCCATTTCTTTGTTTTTTTGCCATTTCTTTGTTTTTTCGCCATTTCTTTGTTTTTTTGCCATTTCTTTGTTTATTTGCCATTTCTTTGTTTATTTACCATTTTATTTTTTTAAATCTAGTTATGTATCTGGGGATATATGTTTCAAGCATGCTTGAAGCATACTTCTAGCCAACTTTATGCCATGAGCTGGCACAGTATTGGATCAGATCGCTTCTGAGGCTCGCTTTTTGTGAGTTGGATTCAAAAACCCAGAAACCAACATTTGAAGAATAAACTCATAAAATTGGGATAAATGTTAAATGGAAACTTGAAGTTATCATTTTACACTAAGTTTTTTTCATGTTTTTCTCCAAGACAATCAAATGGAAAATAATTTAATTTTCAAAATTGGCATTGATCTTAAAAACTGACAACAAGCATTATGATGTTTAAAAATCTTTCTTTAAGACCCTATATTAGCCAAATCCGATCTGATCACGATACAAAACTTCATTTTTAGTTCCGAACCGAACCGATCCGAACCGAAAAGACACCAAAATGACCCGGACCTCGATCCAAAAATTCTTGGCCTGACCTATCCCTATGACCTTCGGCCATTATGGGTCTTTAAAACGATTTCAGGCATCTAAAAAGACCGTACATGAATACTGGCTTCTACTTGGTAGAGGTTTAACGCAAAAATATTCACATATTTCCCTAAAAGAAAAGACATTTTTGGGGCCACCCTGTCCATGACCAAACTAAAATTTCCAGTTTCTACTGGCCTGAATCGGATATATCCCCACACTTAATTATATACTAAAAAAGCTCATTTTATTAAAGCTACACTAATCCCAAGAAAAAATTGTCTTCCTTGCGCATCTTGATTTCTGGACTCAAGCAAGAGCATTGATAAAACCTGGTTAATCCGTTTGTTTCAAAATTTGAAATTTCCATGGTTGAGCTCTATTGTCTATAGAACTCTACCTCAATGAACGGAGTCAACCTCAAACTGACCTAGATGATAATGTATTTGGGTCGCATTATGCAATGCCCAATGAAGCTAAGTCAATGTATGTCACTTACCCAGGAAAGACACCATGGAAATTGCCGAAGAGCAATGGGTTATCACTTTCAACGACGTGGATGAATGGACAACATCCAGAGATTTATAGTAATGAAGGGAGTGCAAATGGAGGCACCAAAGAGCAGGAATGGCACTAAGAAACGACCATGTACCTACAAAGAATGATTCGTTCAGACCATGAGTCAGATGAGCTTTTGGGGGACACACCCAAAAGGTTCCAAGTCCAACCAGGATTCTTATTTGATTAATGAGAGGCGGGAATTTTAAGATTGACATCAATGTCCTGTTTTTGATGTACCTTAGGGGGTTGGTATGAACAAAGGAACTTGACTGAGAAAAATAATGCAGATTTAGAACAATTTGAACCTAACTATAATTGCAGAAATCTCGAATGGGGAAATTAGTATATATATTATTGAAAGAACATGAAGGAAAATGAATTTTGACAATGAAAAATCAGTAGAATGAAATGAGAAAGCTTTGCGAATGCATCAAAATGGTCAAATCGAAACTTTTATTGTTAGTTTTTATTGTAGAGAGTCAAAATACAGGGTTGAGCGTAAATACTGGTCACATATTTCAATTGTAAAAAATGTTTGACGATTTTTTCTCCCTTTTGGTAAATATTAGAGATGACCCTTAAATTACAATAGAAATAATAGTTGCACTTGCTTTTTCGAGATCAAAACATGAAGGCATGTTGCTCCAAAATACCGCTAAACCCTGTAGACAAGCTCATTCAAAATCAGGGTTGGTGCAAGCCGTCATACTGAAGTTAACCATCCATAGATGCATCAATTATCAAAATTCAATTATTTGACCTGGTTTCTTTGGGTTTTTGGAAAATGAAAAAAATCGTTGCAAAAAACCTTTTATTAAATGGATAGATATTTTGATTTGATCAAACCAACCCTCTGAGCCTTATTCTTAAGAACTTGGTATGTCTGAGAATGAGTTAAACAACGTTATTTGGTCACTGTTAGTTAGGATATATTATGTTTATTTTAGTTAGCCTAAGTTAGGTCAGGTTATATGAGAAGAGGTTTGTACTCTTCTTTTGAGGTTTGGAGGATTTTGAATACAGATTCTTAGGAATAACGGCCATAAACCAACCCTGGTCAAGATATTGATAGAGCAAGAAAGATTGTTATCTATCGATCAAGGATGACTCACCGGCATGGTAGTTTCCGAACTGAAAGGTGAGCATGAATCCACCCAAAAGACCGCCAATGATCCCTCCACAAGTCATGAGGATCACCAGCCACAATGGGATTCTTATTCTTCTCCATAGCTCACATAGATTCATGACGAAAAATGACTATATTTCTTTATTTATTTATTAACTTGAGACTCTTATCTCCAGTGCCGTCTCAGGATAAGAGAGCAAATATGTCTTGCACTTTTTTACTGCTTCAACTCTAAGCAAGATCAGAATCACAATCACAATTCCAGGGCTAATTTTTGTAGCTTCATGGTGGTGGTTGTTATTCACTAGATTTCTTGAGTTTTGGAGATAAAACGAGGATAGCAAGACTTCCTGCTTGATTCCTTTGTCAACATGGTGCCTCCACTTTGTCCAGATCCTTTGTACTGAATGAGTGAGTAACTGACTGACGAAGGAACGAACTCCACTCTCAAGTCTCTTGCTTGCTTCAATGTTGATTCTGTTGCTTAGCCAGCACATACGGATTCAGAAACAAGGGGTGAACACTATGAAACTTCGGCCCAGCTAAAATATTGTGAGCCTCATCTGATGGACTCTTTGAAGCGCAACCATCAATGTAAAAAATTGGTGCAACCTCGAAGCCTCGTAACACATACTGTGTCCAGAGTATAGAGACGTGTAAAGTACTGGCACGATTTTTGAGCTTTGTAGGCTAATCAGGCTGCGCTACAATCGTTTCAAAAGTTACCATGAACAAAGCTCTTCCAGTCTCTCCATAACTTTGAAATGCAAAATTAGTCTTTATGAACAGAAATTATCCAAAGTTTCTGGTTTCTACGTTTTACGTACAGTATTCACTTTTAGTTGTCATGGTCGAGTGACGGATATGCAAAAAAGTAGAGCTTTGCATTATCTTATATTGCGCTAAAGGGTAGTCAACACCTCAAACACTGGAAACACTTGTAGTAGATGGCGCCTTAGTGCCGATTTTGGGAACATTCCACCTCTGAGAAAAAAGGTGCATTTTGAAGAGGGCTGGGATCCAGAGACGGGATTTCCTACCTCGGAAAATGGGAGAAGCAAGATTTTCAATACTTCCATACTTTCAATATCTTTTTGGAGATCAGGGGGCTGGATTTTCTAAAACATATGCAGTTTGCAAGGTTTCAAGAAGTTAAAATGGCAAAACTGAAATGAATATCTGTTAAAGATATTGCAAATTTACCAAAACACATGAGTTAAATGATTAGACCTCAGGACACAAATCAAATTTTTCATATTTGCACCCAAATATCAAAAAATCCAAAATTTCGGAAAATATAATACTTGAAATATTACAAAAGGAAAAAAAATACCAAAAATCATACTTGGAGGTATGATATTCAAAGCTGAAACAAGTTGCACAAAAAGAGAGGTTGCGTTACAATAGACTTAAGGTCATTCTGTCCTAAGTTCTTTAGTATTTGTTATTGTACATTTATTAATTTGGTGTGTGTGGGCCCCTTACTTTTCCAGCTAATTTCAAGGGATTGCAATGTAAAACCTCATCAAACTCATGAAACAAATGCCAGCTTCGTTGTCATATTTGCTACTTCCATCTTTTCAAAAATCTATCAAATAAAACTCACAAAGAAAATAACCAAATTCTAAATAACGTTCCATAACCAAATCATGTTCAACACTGTTGGTACATTGTTTGGTTTTGTTATGATTCATGTGAACATGCATTTCATTGCAAAGATATCTTAAAAGGTTTCTCAAATGTGCACGGCCACGGAAATAGCTTATACGTCATCAGAGGTATAATGCTAGCGCACTACAACATACAATCTGGAGTGCCCTCCCCTTGTTTTAGCAGTTGCTTGTCAATCTGTTCGTTCCAGAACTTCGATGGCTCACGTCATGAGTCACTATTACCTGGTTTGCGTAAAGCAACGAAACCAACTTATATTGGTCGTTCCCGCTAATTGATACACAAGGTAAATTGCCAAATGCACAGTGAAGAAGTTGCACGAGGGTTTTTGAATTCAATTAAGCATACATATCGATAAGATTACTTCTCCCTGCACATATTGATGAGGCATATTTTTATCTCTTAGCCATCAGTTCCGAAATTATACCCTAACTTTTCTTATGAGTGCCGTATGCACTTTAAAAGGGGGCGTTTTTTGTTGCCATCTGACATGCGTCATGTAATTTAGTTGGCAAGATTTCAACTTGAAAAGACGAATCATGGTCAGAACAGACTGAGGAAATCCAATAACCTCCATTCAACATTTCCTGGTGATTAATTTCGGCTATTGCCAGAACCTATTAACGAAACCAAGTACAATCGAAACTGCATATTAGCATAACTCTCAAGAGAAGAATAATTAAATGCTGATTGAAGTAAAATTTAGTACCTGGATAAAAGAATAAATGTCGGAAAAATACTTTTGCTTCTTCTCCTAAACTTCCTAAAAAAATCAGAAAATTTTCCTCTTACCAGCTTTGACTATTTTCTCATCATTGAGCGGCAATTAGTTAAAACTTAATGAAAAGAATAACCGAAACTAAACTTGATTGCAACTTTCAGTAAAATGATAGGGGATTTTGATTCTTTACCCACTTTTATGCCACTACTCGTTTCTATTTTTTTGTTTCTATGTTATGCAAGGGGGCCCCGAGCTTCTCATAGAGCTGTAAGGGGGCCCTGGCTCAAAAAACTCAAAAAGTCAAAAAAAGAACCCCTGCTCTAATAGCTTTTGAAGCAGGGTTTGACAAATTTTGAAAATTTGAAAAATTTGAAAAAAAAATTCCTAACCAACCCACTATTCAAGGGTTTTGCAGATCTGCCAACAATAACTCGTTGGTAGACCAAATTTCGTATAAATTTAAATTGTTTAAATTATTTTTTTTATGATTTATTCTTACAGGGAATCACATTCCTGGTAGCGGTAGTAAAAAAAACCGCTACCAACTTAAAATGAAGATTTTCTTTTTTGATGCCAAATCAAGTTGTTTTTTGGTTCTTCTCGAACAATACTCGCAACAACAAAAAAAAGAAATAACATTGATAAGATTTATTTCCAATATGAGATCAGTGCACATTATTAGTCTTATATAAATCGAAGGTAAAAACAACGATATCCTTTGATGGCTTCCCCATCAAAATAACTTGGCAAAATGGGAGAGAGAGGAGGTCCTTAGTGTTCCTCGATGATCACCGGCACATGAACAAATGAATTGATTCCTTTCCTTTTTTAGTAATTTGGGATCAAATGGTGATTTCCTTTGTTCTTCGTCCTGCCCTTGAGACTTGTTCGTAACCACGACTAATATGGGCTAATTCGTAGTACCAACGAGCTCCCAGACACGCCTCTACAGCACACAGGATCAGGGTTCGATGCATTTCAAACACGGGAATCTGCCATGACAGACCCAAAGTAAAATATGTTATGGCGCCTATAAGAGAAGATATCATATGAATTATCGAAGTTTTGAAAAAAATCATATCAAGTTTGGAATTGGCGAATCTAGAAATTTTGGAAGTAGGGATGTGAAAAATTTGCAAATGAATGGTGAAAATATGCACCAAAAAAGAGGGTTTTTTTTTACAAATTTTCAAATACTATCAAATGTTAACGTGCAATTGTATTTACCCACCAATGTAATAAAACCAATTTTATTCTTGGGTTACATTTACAAACACTGATAAATGAAATATGGTTAAATCCGATTAACATTTAATTTAATTGTGGTCAAAAGTCAAGAAATATCGACAAGATTTTAAATAAATTGCAAGTTCAAGAGCCCAACACTGTCTTAAAACGATAATTTCCTTGTTGTTTATACATTAGTTGAGCGAATTCACTAATTCATACATAACCAAATGAAATCTGAGAAAAGCAGCTCATTGAATCTGTGAAGTTTTAGGTTTCAAAAGATGAATTTATAAACAAAGATGAAGGGTGAGATCAAACGACTTTCATCGCTTCGAAATATTGCATGAAATTTTGTACATGCATGCCAACAAAGGGTTTAAAAGTGAATTGAAAACTAAGTAACTTCGAAAGTGAATAAAGCTTACAACCAAATAACGACCAAAAATGTCATGTGTAGGTTTTTGGTTAGGGCAAAGTTTAACCAACATAGATATTCTAGCTCAATATTTTGTTACATCCGTCGGCATGTGAATTCTTAAGAAATAGAATTTGCCAACTGAAATCTCAACTTCACATTTCAAAAGGCTAAAATAGTTTCTCAAATTCAGGACGTTCATAATTGATTATAAGATAATTTCATGCTTCAAGCTTAAAAGGAACGTCACTTAAATCGAACAAGTAAAATCGCGCAACGAATTTCGAACAATCTGTGGTTTGAATCTAGGGATCATTAAAACAACTAGTTTTAACAAAAGTGCAATGAAATCTCGATTTCACGATATTATTCGTCACCCCAAAATGTATCGTTAAAGCGAAATTTATCATTAAATTGAGTCATACAAGTCGCACAAAGTCGGTAACCCCAAAAATTATTGTTAAATCGGAGATCGTTAAATCGAGATTTCATTGTATTGTCCAGAACATTTGTTTGAAAAAAGTCGCTAAAATTTTGACAGGTACCTAAATTGTTTCGCATTGAGAGAAGAAACTATCCTTCAAGTTGTTCTTCATCAAAATTCAGGAAAAAAACACATTCAACACAAAAAGTCCCTTTCTTCTCTAAAAATTAAATTCCATGGACTTGAAAGCAAAAAGTAATCTATAAAGCCCAATCTTGGGATGAATAGTGAAGGGAAAATGTGTGTGATCAATTTTATGATTGGACGACAAGAATTTCCTAAGGTTCAAATTGATGGTTGAGGTGCTCTTTTTCTGTGAAGAAACTCAAAATCCTATAAAAATAAAAGCCATCTTAAAACTTGTGTTAGCTAAAAGAACTAGCCAATTGCATGCTCAAAACTATTGGCAACAAATAGTTTCGATTCAAATATTTGATTGTGAGGTGGCACTCCTGCAATTTTTTTATTTCTACAGTATGTCAGAAAAAAACAGAAATAAGCTGACATAATTAATGAGTAGCCACATGGGCAAAAATTAAGGTGTCCCTGCTGACGCTTGAAAAATGCAAGAAAAAAATATTTGAAAAAATTCAACAAAACTTTGACATTTCATTTGAAAAATTTAAATTCAGTTCACAACGTCGTTTGATATTGAAATTCCTCCTAATATTAGAGACTTGTTTCTGCTGACGAACATACTTTTACATACAGTTGTGAAATTCCTTGACTTTTGTGTCACACTGTAAAAGATATATGATTAAAAAAGTCAAACTCACCTGCAATGGCAAAGATGAAGCCAAGGAGACCAAAGTAGAAGAGACATCCCAAGGCGTTCCTATTAAGAGAGCTTTCCACATTACCAGCTTTTTCCATGGAATACAACTGGAAACAAAGCGCAGCTGGAACTACAGACGACAACGCTGTCACGGCTAAAAAGAATATAGACACACATCAATTAGTCAATATAATATTCCAATACAAATAAATTCTGCTACTATGTGTCTTACCTAAGAATACGTTTCCAAAGTAGAACAGAAAGACAAGAAATTCAAGCACACTAAATGCCACGGCCCACATAGCTAACAGAATATGGATCCATAATGGTAAATGGAACTTGGAACAACACATGATGAACAATGGCTCATATGTATTGGCTGTAGATTGTTTTGATTGAGGTTTGGGTAGATGGAAGGCAGGTTGGTATGTTGGACGCACCCTCCGTCCATGGAAATTCAAGAAAAGAGCCTCAAAAACAGGTTCAATAATGTATGGAAGCGCCCCAAAGCCAGTCTCTGGCCCGTCACTCGAGCGAGCTACGCTGCGCTTCATTACCTACTACAGTTACTAGTAGTACCTTCGCCAGGTATTGTTAAGAGGGCTTTTAAGAGCCAGTTCATGAAGTGGAAATGTCAAAGGATTGATATTTGGCTCTTTTTAACAATGGAGATGTGCTTTTACGAGGGAAGCAAAGTGCAGGCAAATCAAGTTTTTTGCTCAAAAAGTTCATCTGACAATTTATTTGCAATTTATAGTTTTATTTGCCATATCGACAATTTTCATTTGTTTGAACAGTAACCACTTGGTAAAACAAATACACCCATCTACTTACCTCCACAAATATAAAAAATTATTTTGAATGTTTTTTCGCCTTGCTTAGGTCAAATGTAAAGATGAGCTCAAATATCGCATATTATGCCCATCTCAATCATCCGCTTTTTCTTTGTATTTACTCTCTCACATTACAAAAATTGTTGTGAGGTTGTGTGATTCCAATTAAAAACACCTAGTGTTTCCTATTCTGACATAATCTTGGAAAATAATTAGCTTAAGAAACATTTTTTAACCTAAATTATAAAAACTTATTACAAGTGCCCGACAAAATTAAGTTTTTAAAAGAATGAATTATACAACCTTTAAAAATTACTTGTGAGAAAATACGCAAAGCGTCTCATAATCATTACATTGTGTGAACTTGGCTTTAAAAAACGGAAGGTTATGAACTTGATTTTTTTCTTCATTTGCTATGGTAAATGTACGTATACTTTAACGTGTGGAACATCACCACACACTCATTTAATCTTCAGTCATGAAGAATTTACACCATAAAAATGCGCTCTCAATATTTTTCCTCTCCCATTGTTAATGAGGTAATATTATTTTTAGCTATAGGCCATATTAATTCTATATCAGATGCTTAAGATGGTCCACAAAATGCGTCAAAAACTCAATACATGTCATATGATCTCATTCATTTGTACTTATTTAGATTTTAAAAACCTATTACAACATATTTGAGTGAGTCAAACTTGTGAACTATCCCTGATCATTGATGTTAAAGTCATCCTTGATCTATGAAAATCTATGCTTAAGGGCTTCCTCGCGCGCCCAACTTTCAAAAAGGGCCCGCCGGGAAAGGTGAGCTTCCATGATATCAAGTCCTTGCTTGGCTTTGACTTTGGCATTGGGAGCAATCCACTCGCGAGCACTAGTTCTACCTGAATTTTAAGGAGGAACGCTCGTGAGCGTACACATTGATCCTTTGTTAGTACGCCAGGGTTGCCAAAAGCGGCCCACATGAAAAATCTATACGTACTATGCTTCAGAGAGTTAAAGGTTTATTTCAAGGTTTCGGCTTTGGTTCGTGGTTGGCTTTCGCCTTGATGGTTTTTCCACGGCAGTACCGACAGTAGAACCACAGGGCCAGAACCATGAGTAATAGGTATATGACCACAAAGATGATTAACCCCACCACCCATGCTGCGGTATTGGTGACTTCAGGTGAGATATTTTGGTCACAAAGCCCATAAGATGAGCAGTAGCCAAAGTCATAATAGCTTTTAACGGCAATATTACAAATGGTTTGTGGTGGTTTCATAACTGCCTCACTGAAGAATGGCGCCAAATCAGAGGAAGGCCGACAAGATGAAGGCTTGCCCTTGACTTGACAATGGACCTCACAAGAATGCTCAGGATCCCTAGGGTGACACTCCACCATGTTGAACTTGGTGCAAATTGACGCACTGCATTGGCCGTTTTGACACATCTGAAATTCAATGAGGAAAAAGGCTGTTTTACTGGCTTAGTGTGGTGGGGTTAGTTTCTTGGAT
Organism: Tigriopus japonicus; assembly: GCA_010645155.1. Taxonomy (NCBI): domain Eukaryota; kingdom Metazoa; phylum Arthropoda; class Copepoda; order Harpacticoida; family Harpacticidae; genus Tigriopus; species Tigriopus japonicus. The sequence goes on along the minus strand of CM021312.1, from coordinate 2,586,067 downwards.
TTTACAAGGTTGACACATTTTGGAGTCATATGCCAAACCACTAGTAATTCCTCTTGACATATTGCGCTTATAATGAAATGGAAGAATTATAAGTGAAAAAAACTAATTGATGTCATATCACATGTCACATCAGACATAGACAATGTATTCTTGAAATTATTAGACTTATTTAAGGACTTATGATTTTGTCTATGGATGCGCTTGCCTTTGTTCCATCTTCACAAAGAGTTCCATCAGGTTTGGGTGCAAGAGAGGGACAAAATGATTGGAGACCGTCACAAGAGCTTGGGAAACGGCATTCGCTTTCACTGAGGCAAGTTGAGATCGAGGAATTGGAACTTGGGACCAATTGGCATTCCCACGAACAGCAAGGACCTTCAGAGGGGCTGTGAATATTGTAGTAAAGATTAAGCGCGCCTTTGCAGTAAGAAATGGGAAAGGAGATAAAATAGAATGGTCACCATTTCACAACATTTGGACCGGTATGGTGGACCAATATTGCCACAATTTAAGTCGTTTAGTAAAATGTAGTTTTTAAAAAGGAAGTTAGGTTTAAGGAGTTATGGAAAATTCGTTCTTCAGTTAGCTTTATTTGGCATTTTCTACTCTTTCTCTTAACTTGATGCAGTAATAACTTTGACAGATATCAGGAACCAAAATAATTTTTAAATACATATAAGCTAATATCTCTTATTATAAGAATAGTTTTCTTCTTGGCCGAAATGAACATTCAATACAAAACGTCTTAACATATCACAAAATAATCTTGATTTGAGAATAATTTTGTTGCTGACCGACAGACAATATCAGTCTATGCAGCTCATTATTTCTTGCTCCGCGGTTTTAAGCACCTACATAATTAGGACAATTGGTTTCTAAAGCAGAACTGGCGTAAATGAACAATTGCAAAATTCGGCCGTGGAATAACTTTCGTTCTTTCTTATTTGTATAATTCAAAATGATTTATAGTAGCACAAAAGTAGTTTTATCAAGATGTACACTCAAATTTGGCTGTAGGAATATTTTCCTGATTTCAAAGAAAGTAATTTGATTGATAAACTTAATTGCAAGGCCACATTGGATATTATTTAGGATCATGGCCAAACATCTTCAATACTCAATGATTGGGCCCTTTCATTAAGAGTAATTGTGACGTTAACGAAGCCTAAAGTTAGGATAAAACTATTTCAGAATTGATGACGTAAATTGTGAAATAAAAAATCACACAACCTTTATTGTTAGAGCGTTAAAGGGAAATTTTAAAAGACTGCAGAAAAATGATTCTCCGAGGCAGATCGAGGTATATTTAGTACTGTCGTTCCGTCAATACCTAAGCCCAAGGGATAATACGCAAAATAATTGTTGGATGGGCTTTATTTTCAAAATTTTCTTATATACTTTTCGACTTTCCACAGCAATTTTCCGATTTTTCCCGTTTAGTGCTGGTTGGTGATGCTCAAAAAAAATCTTTTTCGGTCGAAAAAAATGTCATTTGAAGGGTCGCACAGAAATCATTAGATTGCAACGGAAGAATATTTTTTGAAGGTTGTTACTTTTTTGCAAAGTCAGTTGGTTCGAACAAACGTCACACATTGGATCTTTATCAATAATATTTCTTAACCTACCTGCATTGTGAGCCTTCAGTCAGAGTGCATCCTTGATCTCCCAAACTTGCTGGGTTACAACATTTATCGTGGCATTCAGTTTCATCAAACCCACAATCGCATTCCTCCCAACCCTCAAGGATTCCATTACCACAAGTGGAAATCGGTACTAAATCATTTAACGGAAATGTTATGTTTTGAAGTAAAATAGAGTTATTTGTAAGATTTTACCCGGTGTGAGACAATCCCGATTATCTCGAGCCAACATTTTGAGGGCCAAGGAAATGTTGCGAACACTGCAAGAGGACAGCTCGTAATTGGACTCGTGGAATCCCTTGGGACCTTGCCAATGCATCAAATAGGCGCCTCCATCTCGATCAAATAGACAGTCTTTTGGGTAATCGTGCTAATGGGAGCTGAACGTTCGTTAGAATTTCTTAAGGTTTTAGTTTGTTGTCACGAAACTTGCGAAAAATAACTGAGCGTCATGCAACTTAAAAGGCTCATCAAGAGTTTGTAAGAACATTTGTTTCTTGAACATCTTGGCAGTCTTTCAAAACTAAAAAAGTGCGTTATTTGCATTTCTGTTTTGCAAGTGTTTAACAAACCAAGGAAAAAGTCCTTCTGATATAGGAAATATTCTCGAACTCGACAATTTTTAATCCCATATTAAATCATCCCATGCAATTTGACATCCAACTTTGCTGGTCATTCAAACATTGTTAATTGTTAAAGCTCGTTATTTTTTCAAAAAAAAAAAAAAACATTTAAATGACTGCTTTACCATACCTGAGATCCAAAGCTATGTCCAAGTTCATGGGCAAAAGTGAACTTGGAAATTAAGTCCGGAACTCGAATGTAATTGTGTGTGAATCCAACCAATCCCGTGTTATAGCTGACTTGTTCTTGTTTCTCTTGAAAGTCCGCTTCTTTATCGCAAATCCCACCACGGCTCCCTAAAAATGAAGATGGTGCAAATCAAATTGGGATGGAGGGTTTCTCCAATGCCATTTTTATCTTCCTTAGCCCTCTCTTACTAAATAGTACAACCTTGAACCACTGCAGTTAAAGAGTTCGCGCAAAATATTTTTTATCTTAGTTCCTCCACTAAACATAAAAAAGAAAGAGATAAGAATTTGAGAAAACAAAAAACTTGAAAGAAAATAGACTAACAAGATTATCAACATTATTACGGGATACTAAAGATGCAATTGAATTTACGTTGCCATTGTAGTCTTTCGTTTTTTGGAGCTCTTTCCTGTTTCTCTCCAACGCATCCAATTCACCATACGCATACTCCTGTAATTATAGTGGCTCTTGTAAAAAAAGAAACAACGCCATAACTTTGATTGGCTACTTGACTTGTTTCCATGGAGTTTAATCAAAGGGAGGACTGAATCACCCACATTGGGCTCTGATTGATCTTTTTGAAATCCTCAAGTCAAATAAAACACATGGCGTTATGTGTCCCTAGACTATTTTACAGACTTTTTACGTCCAAAAAAACAAAATATATCGTTTAGAAGCAAAACATGACAAGAATGTCTGACAATGTTCATTTTTACATATTTTTTCTCTTTTTTGGTACAAACATAACATACAGTAATAATTTACGAATGATCAAAAATGTGCCATAATTTACCATAAAATGTTGTTGTAAGATGACACGAGTTAATTGAAAATGTAGCCTTGAGAGAACTTTCTACGTATATTCTACAATATACAGTAGGTACATGCGTGGTAGTTTCAACGTTCTTCTTTTACTGCAACTTTCAATTGATTATTTTTGCAACCAAATTACTTTTCACATTGTGCCATCTAGTTTAAAAAAGGCGTGTTACCCTAAAATATCCTTAATTTTTAACAAACAACATTAACATATTGCTTAATATTGTCGAAATAAATGGTGAACCAACAGTGAATTGAAGGAAGCCAAACAATGAGTTATTTCAACCAGAAATAATGTTGTTGCAATCAGTTTTTAGCTCACCTCCAAAATGTGCTTGGTAAGCAAATCCAAGAGAACCCTCTTTAAAGTTTTTATTTGTAAAGAGGAAGGAGAGGCAGACATCGCTGTGATTGCCTTGCGAATGATGCTCGAGGTACGTTTGCGCCAAAGGTCCTTCAGGCAAATCTTTGCAATAGTCGACCCCTTTGTATTCGCAATGTTCGTCATCCAAGACCTAAAAGGATTATTAGTTTTAATAATCGGTCAACCTACATTCCGTAGTCTTACCTTTAGTCTCTTGAGGTAGACTTTATATTGAGTGTCGAGATTGCCAAAGTCATACTTGGCAAAAATCTCATTGGCAAAGAAAATGTGGTCCGAGACCATTTTGGTAACTGCATTCTGAAGTTGGCCTTCTGGATTTTCCGAGATTGATCTGCGAGAAAAATTCCAAGACGAAAACGTAGAAAAAATATAAAAGAGCAAGGTTGCGTGGGCGTTTTTAAAACATTCCTCACCTGGCGCCATCTTGCTCTAGTTGCTCAAAGATGGCATTTCTCAAACTGGGATCCACTACCACTTCCAAACTGCAACCCAGGAATGTCGGTCCTTGGCAATGAATCACTTTTAACAAACTTAAAATCGTTAACAAATGGTAAAATGGCCTCATTGTGACGTTCTTCACAACGTTGGACGATTTCCTTCAATCCATGTGTGCTGTTGCTTGAACACTTTCACCTCTGAGCTCAATATGAAGAAGTTCAGGGCACACCCACGCATTTCTTGAGTGGATATCCAAATGAACAGCTGTAGTAAAGCAAGTACGTATTACAAACCAAACCGTATTAGTGGTGGTACGAATCACGATATTACCGAGAATCGCGGCCTGCGAAGATCAAGGACGAACTCAGTGGTAGTAGTGCCTTCTTGATCAGAGCGACAAGGAAGGAGCTCTGTCGGAGTCCTGTCATCATTGTAAAGGAGACTTGAGCGCAATGGCAAGACTCATTTTTTGGAATGGCTATAAAGAGAGGTTTGGTAGTTTTTTGGAGCTCTTGTCCGAAGTAAAAATCTACATACACACACCCTCTTTAGTTCTTGTAATTTTGAGCAAAACAAAACCGTGGAATTGAAGCAGAGATTGAATGATACACTTCATTCTTAAATTTGTTGAAAGGAGTGATGAATTGACAGACTAGAGCACTAAACTTCAAGAGTACACCCTGACACGAAAGTTGTGTCGTCGCCATACTAAGAACCTAAAAATGACGGCAATGCGTGGACACTTTGGCGCAATCAAACCACCTGTGTGCCCCAACAAGTGCCTAGAATATTTTTGGATCAGTTAGGATGTAATTTAAGGTCAAATAGGTGACAAATTATTCCTGGAACAGCAATTGTCAACTTGATGTCCGGCGTTTTCTTTTTGCACGGTTCCATCTGCCTTTAAACCGCTTTGAAAAAATGGTGAATGGCGGGAGTCAAATTTTTCTCGGTTTTGGAGAAAGGAGACTAGTTTTGGAAAACCTCTAACCAAAAATAACGGGAATTATTACTGTCCGTCATAATTCAAGAGCTCATGGAATCTCATCCATTCATCAAAATTTCAGGCAATGGGAAGACACCTGAAAAAGTGCGGGAAAACGTTGAGCCGTCCACATTTTCCACTTTGGTCGATAGCATCCCAAATATCGTTTCCGAGGAAGAAGAGACTTGTTGGGGATCGATTGGATGTCAAGTCGTTCAAATCTATTCTTATAAAATGAAAATATTTTGGTTCAAAATTACGACAAAACTTTCATGTTAGTGTGTACGTGCATGAGATTGCCTGATCCAAATTGTGGCCAAGTTTCTCCCGAAGGAAAAGGAAGTCCAAGAAAAAGTGCAAAGCTTTGTAAAGAATGTTGAACAATTCATGATCATTTTCAGAACACCCACAAAACTAGAAAGAGGCAAATTTTTGATTAAAATGCGTTGTTAGGATTTTTTCTTTGGCTTTCTTTTCTTGAATCCTCGATTACACTGATTTAAAGTGGGAGCAATAAGTCTTGTGATCGTACTCTATCAATTTTAGTGCTCTACGATGAACGATTTTCGGCGAAGACCTCAATTTCAGTTTTGCATAAGTACCGAAACCGTAATCACACAAACACTCTGGACTTTGAGGGAAAATGGTTATGCTTTTCCAAAGCATTCATTTAAAGCAAAGATCCGATTTATTTGCGAATGTTGATTGTCTATATCCCATGATGATTGAAGATTGATTCTGAACTTTATTTCTTTCGTCACCTACTTGCCGTTTCTGTTTCAGTTATTAGCTTTTCCTTTCAGTCCATCATTTTTTGTAAGAAGTCGGCAGAAATTAACTTTCAAGTTTTGAAAGTGATGAGCCCTCAGATTGCAAATATAACGCATGCTAGGTAATTGTTAAGAGGAATAAGTGCCAAAAATGGTAAAAAGTTCAGTGTTTGGAAAAAGCACCTTTTTTAATGGAAAGATGTACGATTCAATGGCTCAAAAAATGTATTTCACCTCCCACGATCTTGGCTTCATCTACCTTTTTTTTTGAAAACTAGCCAATCAAAGGTAATTGCTGGCAAGGTCATGTTAAACTCATTCCGAGCACCAAAGGTCAGTGCTTCAATCATTTTTTCCATGTAGGTTCCCATGATCCTGCTTGGGCCGATTTCCACTTCTGGCTTTGCTGATTGTGACTCTGTTGTTGGGCTGCCCAAGCTGCAGATGAGCCCAATTGCTGATTGGGTCCCTCTCCCCAATGAGATATTTGATGGGCTTGTCGGGCATCGTTATTTTGCTCTTGGTTGTGGGAGAACTCTTCTTCTTGTTGGATCAAAGGCCGCGTGAAAGGCTGATTTTGACGAGAGTTCCATGCTGGATCTTGTTCTTGTTGGCCTAGAAGGTCAGGATATCCCAAATCCACAACGTCAGCCTCGAATCCCCCACCATCCCATTTAGGGACCGAGGGTTGCCAACGGAAAGGTTCCTCTTGAGCCTTAGGGAGACCCTGGTTCCAGCTATTCCAACCTGAAATAGATCGATCAAGGATTATAGTTTTATATTTGAGACCCAAGTTGTGATGCAGAGCTGACCCCATTTGGAGTTTCTCTTGGAATGGGTGGATTTCCACAGGGCTTCTAGTTCGTCTTGGCGCCATTGTGAGAAACCTGGTCGGTTCCAGTTTCGAGAAGGCGATGGAGGTAAGATTGGCCTGGGCAGATCACCAACGTGATCAATTGAATATTGCTCTTGGGTACCACGTTGTTCTTGTTGTTCCTCCTCCAATGTTGCATGATAATCTTCCCGCGGAAAGTTTAAGAGTGGATCAATAAAAATCGGCAACTTGGGTTTGGGGTTCTCTTCATTGGCATGAGCGCTGGCATTGAGGCATTTGGTTTCAACCACAATTTTGATGTGAATTGGAGAAGCTTCTGGGGTTGGTTTGTGCCATTCCCATCCTTGAGCAATGGGTCGTGCAGGCCATGTCAGGAAACGTCGTCGCCAATCGGCTGGAGGTAAATCTTGAGGTGCCAGAGGAGCCACACTTGTTGGAGCTTTGACTTCGTCATTGTCCGTATCAAGTTTGAGGGATCGATTGGGCCCTACCTCAGAGTGGTTCTCGAAGGTCTCCTTTTGGTATTGGTCCTTGTGACTTTCAGATTCTGCATTGCTTTCATAATGGCTGCTCCAATCTGTGGTTCAAAGTTGCGGTTGTAGTTAAAGTTGAAGTTGCGTTTTGAAGTCCCAATTTTGCATTTTTTTTTGCCAAAAGTTGCAATGAATTTGATATCAAAATTGTATCAAAGTTGCTTTCTTTTGGTCTAAAATGTCTCTTTTTAACTTGAAAATAGGAAATTGTGACAAAAATTGTCAAAACAGATTAAAAGCATGTAAGATTTGGCAAAAAGTATGACATTTGAAATTTTCTAGATCCATATAACATTTGCACTTATTAGTGGACTCAGTATTAAATTTCCGGCTAAGGCATGTAAATATTCAAGTGCTTTTCACTGAATTTCAGTGATTGAAGTTCTTCCCAAAGATTGCAGTTTGTTACATAAAACATGGCAAATGTTAAATTTTACAAAAAACCACCAACAGTTGCAATTTCCAAGCCAATTGATAATCAAAGAAATTAGGGAAGATTAAGCAATTGAAAAGCTCGAGTGACACATTAATTCAGATTTGAATGTCTTAGATTCCTAATCGAGGGCTAAACCGCATACTTTGCGGCCCTTTAGAAACATTCATTACGTGGGGATGGGTTGTTGTTCCATTGGTAAGGGCCGTAGTAGGCTGTTCCATATTTTCGGGCAAGAGCTAAGCGGCGAGCAGCTTCCAGGTTTGCCTCAGATTGTGTACCCCAACTTCCATATCCACGTGAAATTGCCGGATATCTCGACCATGGCCGACTTGGCCGCCATCTGTATCTGGACTTTCGGGAGTTTTTCCAATCTAGAAAGATTTAGTTAAAAAGATCATGCATTACATGCTTTGACGAGGTTTTGTGAGCATCCCACGGAACGTTTTACGTTCTAAACCTCCGAACCTAGCGCAGAAGAAGGGCTTCTTTTACCTTCAAAGGTTGAGTCGGAGTTATACTTAGATTGTTCCCATGTGGAAGGGTGTAGGAATTGGTTGTACATTTCAGCCCATCGTTTTTCTTGGGCCCGGGAACGCAGCTCTTGCTCTGTAAGGTAATCTATGGTATTCTTGTCAGGAGAGACACTTAAAATATCGCCTGGACGAGATTCCTGAACCATAGCTTGTTTGGCAATGGCTTTCTTCCTCTCGACTTCATTTTCCTCATCTTCAATCTCTTCTTTTTCTCGTTCAATCTCTTCTTTAGCATTTTCAAGAGCCTGCTCCTTCTTTTCCAGTTCCAATATCTCTACATCAGAATGAATATTAAATCCGTTCTTATCCTTAAGAACGTTGCCGGAGTAAAAGGAGCCTATAGCTCTTGGGTAGTATTTCTTGGCCCATAATCCTCCAGGGTAAAGTGGTTGATAGTAACTTGGGTCTGGGTGGTATAGCTCATCTTCTCCATAAACCTGAGGTTTCGTAGGAGGTTCTGTAAAGCAAAAGGGAAATGTTGCGGGGTAATGAAGAGCTGACTGAGAGGTCACGGTCCTAATACAGCTCCCAGAATGGAATCCCGACACAAAATTTTGACCCATTTTCGAACTTCTTAATACATATTGGACTGGTAAAAACATAAATTTTGTGGCACAAAGCTTAGAGGTTGCACATACTTTCTATTTAATTGGTTGCACTCAAAAGACTCGTAAGATATTTACCGATCGGAGGGCTTTGCCATCCAGGAAGGAGATATCCACCAAAGGAGACATCAATAAAGAACGAAGCAACGAGCACAAACAAAGGACCCCTTTGGATGGACATTGGACTTGTGTATGGTTTCAAGCCTCAAACGTGTCCTACTGTGCAATGGATCTTTCCCTGGCCTTTATACGAATCGGTGGAAGCACAGAACACCCTTCCATTGAGGTCATACATATCTCATGTCATATGTAGCATTGTTTCCAAAGACAATTGGACTCCTAAACATTGTTTGATCCTAAATGGGAAAAGAGACAAGTAACAAAATTGAAAAAGCAATATCTAAGCGAGGATTTTTGGAATATTGAATGAAGAATTTTTAACCGTTATTCTTATTAAACATGGCCAATATCAATGTCATGGCTTCTGGGGTATATTTTTGGAACAATACGAGACCTTTTATGAGAGAAACAGATTAAAATTGACCATGCTTTTGAACTTTCAATGAAAAAGACCGTTCCAAATGAAGTTTGCACGCTGATATTCTTTGAATTGGAAATCAAATTTTTGAGTTCTGAAATAACATTGCAATGAAGGATTATTAAGTTATTTATTTTGGATATAAAGAAATCTCAGTTTAAATCTCTCAGAAGTCAGTTCATGCTCCTAAACGGAGACTCTTCCGGTCTTTTTTTTGCACAAAAGGGAGAGATCGTTCATTTATGCTCTCTATCAAGAAGCACTGAATTTCTGGAGTGGGAGGCAAAAGATGTGATTAATGATTTCTTGTACGATTCATTCAATTGTGTTCTTCCGCAAACGAGGCCTGTTTTGTCTTCAGCTTGTCTTCAGCATTTCAAATTTCAGCGCAATCGCATGCCGGAGTGATAAGTTATGCCTTCTCAAACTTATGCACTGAAGAGAGGATAGAGTGAATTAGTTCGCCCTTTTGTGGTAAAACACCAGAAAAGGGCTAATTCATTCATTCTCGGTAGGATTTGCACTGAACTTTGAGAGAGCATAACTTTTGACTCCGACGTTTGATTGAGCTGAAAATTGTAATACATATTCTTGTGAATATAAGGAAGGTCTCACTTGCAGAAGAACTTAATTGAACTGTTCCTACTGGAAATCATGATTCCTCTTGTTAGCCTCCCAGTCCAAAGAAATTCAGAGGTTCTTGTCTCTATTGAACAAAGTTTTAAGAGGGTTTCCCACCAGAAGCAGATTGAGCTGAGAATTTAAGTACATAGTCTATGCAACAGAAGCAAAGCCTCATTTACAGAAGAATTTAAAAGATTAATTCTTCTTAGATCACATATTCTTCGTCTTTGGTATGGTCGTTCAGAGAATTTGATGGTTCTTGATTCGGGTTTTGAAATAGAAATCGAAATAAGCCGAACGGAAAGAAGTCCTTGATTGTCACGCAGCCTCTTACCATAATTGTTTGCAAGCACAATTTTCATTTGAAGATCAATCTGTGAGAAACATTTTTCAAAAAAGACAGATTTTTCAAACCAAAAAAAATTTGGTTTTTGCTTTATGAATCTAAATCAAACATTGATATTCTTATACTCTTATTTCTATTCAAGTATTTCTTTTTTTTCTTTTGGAGACTTGAAAATATCGTTTTCAGCAATGCAAACGAATGTATTCGGATTTCAGTCAACTTTTCTTGCAATTTATTGTCCTGACAACCATTGAATTATGTTCTTCCTTTGTAATTATCAATGAGGTCACACGCAACATTTTGCAAATGACTTAATCTAAATGAATGCAAGTTGTACATACTAGAATGGAGCGGGTGCATTCCTTTTGAATGACTTATCCAGTATGAATCAAAACACCCAAACGCTTCTGGGTAACTTTGACCCACCATAAAAATGTGGAGCAAATTTTTCGTGATTGCATTATTGAAGTTTAAGTCGCAAGGAAAATATTTATCTAAAAATATCCTATACTTATTTTTACATACTAATCAATCCATATTTAGAGCACACTTAGAATTGGATTTCAATGAAATGCAGGTTTAACCCGATCACTTGTTTCTTAAGTGTGACCGTAAAACGTTTAAAAAAAGAACAGTTTTCAAAAAATTCTCAAATGGCAAAATATTTGACTTGGCTGTTAAAATTTCATTGCCGATAAACAAAAATGTTTTATTTTTTAAACTTTATTAACGTAATAAATCATGTCCTCAAAATACTCTTGAAGTTGTTTTTTTGAAATTAGAGCAGGTGTTGGTTAAAATTATAGGAAGAAGATTCACTTCTGCATTGTCATGTACTGCAAGACATAATGTGAATTGCTGGAGCATCTAGAGCTCTAAATCAACACATCCAAACCAGAACCGTCTTTATGTTGAACTATCACCAAATTGAGCACCAAATCTCTCATCTGAGGTTGATGTTTGGCCCACCACTGAGGACCAATGAGGACTCACAAAAAAGAGAACTTCATTGATCGAATTAGCCTCAGTTCCCTTGGATTTGGAGGTGCTCTCACAGCGCACGTAAAACCTTTACGATCGCTACAACTGATCTCAAATCCTGGATTAGGACAGAGCCTTGCTCTTGAAAACATACAGTATCAGATACCTTTCATACCTTCTCTAAGTACTGTAGAGCAGTAACTTCTGGAGCCTCTCCCAATACGAGAGCTCTCTCATTCCTGTGATGTTCCTAGTAGAACATCTTTGGACCTGCTCGACCTTTTGCAAATCAACCGAACTCATTGGAGCCCAAATGGGGGAAGCATATTCAAGATGCGGTTGAACAATCGACTTGTACAGAGTTAGCATCGCAATACAATCTCTGGACTTGAAAGTGCCATAGATCCAGCCGTTTGAATAAAAATTCTATCTATCAAAAACTGCATTGGCTTATTGCTATGCTATTGAGCGGAATTTTCAATAGGATAAACACAGTGAGCAAAAGGTTGTTGATTTTGTGCTCCATAGTGTTGCGCTGCCCTTTTGTGGTGCGTCTGTTCTTTCCTGTTCTGCGTTCGATCAAATATTTTGAACGGTCAGTTGCTCCGCAACGAAGGGGCGAGAAATGAGATCCGATCGTAAAATTTCAGTGAAGCAATGCGGCACCAGAGGCCATGACCGAGCTACGGGGGAAACAATCAGGCCCAGCTGATGTTTACTGAGCTTCCCTCATTGATGTCAAAACTTGATTTATTACTAGAAAATACTGGCCCTAGCTTGAATGAGTGTAAAAGGCGCAAGTTAAATACCGGACCAAGTGAAAATAATAACTAAAATTCAATCAATCCAATGTAAATGTTCCATGACAAGCAATGGTGTTTTGAAGTCTTACTTGCCATGTCTGGTCCTCTGATCAATATTTCCGCAACTTGTTCACTTTTCAATTGTTTGAGATCCGCGAAAAATCACGAAAAGTGCAAATGCGCAAATTTGCATCAAAGACTTTACGTCCAGGACAATAATGGTTACTTCTTTTAGACTTAACACCCAAAAAACCCTTTGTGACACATTTGCAACGCCAAATCTAAGAAGGTAAAGCAGCCAGAAATGCAAAAAAATAGAACGTCCATGATTTTGTATGCCATTCCCCAAACTTTTCAGACGCCAATTTAACAAGGAATACATGTGATTCGCTCAAAACCCAACAATGAATGGATCTTCAACGAAACTTGGGGCCAATCATCACTTCCAGTACTCAAAACTCTCAAGTCATGAATTCATGCTCTAGTAAGAGCATGTTCTCATTGAATACATAATAATGGCATTTACATATCCTGGCGGTTCTTTTCCCACAAAAGGTTGGGAAAACTTGTCGCTGGAGGGAAATTGCATGCACACATAATCCAGCTAAATAGACTTCCTCCCCAAAGGCATCATTGAGACTTACCGTACGTACTGTGCGTACTTGAGCGAAAGAGAAGCACATTTCACAATCAATCAGGTTCTTTGAAGAACCGAGACTCGGGATGGATCCTTCCAAAGCTTGCCTTACCTGGTGATTAACATGTTCTGATGTGACGCTAATGAAAAGCCTGGCTTTGAGCCCAATGGACTGACTGTCAGGTGAATGACAAGCTCATCAGAAAAGATTTCAGGATAAGTTTTATTTTAGATTTGGTTTCGAAGAAAATTGATTAGTTTTGGAGAGTGATGGACGGTCGAAATATGGGTTTTTGTAGAGCAGGAATGATAATTATTTCCTGTGTGGAATTTTCGTGGGTACTAGAGCCACTGTGATGCAAGAGTATGCGCGTGAGTTTTGTGGTTCGAGTTTTTCACATATCACTAGAGACTATATATTGTCATTAGCATGTATATCATACTTTATTATTTTGTATTTGTAATTATATTATATATGTTAGAATATTATCATATTCATTCGTGCTAAGTGTGGTCAATCAATCTCATGCTCGTACTTTTTTAATAAAGTGGATGCAGGGTGTTCTAGAGCCCTTTAGTTTGAAGAATATGCCCATAAGATTGATTTTTCCCACTTTTGATCAAGCGTCTACAATTGAAGAACGCAAAGAAAGAATATTGGAATCTATTTCGTGATAACATAGTAACTTTTTCAAGTCTTGTGTATTTTCTTAAAGTTTTGTTCCTGTATTTGTTTTACATCCAAGTTTTGTGTTATCATAAACTTTTTCGCACTTCGTCTCATGCGTTGAGTAAAGATACTCTTATTAAGACCACTGGAACGAAGAACCATATGAACTCTCTTAATATAGTGGCTCTATTGTGTGCCAAAGTCTATTTCTTCTTGCGGTGCTTTCTTATTCTTTCACTTGTCCTGAACGTTTTATTGATTGCATTCTTAAAATATGAACTGAAACAAAAAGCTCTAACAATAATGATTTTATCATCATTCTAAATTCCCTTTTTGCTCAGAAGTGATTAAAATTGAAAACGAAGAAAGGTGCATTTGCTTCCCAAATATGTTGGGTAGAAATTCTTCTATTTTTGTCATCTCTATCGAAAACACTGAACCAAAAGGCTTTCAATTTTATCTGTGGTTCTTTGGTGGTTTTTGGCACGCAAAACTTTATTGCGGCGATATTGAAATTGTGATTGCTTTAATTTAATTGAAGGATTTCCTTCTCCCAAAGTTTTAACTGAGGTTCTTGTTTTGATGAAGGTCAATTTTATAAGTGAAACTACCTCAATAGTTAAAACAAACATTTCACATGAGTAACATAACATTTCTTATGAGACATTTGTCATTTGCCATTAGAAATTGAACACAAAACAATTCATATACATCGACTCAATTTGGTTGATTATTCAACAGTGAAGTGGTTATGTTCTTATTCACAAATTATCTTGGCTCTTAAGACGAGAGCGTTCAAGAGAGTTTCACCCCCAATTTTTTACGAGTATGTCTTTGAAGTCTAGACAGACTGATATTATTCCTAAAAAAGAAAGATTCATCGCTCAAGGTTGTCTTTTGCCATTTGACCCGACTTCTTCGTGAGCTCGTTTCATTTCGAAAGGATGACATCTCTTGACATTTGACCTTTGGCATTCTCAAGGGGCTCCCTAACCGTTTCAATTATCTTAACGAACTCACTTATCCGTATCATTCAACTAATAAAATGATTCGAGTTGCAGATCGCGCCCTAGAATTGTGGTGAAAATAAACTAAAATACCATACAAACCGTCATAAAAATGCATTAAGGGTTTTGCAGATTGGATATCCATGCCCCGTATAAAGGGCCTTACTGAATTGCATTTGGTTAAACTTGACCATTATTAAGATTGTGCCATTTCAAGTAAATCGTATTATTTTTTCCAGCTTTTGTCCGACATTTTTGGTCTCATGTTTACTGGAATCGTGCGTACAAGGAATGCTACAATAAGACTTGTACGTTGTACGAGAATCAGGTAGGCAAGTTAAAGCACTCGAGAGTAAGAGCGAGCTGTGACAATAAATACTTTGCCAAAGTTCGTCGTTTTGCCAAACGCTGAAACCGAGTTTTAATCCAAATTTCTGCTTTTGGGCTATTACTTGAAATTGGCGAGGACAGAAAAACATGCCCTTTTCCATTAAAAGCATGCATATTTAAACATTTAATGTAAACCTAAATGGTTGTCACATTGATGATCCCTGACCGAGTTGGGCTAACTATTACAAATTCGCAATTAGTTAAAAAATCAAAGAAATTTTACTTGTGTTGTGAGAGCACCTCAAAATCTCAAGGAATCGAGGCTAGTTTGAACTATGAAGCCCTCTCCTCACTACTTTATTGAATGAATGAATGAATGTTTATTGCGTGTAAAGTAAGTTAAAAAGTAAATAAATACATGTATCATCATTTACATGATTAAAAGACATGTCAATGTTTAAAACGTATCAATAGATGAGTAAAATTGTGATATCACAGTTGAGTTAACTAGAATCATCTCTCATTTATTGGGCTCCTTCATTGTTCAAGCTGATCCTCTAACAGCATTTAAATCAGGGTTAGAGAAATTTTTGAAGACTATTCCTGATCAGCCCAGTATTCAAGGCTTGTATAGATTTGCCAACAGCAACTCATTGGTTGATCAAATATCATTCAAATGTTAATTTTGTGCATTGCACTTTTGACTTGTGTACTTAAAGGTAGTTACAGGGTGGCTTTAAATGTTTGATAATAAGATTTTGTGACTTTTTTTTTCAAACTTTCCACTATATGTCGAAATAATATTATTGTTTATCTGTCAAACCACTACTTTTGGCTTTCAAAATACGGAAGAATTACTTTCCTACCTTCAAGTTCTACGCCGCCAACATGTCCAAGAGGGAGACCATCGTGGCGCTTCTGCGCGGCGGCCTGTCAGTCCGACAAGCCGCGGAGGCCTCCAGGGCCGAAATTGCGACTTTTTATCGGGTAAGGGCACTGGTATCTGCTGGGATAACCCTCTAGCCCAAGAAATCAACTATAAGGCCGCAGACAGTCACTGCGCCGAGGAAAGCCGCCGCCATACGCCACCGTGTAAGGAAAAATCAAAGCCTCAGCATTCAAAAGCTCGCCGCCGATGACGGGGTGTCCCCAAATTGGCCAAGCGTTTCTAACGTCGTGAAGAGGGCGGGATGGAGGGTAAGGAAGAAGCTAAGGATCTCTTTTCTTACCGAGGTCGGCCGCGCGGCGTGTCGAGAGGGCGAAGAGGATCCTGAATGACCTCAAATCAAACGGCGGCCGTATCACCATTATCTCAGATGAAAAAATTTTTGGTGGATCCCGCCTAAAACCACCAGAACGACTACTACTTCTCGATGGGGGCCGGGGGAGAGGAAGCCGTGGCCGATAACTACATGACCAAGACCAAACACACCGCCAGTCTCATGTTTTTTGGACTGACAGGCCGCCGCGCAGAAGCGCCGCGATGGTCTCCCTCTTGGACATGTTGGCGGCGTAGAACTCGAAGGTAGGAAAGTAATTCTTTCGTATTTTGAAAGCCAAAAGTAGTGGTTTGACAGATAAACAATAATATTATTACAACATATAGTGGAAAGTTTGAAAAAAAAAAGTCACAAAATCTTATTATCAAACATTTAAAGCCACCCTGTAATTTCCTTGGGGCAGTATTAATAATCTGGTAGCAATCAATGTATTAATCTAGTGATTACATTAATTGTTAATGCAGTGTAAAAGAATACTTGAAATAAAAATTTATATAAATAAAAATTTATTCATAAGTTGATTTAGTAAAAAGCGTCAAAAATCTCTTAATGGAAAATCAATCCAGGAAAATTTAGCTATGTATTTTTGAGACCACATTGTAGGGATAGGTCGTAGTTTAAGTTTAGTTGGTTCAAAGCTTGAGCTTTCTACGATCGGTGAAAGGCTTTTCTTGACTTGCTTTCCAATTTTCACAACAATAATTCTGGAAATTATCATCTCAAATACTCCTCATCTTTTCCCTCATGGAAGTTTCATTTCCATTTTTTGCAACAAACAATGGAAGTTTCCATTTTTTGTTATGACCGTACTTTTCCACCTAATCCCCCTTATATTGTATTGTATTATCTATGGAACGTGTAGCGCTTTAATGGACCGGGAAAAACTGGCCCTCCGCTCGTTGTTTGGTTGGTTAGGGATTGACGCTTGCGCGTCACCAGTTTTCTCAAGTGACGCAAGAGGAGGCTGAAAGATATACATTTTCCAAACTTGCTCCAAGGCTCGACTTCGTCGAACTCTCAGAGATTCGAGACGACCTGACAAGCTCGCAAGCCAACCAAACCAAACCACCCCAACCACTGCCACTTATTGGAGGCATTTTCGGTATTTCTTAATATTTACGAGAACAAGATATCAGTTCGGTTCTGGCATTCCTGGCGTTCACGCCTCGTTCCCCCAAGAAACTTTTTCAAAGACAATTATTGAGCCTGGCTGAAGTGCTACATGTGAGACGAACCTTTCTGAGAGTTGAAAGTGATCATTGCTTGCCCATGGAAATTGAAAGAATCAGGTAAGAAACCTTGTTAATTAGGTCCGTGACATTGACCTCAGACACCAATTAAGTCAATCAGTGAAGCCATTTTACCTGAATACATAAATAACCCCCCGCCTCATTCAGAGCGATGACATATTATCTAATTTTTTGAACCATGACAAATTCACTTGATCCTCCATGAAAGCGAGATCTTAATCCCTTATCATCATTAATTGTCTACAAAGTTTTTTGTCATGCTTCAAAATGCCGAGAAGCGCTTTTTTTTATAGGTAAGAGATCTCTCAATAAAGAATGTTATGTATTCTGTGGGGCCGTATTCCTTTTTGAAAGGCATAAATGAAATGGGGAAATGAAGCTTCTGTTTCTTCTTCTTTGTTATAAACTATGTTCAAAATAGTTTTATTAGAGGTTATTGAACCAAAATAGCTAATGCTCATTTGTACAAAAGAAGTGACAAAACTACTTTTTGTGTTGTGTACGTTTTATCTTCATTTGAAAATAAAGTTACAAGGTTATCAAGAACATGTGGTTTTTGATTTGATAACTTTTATTTGGTCCAAGATACGAATTTCTCCATTGTTCCCATCCTCAAATTGAATGGGCTTTGGGCTCGAACTTTGAGTTGATTGTTTTTACACAATGGCACAAAGAACTCCCTTAAAGGGACATTGAAGGATAGAACTGAACATGGTCAATAATTTCCAATAACCTTGGCTGGCCAAGTTTGATTGTTTTGAAATGGGCAGAATAAGGATTGAGTGTCTTCAGATTGCGGTCCAACAATCCAATTTTCAAATCTATTGCGGGCAAGAACGTCAAGAATTAAAAACACGTCGTCGTTCTGACCTTGAGGTAAAGCCGCCAAGAAAGAAAAAAATGAATCTATTCAGTACAAAATACGTCCGAAGTTTCCCAGAGAGGCCGGACAAAGGAATATTTGGCAGAATGAATTGAGACATGGTCAAAACGGATCTGAGATTCCTGGAGACGGTCTGAATTGCTTCTCGGTCCTCTTCATGTGGTCAATAAACCCTGAATGTCAAAAGAAGAAAAACCAGTTGAGATTTTAGGAGATATGATGAAATCGCCATAGAGCCAAGTGCATGCATGGAATAATCTAATGCACTTGGGAACTTTTATTCTTATGAACTTAGAGTACAAGGAAATTGCAAACTTGGACCTTGACAGGGGTACTTATGCAAAGCGCTGCAAATTAGTCGCTATTGGGGCCATTGAATTTGACTTTCAAACTTGGAAGTTAGTGTATTTTCATTGAAGTAAAAATGAAATCTTTGGCAAGGGTCAGTCAAATTATGTTTCTGTATTTAATATATAGGGGCAAGCACTATTTTTGATTAAAAAATCTACTTTCACCATATTTCTCCTTTTCATTGCCCAAATCCTACATTTTGGCGGAAATTCTGCTATTTCATCTAGAAAAGTTTCCACATTTTAAATGTCATGGAAAAATATGATAAAGGTAAACAAATCAGTATGAAATGACGTCATTAGACTGACTTTTCACCAAAGGGTTTGCCGACGCAATCTTTGATCAAATGTTTGAGCGGCTCGAGTCTCGGGCTCATCCATTCGTGAGTGTCAAGACTTGATAGTGGGCCAAATTGGACGTGGCTCATTCAAAAAACGCGGATTTATCATGCAAATCATCTTTCACGCGCACTAAGAATGGTCGGAGTGTTCCTGGTTTGGCAGACCACCGTTCAAAGCGATCCGTTTTGATTGGTGTCCATGCGCCGTACTAGTGCATACACTACACGTAACTCTCAGAGTACGCTCACTTTGTAAGCTTGCTCGAATCTGCTTGAATGAATACATATCCTAACCGTAATCAATGACCGTCATGCTAGATCTTGAATAACCGGTCCCTGATTTCCTAAGAGGCTTTTTTGCCCTCCAGGTTGTCGGATCGGAAGAAATGTTGAAGCGCTTTATGTCCTGAAAGGCATGGACAGCACCCTCTTCTTGGGTATTTGACCAAACCAAGCAAGATTGCTCGTCTCTTGTTTAAGATCTGTGACTCGAGCTTTACTGTTTTCGAAGCTAAATCTGAACTTAAGAGTTACTATGCCAGGACATAGCGCTTTAAACAAGTCCAGTTAGCGAGTTTACATTCATGGTAGGGTTAGGCCGGCTCCTGTGAGAGTCTCCAAGAGGTTGGAGATCAAGATCGGGGAGAATTTCTCGACCAAGGTCAGGCAGGAGTGCGGACAATGGCCCTACTCTGCTTGCTTAGTGCTTGGTCACTCACATGCACCAAACCAAAACATTTGAGGTGACCACCCTGGGTGCAAAGCACCTTGAACAAGATTTCAAGTAGTCGTCCAAGATTGAGACGAGATCGCTTCTAGGTAATATTTCGCAAACATATTTCTAAACCTTGCCCTGATAAATTTGATTTGAGGTTGACAGTCATAAACAGAACTACTTTTCTGCCAAGTATTAGCATGGCTGGTTAAGATTATTTGATGTGTGGAAAAATGAAAACGACCTTGCGTCTTACTCGGTCCTTTTTTGTGATATTTCCAAGGGTGATCAAAGTAATCCTTTAAATGAGGAAGATTTTGGCCCCAGGAGTGCCGGGAATGGCCACAAACAATCTCACGTATAGACGAGTATTACGGGCTTTTGGCCGAAATAAATCACCGTAAATGGTGTGAAAGTTGGAAACGCATTTCGTTTGGCCATCTTGACTCCCTCTCACATTACGTTTCCCCTTTGATGGCGCTTCAAGTTCATTAAAGTTGCACATTGATGATCAAAACAAAGTGATTGAGGTTGTTTCTCTTTGTGATCTATGCCATTCATATTAAACGACATAATTCACAGCTTAAAGCCTCCTTTAGGCATTGAATTGAACTTTCTCAAAACAATCTTTTCTTTCAAAGTCTTTGACCAAGCAGAAATATCAGCGTTAATCTTGAAATATTCTCATGAGCCTGAGAGTTCATGATGTCGGTGGTAAAAACTCATTCTGAGACCATCTTTTTCCAATCATGATTTTCACAACCTGTCTTTTTCGGTCAAATTTGAATCTCTCTCAAATTGGTCACACTTAAGTCCGAGTAATTCATGGTGCCAAAGACTTTCGAGACACATTGTATCATAACTTTTTCTAAGCAAGAATTAAGAAGGGCGAAGAAAAAAAGAAGTGCGGAAACACAATCCTGGAAGTAAAACAATGGTGAAAAGGCACAAATCTGTGTGGAAGAAAGTTGATTTCCCGACGCCTACGGGAATAATCTCGACGTGTTTTACACGCAAGCTGACACGAATTCTCCGTCGATTCTTGGTTTCCTTTGTCTTTACTCTGCCCGAGATGTTTTGCCAACTACATTTAATCGCTTGGCCGCTGATGATACGAAGTAAAAGGCCTGCGAAAAACACATGTGCAATAATCCAAACATGGGCCTGTCAGGTGGGAAATCAATTGAGGGAATTAATTACAAGCCGCCATATTTTTAGACCAACATGAGGAGGCCTCTTTTACGAGATGGATGGACAAAATTGCCTCCTTCCCTATCGGATCTTCAGGGGGTATTCAAATTTTGGTCGCCCTGACCAAGGATAATTTAGGCTTGGATGGCTTGAGGCTCGATTGCCAAGTATCCGCTTGATTGCGAGCAAAGCTTTGGAAATCCCAAACTTTGACTCTAACCACGTCAATGTCCAAAGAGTAGTAGTTACATATATTTATATTGACATAAGTGGTTGGAGTTTGAACTCTGAAGCGCATGCTTGTGGTTATTGCCAATGTGTCTATCTACTTTCTTTTTGTTCTCAGCGGGCAATGGATTCATTGAACATCCGAGGTAGTGAATTAATTCGTAATACAACCAAAGTAAAGATCATCATCCATCTTGATGCTTGGAGTTGTGTCGAATTACACTTTTGCGCAAGGTTTAACGAGAAAGACGAGAAGGTGCCGAGTCTCAGACCTCAAATTATAAATTGGTTACGGGAAAGAGGTCCCACAAATAAAGTCTTGACGCAAGCACCGCTCTGCCAATCCTTCAATCTTCCACGAGCATCTAAATAAATGTTCAGCCATTTAGTTCTTCCCCCACACACAATTTTCTCTTGGGGAGACTGACATTTTGGAACTTTGTTTCTTCTCAGAATTTGAAGAACCAAAAAATTTTATGTCCAGAAAGTTTAGCACGCAAGGAAGTTTTGTTTTTTTATTTGAGTTGTTAGTAGAGGGCGTTGACCTGATTGACCAAAAATAAATATTATCAACTGTTTGTTGATGATTTGTTGAAATATTATCAAAAGATTTGAAAGAAGTACAGTTTTAGGAAATTTGATCATTTCAGAGTAAATATGCTTCTGAACAACTTTCCAATCCAATAAACACCTGATTTTCATAATACAACGTCAAAATAGCTTTAGTAATGGCTTTAAAGGATCACTTACTACACAACACCTTTTATTCATGCACATAGAACATTCCTTTAAAACTATAACACGAAAAAGGTTAGCTTGATTTATTTATTTCATATGAAAAAAAGCCGTGATATATTTGAACACTTTTTACGAAACGTCTTTGCTCGGCTTTATAAAAAAAAAGCACGTGCTCGTCTCTAGGATTCCAGATTAGGTTTCCCTTTGCTATTTTCAAGCCACTTTTGTTAGATGAAATTCTTGAGACACTCGAAAATTTATTTAGAGAATATTGCGGGTACTTTATAAGTCGAACCTACGCCCAAATGTGGCCAACTTCAGTGAGAAGCTTCTCAAATCTCAATGGTTGTTGAATGGCGAAAGAGAGATGGTCTCCCGACATCCATTGTTCAATGAGATTGAAGGAAGGAATTTGCTCTCCAGGTGGTGAGAATGAGCCGTGTCAAAAAAATGCACTTGGATATCATCCTTAACTCAGTCATATCCAATGAATCTGCCCTGGCAA
The DNA here is from genome assembly GCA_010645155.1 of Tigriopus japonicus. Taxonomy (NCBI): domain Eukaryota; kingdom Metazoa; phylum Arthropoda; class Copepoda; order Harpacticoida; family Harpacticidae; genus Tigriopus; species Tigriopus japonicus. Next base: position 2,563,858 of record CM021312.1, on the reverse strand, counting down.
CCGTTTCACATGAAGAAAGTGGTTCCTCAACTTGGGTAGAAATGAAACGAGATTCATCTGATCATCTTGATGCCAACATGACACCACAGGAGGCAATTGGAAACGATATGAATATCAAATTTCGGTCTTTGAAGAGGGGGAAAGAGATTGTTGTGTAATTAAGATTTCCCGTTGTGTGGTTCTTTCTTTATTTCGTGCCTTCCATTCATCCTGGATGAGGAGCCAAGAAGCTGTCTCATTCATTCGTGATTGCGGAAATGTCATCTCTTTGCGATCCAAATCATGACTGAAGCTCTAGAACACACATAGGAAAGTAGCGCTCAACCTCGTAACTTTCTACACAATCCCTCTCTAATCAGGTTAAAAACAAGTGCTATCAATGAGTCAACTGGAAAACCTGACTTGGATACGATCTCAGGATTGCGTAGGAGGCCAAAAATCACTCCGGTTCCTACATTTCTTTCTCAAGTGCTCCAGGAGGTTGTTTTTCGTCTTTCTTTTCAGGCAATTACTCACATACAGGGAAGGACTTCACGAGTCATTGTGGGATGATGACTTGACACCCAGATTCAAGAGGCAAACTTTCATTCGACGATTGTTTGCCAACCAATTGCATTCAAACAGAACTCAAATACACCGTTCGCCCATATTCTAGGCTTATTTGGGACTCAAACGGTCAAAAAGATCTACTTTTTCACCTTTACCGAGTTATTTGGTCTTTCCAAGAATCACGCAATCTTCTCAAACAATCAATATTTGACGGCCAATTGTGTTTAATTGATTGAGCAATCTGCTCGTTCCCTTGTGTTTGTTTTGGTGGGCCAAGAAGCTTGGAAACTAAAATCAGTTTTTCTCCACCAGAATTCGAGAATTGAGTGTTCAAGTGGCTGTGGGGTGATGATTGCCGTGAAAATACAAGGGAAACGAGAGATACTAGAAGAGGCCTGCCCGTTCAAGAAAACTTTCCTCGCTGTGGGGCGTTTTGCAGTCGTTTTATTGCAGTTTTCCGTTTGACTTGTACCCGGGTTTAAGTTATGAATAATTACACCCGTGTCAAATGACGACCCACCTTGGTTTGATGGAATTTTGGATTCGATTGGGCGCTTGTAGGACAAATTGGGAAAGAGTTTTTTTTCTTGAGTGGTTAGTTTAGTGGGACGTTATGAATATGGGTGCAGATTTGGGACATAGAAATGTTCACGCCCAAGAAGATGTGTTATTGCTATTTGCAAATTTTTCATCTTTTTTGCAACAAAAAATATGGGCTCACGAAGCCAAATTCTCGACCTTTTAATAGTGATGTATTTCGAGTTGGGAGTGTTGCCATTTTTGACTTTTTGAAAAGAACTAAACAAGGACCAATTTGGCAACACTCTAACTAGTTCGATTTCGAGTTCTATCAGTAGTTGCACTTATGCAAGGAGGACGGTATTACGTGGAGTGGGATCTTCTAGGGCATTCTTTCCTTTGTACAATGATAAAAATGTTCCTCTCTATCTCTGTTTTTAACACTTAATTGGGGTACTAAAGACAAAAAAGACAGTAAAATGTTGAAAAAAGTTACAAAGAAGATTTTTTTTATCATTTTACAAAGGGAAAAATGCCCTTAAACAATCCCAATCATAAAAAACATGTTGCTTTTAACAAAAGATGGACAATCACTATCACAAAGCAAGTCAGTAGATCAGGAGTTTGAAGATATTTGACTTAACACAATGAAATAACACAGTTTTAATTCTTTGAGAGACATGAATGGGGCATCAAATTATTGCTCATTGAATCTTTGTCCACTTTTGTTTTATGACTTATGTCAATAAAACGACTTTTTTCCGAATTATAATGCATTTCATCATTAACTCCAAGCTATCACGCAGGAAAATTCACACCAACGCGGTAACGCGCCCTCGCTCGATCCCACTCCACGTAATACCGTCCTTCTTGACTTATGGTTTCGAGTTGGCAGTGCTGCCATAATTTATGGCAGACTTGTTGAAAAGTTTACTTGTGGTCAGCTTTTTGACCATAAAAGCCAAAATGGCAAAACCCTGCCAAAAGTCCAACTCGAAACACATCAGTACCTTTAAAAGACCAAACCCCCCCAAAAAAGTAAAAACTACTCCATACATTTTCGACCATTTCTTTCGAAGAAAAGGGGGACCGAAAATTTTCGATCTTCATTTGAGAGAATTTATGAGCTTACTTGCCATTTTTTAAGGTTATTTTCAATTCCGACAGTTTTTATTTGTTATCATTTGAACAAAGCCTAATTATATTTATTCTGTTTGACATTAAATTCACTAAAAATTTCCACCCCTCGTGTTTTGAATGTCTGGCGGAGTAAGAGCACCGGTTACAAAGAACGGATCTACCATAATTTGGTTCTTAATCCGTCAGAAAGAAGCGCTAAGTAGTCTTACTAAGTAGTTAGAATTCCAATATAAATCTAATCAGCACGTTAATTCATCTTAACTTTTTCTTTAGAACTTTACCTTGTATGAAGTGTGTAATATGAAAAGATGTTAAAGTGTCGGTTTTGCTCTGTCAAGTCAAACTCCAAGTTTGCAAAACCGTTCTAGATTTCAAAGCTCTTTACAAATCCCATGAAAACCCTGCAAATGAACAATATATTCATGAGATTCAAATTTCCAATTCTCACCCCCCCCAAGACATCTTCCGTAACGCCTTTAGAGTGGGTTTTATTGCCTTGAACAGTGTCGAACCCTCTCTTTTTGAAAGTGTTCTTGACCCATTCTATCGCATCTTACCTTTTAGCCCCGTCATGTTAGTGATCTGAGTGGATCAAGAAGCAATCTTTCTTGGCTCTCAACGTCATAGTTCGTCACTTAAGGCCTCAAAAGTACACTCCAGACCTGAAAAGGGCCCCAAGTGCTTTGGTGCAGTAATCATCATTTAGGGGGGCCAATTATGACCATATATGAGGTTAATGATTACCACTCGTCCAAGCCTCAATGAATGAAAGCGAAGGAAGCGAGGAAGGAAAGAGATGCTTGCGGAGATTATTAGAGAGTGATTAATGGATATTTGGGGTCGATGATTTCAGGGCCCCAATCAGTCTATATAATAAATACAATTGTCGTGGGGCCTCTAGAATACATTCCCTCAAGTCAAACGCCTCATAATATTAGGCATAATTCTTGCTTTTCATCTTCGAGTTTCATTGTGAAATTATATTCTTACCAACATCATTATTCACATATGTGTCATTTCGTAAACTTGTTTTTTGTATTTTTTAAAAGATATGTTTTCTTTTTAATGACATCAAAAATCGATTTTAGTGTAGTCTTTGCATCACTAAGCAACATGATTGGAGAGTTAATCATGAAGGATCATGGTTATGTTAATGTGTCTGAGCTCATTCTTGTTTGTCCTGAGGTACAAAGGATACGTTTATATTCGACGGGGGGGCGTTTTTTCCTTTGTCTTTTGTCGGCTCCCGATTTCTTGGTAGAGGTATTACAATGGTTTTTGTAGGGCCCATCTGTTATGCTCCAAAGTCGGCAACGTGTTTTCTTCCGACCTCAAATCTTCATGTTTTCCGATTCTCGTCGCTCACTCGACCAGACGTGAAAGCGTTGACCGACAATACAGATCCGCCTCTTGTCTCTTTAAATTATAGCTTTTCTGAGACCATGAATAGGGCCCTTAATCGATGGAGTGGGCAGATGTTTATGGGGTCATGACATGGATATTAACTCATTTCATGAGTGAAGAAGACGGCTTAGTCACGACATGAACACTAAAGCACGATTTTTGTTTCCTCTTGATTTCAGGTAAAATTGGCACCAAGCACTAATTCTCAGATAACAAGATGCGGGGTTTCTTTTTGATACTCCTCGTGGCGGTGGCTGCGGCTCATGCGGACAAAGTTGACTCCATCAAGATTGAGGAATTGGCCGCTCCTTTAGAGGATGCTGAAAAGATTGAGGTGATATTCATTAACGGACCGGAAGATGGCAATGAAGAGGATGGGGACAGTGAGGACGGAGAGGATGAGGGTCTAGACGAGCCCTTGGAAGAAGAGTTAGATGACGATGAACCTCAAGGCAGGATCATTGTTGACCTTGCCGAAGTATCCCAATTGGACAAAGAACATAGGAACAGTGAGTTTGGCATCGAACTTGATGAAACTACTGCCCCCAAGGCAATTGGAAAGCCTAAAGGCCGTCCTTTGGGATCACGTCCACCCCTGCCTTTACATCGAAGACCCCGACCCGGTCTCCAGAAGCCTCGAAAACCAAACAGACCTCCCCCACGACCCAAGAAAGCTCCAGCGGGATATCATCTGAAGAAGCATCCATATCCTAAGCGACCTCTCCAAAAGCAAGTGCCACCACATATCAAGGTTTTGAGACCATTGCCATCTACACCCCAAGCGCCCCTGAGACGAAAGGTTGAAGGAAATCAAGCCCCTATCAAGCTCAAATACGAGCCACCCCGACCTCACATTCAGACCTACAGTGCCCCTGCCGCCCAACATCGTCCATCATATCAAGCTCCAGCTCAGCCCCAGATTATCATTAAACAAGCTGGACCTAGTCAGCAATATGGATGGATTGGACATGGCAAACATGCCCCCTATAATGTTCCCAACCCGTTCCCAAATAACTTGCCCAAGTGGCATCCAATCAATGGCATCTTTGAGGCAGGGCTGTTATACCCAGGTCCCAAGGGATCTCAGACTTATACTCCACCTGCTGCCCCTGCACCATCTTCATACTCGCCCCCAAAACCAGCTGCCCCCTCTCCTTCTTACAGTGCACCGGCTTCGTCGTCATCAACACACTCTTATTCTGCGCCATCTTCATCCCATAGTGCTCCTGCTCCAGCCACATCATCAAATGCCTATTCGGCACCTGCACCGTCTTACAATGCCCCAGCTCCAGCATCCTCTTCAAACTCTTACTCGGCCCCTGCACCCTCAACGTCATATTCCGCAGCTGCACCTTCAACCTCGTATTCGGCCTCAGCTCCATCAACTTCATATTCTTCTTCAAGCTCTTCTGCATCTTCCTCTTCCAATTCATACACGGCAGGAGCCCCAGTGTCAAACTCTTATTCGCCACCATCGTCCTCATATTCCTCATCAGGCTCAGCTTCCAACTCATACTCAGCATCAAGTCCGTCATCAAACTCTTACTCTAGTCCTGAAGCTGCCCCTGCTCCGGCCTTCAAGCCCTCAAGCTCCTACTCCAGTTCTTCAGGATCAAGCTCCAGCTCATACACAAGTCCCTCTGAGTCTTCCTCATCTTACACTGGCCCTTCGAACTCTGTGTCCACATCCTTCAATTCTCCTTCCACATCAGTCTCAGTTGGATCCTCCTATAACGCTGAACCAGAGTCAAGTGGGTCATCTTATGGGTCGCCCACAAATTCAGTGTCCGCCAGCAGTTCTTACAGTTCGGTCAATTCTGGCGAATATTCGGGTCCAGGATCCATTTCTCAATCAACGTCCAGTAGCTCTTCAGTCTCCTCCTACAGTCCTCCCAATGCAGCTGCTCCAAGCCCAGTTTACACAGCCACTGCTCCAGCCACTCCGACCTACACGGATTCTGCTCCAGCTACCCAATCTTATGATGTAAGTGGATCAAGTGGACAATCCAAGAACCCATTCACCAGTGGCTCATCAGACGGATATTCTTCTCCATCGTCAAGTCAGTCTTCTTCTGCATCAGATTCATATCAAGGAGCTTCCCAGCCCAGTTCCGCGTCCACTGGATACACAGCAACATCTGCCTCGGTTCAATCTGTATCAACTCAGAGCAGCCCTGCTGAAGAGAGTGTTGTCTATGAAGAAATCCCCGAAGATGAGGAGCCCCCAGTGTATGTCCCTAAAGGGTCATTGCCTTCAACCAACTATGACAAAGTGCCCACCCGAGTGTATGACCCCGCAACGAGCAGTTTCATCACGGTTGGTGGCAAGAAAAGGAATGCCAGTCCTTTCTCCGTGGACAACTCTCAACCAGAGGCCGAAGATGCTGAGGAGGAGGAGGAGGAGGAGGAGGAAGATGATAAATATCAGACCAATTTCTTGGCCACAGGATCATTCCTCAGGGAACCCGTCCTCACTGTTGAAGACCAGGAGGAGGTCTTGGGTCTGGATGTCAACACTCCTTCGATAGATGGTCCAATTACGCAAGGTCAAATTTTTGATGTGCCTATCAAGGTTGAAGAGCTATCAGACCAAGGCCAGGTTTTCATCGGCCAAGATGCAGTTGCTCCTGAGGGAGAAGAACCAGAGGTGTATTATATCTTTTACGAGAATGAAAGTGACGATGCCCCTGTTGAAGTCTATGCTGCCAATCCACAGAGCGATGTGGATCTCCTGGACTTGGTCCAACAAACCTCCGCTTCAGATCAGGTATGAATAATTATTTTGGAATTTTTAGAGATGCCATCGTCAAGTTCGTGCTCACGTTCATTGCAGGAGGTTCAATTTGTTGTGGAAGAGCCAGAAGATTCCCAGTTCACCCCTCCAGCCGATGAAGAAATTCGCACCATCTATGTCCCAGTTCAGAACGCTGTCAACATTCCAACCAGTTTCGATATCGACATTGGAACCTCATTTGGCTTGGGCAAGAAGAAACGGGGAAAGAAGCCCGGATTCTCCAATTTCCCTGTGGGAAGTGGAGCAACCCTCTCACCGCCACCAAGTTATGATAACCCCATTTCTAGTTATGATGCACCCATTTATAACGATAACTCATACACCGCTCCAGTAGAGGGAGATCAAGCAGAGCTCTACGGAGAGATCTATGATCAACAGCAGCAAAACGAGGACGCTGCGCGCAAACCGACACGAAAACCTCGTCGCACAATCACTCGAAAGGTAGGATCAGACGGTTTCAATCAAAGGACTTCTTTTGACCCTTGAAGGGCGTTTCTGACTTAAGCTACATGGGAAGGAAAATTTATGTTTCAAATATCTTACTTCAAAGTGTCACCATAACAAATGCAAGTTGTCAACTCACCGCGGGAGGTCAATGGGCATTTCAAAATATCCTTGGCTTGTTTTCGAATTTTGCTTCCAGTCACGGTGAACGTTTTCTCATTCTTCGTATTTGTTGGTCAAAGCAAGATTCCATCGAGGGTGAATTGGGTAGATAAGCACCAAAAAGGCCTTGAATAAAATGTTTTTGTCTTCTTAACTTTCAAAGCCCAACGATTTTATTTTGAAAAAGGGAGTTAACAACTCGGTAACTTCAAGATTCTGGATTTTTGCCATGTGTAAGAAAATGTGTTTTGGAACATTACCAATACCAAAAAAGTATTGTCCTTCATTCTGAATTGTAACTCAGTAACTCTAAACCAATCTTGGCACACCTTAACGTTCACATTCGGGTACATCAGGAAAAAACAATTGAGAATTTGTCTAATTTTGTCTTCAGAGTTGTTAGAAAAGGAACTCCCACTAATTACAGAAATATGGCAAATCAAAATAAGCCATAAGGGGTCTCCATTATGACAGATTTTGACATTGCATATAAAGTCAAAATCTGGCAAATAAATATGCGACCTGGCAGCAGTGGTTGAAAAGAAAACTAAATTCCCAAACAAATACATTATTATACATTTTTTGATCATTATTGTATTATTTATTTTCGATCTCCTTCAAATACAAATCCCATTTTAACGGTGTTATGTCATAACATAGCACATAAAAGTAAGAACTGTTTCCCTTAACCAATACTTACCAACTAGAGTTGTTCTTTATATCGAAAGATGTTTAAAACGTGAAAAATCCCTTTTACCTTGAACTGTGTGAAACATTTTCCACTCTACTGTATTTGAAAATCGGATTTAAATGTCGTAGCCCTCTGCTTTTTTAGGTGAGGCGTCCAGCGCCCATTGACGAATCAGTTCAGCAAGATATCGCCGAGGAGACCTTGGACTTGGCCGAAGACCCTTCATTGGCCGAGGGTGGCCTTCCTTACGGGACCCGATTGAATCGGAGGAAGCCCTACAACTTCTAGAGCAGCGTCCCAAATGCAATAGGAACCGCACTTAGAGATTCAATCAGTGACAAAACAGTATACACAAAAAAGCAATGAATTGAAAGAAAGCGTCCTCCTGTGTCCCCTCACATATCCACTAATCTAGGAACTCCTAAAAGCCCCTCTTTGATTATTAACCCTTGGGGAGACTTGAATGCTCGACTTTGAATGTTGTGTCCGCCTCTGTAGACTTCTATGATACAAAAACTAGAAATAAAAGAAAGAACCTCAAAATCAACTGACCCGCGAGGACGGTTTCGAAATCGAATTTGTGCCTGACCTTGACGAGTTCGAATCCTCTTGTCGAGAGAAGCCCCTGGCAATCCAGACGCTATTTTCAGGCCTGATGAAACCTGATTTGACCGACCGACCGACCGCCATAGGATCAAAGACACTGACCACTTGGTTTCTCTTTCGTGTGGATTTGGATGTGGAGTGAGTGGCTCCTCCTTGTAGAAAAACAAATTCGAATCCAATTTTAACTCCTTCCATGGAGATGTTTGATATAGCTAAAGGGAAAATGCGTATCCCTCATGGCTCTAAAACAGTTCAAGGGAGCTGAGGTCTTCTATTACGGGATTGCGTTTGATGAGAAAATTATAGACGTCGATGAAGAAGCTAATTTTGAGCTTGTCCTAGAAACCAAATATAGAGCAGGGTTGTATTTATAGTTGAAGCGAGAAATGAAAGTCTCAGTTTTGAAACACTGAATCACTAAAACTGGTCTATTGCCAAGGTCAAATAAAATGGAATAGCCTCCATTTACATTGTAACACAAACAAAAAAAGATCAGAAAACAAAAAGCGTTATAGTTTAAGGGTTCCAATTATTTTCAACACAATTTTTCTGTTTTAGAGGATTCATGAAGGCTTATTTTCATGTTAAAAACTAGTAAATAATTTTGACTTGTCCAAATCAAGAGGAGCCTCGGAAAAGGATTTGAACGAAAGATTATACTGTTTTGGCAGGTTTCAAAAATGAACCCAGAAAAGGTGAGAATCTCCATTTTTGGTGATTTTACTTTTACATGCATGATGAAAAAACGGTGACAGGACAACTTGAGGCACCGGACAACTTGAGCCACCGGACAACTCGACCCAGCAGACAACTCGACCCACCGGACAACTCGACCCACAGGACAATTAGACCCACCAGACGATTTCCATCGGAAGGAAGAACATCATCATTGAAGTGGCCTCAAATTTGATTTTTAAATTTTATGATTTGTGGTTCAATTGATCCAGCTTTATGCCTTTGCAAGTTGGTGGGTCGAGTTGTCTAGTGGGTCGAGTTTTCCGGTGGGTCGAGTTGTCCTTGGTCGAGTTTTCCTGGATCGGGTTCTCCGTTAGGTCGAGTCGTCCGCTGGGTCGAGTCGTCCGCTGGGTCGAGTTTTCCGCTGGGTCGAGTTGTCCTGGTCGAGTTTTTCACTGGGTCGAGTTGTCCTGGGTCGAGTTGTCCTGAGTCGAGTTGTCCTGGGTCGAGTTTTCCGCTAGGTCGAGTTGTCCTGAATCGATTTTTTCGCTGGGTCGAGTAGTCCTGGAACATGAAATAAACCTTTTTGATTTGATCTCTATGTCTAGATTTTCAACGCAACATTTTTTTTTAACTTGAAAACTTTATTACTTTAACGTTGGTTTTCAGATTTTGACTCCAAGAAAGGGCTTTTTAATGATCCTTGATGACGTCAGATTCCCTTTTGGGAGGTCATTCTTAACACGGGCGACCTTCAAAAAAGGACGAAATTGCGTAAATTCGCGTCAAATCTGGGGGCATTAACGGGAGTCTAAACATCCAAGGAATGTTTTAGAATTCTTTATTTTCATGTTTGATTCTTCTCTCTTGTCTATAAAAGGGAGCAAATGGAATTAATTGCCGAAAACCTTCTCCCTGCATCAATAGTCGAATTTGTTGAAAAAGGTGTAAATTTGGTTAGGTCGGCCTACCATTCTCAAAGTTTAGATTTTTTTCCACATTTTGCAAAGTGGGTGAAGAACTTTATTTTGCAAAACTGTCAACGTTTAAGGAATGTGGGTCAAGGAAAACGAGGTTGTAAAATCATGGTGTTTTTGAACACTTTCAATCTGATAAGAATTCTAAATTCAAAACTACATGTAAAAGATTCATGATCTACATATTAATATCTACTAAGTCCACTACTTTTATAAAACTCGTTGATAGACCAAAATATCAAGCAAATGTTGATGGTTGGAATTAAACAAATGATTTGATTTTTTTTTACACTGTATCGCATTCCTTGTAGCGATATTCAAAAAATCTGCAACCACAAAAAACCAATTCAAGCTCCTCTTGATGATTTTACCCTCGAATAATTTCCCGGACGTTTTTTGTCTTGTAGAGGTCGCATTCCAAGACAATCAAGTCAATGATCGAATTCATCCATCTCACGTAAAAGTCGCCAAAGGAGGACATTTCACGTGAAAGTTGGACGAGAACTTGAATCCAATTGCTCGATCAAAGATTACGAGCTCTTATTGCCTTAGGTCAATCGAACGAAAATCAGGAAAGTGCTCCCGATTTTTCCCATTTCCCACGATAAACTAAACGATTCCGTATTTTTGTTGGCTCCAACTCAAACGGCATAATCAAGGTTTAAATGAGTAAATCAAGACTTTCATGCAGTTTTAATCGAAACGAGAGGTTGAGTGAAAACCGTTATTTCGCAATCAAGTGCTGCAAGTGCCAAAAACTAAACTGAAATGAACTAACCGGCGTAAACTGGGAGACATTATTAAATGCATCAAAACGAACAATTCTACTCCTTTTACCCAGAAAAAGGCCAGATTCCTGAAAAATATAAAATAGGCTTTTTTGATTGTAAAGGCAGGCAGGCAGGGAAGGCAGTCGATTAACCGCATAAAATGGAGTAATTTTCAAATGATATTAAAAAATCAAAACTTTTTTTTTAAAATTATTGATAACGAGATAAGTGGAACCGTTTATATGCAAATTGAATTTTAGAGTGGATTGGCGAAAATTTGGGATAAAAACACAAAGCATGTTAAAATATTTCTTTTTGACAAGTTTGAAATGATGTCAGTTAACCATAAAATGGAAAACTATGCACAACATTATTCAAATGTGAAGGAAAATCTAATTAAGAATGGATTGAGAACGAACAATCTTACACGCAAATCCATGCTGTACCATAAAGGATGCAAATGGAACAGATTGCTTATGATTACTATGCAAATTTCATTGACAAATGAACTCTAAAGGTAAAAATATGCTTCAAAAAAACGTAAATCTTGAACCTCTTTTCTCGCAGTAAGAATTCAAGTCTTAAAAGAAACTTCCCATACCCATTAAGGTTACAATTAAGGTTACAAATACTACAAGTACGAACAAACACGATTTTTTTTTGGCTGTGAGGGCGAAAACAGGTAGCTAAGCTTTCCAATACTGACGAGTTCGTCGCACAAACCATTTGTTTGAGTCCCATGAACCGTTCTGGATAATGAATTCATCTTAAAAATGTCATTCAAGATGATAGGTACTAAAATGTAATCTAAAATAAGTTGTTGGTTGGGTCTCTAAGTGGGTTAAGCGTGGAAACTGTTTTTGCAATCAGTGAATATCTGACTAATTATTATTGTTTCATAAAAACAATGAAACATTGATTGCACAAGAATACACATTTAGAGCCCTTTGAGTGCAACCACTGAAATAGATAGAAAATATCTGCAACATTTGAGATGCGTAAAACACACAAATCTTTTCTTCCGAGTTTTGTACATACATAGCCCGCATGATAATGCAAATAAAACTTCTTCTTGAGTAAATTAAAATCAAGTCAGATTAACGTTAGTAGATAGTCGAGTGTATACTCCTAAGAAGCACTGAATTTCGGGAGTGGGAGTCTAACATGACAATTATGATTTTCTGTTGGATTAATCAGGGATAACCTATATAATAGTATAAATACTGGATACGAACTCGCGGAATTTCCTAGCTCGCAACCTCACACGGATGAGGCCGAGAGTTCGTAAGTAAACAAGAAGTACAAACGGCCATGTTGGGAGTGGAAAATCAAACGGAAATCGACCAAGAGTCCAAAAGATAGTGCGCCAATCGGGGTTTTCTGTGTTTCAAGCGGGTCCAGCCAAGTCCTAGCCTTGGTAAAGGTCAACCCCACGCCCCAAAATCAGTCTGATGTGGGTGTTTCGAAGACATTAAGTTCAGCCAAGAACGAGTGAATGAAATAGTGAATGAATGAATGACCACATCATGGAGTGCGAGTGAACCCCCCACAAGGTGTCTTTTCTACAAGATGACGATCAAAGTGATCAAATTAAATCTGATGATGACTAGGTTACCTGCTACAACCTTCGGAAGTGATAGACCTAACTAAAGCAAAAAGAACGAATATGGACCGGAATCTGAGCCCAAATTCCTCTTTTCCGCAAAAGGATTAAGAACAAACTTTCCCACGGACCAAAACGGGGAGTTTCCTTATGCTCATCCATTACAAAACTTGAACAACTTAAGAATATCTTACCATTCCTTGAATTATCAACAACAAAATAGCGGGGTTTTCCGAGCTTATCTATTATCCGATTTGAACGTCTTATTAATATCTTTGAACTTACAATTGAACCCATCCATGTATTATCCTGAACTTAACTAACACATGCCAAACTTTGTATGAAATCAAGTTTGTTTTAGGTTGTGTCACCTTGGCATTGTTCTATAAATGATGTTCCATCCTCGAATTTCTTTTATTATATGGTTGTGTCTTTTAGTTCAGGATAATTCAAGGACAGGTAAGATATTCTTAGGTTGTTCAAGTTGTCTAATGGATGAGCGCCATAAAAATCCCCGTTTTGATCCAGAGGAGAGTTTCTGGGGTAAATTTGGTTCCTTTCCAAGAGGAATCTCCGTTCGCATTAAGGTCCACATAAAACAAAGAAAGAAGTCCTCAATGTCAAGAATTCCATCAAATGAAGAACAAATTAAGATGACTTCGAAACATATCAGGTGTGGCTACTAGCAATGGATGGGCTCAATATTTTGATTTGCCTTTTGACTCAGTCAGCCCAAATTGGTGATCTGACAGTCTAACCCGGATTACATGGACCCTCTCAAAGTCTTTAGAATGAAATACTCCCACAAAGATTGAATTGTGTGAATTTTTCATTCAATCTGATTGTTAATTCCTGGACAAGGGGATCTAAGAAGATCAATCAAACCTTATCAAGCCTGGAGAGCCTATCCCTGCAATGATAAGACATGATCCTTTGGTCCTGAAGGACCCTTAGCCCCAGTCCTGCGTGGTCCCGACCTTCTTGAGCCCCAAGGCTTGAAACATTTTCAATCAAATCCACAATCACGGATTTAATCCTCATGTTTTTCACTCATTTTGTCTCAAGGACATTGTGATTGCCTTTGTTCCTATTCCAATCTGGATCAGATGGCTGATCTGATCCAGAACCGTCAAAAGTGCCCTTCAATACGTAGTTATAGCCAACAACATCTCCGACTTGGACTCCATCTTGTTTCAAAATGAGACCATTCTTGTTCTTTCATTTTCCTATGGGATTGGTTACTGCGTTGTGGAGGTGTTGACGAGGATGGAAGAGGAGTAACACTCCAGATACCACCACGGATACCTCTGCTTAGCATTGTTTCACTGATGTTGGACTAATGGGTGAAGCAAGATTCCATTTACGTATTTTCCTCATCGTTATGAGGACTAAAATCCTTTGGAGAGCTGAATGTCAAAAGTTCATGAGACGAGTAAAAGAGTGCTGGGACCTCTAAAATCAAGGTGAAGAACATCCAGTCCACAAATATTAACACAAAAAGTTTGACTGAATTCTTTCAAGACGCATGTTCAACAGTTTTAGCCGTTAATAAGGATTAAATGACACTGTCAAAATATAGCCTCGGCCTCATACCATTTTTTCAAAAATCGGAGTTCGTGTCCACCCCTTTCAGGGGTTCCTGGATTAATTCAATTGCGTTCTTCTACAAACGAGACTTGGTTTGCATAGAGAAGAACACGTATTTCAATTTTCAGCCCAATCGAATGCCGGAGTGAAAAGTTATGCCTTCTCAAACTTATGTACTGAAGAGAGCATAGAGTGAATGAACTCGCCCTTTTGCGGTAAAACAATTATCAGAAAAGGGCTAGTTCAAACATTCTCGGTAGGATTTGCACTGAACTTTGAGCGAGCATAACTTTTGACTCCGACGTTCGATTGAGCCGAAAATTGAAAAACGTATTCAAGTCAACATATCCAACGTCTCATTTGGAGAAGAACGTAATTGAAATGTTCCTACTGGAAATCATGATACCTCTCGTTGGTCTCCCAGTCCATCCAGAGAAATTCAGTGGTTCTTGATACTCTCAACATCTGTTGTTTTAAATACGGTAGCTGTTGCGAGTAGATATTAAATTAACGTTGATCTGGCTTGATTTTGGTGCACTCTAAAATAAATCAGATATGCGTTAATATGTGACCAATAGAGAAATTCAAAACCAGGCCAAACTTTTTTGTCATTTTTAGAAGCTGTATTAGTACGGTAACCTCCCAGTCCCGCTTGTGGTCCTTGTGTGTTTCTAAATCATTAATATTGAGCTCTTCGTGACAAATTTTAAAAGATGATACGAAAAAAACCTAAGTAACTGAAAAAGCACTATTTCGATTTTGTTCGATTAATCTAAATGACAAAAAACGGAGTAAAACGATAATCAATTCAGGTCTTATGGATAAGTCGATTAATCCGGAATTTCAGGAAGGCCTACCTGAATGTTTCTTCGGGTTGAATTTTTAGTCTCTTTCATTTTTGTTATAAATCTGAAAAATAAGAAAGCAAGTCAAAAAAGAATATACTGGCCTAAAGAGAAAACTAAAACAAAGTTTCAAATCACATTATTTTTTTTCCTTGCTTTGGTCCAAAAAAGACAGGACTTCCAGATTACTTGATTATCATCAAATAAATTTTGTGATAATCTGGTCCAATATTTGGAATTTAAAATTTTGTCACCATTGGAAATTAACAGTGTAACTTATTTTGGTTTGAAAGAAACCTTATTCCTTGCCTCTAAACGTCAAACGTTGCTCAAAAAATAGCCTTAGGTTTGTTTTTAATAACCATCGAATTGTTTGTTTATTGTGTATTTCGTGCCTCATATTTCAAAACCAAACTGTTCAGAAATGATTTATAATGAAATAATCGTCACATTATCATTTGAGCAAAACATGTATTGTCTTGAAACTCTAAATCTGTATCTATAGATTAGTCATGTGTGTTTTGATCCCAATTAGCGTGGGTAAACAAGTTGGCATAATGAGCACCTTTGTTCCAAGTGCCACATGCAACATTGAAGGAACAACAGTATCATTCAAGAAAACCATGACAATGGTTCAAGTTGTGCTTTTTCTTGTTCTCTCCTCCAAATGGGTTTTTGGATTTTATGAACCAACCATGGTTGTTCCAGGTGTTGGATGTGGAACCACCAAGGAATATTCTACATGGAAAAATGTTTTACCTGAAGCAAAATATCCGCCATGTGCTCTCCTCAAATCCCAACAAGCCAGAGAGGCTTACAAAGACGTCATTCCAAGTGGGTTTTCCATTTCGGTTTGGTGATTTATAAAATTAGATTTATTTAGTTCTTTTGGTTTTTAAGGGTTCAAATTAGATAGAGCATCATAATAACAAGAGAAAGAGTATGAGAGATTTTGTGGCCAACGGGATTTGACGAGAAAAGAGCAAGTAGAGAAAAATTGCAATATTTGGAAGAAAATGCAAAACAATACATGCTCATTTCTGGAATATATCTAAACCTTGCAAATGCGAGAATTTTGTTTTGAATAGATTGTTCATAATAATTGGGCTTTTTTCGCTTTCTTTCTTCGTCCATTCCTTGGAGATAGTGATCCTATTTGGGACCAAGCAATCTCATGCACGTACTCTTGTTATTTCAGTGCTCTAATTCAAATGAAGCAAAGCAACTAGCGAGAGTGTGCATAAATCAAATAAGATTAACGGTTTTCAAGGATGTACTTTCAGGTCTTTTGGAGCTTTAAATGTAACTTATGAACTCAGAGTACCTAAGAGGGCTCTTATTTTATTAAACTAAATTAGTGTCATTATCATGCAACAAATTAGGAGGAATATTGATATTATTTATAAGTTTATATCTAGAAAAAAACATGCCTCATGTATAGTTGCAGAACAATAATTCAAACCAGAGACTGAACATAGTTGGAAAAAGTATTTCTTCTTGTTGATGTTCACTCAAACCAAACTTTTATGTGACTTGAATTTTCTTGAAATAAAGTTGATCTGTGGCGAAAAAACAATTATGCCCACAATATCGGCAAAATATTTACGCATTATTTCTTAGATTTCGAACCTCTGTTGGGGAATTTTCATTTCCGCCTCTTTTTTATTATAGACACAAGACTTTAAAGAGCAAACCGTTTTTCATGATTTTTGTGCATGTGTTTGCCCAATTAATTTAGACAAAATTTGTTCGTTGAACGTTGTTACATTACGAAGATTTATGCAATCTTCTTGCGATTGTGCATAATTCAAATTAGAAAGATACACCAATCCCAATATCTAATGTTAATTAGCAGAGGAAAAATTGTTATTGTGCTGTTAAGTACAAAATTGGTTGATGAGGCAAAATAATATGAAGCAAGTGCATTACGACGGCAAAGTAAACTGTTAGAGTTTGAATTTTCCTAATCATTGACTATGTAGAAAATATCCAAGCTTCTTAAAACTTTTTGACCCTTCTCTACTTCTGTAAGATTCATTTGGAGGCTAATAGTTCACACAGGGACAAAAACTGCCCCTAAAAGTACGCTTGCCTAAATATTTAGTTAAAATAAAACAACTATCAAAAATTAGTTCGCGTCGTGTAGGGAAAGTGTAGTAAAAAGTGGAAAATACATAACATGCTCAAAATTTGGTTGAAAATACGTTGAAGTTAAAATGTTACACTCTTCCTTCGGCTTTCCGTCTTCATCTAGAATATTTTGTAATTTTGAAGAATTTAATCTTAAATGGGACCACTCTATGTCATGCGCGTACTCTTGTAAGCCTATTGTTCTAGATTAAACTAGCAAAACCACTTTGACTTGACAGGGTGGTACGAAGCTTCTCCTTGGACCACTTGTTCAAAAACGTGTGGACTCGGTCAACAAACCCGAACCCGGAAATGCCAAACCCGAACTGGCAAACTTTTATCCCCTGAAGATTGTCACGTGACTGGGATAACAAACCAGACAAGACACTGCAGCCTACGCAAATGCACATGTAATTGAATTTCAATGTACCGAAGACATTTTCCCTTGGAATGAACTGTATTTCTTGTAGATTTGACCCCTTGGTCAGAGTGGAGCAACTGTGCAGGAACTTGTGGGCCGATATTGAAGTCACGCAATCGTTTCTGCCAAGAAACTGATACCCAAATAAACCACCCCAAGGAATATTGCAATGGTGGCAATTTGACCGATTTTGAAGATTGCAACTTGGATCGTTGTCCCAATGATGGAGGATGGTCTAGTTGGACCGCTGAACCATGTCCTGTGACTTGCGGTGGGTTTCCAGTGAATCGGACAAGAACTTGCGATAATCCTCCACCCCAAGAGGATGGCTTACCTTGTCCTGGTTTGGCCATCGAATCTGTTCTTTGTGGAAATGACCCTTGTCCGAGTAAGAAAATTATCTCAAAGTAGGGTTGGTTAAGTGGAAAAGTCACGAAAATGTCACCTTTTTGGCATAGCCTAAAAAAGAAAGAATTTTGAGAGTGCGCAGGAAAAGCTTTTCTTTCCAAATGAGCCAAAGTAGATTTCACTCATTTTTTCAGTTTAAAAAGGATTTCCTTAGCTTCAATAACGGATCAGTTTGGGCACGGAATTGACATCTGGGCTGAATTGCTCTATAGAAGAGGTATACAGGGTGCACCACTTAAAATCAGACATGAATAACTGATAATTTGAGGGAACTGAGCCGTCGAATCAAAAAGCACTTGCTACAAATGATGTTGATTGAATTTAACATATCTATTACTAAGTTATTTGACATAGAAGCCCTTGCTTTTAACCACGGTCTTGAATCTCCTCTTTGCACATGAGCAAATGATCTGCACAGACTCTGCTGGAATTTTAGTCCATGCAATTTTAAAGGCTGTAGCCCAAAAAGCCAAATTCGTTAAGCCTTTGCTCCCCACCTTTTTCTCTAGAATGGCCTAACAAGTAAAGTTCTTGGATTAAGATCTGGAGAAGCCTTGAAGCAATGGTCCTCACAGACAATCCTTGGATAACCAATCTTTTTACGAGCAGCTTTCTTGATTGCCTTTTTTTCGTGCTGAAACAGCGGAAGTCTCCATAATCCCCTCAAAATAATAACAAGTGATTGGCCTATGAGCTAAATTTGGGGGTCTTTGCGCTTAAATTGAAATTGGCGTAGCTGGCATTTATCAAACCCTATCCGATTTTAAGTGGCACTCCGTGTAGTTGTGAATACAGGACAAACATATAAATGTCACTCCAATTCATTAAGTCAGTAGAGATTTGTTTTGAACACGCTTCATCAATCTGGCTGCAAGGGTGTCAAGTGACTTGATTCATCATGTATTGCTCTTGTTTGAGCAAAGCAGTTGCATTTCTGCTAGTGACTCCCTGAAAATGCAAGTTCTGGTTTTGAATCACGTAACTACCTAAGGTTGTCCAATGTCAAATCACATTGCACACACAGTGCAGGCTTGGGGACTCACAAATAATTTCAGAGTGTCATTTTTTTGTTAGCCCTCTAGTTGTGAGTAAAGTGTTGAAAAAAAAACTATTTAAATTTATTGAAATTTGGTTCATATTCAGATATGTAATTTGCAATATAAATATCTGCTTAAAACATCATGCTATTATTAACCAATCATTAATGAGTATTTTGGCTTTAGAACAAATAATTTCGGAAAATCCTTGTTTTCAGCAGATTTTTTCTAATAATGCCTGAAAATAAAATTTTCTCAAAATTTTGCTAAAAAAATGTAATGCATAATTGCCTTACTTATTCAAAAACTCCTTTAGTTGATGGTGCATGGACTGATTGGACCCCGTGGAGTAATTGTCCAGTAACTTGTGAAGGAGGCAACCAAAACCGTTCTCGAACCTGCACCAACCCTGCTCCTCAATTTGGTGGAGTGTCTTGCCCAGATGCTCCTTCCATAGAGTTCCAAGAATGTAATACTCAAGCATGTCCAGGTAAATTTACTCTTAACGATTTCAAATTCAATATGGAGTGGAATCGAAAACGTTTCTTTTAGTTGACGGTGGATGGAGTGAGTGGTCGCCAAATTCAGAGTGTACTGTTACTTGTGGTGGAGGGACATCAAACAAAACACGCAGATGCACCAATCCCTTTCCTTCAAATGGAGGTGCAGATTGCTTAGGAGATGGAACTGAGGTTATGACTTGCAATGAAGATCCTTGCCCAAGTAAGGTTGAGTCTTAGCTTTGGAAATTCCCCATGAAGGAATAACATTTGTCATTTTCAAATAAAATAGTACCCGGAAATTGGAATTCGTGGAGTTCTTGGGGAACCTGTGATGGACCAGTTTGTGGAACAGGGTTTCGGACTCGAACCAGAGATTGTGGAGCTGCTTTACATGGTGGAAATCAAATTTGTTCCTTTCCATCTACTGAAAGTGAAAGCGACTCTTGCAACCTGTGCTCTTCGGCCTTTCCACCAAGTAAGTGAAATTAGGGCAAACCTGGCATTTAGCTACCTTCTTTAAAATTCCTTTCCCATTGATTAGATTATTTAAGTAAAATTGCAAGTCTTTCATAATGTGTTCTAGTTATTTGTTGCATAATGTTCCGTGAAAGGAAATCAAATTTAAGAACACAACGGATAAGTTTGACAATGGGCGATGTCAAGAACATACAAATTGAAAAAATATCATGACTTTTGCTCCTTTTTTTATCAAATCCAAACCCTCTTGAAAAAGTCATTAATTCACACTGAAGCATGCATTGAAAGCTGGATAAAATGTTATTGATACAGGAGCACCTTTTTGAGTACTTTTGACGCTACTGAAATATATCTGTTGGGCCTCTTAAAATAAAAAATACTATCAAAATGAAAAAAAAGTGTCGTTGTTGACCGAAAACAATCTTAAATCCAGCATTGTATACATCGTCCCAATTTTGTTTGGTTTATGTTGCATAAACCCTGACACGAAAGTTGTGTCGTAATCATACTTTGAACCTAAAAATTACGGCAATGGGTGGACAGTTTGGCACCATCACACTACCCTTGTGCCCCAATAAGTTTCAAGAATATTTGTGGATTATTCAGAATGTAATTTAAAGACAAATCAAGGAAAAATTGTAGCTGGAACAACCATTGACAATTTCATGTCCATTGTTTTCTTCTTGAACGGTTCTGCATGGTTTCAAGCTGCTGTAAAAAATAGTGAATGGCGGGAATCAAATGTGATTTGGACTTGAAGAAAGGGATTGATTTGAAAACACCTACATCCAAAAATGGCTGAAATATTACTGTCCACCATGATTCAAGAGCTAAAATTAGAATCCCAACCATTCATTAACATTTTAAGCAAAGGACAGACTCCCTAAAAAACTGCGGATAAACACAGTTTCCAATTTGGTCGATAGCATCCAAATATCATTTCTACGGATGGAGAGACTTGTTGGGATAGATTGAATGTTAAGTTGTTCAAATCTATTCTTGCTTAGTGAAAATATTTCGGTTCAAAATAACGACACAACTTTTATGTCAGACTGTAACCTCATTAAACCAATTTTTGGAAAGGTGATTCCATTAAGTACATATGTTCATTTCGTCCTATCTAGAAATGAGTGAAATTGTGGCCCCAACCTCATTGTACGAACCAAGTGTTGTTGGATCCTTGTCGATGAAGGTTTGCTCGTCTGACGATCTGTGTTGCTCCCTTGGGAGTATTGACTCAAAGGTGAATGTGGGAACCACAATTCTAAATGGACAAGACTTGAATGATTGTGAGGACAAATGTTTTTCAAATTGCGTGCATCCGATCAAAATCACTGCACAGACAATGGGAATCGGACTTCTAGGAATTGCTCCAAGATGGACCACGACGTCATTCTTACTTGTCTTCAAAAATAATGTATCGGTGCAATGTCCGGGCTTAGTTGTCCCAAGGAGCGCCACAAGAACGGCCACTTGTTTGGTTCCATAACCCTTGGCCAAAATTTTTGTTCATTTCTTATTTTCATTTGAAATGAATTGAAATATATCGTTTATACCCAAATGCTTGATCGATCCTTTTTGCACATTCCTTGTATCTAACTTCAAAAAGAGTATTAGTGTTTACGTATCCATCAAACCACATTTCAGATCTTTTTAAGTGCAGTGATGCTTGAAACCAAATTGATTAGATCAGGTTTGTAGGACGTAATAAGAGTTCCACATGAAATGATTGCCAGATGGAATGTGCCAGTTATTTCCAGGGCACGGAAAAATAGTTGCCAAAAAGCGACCAAATAGTAACATAATACTAACATAATATTATAATAACATAATATAATAATAATAATATAATAAAATGATAACATAATATAAATAATAATATTTTTTCAAAAATCCAATATTTTTGAAAATAAGCCAAAGCATAAAAGATATTTTAAGCTAATTCTTATTTTTTTATTTTGTTTCTGTGTGCACCTTTTCTTATTAGTTTTCTTTGACTTGATGCTATGAAGAATGTTAATTGAAGGTTACAAAAATTGCCACTAGATGGAGCCAAAACAGGGGCAAAGTCCCTCGATGTCAGATCTATCCTCAACTTTGATTTGTTACCAAAATTGCAGCTTCCATCTTAAATTGGATTTCTCTTCATATTTCGAGTCTTTTGGAGCTCAGCCACGATATTCATGTGTTCAAAAAATAAAAAGTCACACTGAGGAATCACAAATTGAGGCTAAATATTTACCAGAAGCACCCACAAGTGTTTCTATCTCAAGATGGTGCTGATTGTCAATTTTCTCTTTCATTGAAGCTCAACTTTGCTTCCTTCAGAGGGCTTGCTCTGACGGCAGAGTTGTTCATTTTGAGAACAAGAGAGGGCGCCCTAGTAGGATGTGTTAAGGGCATGCTAAATCACTTAAGAGTCATGAATGCACACCTGGCACCTACGGGGTTGTCAAAAATCAGATCAAATCCCATACCAAATCAAGAAATGTTCGTGACACCTGATATTTGTGTTTAAATTGTACAGATACCAAGCGAAGAAAACAACCTCAGGTAAAAACAGGCAAAACATTTTTGAATTGATTGGTTAGTGTTATTTGGTATACACTTGAACTTTTTAAGTTGTTTGAATTCCTAGTTAACTTCATCATCTCCTTTTTTCACAATTCAGAAGGGATGGGTCGGGCCCATATTTTTTGATTCCGGGTCAGGGTCGGTTCGGTTCGGAACCGAAATCAAAATTTTGGATCCGGATCAGATCCGCATAGTTGCAAATCCGGGTCGAATCGAATAAGATCTGGCTCATTTAAGGTTTTATACAATTTTTTTCTGACATCACTGAGCTTGATAACATGGTTTTTAAAATGAAAGACAATTTGGAACCTAGAATAATTATTTTTAGATAATTATATTGTCTTTTGGAAGAAAAAGTAAAACAAAAACTTGAGGAAAAAAAAAGTTAAGTTTACAAGTGAAAATCATCAAAACTTTAAGATTCGACTCCTCAGTGGTCGATTCCGACTCCGGATCGGTTCTTGAGGTTTTGGATCCAACTCATGACGAGCCAACCTCGGAACCGATTCGATCCGGTACTGAGCTGGCTCATGGCCAACCCAGACCCATCCCTACAATTAACCACTGATTTTTTTGGGACTCTCATTCTTGTAGAGCACTTAGATTTCAAATTTGCTCCCTATAGATGGCACAGTTTTTTGCACAAGTCATTGATTATAACGATATAGTTTGTTATCGAAGTGCATCTTTGATGTTAATGAATACATCTACTGTCCTTTTGACCGTTTGAGTCACTTTGAGGATTCAGAACATGGATTTTACCAATGGTCCTGCATTCGCACATCATGGCTTTTCTTAAGGCAAGAAACACAAACAAACATAAAGCACATACGCCCTGTTTGCTTTATCCCTTAAGTCTAGCGTCTCTAACATTGATCTATGTTACAGTACTTCAAGTTCTTAATCTTTCTATCTAATCTCTGTTTGCGACTTGCCACTAGTCGGTCAAAAAAATGTAGTTTGGCTTTAATCTCAAGGGAATTAAGGTTGTTTAGAAATTCTCAAAACGTGCGTAGTGTGACTTTGTAATTAAAGTTACCATAAAATTGACAATTAACTATTCCAAAGGGTAAGTTACTTGAGACGTGGATTTGCATTTTAATGTTCTTATTTCTAAAATTGGAATCATTTGAAGAATACATTTTAGGTAGTTAACCGACAAGATGTTGAAATTGGCAACAAAACCATCAACTGCACAGTAATTTGGTTTATCTTATGGACCATTGGCTGCCATTTATTAAAAGCTAAGTTTAGGACATTCTATAGAAATGTCATTCATTGGCAAAGAAACCGTCATTCAAAACGTCCATATCGAGCAGATCATTGACGGCCTTGAAAGTCACGAGTCAGTTGACGAAGACTATCTTGATTTTGCCAAGGCCTTTGATAAGGTAGATCTTGGTCTTTTGCTCAATCAGCTCAAGAATTTGGGATCCAGGGAAAGGTTGTGAGTTGGATTGATAGCATCAAGAGTGATAGGATGCAAATCGTTAAGGTTAAAGGATCATTTAGTGGCTTGTATGATGTCAAGTCAGGTGTTCCACAAGGTTCATTTTTGCGTCCACTCCTGTTTATTCTCTTTATTGCTCCTCTTCAGAAGTTTTGAACAAAAGCCAGTATTTCATCATCTGCTGATGAGACCAGGTCTGTAATCACAAATGGTATATTGCATAAACTTTGCTCTTTTTTATTATTTTCAATTCTATTAGTATTATTGTTCACGTAAGACCAATTGAAGTGTAGCTGATTTTTCAAGTTTTCAAATTTAGCGCCCTCATTTTGGTACTGCTGTCGTGACCATGGGAGAAGCCAAGCGGGGACCAACAGACAGGGTTATAACTAGGGACGGGCAAATAGTGTAAAAAGATTTTTGGTAACATAAAACCATTTTTCTGCACTTTTACACTTTTCACCTTTATTTGCACTTTTTATTTACGTTTTTGGCCAAAATTGACAAATTGTTAAGAAAATGTAGTGGCTTTTGAATTTTTTTTTAGTTTCAAGATCAAATTTTGAACTGGTCGAAAAAGCTTGCATTTGCAATCAACCATTCTTAGTACCTTGAAGAAATATGTGCATTTCAGACGCAAACCTCACACTTTATTCACCATCTTGCTTTAACTATGACATCCTGTTTACTAAACTAAATATTAGACAAAAGAATCTCATTGCATTCAACCAACAAATAGCAAACCTAAAGAAACTCATGCTTTGGTAATGGAAGTATCTACTAACAATATAGATTGCAGATTTAGGTTTGCTGCCTACAAAGATCGCTATTTCTAAAAAAGGCCGTTATAAACTTAAAATCATCAAGCTAAGGATACATCAATGTAGCTGTACACATTGTTTAATTGACTTGAAGATATTACTTTTAAGTTCCAAAAGTATTTGAGAACAGTTTTGATGTGATGAGACAATGAATGTCACATTTGAAATTGAGTTCTAGTAATTAGGCCATGGGCCAAATATTGAAGTAATGCCACTAAAAGCATGCTTAAAACACATTTATGACTATTTTCTTTGATGCAATTGCTAGGCACACGTGGGTATTTTTCTGTTCAATTTTCAATGTCTATTTTTGAACAACTTGAAGGACAAAAACGGAGTGATGTAAAGCCATTTAAAACAATTGTTAAATGTATTTCGACAATGTTTTGGGTACATACATCCACGAGACCACCTTAGGAATGAAAAATTCAGAAGATTGTTGACTAGAGTATTTTTCATGATTTTACATCCTTTTTGCTAGTGACCTAATTAATAGAACTCTATTACTTGTTCGGCATTGTCTCTTCACCTCAAACTGGTCTCAAATGTCTTTAGAACTTGTAAAGACTTCTCCTGTTCAATTAGGAGCCGTGGGTACTCCATGAATGACGTTTTAAGTCCAAATGCAAGTTATTTGCTCTTTTTGACATTTATTTGCACTTTTTTGACATTTATTTGCTCTTTTTTGACACTTATTTGCTCTTTTTTCGACATTTATTTGCTCTTTTTTGACATTTATTTGCACTTTCAACATTTTTCTGCACTTTGTTTTGCACTTTTGGGCACATTTTTTTGCAACTTTTGGTAACTAAAAGGGTAAGATTATTTGCACTTTCTGCCCGTCCCTAGTTATAACTGACCACCGCAATGATGAAATGATTTTAAACAGAATCGAAAGAAATTGTGGCTTGTGTTTTATAATCAAAGTCAGTATTTGTCATAGGTAAATGCGCAACAGAAATTTCCTCGTTTAGTGACAAAATTCATCCCACTATTAAGATGGCATATAGCAAAAGAAATATTCTTGTCAGTGTAGTAATGGGTCACGGATTGTTTGTCTCCGCTTTTTTCCTCCATGGTCTAGCGTCAGCACACCGTTTTTGGTGGGAAATTTGAACCACTTCATTTTCCCTAATTACATTATGTGTAATACTGATGGGTTTCGAGTTGGATTTTTGGCCGAGTTTTGCCACTTTGGATTTTAAGGTCAAAAAGTTGACCCCCAACTAATCTTCTCAACTAGAGACGTCATAAAATATGGCAGCACTGCCAACTCGAAATCCAAAAGTATAGCTACTGATGGAACTCGAAATCGAACTAGTTCGAGTGTTGCCAAATTGGTCCCTGTTTAGGTCTTTTTGAAAACGTTCAATACAACCTGCCCTAATCAACAATGATAAACTTCCGAGTAAAAAATGGCAGCACTCCCGGTTCGAAACCCATCACTAATGTGTAAATGTACGTGTCAAAAAGATTATGCAGGGTTAGGCAAATTTAATGAAACATGAATATTGTGAAATAAGTCTTCGCCAACATGACCAAAAGGAAAGCATTTTTTAAGAAGTTTTTCCTCATACAGCATGCTATAAAATGATAGAATATTATTTGTCATGGCCTCCTTTGGGCCTAACCACCGTCCTGAACGTCTTGATAGTAATGTTTCCATTTGCATGCACTTCTTCCTTCTCTTGGATATCATTCCATGCTGGTTCAGATATAACAAAAGTTGGTTGCCTATGTTGGTTTTCTTTAATGATCGAACTATCAGTTATGGGAGCACATTTTAGTCTTTGTCCATCTTGTTCATGGAACAAGCCGGATTTCATGTGATCTTAAAGGTAATGGGAATGACCAACATGGAAATACGTATTCTCTTTTGCTACCTTGGCCAGGGTTCAATGACAATTTTCCTATTGTCCTGTATCCTGTTATGTATTTAAACCTATCATTTAAAATTGTGGCTCACGCCAGGGGTCTTGGGATCATGATGTTAAATCTAATGTTTCACTAATTCTGCCTAACCCTGTTTGTTTGTTTGTTGTTTGTTTGAGCTGGATGTATGTGTAATGATGAAAAAATACAAGTCAAATGGTAGAAAAACGTTAAAAATGGTGGCGTATAAGTTTGATACCACAGTGAGTTTGCTTAAAATGTACTTTTCACCATAATCCGTTACAAACGCATTGAACTTACAATATGTAAATGTGCCTTGAAATTTTTGGATTCACTCGCACAATCATTTTTTGATGTCCCGTCATTTGTACATTTTTGATTATACATTTTGATTCGTACATTTTTGATGTCACAAATACTTCTGTACAATACTAACCCAGTTTGAGCGATATGATTGGAGACAGCATTGTTCGGCATTTCCAAGCGCCAATTTGACTCACCTGAGAAGCACTGAATTTCTGGAGTGTGAGGCCAACGATGAGACAATTATGAGTTTCTGTAGGATTGATTCAATTGCGTTCTTCTTCAAACGAGATCTGGCTTGTATTCAGTAGACTACGTTTTTCAAATTTCAGCTCAATCGAATGCAGAAGTGAAAAGTTATGCCTTCTCAAATCTATGTCCTGAAGAGAGAAGAGAATTACCGTTTTGTGGTAAATCAAGAAGCACTGGAATCATGGAGTGGGAGGCTAGCAATGAGAATAATGATTTCCAGTAAGAACAATTCAATTACGTTCTTCTGCAAATGAGACCTTGCATATGTTGAGTAAAATACGTATTTCAATTTTCAGCTCAATCAAACGTCGGAGACAATAGTTATGCTCTCTCAAAGTTCAGTGCAAATCCAACCGAGAATGAATGAACCAGCCCTTTTGTGGTAATCGTTTTACCACAAAAGGGCGAGTTCATTCCTTCTATGCTCTCTTCAGTAAATAAGTTTGAGTAGGCATAACTTTTCACTCCGGCATTCATTCGATTGAGCTGAAAATTGAAATATGTATTATTGTCAACAAATGCCCAAGGTCTCGTTTGCAAAAGAACGTAATTGAAGTGCTCCTAATGGAAATCATGTTTCCTCTCG
Source organism: Tigriopus japonicus (assembly GCA_010645155.1). Classification (NCBI taxonomy): domain Eukaryota; kingdom Metazoa; phylum Arthropoda; class Copepoda; order Harpacticoida; family Harpacticidae; genus Tigriopus; species Tigriopus japonicus. The sequence goes on along the minus strand of CM021312.1, from coordinate 2,536,237 downwards.
TTAGCCTCCCAGTCCAGAGAAGTTCAGTGATTCTTGACTCGCCTAGTGTTTTGTCTTGGCCTCACTTTATGGGGGCTAATCAGAGCTTCTCGAATGCAGTCAAAGGCTAGAACCCGCGGAAGGACAAGTGGTTATTCTTTTTAGATATTCAGCCCATGATATGGACAACCCTGGCAACAAAGGCTTGAACCCAAATTAAAACATTGAGCACATTTGATCAGATCAGTAAAATCAAGAACATGATCGCCCTCATCATGTGTTTTGAGGAAGGTCTCAATGAACTCAAGGAGGATCTCGTGTTGCTCTGTTCCATGGCTTTGATGAAGCCGCCTTGTTACTAGAACTATATTTTTTGCGTACTTCTGGCCCTCATAACGTCCCCTTTGTCGATCTCTTTGGTGGCGAGGGTTGGATTTTGCCTCAATTGCCCAGTCAAAGATATCATTTTAGGAAGCTTTACTACTTCATCAACCTCATAGTAATGAAAATAGTGAGGTCCTGCAACCTATGTTGCTTGGTTTTACTAGTACTGGGATGGACTTGGGTGTGGTTAGAGGACTAACAGAGAAACAACACTCCAAAATTATTTGGAACTCACCTAGCCTGCACCATGTGTGTATGATGGGATTTGCCCTTAGACACTTTTAGTTACATGATTTAAAACATGGACATGACTTTGGGTGAAGCTAGGCCACTTTTTACTGAATGAAGTTAGAAACCTCAAAATGGTCGGAGATGATCCGTTGTGGTCCCAAATGAGGTTAGGAGAGGAAAAAATTGCGAGCTTTTCATGTGATTCCTTAGTTATTTTCATTCTAGTCAAATCTCCAGAAAGTTGTAACTAAAGTAGTAAAAAATCTAAAATATTGGATTTAGACGATTGCAAAGAAAAAAGAAAATGTACCTTGGTAGTTCAAAAGAGCAGTAAAATATCAACTTAAGATTCTTAAGCCTTCCTGTGAAGAATAACAATTAAAAGAAAAAGTGACTTAGCCTCGCCTATGTCCACTCCTGAGCTATTCAAGACCGGAATTTACGGTTTAGGGAGTCAGTGGCGAAATTTTTCATTAAATTGCTTAGCTCGAACAAGAGCAATGCATAAAGAATCAAGTAACATGGCACCCTTGCTGCCGGATTGATGAAGTGTGTTCAAAACAAATCTCTGGTGACTAAATTAGAGTTGAAACAATGCCCTCCAATGTACAAATTATAGTGCATTCTGAAGTTTCAAACCTAATCAAATCCCTATATGAACCATGTAATAATCCGCACTTGTCATCACTAATAAATGTGTTCTCGGGGGTTTCACACATCAAAACTACTTTCCTTTGTGTGCAGTTTCACGTTATTACAGGAGCAGCATTTCTCTACTAGCCCTCTAGGTCTGGTGAGCTCGGCCAGTTCAAGGTTCACAGTAAGAACACTGTGGCCGGTTCAGCCTTAACTTTTGACCCTGAGGATGCCTCAGAGCATCACCAATGAAGCCCATTTGCTCCAACCCAAAAATGCTAAAGCGAGCAAGAAAGTCAAAAGAAAGTTTGACATTTGAACTTTTGAGTAAGAAAACGCATGACTCTCCAACTTTTTTCCAGGTGACATTATGGAGTCTAAATGGGCGGAATATTTGCAACTTACTGATTCCGATGTCATACTTATGAAGAGAGACTCTCAATTGAAACAACCACTTGGATTTTTGGTCTTTCTTGACAAGGTCAGCCGTGAAAAGGTTGGTGTTTGGAATCTGATAGGTGTCAATTGTATATTTTAGTGCCATGGTTTCCCATTGGTTTATTCATTTTTAGAGTGCTTTTGACCTGACTGCAAAACAAATGCAAGCCTTCAAACATGAAATCCTGAGCTCAAAACCCTTCATTGGAGAAACCAAGGTAAACGATGATGATTCTAGGTCAAATATTTCCTCATGTATGAGAAAATGTAAAGACCTCGTTTTTTAGAGTCGTCAAAGGACAACCCTTGAAAAATGACTAATTCAATCAAAAGACCATCAAATTTAAGTAGACGTGAAAAAATGCATATGCCGTTTTTATTGGATACCTATTAGTTACTTTTGAGAAATATTTTCTAATTTACTCTGCAACCAATCTTATTATTCATCGAAGAAAAAAAAATCGCCTAACGTTCGGCCATAGATTTCTAGAATACTGGATGGTGGACAACCGCTTGTTTGGTTGGCAAAATAGTACAATAAACCGGTTTCTGATCAATTCCCAGGAGACCGTTCATTATACTATTTTGCCAATCAAGCAGTCGTCGTACGACATCCAGTAGTCTGGATATCTATGGTTTATCTCACCGACAAGTCAAGAACCACTGAATTTCTCTGGACGAGGAGGCTAACGAAAGGAAACATGATTTTCAGTAGGAACAAATCAATTACGTTCCTTTGCAAATGAGACCTTGCCTATGTTAACTAGGATACTGATTTCAAATTTCAGTTCAATCGAAAGTCTGATTCGTCAGCCAGGCTCTCTCAAAGTTTAGGGCAAATCCTACCGAGAATGAATGAACCGGCCCTTTTCTGGTAGTAGGTTTAAATTATGCCTTCTCTCGGATGGTCTCATCAGTAGCCTCTCACTCCAGAAATTCAGTGCTTCTTGAACAAATCATTGTCAGTCATTTTTGATTTTTAGACCCATGAAGCAAAATGTTCTATGTCATTGTGTTGCAATTCAAAAGACTCGTTCAATCTTCCAAAGCAATTTGAAAATACAGAATTCCAGGACACATTGAAGAAACAAGTGAATTTAGGGAATGGAATTTCAAAAGAATCCATTAAGGACGCTCGAAACAAACTTTGGGAACGAGAATTTCCTCCCAATGAACATGACAGTGACATCTCAAAAACGAAATTCATTCCTAAGGAATTCTTGGAGAAGATTTCTGATATTCCTCCGAACTTCAAGAATTCATATCGAATAGTAAAACAAGTGCTTTCGCCATGTCAACGAATCTTCCAATCTTGTAAGAACCCAAAAAGGACCCCAAATCCTTGGATTTTCTCCTTAACAGCATGAAATGGGCTCAGCGTTTGGTCGATGTTTGGCAATTAGAAGACTTGAATGAGGTTCCTATTGAACGAGAATCACTCTGGAAACAAGAAGATTGGTTGGACATTCTGACGGCCCGAGTGTTTAAACATGGATCAGACCCTAATCCCCTATGGTTAATACTCCAAGAGCATCTAAGAACTACTACAAGTTTCGATATTCAATCATTCCTGAAGAGTTATCATCCGATGATGAGCAACGCCAATCCAACGCTAGAATCAGCCAAGAATAGCTTGGTGAAATATCTCAACTCAAGTAAACTTATATTGGCCACATTTTTCACAGGGAAGTTGTTGGGTCTCAAAGGTCCACAAAGTGAGTCCTTGGTTCAGAAGAACGGATCTCTCGTTGGAGATCTCTTTGAGAAGGACGTTTTCCAAGCACTCAAGGCCAAGATGGACGACTATCCTCACTGGATGACCAGCTTTTGTGGTTTGGAATTATTAGGAGAACACAATCAGCAACGCCAGAACGAGTTTGATTTTTTGATCATTATGGGTCAAGTTAAGAAGATCGTTTATGTGGAGTGCAAATTCACTCTCACTGAAAGTGTTGCCAGAAAAATTAAAAAGCAGTCCGAAAATGCTTTCAACTACCTTCAAAAACATCTGCCTTTGAAGGCGGGTTGGGAATTTAGGACTTGGGCGTGTTATTCAAATAAAACACAAGTTTCCATCTGCTCACATTGTCAACCATCAACAATAACAGATTCAAGTTTGGGAACAGCCTTGGACGAGATTTTGCACAAAGGCAATAACCAATCCATGCAAGATAAGACACTTCAAAGTGAATATGAAGCTTTGATCAAGACCTACTTGTTTCACGCCTTGGCCAATAAACAGGTTTTTGAGGGTGGAAAAGTAGCCAAACATCAACTGAAAATGGTTGACTTTCCTCACCAAGAAATAATTCTGTGGAATCTCCATCAATTGAGCATTCTTCACAAGGATCCAAAAAGGCTGATCATTCAAAGTGGAGGCTTGTTTGGGACAGGAAAAACCGAGATTCTCAAGACAAAAGCCATGAAACTTGCTTCTGAGGACAAAAACAAATACGTGGCATTCTTTGTTGCAAACCCTTCACAGTCAGGATGACCAGATCAACAAGACGAAGTTTGAAAGATTTTTGAGCTAAAAATCAGATTTGCTAACCTTTTTAATGGAAATTAAAAAAAATTAAAGGCAAAATTAAGGAAATTGAAAGAATGGCCAATAATCAATACCATAATATCTTCATTTGTACCAAGATTAGACATTTACGACCATAACTACGTCCATATTTTGAAAAACTGCGCCATCTTTTGAGGCAAATTGAAAATTTGTATCTTTAGATCAGTAAAATGTCAAAGGTGCCATCAACAACAGCCAAACCCAACACATTTGAAATCGATGAATACGGACAAAATTACTAAATAATGGCGTTGTGAAAAACTATTTTTTAAATATCCGGTATACTCCATGGTCCGTTGGATCTAGGCCGGTTTGGGACCATGCCTAAATCTTGTGGGGAATAACTTCCTTTTGACTATAGGTATGAGACCTTTGCCTTAACATAATTGTGTTCCATCGTGTTAATCTTGGGGTCCCATGGGACAATCTTCAACCGGGGAAGATCTCAGGGTCCGTGGGTTCACTCCCTTGGCTACCTCCAGAGGTGCATGGATCTGTGACCTTTTTACCTTGTGACTTTTTTTCCGTGACTGTTTTATGGTGACCTTTTTACTGTGCCATTTTTACCTTGACCTTTTTACCTTGTAACGTATTTACGGCGGGGCGCGCCTTAAAGGTAACCTTATCAGCAGTGTTGCCAAAAGCTGGGTAATCACCCGTTTCTGGCAATTTTGACATCAATTGGGTAGTAAATTTGGCCATTGGGTACTAGTCTAAACTCTAAAATCTGGACTAATTTGTTACACAGGGGTGAAAAAGCATAATTTCTCTCTTTTTCAATATTTTTCCACAAAAAGACAAAACCGCCAATATTTGAAATATTCCATAATTAAGAAGACAACACTTTAAAACGCGGGAAACCATGTCCTCCAAGCATCTTCTCTTATTAGATGTTGCTATTTTTGGTCCTAGTTTAGTTTCTGGGAAAATGCGGTTTTTTTAGCCACTTTTAAGCTAACACAAAGGCCTTTATCTAGATTCAAAATTTGGAACACTGATGGCGCAAAATCAATCATGATTTGGAACAGAAAATGTAATTGAACTAAAATTCAAAATTCCTTACAATTTTCTCGTTTTCAGAAGTGTAAGCTATTAAGTAATTTTTAAACTGCTTTTTTTACAATATGCAGAGTATTTTTCTTCAAATGTAGAAGATCTTAAAATCATTCATTCCTCCGCAAAAGAAAATCTTTCAAATGGACACCATATGCTCAAAATGTGCCACAAAATAATCAGTGTGCACATCTATTTTTTTATAACAATTTTAGGCAACTATCATAACTTTCTTTTTCATAACTAATTCGGCATTTCTACCTTGACACCTATTTTTGTCGAAAAAGGCCAACTAAATGGTCATTTTCGTACTATTTTCACCAACCATAAATCTGCCTTTTAGTCATGCTGAATTAATAGTCATGATAAAGCCTTTTCTGTGTGTTTATTAGATTGGGTTGTGTCCATGACCAGTCCAAATGTTGGGGTTATTATGCTCTAACTGTTAATTCTACAGATAAGAAGTGAGCACTGATTTAATAAACAAATTAATCAAAGTGTCAAATATGTGAGTAATTCTTCAAGTTTAAACTAAGTTAAGAAAAGACATTTCAAGCTTGGATTTAGCTTGACTATTTTTTTGGTTGGTTGCGTTTTTTTACCACCGGCGACAAGAAATATCATTCCTTGTAAACATAAATCGTATACGCAATTAAAATGTATACTGTGGCGTGCTCGCTCTTGAGCAACTGCGTTGTTCACAATGGTAAAAGACGTTAAAAATAGTAACGTAAAATCGTGATATAACAGTTAGATAACTAGAGACGTTTCAATGCACTAAGGCAAACTAAGGGAAGTAAAACTCTTCAGTGTCGCCAAAAAAATGTTCTCTAAAGGGTCATAGTTAAGTTCACTGAATTAACTAGTACATGCATTAAGTTACTGGATGTTTACTATCAACTTTTCAAGATTAAAAAGCTTGTTTTGATGATTTGGTCATCGTGCTTTAATTTCACCGTGTGTACAATGGAAATTCTGAATACAAGGAACTTTTGGTAACGAAGTATTTGCAATTCCAATTTCAAAAGAAAGAAAGTGTCAAAGTGTTGGAACTTCAATATGAAAAAAGTGAACATGTCAAAGATGGGAGAAAAAGCGCTATGTGGCCCAAACTCTCCGAAATGTTCCCCCAAAGCCCCCACGTTTTCATCGACGAAGCAACAGTGGATTATATGGACCAAATCGACGCAATTCTAAACCAGATTCCCAAGGATGGTGATAATTTCGTTTGGATTGTGGACATGGGTAGCTCCATATCAGAGAAGTATTTATCCCAATTTGTTCGAAAAAGTAATGTAATGCAAGGTTGAAGATTTGCGATTATGATTATTTCTACCTAAGGGTCAGCCCGTTGATCTTTTTACCGCAAGCTCAAGTCAAAAATGTACCAAACTTATGCAATGTATCACGTTCGTGACGGCTATGAATTTCGCTGGAAATTCGTAAATTGTGTACGTAAATAAACTATGTCTTAAAAAGGGAGCAGAGGAACAAATTTAATTTTATTTGGAATTTTCAATTCCTAGCTTTTCCCTATTTTGGGTATTTTCAACTCTTTCGTGGGTTTAAACGAAGTTTTCAACCATTTTGCCCATTTTTCTGGATCCCTCCTTTGAATTTTAGAGAAAAAAAACTGGAAATTTTGGAAATTTGAGCTTCTGTGAAGATTTTTTAAAACAATCAATCCTTTGTGAATGGGCACCAGATGTTATGCAATAACATGTCATGCATGTTTTGCTGCATATAAAATATGCAGTAAAAGTAATGTTGAGGCACCAAAACCCTGAACCTTTTACCAATTGTATCAACTTTTACATTTGTCCCCACTGTTTTGGCATTTTCAACTACTTTGCCAACTTTTTTGTCGAAAACCTTAATATTTTGCCATTAAGAAAAAATAGATATTGCTTGCGTTGAAAAAATATCATCTTCGCAGGATTCTTAAATCAAAATATTCAAGGATTGTACAGATCTGCCAACAGTAACTCATTGGCAGATCAAATTTCAAATAAACAGTAATTTTATAAACTAAATTAATCATTAACTCTCTTTGTAGGGAATCACATTCCTTGTAGCGGTTTTAAAAATCCGCCTCTTCCCCCCCAAAAAAACGTGTTATGCAATATAATTTTCTCATTGATGGATGATGAATACTAGAGACAGGAAGTTTAGACGAATAAAACTGTCAAATTAGACGAAAAAAGACGAATAAAATTGCCCGATTAGACGAAAAAAGACGAATAAAATTGCCCGATTAAATGAAAAAAGATAAATAAAATTGCCCGATGAAACGAAAAAAGACGAATAAAAGGCTTCATTTAACGAAAAAAACTGTCTTTCACGGTAAAAAAAAACTAACAAATTGCCTGTAAAGAGGTTACAAAGAGCCTTAAACTGCTGCCCATAAAGTAGACGAAAAGTGTGTCCCAATTGAAGGAAAACACCTGCTCTGTGTAAAACGACAAAATATACAAAAGAAAGGAAGGAAAAGTGCCAAATGAGCAAGAAATGGTCAGTAGTAAATATTAATTTAAAAAAAAATATGTTCAAAAAAGTTCAAATCCGCCCTTTTTTAAACGTTTTCAGTTGAGCAATATTTTATGGCAAATTTGCTGACACTTAATTGTTTGCATAGTCGGATATCTTTTTTCAATCCAATAGTGGCCTTTTCTTTCCGTGTCTGTCAGGAAACCCTACAAGTTAAAATTTAAGTGTGGATCATATTTTGTTCGAGCAAAAACGCAACTGACAATCAAACTATTACTTTGGCCCAAGTTTTGGCGTTGAACTTTTTTAAAAGTGTCTGTTTAATTTAAAATTTAAGAAGAAAACTTACAATCCAAGAAAATTTTCCATTTTTCACTAATCAGACAAAAAAAATTGAGTGAAATTGCCGGAAATTTGTCGCGACGAATAAGGTTAAAAAAGACGAATAAAGACGAAAAAAGACGAATACGTTTATTCGTCTAAAGTTCCTGTCCCTAATGAATACTATCTTTATTCTTAGATATAAAGACGATTTTAAAATCGAAAAAGGTCTCGCGTTGAATTTGAGGAATTCCCAAGAAATGCAGGAGTTCATTCCGTACATTCACGAAAACAATCAAGATTCCTCATTTGAACGACTAGCAGATAACATCGAGAGAATCATGTCGGAATTGAACCAAGAACGAGATGTGACCCAAATCATGATCATTGTACACGATGATTCCTTTCTATTTCCTGAAACCCTTGAAAATATCAAACTGAAGCTGGATAATGTTTACTTCTATGGATTTGCTGATTGGGTAAGCCAACTCGTCATTTCATTTTTTCAGGAGAAGCCTAATAAAAGTCCCTGATTCACATCTTTTTAATGTCAGTTGGATAAATCTACTTCCAGATGACAGATTGTTCGAATGAAGATTTGGACAAGTTTTTCCAAGCTCCAAACCATGACCAACGACAAATTCTGATAACACGTGAAAACTTCGTGGAAGGATTCGAGGCCGAAATGGTTTTGTTTCAAGAACTTCATCATGCATTCATAAAATCGACTCTGTTTCGCGCCAAAACTAGGCACGGTGTTCAAAAATGCCTTTTAAGCTTATAGGGAAATACCCAAGTACAGTGACATATAAGAGAGGTGGACAGTTCCTCAAATCGGCACTAGGACGCCACCTAGTTTTAGTGTTTCCAGTTTTTGACGTGGTGACTTCCCTTCAGCGTAATTTAAGATGATGCAATGCCCTGCATTTTGGTGGTCAGTTACTCGACCATGCTAACTCAAATTAAGTGTTGGATGCAAGACGTAGAAACCAAAAACTTCGAAGAATTTCTGTTCATAATGAGTAATTTTGCGTTCTAAGTTTTGGAGAGACTGGAAGAGTTTTGATCACGGTAGTTTTTGCAACGATTGTGGCGCAGCCCGAGCAGCCTACAAAGCTCAAAAATCGTGCCAGTATTTACACGTCTCTATGGAACGCTGGAAACCAAAGGGGAACAATTTTGATTGACTGCATTTATCAAAGTTTGCGCTGGATAAAAAGTTATACACCAAAAAAAACACTAAATTTATAAATTTTTGAAAATTTAGTCAGCAGATTTTTATTTTTTTCAAGATATCTGTTGAATCAAAATTTATTGAAAAATGTGGATTAGGTGTTGAGCTATTTACGTTTAATGGCCCCATTTTTGACCCCAAAAAGCGGAGCAAGCTCCAGATATATGAAACTCAAATTCCTGTCGAAATTATATGGTTTTTTGATCTCATAAAATAGGTTCAAACCTCTTTGTTTTCTACGTTTTGTCATTACAGGTCAAAATAATAGGTATTTTTACCTAAAAAACACATCAAAAATTCCTTCTTTTAAGTCATGAGAAGGACAATTTGGGACATTGCCAAAACAAATTTCGTGAAACTAACAGATTTTCAAAAAATCACGTTTGGCCAAAAATATTAAGTTTGGTCCTTTGAGAAATATCAAATTCGAACTAAATCCAAAAGAACATCTCTTCAGGAGATTGTTTTCAATTTTAAAATGAATCCATAACTTGGTTTCATCAATATAATTGGTGCATTGTTTTTAGCAGTATTAATTTTAAGTTTAATCAAAGTAATCACTTGTCAATCTTCTCTATTACTTTGACTTAAACAAAATTGATAGATCTTTATTCGATTTTATTATATCGAGAAACAATATTATTTGCTTGGGGACTTGAGATTTCACACACCTGGAACTATTTTTTTGCTTATTAGGGCCAAAAATGAACCATTTAAACTCAAATAACTCAGCACCTGACCAACATAATTCCTAATTTATTAGGGTTCGCGGTATCTAGTTTTTTATCGTTTGCAAATTTTAATAAATGCATGCAGTAAATCAAAGTTGTTCCCCTTTTGTTTCCAGAGTGCAAAACATTTTTCATTGTGTTCGGACATTTCCGTACAAACTTAAAAGGAGGCATTTTTGAACACTGTGTAGGCTAAAAACGCTTGCAATCAAACAAGGCGCTCATCCAATGATCAAAAAACAGTTTCCACGAGCACCAAAGTCAAATGTAAGGATTTACTCAAGTTGCAAAAAGTAAAGTAACAATCTTTTTACAAAATAAAACTTAAAAATTGAAAATATTTAATCTCATAGGGCAACTTTCTTCTTCAAAAATATAAAAGATGAGAAATTCCTTCTGTTCGTTTTATTTTGGATCCTTCAAGAGGATCTCGTAACAATATCTTTAACAGTATCTCTTCAATGCAGCCATAATAATATTTGACTATTGAATTTTCAGAACTCTCATAGTTGGTTTTTAGTGTTATAGCAACATAGTTTTAGACCTTAACCATTCATTCTTTCATTAACTTTTCTAGCTGGGCTCGTTTCGTTCAAACTCAAGCATGGTGTTCTTTGGGATTGAAAGTTACGTCAAAATTGAATCTGGGCCCGATTTTAAAGCACTCAATTATTTGAAGTTATGTGAGGATCACCAATTCAGGAATTTAGATTGGACTCCCATTCTAGAACAAATGTCATGGATGAAACAATACAACTTAATTGTGCAAGAAAATTCTTCCGAAGAATTGAAATTTCCACTTCTCCTTTGGTTGCAAACTTCGGATCAATGGAAATCTTGCTATTGCATCGATTTAAGGGGAACAACTCTTCCTGAAGATGATCCCTTAAAATCTTTGATCAATGGCAAGCCCGTGGAAATTGTTGAGCTAACCCTCAGCAATCAGGTCCATGAATGGGAAAGTTGGATAAATATCTTAAAAGCCGAAATCACTCATTCCAATCGTCTCAATATCGAACTGAAAACCAGGTTTGACTTTCGCCGACTTTTTTCCATTGGGTTCCGAATCCTGAAAGAACTCAAAGAACTTCAATACTTTCATGACACATGCGAAATGGACAACGATGATTCCTACGACAAATTTCGAATTGAATTGCTTGAAGATTGTTTCAAACCAGGGTAAATACTAGTGATGGCCAAAAATTCGGGTTCGGTTTCGATTTCGGTTATGCCTACCGAAACCGAAGGCAGACACGCACTATAAAGGATGGAGTTTGACAACAAAATCGAAATTTTTCGTCCAAAAACCTCTGAAATTTACGTTTCCCGATTATTCAAAATTTGTGACTACCCAACATGGAACACATGAGCAATTTGATTTTTAAGGCGTAGTTTGCATTAATACAATTTTGTAGTCAGCTGCTTTCGGTTTCGGTTTCGGTTATGAGCCCTTTCGGTAGCCTTCCTCATTATTCATTTTGTGTATTTTCAGGCAAGATTTAAGCTTTGTCAAATGCGTGCTAGAATCCCATATCATTGATACCAAGTTCCCAAACTGGAACCTAATCGATGATCTTCTGAATTGGCTCAGAGGACGCTTTCACTCTAAGTTTATTGATTTTCTCATTTCTTGGGAAATTTCACACTTTGAGAGCAACAATGATATGGTAATTTCAAAAATGTTTTGCACAATTTTTGCAAGCAAGAAGCATCTAAAAATATACTTTTGCAGGTGAAAAATACCCCAGATCCCGAGAAATTACGCAAAGAACTGGATTCCTATTGGTACCCCAAATCATTTTCTCAACCTTTGATTTCCACGGTTTTGGATCACGAAATTTGTCGAACTTGGCGGGAGGTTCTTGAGCAAAAGTTTCCTCATGTTGTCCACGAAATGTGGTTTCCAGGAATTGTTGCCGCCGAAAAAGACGCGAAAATGAAACTAGAAGAGTTTCTGAAAATCCGCGGCTCCAAATCAATTTATCGTCAAAACCAAGAAGAAGCCATGACAGCGGAAAGTCCACGATTTAACGTAATAAAGTCCAATAAGAGTGCCTTTGCACACGTACTTGTCTTTGTTGCAAAGCATACAAATTTGCAAAATACTATAGAATGACCTGCCAATCCATTATGACACTTGCAAAATAAAATGTTTTTGAGTTGAGGTGTAGAAGCAATTTTGCGGAGATGAATGTGAAAGCCTTGCGGAATTGTTAGTGCCTCTTGTAGTGTCGCAATAGCTTCGCTTCTGAAGCGTCTTTACTATGTTATTATAGTGCTCTAGTTACAACTACCCAAACCAACTTCTTCCTATGTCTCTGGAACTAAGTCATTTTCGAGAGTAGCTGGCAAATGGTACGAGCCAGACTCGGTTACTCCTTTTACCTTAAGGCCATTGACTATTTGGCCTTCTAGAGAATATTTGTGCCCATTTAGGTTCGAGATTCGGTAGGGTTGTTTCGGGTTATGGATATCATCCTCACTACCAGGAAAATCAGAGACTTGGGCATCATGGTTCAAGACAATCTAAAGTGGGAATGCCAAGTACAGGGTGTGGCAGCAAAATGCCACAGATTGATTGGCCAAATCAACAAGTCATTCAAAAATAAAAAATAAAACCCTTACCGTTGCTAAAAATCTACCAGACTTACATCTTGCCTATTCTAGATTACTCTGTGTGTATTAGGAGGCTCCGTCTGAACAAGGACATCCTAACACTGGAAAACATCCAGAGGCGTTTTAGACGCTCCATCACCGGCCTTAAACACTTCTCGTATGAAGAACGCCTCGCATCTCTCAAATTGATCTCCTTGCAAGAGAGAGAGAGGAAAACAAAATCTAATCATGTGCCACAAAATCATCACAAAGGACATTCAATTGCAACGGAAATTTTTCCACTTTGTCAGGGACCGCCATTGTGTTGCAAAAAAAAGTGCGTCAAAATTGGGCCTGTGTGAGCCCAAGTTGGGTTTAAGCCAAGCAGCGCTCTCCGTTTTCTTTAAATAGTATTTCAAGATATGTTCTAGAATGCAGTAGAACGACAGAAGTATTTAGAAGATGACATTTTTCCAAATTTCCTGTAATCACAATAGGAAAATCTGCTTAAATCTTAACAAAAATATTTTTGTGCCAATTATGGTGTAAGAAGTACCATGGTGGCAAAAAAGAGTCAAAACTCAGACTTAAAGTTTCGTCAAATTAGCGATCATTTTGTGACACACATCTCGAAAAGAACCAAAATATGTGATTTTTTAGACGTAGAAAAGTAAAAATGTACGAATAACGTAGACATATTTTCCTTTCTGAAAATGCCCCTTTTGTAAAATAAAATATTTTTCATGTTTTCATATAACTATGGATGGGTAAAGATCAGCCATGAGCCGACTCTCCATCGGATCGGATCGGTTCTGAGGTCGCCTCGCCGCGAACCGGATCCAAAAACCCAGGAACCACTCCGGAGTCGGAACCGACCTCCGAGGAGTCTGGATCAATTTCCATAAGATATCAAAAACTGTTGAACGTGCATTGTAATTCATGCGAGTTTTCAAGGTCCTGTGTGATGCAGGATTGCAGGTCCAGTTATGGTTTATCAGCGCTAACTTTAACATTGATTTGCAATGAAAAATTTGGTAACCACATACCTAACTGAGTTACCAATGAGAGCAAGTCAATTAATGAGTTCTGTTTATTTGCAATTTTCTAGCGTCTTTAAATTTCCTAATCTTCTCACGGAAGCCTAACTACCATGGCAAGAATATATACTTTCCATCGTTGTGTAAGACATGGATAAACTATATAATAGTTCCTGTGTAAGATTGGTGCCTCCCAAAAATACTTTAAAAATCTAAACACATATGAATCTGTTGAGCATTTGGTCTTTCATTGATTTGCTCAAATCATCAAAACCTTCTATTTATCAATAAAAACTTGAAAATAATATTAAAAAGTAAAATATAAACTGCTCAATGATGAAAATAGGTGCTTAATTTGAAATTGGTTTTAATACTTGATACTTGAGATACCAGACCCAGATCCGATCTGATTTGATCCGGATCCGGATCCGATCCTGATCTAATCTGCATCCAAATATATTTTGATCGGATCGGAACCGAACCGACCCAAACCGAAAAGTTGCAGAACCGACCATGATCCAGAACCAAAAAATCCTGGCTCGACCCATCCCTACACATAACTTTTCGCCATTTAGTCAAAGCCTTGGCCCCTGGACTTAGTTTTCTTTAATGACTTAGTTTTCTAATATCTGATGCGCCTAATCGTGGATCAGGGCAAGTTTCCCTCCTCGTTAAGATTAACTTGAGATAAAAGGTTGCATATTAATTTGTCAGTACCGATTTTAAGACCACCTAGCAAACTCCGTATCTACGAATTCAGAACATATTGTTGAGTACCAACGCTCTTGATTTGGCTCGATTTCATTTATTTTTCGGCTCAGGGGACAAAGCTTCTTGATAGGATCAAATGGGAACAACATGCCATTTTGAATATGATTTTCCAAAACAATTTTACACATGTTTTACGCATTTGCTAGCTTGAAAATGGATGTTAAAGTTGATTTGCACTTTCACAAGGACGATCTTACATCCTTACAATCAGTTATTTTTTTCATTGTGTCCAACATCCTGTTTCTAGAAATAATTCGCCAAGGATGGCCAAAGACAGTGTAATACAAAGTGTGGAAAATACCAGCCACGACTAAAAGCACAGTGATTTCGACAAATGTAGCTACAAGTCCCATATTAGACAAAGCTACAGTTAAACCGGTCCAAATGCAATTAGATATGCCAGTGGTTATAAAGTACCAAAACTGAAGCTTCAAACTTTCTTCGGGAAATATTTCTTCGTCATCATTCATTTTTGGGATTCTGACCAGTTGCGTAGCCCCATTATTTTTCCTCCATATTTGAGGATTTGTTCTTCATTGTATGTTATCCTTTGTCTTATCTCTTATCAGTTAGGTGTGAGATTGGTTGTCTGACTCTCTCTTGAGCTAGGTTAGTTGAAACTCTTGTTTTTTCTTCTTTCCTGTTGGCCAGAAAGGGTACTATTCCATTAGATGACGTTCTGTCTTCTCACAGTTAGTTGTGAAATTGTTTGGTTGGCTCCCTCTCTTGGGCTAGGTCAGTCTGGTCAGCTTCTTCACCTAGTTGGTGTTTCCTGTTAATCTTTCTTCACACCCCCTCCTTCTCTCATTACTTTTGTTAGAGTTGGTTGTTAGTTTTTCCTTCCATTTACATGATGGAGGCTATCTTGAGTCAGGTTAGCGATGAGGCCAGGAAATGTCTGCATTTAGCCTTAGAAGGGAAGGACCCCTCTGTTGTCAAGAAGGCTTTCATAGTTGAGGCTCTGGTTGCTTGTGTTAGTCAGACCAGAAAGCTCGTTGACTCAAAGCGAGCCCAATTGTTGGACAACAACCAACAATTGTTCAGGAAGCTCTAGCATGTAAGGAAGTTTGTCCTGACCACAAAAGGCAGCCTTGTAGTCCGGATAGAAAAGGATGTAGCTCTTTTGAACACCCTCAGTGGTGTCAAAAATTGTTGCAGTTTGGGCTTCTGAAATACAACAAGAAAGGGTGCTCAAAGGTCGAGTGCCCCTTCTTCCACCCGTACATGTGTCGTAGATCAATGAGTAGTGGGACGTGTTTCAATGTGGAGTGTAGACAGCTCCATGTACGAGGTACTCAGAGGAAACCGAGGCCAGCTATTTATGGGTCTCCTAGATATGGTTATAGGTTAGCTTCCAATCCCCAACCAATACCCCGAACATCCAACCAATCCCCCGTTAGAAAGAAGTTGTTCAAACGGAGTTGTCAGCTTTTGAATAGACTTCGGCGTACTTCAAATCCATTTGTTGTTGCCAGCCTCCAAAATAAATTGAACATGGTTCAAACTAAGATTAGGGACTCCATTGATTTTGGTCAGATTGAAAAGGAAAGTAGAGTTGTCCAGGAGGTTAAGACTAATCCAAAGGCGTTTTTCTCGTTTGCAAATACAAAGAGAAAAAATGAAGCATCCTGTAGGACCTTTTGAGGTCGACGGTAAAACCGTCAATGAAAGTGAGGTAATGGCCAATATGCTTGGAGATCAGTATTCAAGTGTATTTTCAATTCCAAAAAGGGTAGGCATAGTAGGCCATGACTGCAGCAATGTTGTTGATGAGACTGGGATTGATAGTCAGTAAAATCGATTGAAGGATCTGGTAGTCACAGATCAAGATGCTTTTGAGGCGATCAAGAGCTTAAAGCTCGAGTTCTCCTGGACCTGATGGTGTGACATCTCAGTTTCTGATGAAATGTTCACAGATTCTTGCCCCTGTTTTCTCCTACTTGATGCGTTGCATCTTGGATCAGGGCAAGTTTCCCTCTTCTTTAAAAGTAGCTAATGTTGTTCCAATTTTTAAGGGCGGAGATAAGTCACTCCCTAGTAATTATAAGCCCATTTCTCTGACTTCCAATATTGCAAAGTCTTTGAGAAGATCACGAAGTCCAAGCTTGTACATTATTTGGAAGTATAATATTTATAATTCCTTCTGGACAGCATGGGTTTCAAGCTCATTTTAGTACAGTAACCCAATTGGTTGATCATATTGAGCAGATCATTGAAGGGCTCGAAAGTCACAAGTCAGTTGATGTAGTCTATCTTGACTTTGCCAAGGCCTTTGCTAAGGTAGATCATGGTCTTTTGCATGATCAACTCAAAGAGTTTGGGATCCAGGGTAAGGTCCTGAATTGGATTGATAGTTTTATGACTGAGCAAAAGGAAGCGATTGGATAAGGTAGAAGAATGTTTTAGTGGCATGTATGATTTCAAGTCAGGTGTTCCACAAGGTTCAATTTTAGGCCCGCTCGTGTTTATTCTCTTTATTGCTCCTCTCCAGAAGTTTAGAACAAAAGCCAGTATTTCTTCATAAGCTGATGATCCAAAATTAGTTTGTGGAAGGAATTGCCAGGACTCAAAATGTTTACTAGATGACTTGGAGAAAGTCTATTCTTGGGTTGGCGAGAGTAACATGGCATTGAACGGGATGAAATTCCGCACAATGACGTATGGGGCGTCAAAATTAGATGTTCCACTCAAAGAGAGTGGAGGATGTGATATTGAGCACGTATCGTCCATGAGGGATTTAGGAATTGTCGTCCAAGATGATGGAAAGTTTGATGAGCATATTCAGTTGAAAATGGGGAAGGCATTTCAAACATGTGGTTGGATCAGAAGTCAGAAGGATCAGATTCCAGAAGTTAGGGCTGTACAGTACTCAGAGAAGGTATGAAAGGTATCTGATACTGTATGTTTTCAAGAGCATTCATGGGCTCTGTCCTAACCCAGGATTTGAGATCAGTTGGAGCGATCGTAGAGGCTTTACGTGCGCCCTGAGAGCACCTCCAAATCCTAAGGAAACTAGGCTAGGACGAACAATGAAGTCCTCCTCTCTTCTTTATCGGGCTCCTTCATTGTTCAATTTGTTACCCATTGGCCATTAGTCTTCGTCGGGAATATGTAGGAGCTGATCCTCTAACAGCATTTAAGGCAGGATTGGACAAATTTTTGAATACTATTCCTGACCAACCCACAATTCAAGGGTTGTACAGATCTGCCAACAGT
>CM021312.1:2477016-2493156 GCA_010645155.1 Tigriopus japonicus | reverse complement strand
CAATCATTTTCGTAACATATAAGTCAGAAGGACGGTCCGTTAAACGCGAAAACCCTTAAACTCCCGAAATTCTCTTGTGCCATGCATCTACCATTGTCAAAGAAGCCTTTTTCCTTGTTTCCTCGGCCCAAGATAACATTTTTGAAGAGATAATTTGAACCTCCCGTGCATTCGTAATTGTTATTTCAAATATTTCTAATTACAGTTACATCACATGTCGGGTAGTTCGTTCATTCGTTGAAACAAAGTTGGAGTTAATTCAATCTGAACCGTCTGAGAAAGAACAAAAAGGTGTTTTTTAAACTTGTTATTAGAAGTGCTAGATCGTAGTATAAAGATTTACTGTATGTTCCTGATCAACCTTTTTTGACATTTATTTAACTAGTTTGGAATTATTCCATTTAAAATATCTGGTGACACTAATTCTTTCTTATTTGTTGATCTTTTTCATAGACGAATTTCGTATCACAAGAACAATGTGTCTCATCGATTGAACTTTCTTCTTTTTGAAGATTCAAGATGAAATTTTTAACCTAGCCATGTCTGTTGCCCTAATACCTTGTTTCCTTTTGATGATTTTCAGCTGCTGGATTTTAAACGATGCACATTGTTTGCTTAACCCGATTGATCTCACCGCCGATGTTATCAGATTTAGACATAATTGCCAGATTGTGGTTTTTAATGCCACTCTTTGGCAAAACGTGAAGAATTACTCTAAGCCAAAATTTCCTTCCAATGGCAACATACCATCAAAATGGTTCATTACCAAGTAATATTGTCAAGAAAATTTTTAAACGTTTTGTCAAGGAGAGGAATTAAGCACCACTATCTAGCAATATGTCAAAATTGGCGACAAACATCAATCGATTTAAGCTAACGTTTTGCAGACCTCATTGTTCAGATGATGAACTAAAGAAGTTTTTTGACACCCAGAAAAATCATCAACGACAAATTCTGATAACAACCGAGGCTTCCGTTGATGGATTGGAAGCTGAAATGGTTTTATTTGAAGAAATTCATCATGTGAAGATAAAGTCGTCTTATTTTCGTGCCAAAACCAAGCTTGCAACGACTTTTCTCAGCCATGATGTTCATCCTGCAATCAAAAAACAATTTACAGGAGTGCCAAATTGGCAGGTAAAACACTGTTCTTGTGTACCTCATGAAGACCTCAAGCCATTCATTAACATTATTTTGATACACTGAAATAACTCAAGGCGGATTGTTCTTCAATGGGTTTCCTTGTTTTCTTTGTTCTTTTCGTCCAGGAGTTTTCAAAA
Organism: Tigriopus japonicus; assembly: GCA_010645155.1. Classification (NCBI taxonomy): domain Eukaryota; kingdom Metazoa; phylum Arthropoda; class Copepoda; order Harpacticoida; family Harpacticidae; genus Tigriopus; species Tigriopus japonicus. Next base: position 2,491,876 of record CM021312.1, on the reverse strand, counting down.
CCGAGGAACAAAGTGGATTTCGAAGACTTTCCTCTAGAGCTTTACCCCAGACTTGAAGTTGAACCCGATTTGGAACCATCTTCATTTAACGTGAAGTTTGATGATACTGATGAACGTGCTAACACTCACAACATTGATTGGCCTTCTGTTTTTGATCAACTTTTGTGGATTAAACAATTCAACATAGTTTTCAAAGAACATCCCACCAAAGAAAGTAATTATCCATATCTCATATGGTTGCAAACGTCGGATGCTTGGAAATCCAGCTATATCATCGAATTGGGGGATGATGAAAATCGGTCCGTGTTAGCCCTTATCGATTGGAAGGAAGTGAAAATTGTTGAGCTCAAAGTGGCCAATCAAGTTCAAGAGTGGCGGAGATGGGATTGTGTCATATATGCCGAAATTATTCATTCCCTTCTTCTAAATCTGGAGCTTAAAACAGAGTTCGACCTACGGAGAATATTTTCCATTTGGTCTCGAATCTTGAGAGAATTCGAGCAACGTCGATTCATTTCCAAAAAAGAAGAGTTGGACAACGATTCCTACGACAAATTTCGGATGGAAATGATCGAAGAATATTTTAATCCATTTATTACCGATCTCAGATATTTCAATCTCAAGAGCATTTTAGAATCCTATGTGATTGACCCTACACTCCCAAATTGGAACCTGATTGAGACTCTTGTTAATTGTATACCATCAGTCTTTGTGGACAGGGACACTCATGACAATTTTCTCATTTGTTGGCAATTTTCAGCTCGGAAAATTTCGGATTTAGTGAACATAGTAATAATATTCTTATACATTACGTGCTATACTTGCGGGGAATGTTACAGGTTTATTTTTCATCTTTCTAGAATTTGAATCCAGATGTCCACTATTTGCGCCAACGGCTGCGTGACTCGCGTAATTCGTCAGATGTGTTTTCTCTGCCTTTGATTTCCTTGATTATGGAACACGAAAGGTGTCGTGTTTGGGTTGATACTCTGAGGGAGAACTTCCCTCATGTGATCCAAGAACCGTGGTTTCCAGGAATCCTTTCCGCCGAAAGAGAAGCTAAATCGAAGCGAGATGAATTTCTGAAACTTCGCGGCACCCGTTCAATTTATCGTCAAAAAGACGAAGATGCAGTGGATACAGATAATATTACCTGTCAAACAATCACCCACTATAAGACTGCTTTCATAAATGCTCTCTTTTTTCTTGTAAGATAATTAAGTGCAAGAAAATCCTTCGAAGAAAAGTATTTTTTTGACTTTCCAACATACGGTTATGTAAATAAACATCATGTAAAACTAGCAGTTCCGTTGGTCAATACTTCATAGTATCATAAGTCCTCCAAGTGCATGTTCCAAAATTCAAATTGATTTGATTCTCCCTATGTATGAATACCAATCGGTGGGTGTGAACTTAATCAATAAAAGCCCGTGCACCAAACAAATGTGTAAGAACTTCGCACTTAGGAAGACTTTGTAACCTTTTCACGATAACTTTATTTAACAAATATCAAAGTAAAAGTACGACTGACTGACTTTCTTGCTTTTTTACTTCGACGAGGGAATTATCATCGCTTGCAAACAATCGTCAATTTGAAAGTTTCCTTTTCACACCCGCCTGAATGAAATTCTCAGTTCAAAAAAAAAATTCAGGCGCATTCTGGTATTTGCATTTGATTCTAAAAATCCATTTGAGGCTTTAGGGATCCATTTTGAGTTGTTCCTCAGATAGAAACAGAGAAATATCCTTGAAGAAAGTTTGCAATATTTTTGATGATATTCGGGCAGAATTTATGCGTTAATGCAACTCAGGGCGCCAAAATGCCATTATCTTATCAAAACAGAACCCCAAATGAAGTGGTAAACACACTTTATTTCGTTTAATGCATTAGTTCGGTCACACGAATTCAGTTAGGGATTCTTGGGGCCACATGGCTAGGGATGTGTCGGAGCCTAGACTTGCCCTTCGACAAACTTGATAAAAGATTGTTGAAAATTCCCGAGCTTGATTAAAAAGTTGGTTCATTAACAATCTGGGTTCACGCAACGAAAAAACTTTTCACTTGTGTAACAAAATTCCAACTTGTGATCACCAAAGTTTGAGATCTGATCCACCCTTAGTTATTTGGCCCCAAGAATCCCTAGCTGAATTCGTCCAACCGCACTAATCCATTGGAAACATCAGCACTCATATGTTGCGTTTTGGAGGATGCATGCTTCAAGCATACTTTATCACCTGACTTCCCCGCTTTTTGAGTCTATTAAAGGCTCTCTCGCTTTTCAAATGACGCTATATGAATATAGCTTCTAATTTTTTTTATAGTATAGGATAGTAACTTTATTCTCTGAACACAGTCAACGGGTTTTGAAAGACATCAAGCAGTTTTACCATTGAGGTTAAAAATCAAAGGTTATGCTTCCTGGAAATGAATAAAGATCAATAGTTGAAAATTTAAATAATATTGAATGAGAATGAAAGCTGAGCAAAATTCAAATTAGAATATGTCTTTCAAGAATAACTGTCACTTTCTGACGAATTCTTTAATGGAAAGGTATGCCAGTATACACAAGAAACGCCACAAAAACATAATGGGGTCACATCATATGACGTTAATTAGTACAGCTCACTGATTAACCAATCTTCCAACTTTTAACTTCACGTTTCCGTGCATCGATAAAATTGCATTAAATGGAAGCCCAGGGTTGCCTGGCGGCCGAATCCTCGGCCATTTTTACCAAAAGTGGCCGAATTTGAAACCCGGTGGCCGCAAGGTAAAAATTTCCTTGACCACTTCCAAAAGCGGCCAAAAATGGCTGAATTCCAGATCTGATGGCCGAGGAAAAAACATTTTCTCGGCCATATCCAAAAGAGGCCAAATATGGCCGAAAATAGCAAAATAATCGAAATCTTTATGAATTATGTGAAATGGATCTTGCATTTGTCTGAAATCTTACTACATTTGAACGTGCCACGTTCGGCGTACTAGATAATAAACATATTGTAGGTATACATAGACTTGAAATAATCAGATTGTGTCCAAGAGCTCGGCATTTATGATATAAGGGTTAGTATTACAAGTAAAAATAACCCTAACATATTTTTTTTTTTGTGACTTTGGGTTAATATTAATCCAACTTTTGGAAAAAACTTTTGGTTTCATTTGATCCTCGTTGGTCAATCACTGGTTAACTTGAAAAAAATGGACCAGTCGAACGGTAGATATGGATTGCTGTTTAGGATATTGGGCCAAATATTGATTGGGGGAATTAAAATTTTGCGTTATTGTGTTTCACTTGTGTTTGAAACAAAATGATGACATTTTTCATGAAAAAATAATGTTGAAACAATTTCTGGATTTTTTGAAATTTTCACGTTTTTTTCAAGATTTTTCATCATCTTCATTGATTATGATATTTATGCGCTTTGACACATAATTAAAGAAATTATTACCATTGAGCCAAAAATGCCAAAAATATCCCTAGACGAACAAAATCATGTCAGAGGAGTTTCAAATATGCCAGATTATGACGTTTTTGGCATGCAAATATGTCACCTGGCAGCAATGGTCTACGTCCTCGTTGGTTTTGACCGTTTTGACTCTTTTTTGCGGGTCTCTTTGTCGGTAATGATGACGATGTGAGGTCCGGACGAAAGAACATCAAAGCAGCGTTGCCAGATAATTCAAAATCAGTAGTTTCAAGTTTAAAATGGCAAATGCCAATTTTCAAAAAACACTTACCTTTCATTATAAATATGTTCCACTTACAAAATAGAAAAAAGCATATGAAGATATTGGCCAAAGGAAATTTTCATTGTTCATGCAAGTATTTGTGATCTGAAATTCATTTTTGCAAGTAAAGTATTTGTAGTATCTAAACGTCTGACTAGCTTTAAATCATTAATACTTTGGTTTTCAAAATCGTTTGCTGAATCACAAAAGCATGACAGTCAAATGATTTGCTTCCAACTAATGGAATCGGACCTTCTTTTTGATATTTTTTTGGCATGATTGGTTTGAAAAGTTCAGGTAACACTGGTTCTCTCTTTCGACCGGACCTTACATCGTCACCATTACCTCTTTGTCTACGTCTCTATGCCACATATCCTTACCCAAAGAGAACAGAGGCTAGTCTTTTAGACGCAAAGATCGATCTCAAGATCGGACTTATAGTACTATAGTACGATCTTGAGATCGATCTTTTGCGTCTAAAAAACTAGCCTCTGTATTCTGTGGAGGGGGAAAGCGAGGGTCTAACCAAGAAGCACGATAATCATGGAGTGGGAGGCTAGCACTGAGATTTATGATTTCCAGCAGAAACGAACCATTTGCGTTCTTCTGCAAATGAGACCTGGCTTGCATTGAGAAGAACACGTATTTCAAATTTCAGCCCAATCGAATGTCGTAGTAAAAAGTTGTGCCTTCTCAAACTTATGTACTGAAGAGGGCAGAGAATGAATGAACTCGCCCTTTTGTGGTAAAACGATTACCACAAAAGGGCTAGTTCATTCATTCTATGTAGGATTTGCACTGAACTTTGAGTGAGCATAACTTTTGTCTCCAATGTTCGATTGAGCTGAAAATTGAAATACGTATTCTTGTCAACATATGCAAGGTCTCATTTGCAGAAGAACGTAATTGAATTGTTCTTACTGGAAATCATTATTCTCATTGCTAGCCTCCAACTCCATGATTCTAGTGCTTCTTGGTCTAACCTAACCCAAGGATGCCTAACCTAACCGAATATTTCGACTTGAAAATGCCAATAAGAAGTCAAGAATTAGGTATTTGAAGCAAAAGAGGAGCTTTAGTATCCATCATTGATATACAAGTTGAGTTTAAACCAAGGTGCTCTTTCCGTTTTCTTTAAATTGTATTTCAAGATATATTCTAGAATACAGTAGAACGACAGAAGTTTTTTAAAAGATGGTATTTTTCCAAATTTCCATTAATCACAATCGGAAAATCTTTCTTAAATCCTAACAAAAATATTTTTGTGCCAATTATGGTGTAAAAAGCACCATGATGGCAAAAAAGTGTCAAAACTCAGACTCAAAGTTTCGTTGAATTAGCATATCTCGAAAAAGACCAAAATATGCGATTTTTTAGACGTAGAAAAGTAAAAACGTACGTAAAACGAAAAAATATTCTTTTCCGAAAAATGCCCTTTATGTAAAAAAAATCTTTCTCATGTTTTCACATAACTAGGAATGGGTCCGGATCGCCATGAGCCGACTCTGCATCGGATCAGATCGGTTCTGAGGTCGGCTCGCCGCGATCCGGATCCAAAAACTCAGGAACCAATCCGGAATCTGAACCTACCTCCGAGGAGTCTGGATCAACTTCCAAAAGGAATAAAAAACTGTTGAACCTGCATTGTAATTCATTATGCGAGTTTTCAAGGTCCTGTGTGATGCAGGATTGCAGGTCCAGTTATGGATTATCAGCGCTAGCTTTAACATTGATTTGCAATGTAAAATTTGGTAACCATTTATCCTAACTGAGTTACCAATGAGAGCAAGTCAATTAATGAGTTCTGTTTATTTGCAATTTTCTAGCATCTTTAAATTTCCTAATCTTCTCACGGAAGCCTAACTGCCATGGCAAGAATACATACTTTCCATCGTTGTGTAAGACATGGATAAACTATGTAATAGTTTCTGTGTAATATTAGTGCTTCCCAAAAATACTTTAAAAACCTAAATACATATGAATCTGTTGAGCATTTGGTCTTTCATTGATTTGCTCAAATAATCAAAACCTTCTATTTTTCAATAAAAACTTGAAAATAATATTTAAAAAAAAATAACAATTGCTCAATGATGAAAATAGGTGCTTAATTTGAAATTTGTTTTAATACTTGATACTTGAGATACCAGACCCGGATCCGATCCAGATCCAAATATATTTGATCGGATCGGAACCGAACCGACAAGTTGCAGAACCGACCATGATCCGGAACCGAAAAATCCTGGCTCGACCCATCCCTACACATGACTTTTTCGCTAATTATAGTTTTCTTTAATGACTTAGTTTGCTGATATCTGATGCGCCTAATCGTGGATCAGGGCAAGTTTCCCTCCTTATTAAGATTAACCCGAGATGTAAGGCTGCATGTTAATTTGTCAGCACTGATTTTAAGACCACTTAGCAAACTCCGTATCTACGAATTCAGAACATAGTATTGTTGAGTACCAATGCTCTTGATTTGGCTCGATTTCGTTTATTTTTCGGCTCAGGGGACAAAGCTTCTTGATAGGATCAAATGGGAACAGCATACCATTTAGAATAAGGTTTTCCAAAACATATTTACACATGTTAAGACATTTGCTGGCTTGAAAAATGGATGTTAAAGCTGATTCGCGCTTTCACAAGGACGATCTTACATCCTTACAATCAGTAATTTTTTTTTCATTGTGGTCAACATCTTGTTTCTAGAAATAATTCGCCAAGGATGGCCAAAGACGGTGTAATACAAAGTGTGGAAAATACCAGCCACGACTAAAAGCACAGTGATTTCGACAAATGTAGCTACTAGTCCCATATTAGACAAAGCTACAGTTAAACCGGTCCAAATGCAATTAGATATGCCAGTGGTTATAAAGTACCAAAATTGAAGCTTCAAACTTTCTTCGGGAAATATTTCTTCGTCATCATTCATTTTTGGGATTCTGACCAGTAGCGTAGAACTGGCAATTCCTTCTAAAAGATAGACCATACCATTTTTCCACGATTTGATTTCTCCATTCTGGAGGATTTGCTTGAGAAAAAAGACAGTTTGGATATTCAATACAAAAAACAGAAGCACACCACCCATTTTCAATTCCAAGGAACACTTCAAATATAAGGACAAAGCTAGAATCACGCACATTCGCGCCCAAAGCTGAAAATTGAGCGAGATGAAGATGAAGATTAGATGATAGATCTGCATGCTTCGTTTTTTCAAGTGTCTATAACTTCCACACACACTGATTATGAGGGACAAACAAGACAGAAAAAGCTTGAAGACAACTTGGGAAGCAAACTTGTTTGATCCATCTTTGGCAACAAAGAGAGAATACAGGATTTGAATTGAGCCCCAGACCAAACCATACTCAAAGTCATTGGAAAATTGCTCATTTGACAAAAGCCAAATTTGAAGACCAAGCTGAAGATTGGCTTCCAAACAAGATTCCCCCATGGTTGCCAAAGCATATTGTCGTTCACTTAAATGAAGTGCTTTGCCAAGTTCCAATTTTGAGTGGTCTTCCCCAAAGATGTAATTCTTCACATCGATCAATGCGATTACAGCTAGACCACTGATCATGGTTCCAGTAAAGATATTGGACATACCAACAACCATCAGCTCACAACTTAACCCAACAAAATAAAAACCAATAAAAGCCAACAAAGCAACGAGAGGAGGAAGCACTACTAAAACGAATGTTGGCCTTTGTGATCCATTCTCATTATTTGATCCGGACTCCTGAGTGTTTCCTAAGGCTGAACTTTCCCTCCTGTTTAAAAGGGGATTTTCCATCTGACTTTCTGGGGATGAAACTTGGTTACACCTTGATCTGTGTTTCCAAAGTTCCATGAGCTTTGAAATCCAAATTGGGATCGTGGTGATCAGCGGTAAAAACTGACTGAACAAACTGACGTGAAAAGCTCTTCCGTATTTTGCTTCATTTTCTGAATCACTGTTGTTCCATCGGAGTTGGTCCAGGTCATTGGTTAATTCCATATCTTTCCAAATATCCAAACATATTAGAGCCACTCCAAGAAAGCAAGGAAACAAGTTGAAACAAAGAAAGGAAAGCCATTTCTTGAAACATGATTCCGGGTAAAAAGAGTCAAAGGTGTCGATTGTGTAGCTGACGTCATTATCATGGGTCAGTTGCTTCTTGATGCAAATAGTCCCTTCAAGCTCGTTCTCCTTGTGACAGAGATATTCTTGATGGACAAGTTCTCCAATAATGAGCCTAAAACAAAACAATCATTAATCACGACATGCCTGGAATAGGCAACACCTACGAGGATTGTGAAAACAATTCAATGTTGGTGAAAAGTAGGGGAAAGGGAAGAGCCATGAGATATTAGATGTGGTGAGTGATTCATTTTGCCATTCTGACTCTCAATCTAATAATTAATGACCCTTTCCTTTTCTCAACTTTTCACCAATATTGGTTTGTTTTCAATACCTTGAATTGGCCCCTTAGATCAATTATAATCACTAGATAGCGTGCAAGCTTTAGCCTGGCTGATTTGGCAAGTGGGGTGTAATGGGTTGAATCATAGACCACTGAATTTCTAGACTGCGCTGCCGCCGCCAATCATTAGATTCTCTTACATCAGTAGGGAAGAAACATATTGTGGCGGGAGTACGCAATCGTCCAAGAAAAGCGGTTTTAAGTCCCTTTGAGTATGAGTTTTACGTGCTTAGCCCCATGCCATAACACTGGGTACCCTCTGGAAGTGTGGAAGATGACTCCTGATCCATAAATTTTAATGTTTTGTTCTGGAAATTTGCAAATCCAACCTCTCTTCATAAAAAAAGTGAAAGCAGGCTGATTGTTGGGGAGGATGAAAGTCCAATAAAAGAACAATGATTGAACCCATAAGCCATGCTTTCCGCATGTAAAAGTCTATAGGTATACATATTAGTGAAACCAATTGCTGAATTACAAACTCAGGGCCACACAACCACTGAGAATTAGCAATAACTTCAAGCTGAGGCAATTGACTGAATGTCTTTCCCTGCAAAGTTGTCAACCATACCTCCAGACCCTCATCAACAAAGCCTTCAAGAAGGCTACATCATCTCGCAACTCATTACATGGCATCTAAGCAAGTCCATGCTAATGATTTAACAAAAGGAATCAAAGAATGCTTTTCTTATGATTAAAACGCCACTCTCTCACCTTGTCAAAGTAATGTTATTCAAGTGTTTGATTAAATCTAAGTAGAGCAACAAGTGGAATACTGTGCTGCATAACTTTTTGTATTGTACTAGTGTGTGTGTAAACCAAATATGAAGTTGTGCTAAACTTTATATTTCTGAATTTGAAGTGCTCATTCTTTCCTCACAAAAGTGCTCTCTTGAGAAAAAAATCAAGGTTTGAACTATCTGAAGAAAGACACATTTTTGGACATGGAAATGGGACTTTGAGAAAAATAAATTTCATGAGTCTGCTTGCGAATTGGAGTCAATGAATGATGTTTACCCTATTAGATACCTAATATTGATTGATATAAAAAATCCTACATCAGGCCAGCATATCGTATTTAGTTTACATCTAATGCTTTGGGAATCTCTTGAAAGATGTAGAATTAAGAAAGATTTTACAATCTATGTCTTTTCATGAATAATATTGCTTTGGATTTCATTGAACTAATATGCCTGAACATCTGCTAGAGATATATGGGTAAAATGTCATGTCTATGCACAACTATAGCCTCTTTTGATAGCCATCACTTCAGTTTTGGAATTGTTAGCAATTTATGTGAGGGATTTAATTATTTTATTAAACCTAACATATAATAATTGGTTCGACGAAAGTTGTTCATTTTGACACTTTGACGTTGAAAAATGTATTTAAAATCTTTGCATTTCATAAGTGAGAGCTATGCAATCCACCGTGTTTGGGAAAGACTTCCCTACTGACGTAAACGGCGAAACGAGGAGCAGTCTCCAGTTTACAGTCCTCTATGGTTGAATTTATGAGGAAAATGTCGCCATCACAACTGTTGAGCGGACAGTTAGTGTGACCAAACATGTGAATCAAGACCAACTTTTCAAAACTCGTTCGTGAAGCCACAAGTCAGTTTTTGTCCATATATGCATTGGATTAACCCTACATAACGCAATAGCTTAAATTTATGTTTTTCCTACCAATGACTTATTCAATGTATTGGCAAAAAAAGTTCCAAGTTGAAGTATTCAAATCTAAGGTATGGTCACCTAGTGACGTCTTCGGTTCTTCCAAGAAAGTGACCACTAGCCAAAGCAAAAAATTACCCAAAACCATAACTCAATTCCACCTTTGATTCAACAATTTCATAGTTGTCATTTGCCTGGTCACTCATTTCAAATGGTCCCGCACTTTTGTCCGCTCAACAGTTGGCGACCGGAGACATATTTTTAGGCTTACACTCCGTCTAGTATTAAGAGAAGTCAATGATTGGCTCCCACAATCCTCGCAAGTGTTGGCTAAAGATCAATAATTTTAAATACCACCTCTTGCCGGAGCTCATTGCGCGCTGCAACAAGCTTGATTGTGTCTGGGAATGGCAAACAATATTTTTCCGTGTTTCGCCATCCAACGTGGTTAAACCATTGGTGACTTGGTGCAGAACTGTGTGGTTGAACACTTGTACAGCCCATTGACGATGTAGCTTTATGTAAGAGAACCGACCCTCCGGAGAAAGCATTTCCATTCGGTTTGTTAATGGTAAGCCTTCGAGTAGATACTTGAAATAGTGATTCAGAATCTCGTCGGAAGGATTACTTGATCCAAAACAAATTATTAAATGTTCTGGATCTGATTTTTCTGAAGCATGATGGGCTCGAACTTCAGTATCATCAATGGTTGGGTTTTCGTTACTGGTGGAAGTGGGCATGAAATGTTGTCTTTCAATGTCAATCAACTTTACGGATCTAAAAGTTAGATAGATCGATTAATGGAAAAGTGGTCGAAAAGCTTTAGGCAATTCTCATTACACTTTTTCAAGCTTCTTGGTGATACTCAACACCAAAGGTGTCATTTTTGATTGATCCAAGCGAGTTTCTCCATCTTCATAAAGTGCGTAAATGATTTTTCGCAGATGTCTTTTCGTTTCATCGGATTTCGTGAACTGCTTTAAGGAAACCTCAAGAAAATATTCAGCTTGCTCAATCATACCATGGTCAATTGTCAAGAGAAGATGTTCTCTCAGGTATTGCGCCCTCCTTGATAAATCATCCCGGTACTTCAGAACATAGTCAAGGTTAGTATTTATGCCATAGTTTTTCCTCTTCTTTTTGACTTGGCGCTCATTCGTTTCCACCGTTGTATTATCTTTGTTTTGTGCTTTGGTCTCATCTTTCTCTTTCTCCTCGCAGACCTTTTGCAAGTACATTTTCTTGTGAGCTTCTGGAAATGCAAGTATTTCTTTTCATAAAATTGTTAACTAAGATCAAATGAGACGGTTTAATAATACGATAAACACAAATTTATTTGCATTAGATGGTGTAATGAAAATGTGGAGGCTTTAATTTCGGCTTAAAAAGGCTTTAAAGGATCTCTAATTTCGGCTAAAAGCCTTTATACGATATATAAAGAAAAAACGACGGTCATGGGTGACCTATAAGTAATTGGACATTTCAAAACACAAAAAGGAATGAACGTTAATCTCACTAACAACAATGCATTATAGAGCTGTGCATCGGATCCGAATGCACAGCTCTATAATCGGATCTAAATAGCTCTATATCGAATCCGAATTCGGATTCATTTTTTTTTTTTTTGGTTGGTGGCGGATTTTCTAATACCGCCACAAGGAATGCGATTCCTTACAAACAGAAAGATTTCTCCCGACAGCGTTTGTTCTATCCTCAGTAGGATTCGAACGCGCGCCGTCTGGGGAAGCACTTACTCTCGGCCCTCAGTAACACGTTAGCACGCGCGGCCATTCTGGCTTCCTGATTCGTTCAGATTGGGGGCAAATTTGTCAGGTTCGGATTTAGGTCAGTTTTTCGGGTCTCAATTCAGATTCGTTTGGATTTAAGGCAGTTTTTCGGTTCTCAATTCGAATTCGTTCGGATTTAAGCCAATTTTTTCGGGTTTGGATTCGGATTCGTTCGGATTTAATGCAATTTTTCGGGTTTGGATTCGGATTCGTTCAGATTTAAGGCAATATTTCGGGTTTGGATTCGGATTTGTTCATATTTAAGGCAATTTTTGGGTTTGGATTTGGATTCGTTCGGATTTAAGGCATTTTTTCGGGTTTGGACTCGGATTCATTCGGATTTAAGTCAATTTTTCTGGTTTGGATTCGGATTCGTTCGGATTTAAGGCAATTTTTCGGGCTTGGATTCGGATTCATTCGGATTTAAGTCAAATTTTCGGGTTTGGATTCGGATTCGTTCGGATTTAAGGCATGCATGTCTTCGTGAGTGGATTTGGATTGGTTCGGATTTAAGGCATGTCTTCGTGAGTGGATTTGGATTGGTTCGGATTTAAGGCATGTCTTCGTGAGTGGATTTGGATTGGTTCGGATTTAAGGCATGTCTTCGTGAGTGGATTTGGATTGGTTCGGATTGGTAGAGCGTGTTGGATTCGGATTGGGTTTTTGATATATTTTTTTTCGGCTCAAATCCAATCCAAGGAAGCCAGAATGGCCGAGAGGATTAACGTGTTTTAAAGGGCCGAGAGTGAGAGATTCCCCAGACGGCGCGAGTGCGAGTCCTGCTGGGGATAGAACATACACTTTCAGGAGAATTACTTTTTTCCTTACTAATCTAGTTCTATTTTAAACATTTCTTTATCGTACTCTTTTTACTTTTCTCCTCCATTTTCATTCTTATTTTTTTTTCATACCACTATCTTTCTTTTTACGTGTCTTTTTCAGGTTCCCTTTAGTACCTAAGGTTTTTAATGCCTTTTTCATATGTACATGTTTAGTTATATTTGCATATTAGTTTGTCTTTAGTAGTGATCTTCTTTAGTCGTTTCTATCCATTATTTTTCCTTCCATAGTTGAGCTCAAGTTCCTAGGAACTTTGGTCTGGCCAAAATTGATGTGCCATCTTTGCTATTAGCAAATGCATGTATATCATGGAAAGTGCAAGCTGGTGCCACATAAAATGCATTGGATGGTATACATTATGAATGTACTCTTTAGTTATAGTGCACGTCTCCAACTTCTCAAATTGTGGCCCCTTCTAATCTAAAATCTTCTGGCAAGGCGCCATCTCATGCCAGAGCTACCAATTAAGTGCCATGTAACAAAACTTTTAGAACCATTACAAGTAAACAAACTTGCAAGGTCCATTGTCGAGATTAATAAACTATCAGCGCAGTCTTACCTTTGCTTTAACATTACTAAAATACACATCCATTTATTTCTTCAAAAACAATTGTCAATGAAGTTTCTTTCTCCAGAGAAACAAAATTGCTAGGGTAAAGGTAAATTATGTTTTGAGATGGCAAAAAAACAAATGAAAATTTTGGCTACCCTGCATCGACATTTTTATGGTTGAGCTGAGAGGTTGTTTACTTTACCTTTCAGGTGTTCCCACGCCACTGCAATTACTTGTAGTTTGCCGGATTTCACTAGGTCGGTGATCCATGACTCGGAAATAATGTTTTTTTCAAGCAGATTGTCCTGGACTTCAAATAACAAATTTAAAGCTGGTGCATTTTTGGCTCGAACAGCCTCTTGATATGGACTTCGATGAGAATCACACACCAAAATCGACGGCGAAGCCAATTTTTGTCTTTGCCAATTGATGAGCATTTGCAAACCTTTATCAAAATGTTTTTGTATAGGAATATGCAACAATCTTTGGCCTCTGAAGTCTTCTAGTTTCAACTTGCTCAACAAAATTTCAGTCAAAAACTCATTTTTATTATACAAGCTGTTGCCCAATGAAGAATTCTTCTTCTTATTGACCGGCATCCAGCCTTGTCCTGACTTACTCCACAAGTTCTTAACCATATTAATAATCCTTTTATCTTGACATTTGGACAAAGCGTGCAGAACAGAGTTGCCCTCATTATCAGTCTCATTCACACTTGCTCCATTTGTCATCAAAAATTTCACCACGTCGAACAATTCAGATTCCACAGCCAAATGTAGAATTGGTATTTCCTTCTTATCCACTGATTTGGTATTGACTCCTAAGTAAAGAATCCACTCAAATTTGCGTTCCTCGTTACATTCCTTCAATAGAGCTTCAAGAAGATTTGTTCGCCTAACAAAATCTTCTGGATGGTGAGTTGTCTTCTCATTCGAGTTTTGAGAATCCATGTTAAATTATGACAGGGATGATGATTTCACTGAAAACTGGCAATATTGTGATTGGAAGAAGAACTTATTTCTGAACACAACGACGATATTTCAAATTATGATTTTCTGTAGCCTTATCAATGGTCAGCTCAATCAAGAGATTGGACTGAATTGTGGTGATCTCTAATCAAACTAAGAGATTGTGTGTTGAGAGTAAAGAAGTTCACATATGTTTGCATTTTGATTGAGGCAACTTGAAGTATGGGATCTTGTAACAAATTGTACATAAACAAATAACATGTAGAAATTACAATACTGTTATTTCAAAAAATAGCGGCTATTTAGCTTAAATTGACAGTGCCTAAGGTTGCATTAGACGTATATCACCCTCAATTTTAATCAATAGCGTAAGCAACAGTGTTCCCAAAAAGCTTTTTACGATTTTCAGTTGCAAATGACTGACAGTTGTATATGAGTTTCATATTTGGGCTCCAATGAGTTCAGCAGGTTTGCAAAAGGTCGAGCAGGTCCAAATATGTTTCACTAGGAACATCACAGGAATAAGAGAGCTCTCGTATTGGGAGAGGCTCCAGAAGTTAGGCCTGTGCAGTACTCAGAGAAGGTATGAAAGGTATCTGATACTGTATGTTTTCAAGAGCATTCATGGGCTCTGTCCTAACCCAGGATTTGAGATCATTTGTAGCGATCGTAGAGGTTTTACGTGCGTTCTGAAAGCACCTCCAAATCCAAGGGAATCGAGGCTAGTTCGAACAATGAAGTCCTCCTCTCTTCTTTTTCGGGCTCCTTCATTGTTCAATTTGTTGCCTATTTGCCTTCGTCGGGAATATGTAGGAGCTGATCCTCTAACAGCATTTAAGGCAGGATTGGACAAAT
>CM021312.1:2450405-2476531 GCA_010645155.1 Tigriopus japonicus | reverse complement strand
GATAAACGGGATAAATAGGGGGATAAAGGGGATAAACAGGATAAATGGGGGGATACACGGGATAAATGGGGGAAAAGAGGGATGAACCGGGGGATAAACGAAGGAACTAATGGTTGAATTACAAATTCAGAGCCACACAACCACTGAGAATGAGCAACAACTTGAAGCTGAGCCAAGTGATTGAATTTCTGTCCATGCAGAGCTGTCAACCATACCTCCAGACCCTCAAAAACAAAGGTTACAAGAAGGCTACATCATCTTGCGACTCATTGCATGGCATCTAAGCAAGTCCATGCTAATGATTTAACAAAAGAAATTAAAGAAAGCGTTTCTTGTGATAAACTTCTCACTTGTGAAAGTAATGTTATTTAAGTGTTTGATTATTAAGTATCTAGTTTATGGTCATAATCATTTGTATATTAAAAACAAAATCAGAACGACTTCTTGAAGTTGTAATCCATTTAGCAGCAATCGCTGCTAACAGAGACCGGATTCATTGAATTTATCACGAAATATAGTTTCTAGTCTTGTTGCTTGCTCTTTGATTAATTTCTTGGCCGCTTCCAGAGTCTTGGCTTGTCTTATTTCTTGGGGGAGCACGTTCCAAATTTTCGTTGTCTTTCGAAAGTAACTGCCTTTGATGAATGGCACTTGTGCATCTCCTCGGGTTGAGGATCGAGTTTCCCTTTCAATCGCCTTGACCGTCTGAGGACCCCTCTCTGGCAAGAGACGATTATGATGTTGTTTCCAGGCCAGAATTGCGTTCGCAGCGATTGCTAAACTCAGTACACTAACTTGGCCACTCATTTTCACGAGCTCTGCAGCCGAAGTTTTATCCCCAAGGGAAAGACCGAAACAAGCTCTAATGCAATTGTTCAGTCCGACTTGGATGAGGTCTAAATCAGAGCTTCCGTGTTGGTGATATCTCCATCCAACGGTAGGAATGGTATACACCTCGAGTGCAAAGCGAATTTTGCTAATGATGAGGGGTCCAACAAGGCTCACTAAGGTCTTCTGGGGGATTTGATGTCTCAACCTGCGAAAGATACCAGCCCTCTTGTCAAGTTCAGATCGCACGGACTGACAATTTAATTTTTTTTTAAATTTAATTTATATTTAATTAATATAAGTTAAGCAACAAGTGCTGGATGAGACGTGATGAAATTGAAGAAATCTTCCAAAGTTGACAATTATCTGAATCAGAAAACTTCATGCTCAGTAAATGTAATGCAGAGACACAAAAATGAACTTATTTCTAGAAATAAGGGGAAAATGTTTGAGAAAGGGGGAAAATCCCCTCTATCCCCATTATTCCTTGGAGGAAAATCCCGTTAATCTCAAAAAACGGGACGCTTTATGGATGAGATAGTCCACCAGCTAACTCTGGAAAATTCCCACAGAGAGGACAGCCTTTATCAGATTGCAGCTGCGAAGCTGGGTTTAGACTTTGGAAACAAAAACAAATAAAAGCTAAAAACCTAGGAGTTTTCATTGTCATAATGGAAATATTTTTTTGTGGGGCTTAACGGAAAAAAATATGAGATTTTGTGGGAAATATAGTGTTCGGAAAATTTGTGAATAATCATAGAAATAAAGAAAAAATGCTTGAAACGTAAGAAAAATTGCTTGTAAGGTAGGAAAAATTGCTTGAAGAGTAAGAAAAATTGCTTGAAAAGTGGGGAAATTGCTTGAAATGTAGGAAAATCCCGTTTATCCCTTTCACTACCCGAAAGAAAATCCCGTTTATCCCAAGGGGGATAAACGGGACTCTTTTTGGAGGGGATAATCCCCCCGACCAACCCTGTCTGTTTTGCAATTATATTGGAGATTTATTCTAGTCTTTCTGCCATTTCTTTGCCTATTTGCCATTTTGGACGTGTTTATTTGAAATATTTTGGGCCTAAAAGTGTTCTATTGCCAGAAATCGGCACCCCTGCTTGTCGCATTTTATATCTTTCAAATGTCCCAAGTTTTATTCCTTCACAATGATGGTTAGTGGAGATGTCTCGGTTTCAACAGGGTCACAATGGATGAGTGTGGTCAAACGAATTCAGCTGGGGATTCTGAGGCCAAACTTGCAGGGATGGATCACGACTAGACTCGGGTATTTCATAGCTTAAGTTTGCTACATGAGGAAAACGTTCTTGTTTCGATTGATTGTCAAGACAACAAAATGCAAATAGGGCTCAAAAATTGTAAATAAGTTTTTTTGGAGGATTAATCTCTCCTCTGACGCATCCCTAGCCAATTTGACCCCAGAATCCCTAGCTGAATTCGTTCGAACACACTCATCCATATATCAGTGAAATGAGGGCACAATTGGTATAGCGTTAGGTTTTTGCACAGGTTAAATGACCCGATTGAATTATGATTGTATTTATTTGGGACAATGTTAGACTGTAAGATTGGTCTGGTTCAGGGTTGCATTGAAAATGCTATAACATCTTCATGTTCCAAAAATGATTCCTTAACGGCGTGCCGAAGAAGATTGTCTCTTATAACTTAACGCTCTTTTTAAGCCACCTTTCCGCAAAGCTTCTCAATGTTTTTGTCGTCAAGTGGAAACAACCACTTTCCCAATGTCTCTTTTGGTGTACAAGTTTGAAAGCATTGGCAAATGGTAAACCAATGGAAAAACCAGTGAGACATCTTGACAACAACATTGTTCGCTTCTTTTTCCTTACAGATCGTCTTGCATTGGTCAATGTTGCGAGCATTGAATGTTTGAAAAGGCGATTCGTCGCATGAAAAGTTCTTCCATATACATTCTAAAAGAAAAAGAAGAGGCTCATTAATTTTGTCATTATCTTATTCATTAAAGTACATTCCAGATAGATACCTTCTCCCTGAATCTTTACCCAAATGGCTGAGAAGGACATAAAGAGGAACAAATGGGCGAGCATTTTCATGTTTTAACTTGCCGATAACTCTGTCCTCGATCAATGGCACCACAATATTTATAGGGCATGTACATCTGTCCTTGCACAGATGTGTCTCTAAATAGTAAATAATTAGATACATCACGTGTTCACTACTTGACCCTAAAGAACGATTTTTGCATGAAATGCATTTTCATGTCGAAAATTTAGCACTTGTCTTAATTTTCCTAAAAGTGATACACTTGAAAATTTGACAATTTTTTGGTAAAGCGTTGCCAATTAGCGTCCTTTTAACTAAATAGACGGGTAACAGTTCCAGAGCAAAACAGAAAAAAGACCGGAAAACATAAAAGCCACTATTCTTATGTCATTGCCTTCTGCAGTAATTCATTAAGTAAGTTTGACCGAAAGGAAAGGTTCAGGGGATTGAGTTTTGGAGATGAAAGAGACAAAATCCCAAAGTTGACCTTGCACTTAAAACAAGGCAAAGAAATCACATCTTCCATTACGGATCACCCTTATCTAATAACATAATTATTGAGCTTTTTAACCTTCCAAAATCAAACCTTTACCTTTATTACCCTCTAACACCTCCCAAATAGCAGAAATCAGAAGGAAGGCTTTTTGTGACCTCAAGTGCTTTTCTTTCTTCTCAAAGCTCAATCGCATGGACTTGTGAGAAAAAAATATCTAAAAATCTTTCAAACCAAAATGGGGGATAAATGTTAAAAGTAAAAATAACAATAATAGGTTTGCCGTTTATCCAGTTTACAGACTCCATGTTAAGAACTTCATTAGTAATTTGTTGACGGCGAATCCCTTCTTTTATTGATAATTAAATTCAAGGCCACGTCAAAAAGGGGCCCCGTAGAAAAATTGTTTTAAAACAAAAGTTCTGGATGAAAGTATGATAAGAACTCTGCTGGTAATTTTTTTTATTTAGATCCCTGAACGTCCGGCATAATACTTTTCCTTGCCCAGTTTTAAATGGCCAACCCTGTAAATGTAATAAATTACATTTAAAAGCAACGCAATTGTCATTGCTATGAATTGTATTTGAATGGGCGTAATTGACAGTTATACATGTTATATGTATAACTATACGAATATCAATTATTGATAATAATAAAAAAATAATAATTGGTTAAAAATTTCCCAGATTTTCCCGTTTTTCCAATATTGTAGGGATAGGTCCGGACAAGATTTTCCGGTTCCAGGTCAGACTCGGTTCCGAGTCTTGTCCAATTGAAGTGGTTTGGTTCGGAACCAAAATTGAAGAAATGGTTCCGAATCAGATCCGGATCTATACGAATCGGGATGGGATCGGATTTGGGTCATGTAGTGTCTTATGGAAATATTTATTAATTTCGCTTCACTTGCCATCACTAGTGTACAGTAACAAAAAACGTCTAGTGCTTTTTTTAGGCAACAACTTACACTTTCAATGATACGCATGGATTTAAAGATAGTAACGGCAATATATCAGTTTTAGGACGAACTAAAGCACCTAGAATGGGACTCCAAATGGAACTAGGAATGTTTTCAACTTAATCTTGGCCCGAAATCAATCGAAAACGAATCTGAAAGTCACTTTAAATTGTCAAGCTTTTCACGCCAATCTTAAAAGAATTTAACCTGATGATTCAACCAAAACCCATGGCAGGTCTATCAGCAATACCCAATTAACACATTTTTTTTAAATTCTTACTTACAAGATTGCAGTTGTTGGATACATTATTATGGTTTACGTTTCATTTCGACTATAATTTGTCCCAGAAAAGACCCATTTTGGGTTACATAAACATAGTTCCAGGTGAGTTCTACAAGACATAGAAGTGGGAGACCTGGGATTGAACCCAGGAACCTAAGTGAAGCTTGGTAGTACTTAAACTAACTGCGCTATTACCATCCCATGCCTATAAAATTGATGCACCCAAAGTTCACCGAAAGAGGTCAGTTTTTGATCCTTCTCACACTCTTTTGCTCTTGAAAAGAAAGGAAATTGCTTTAGTCAAGGACCTCTGGAGATATGGACAAATTACGCAGCTTTTTATTATGAATATCCTTGGTCACAGCCACCATTGCACGCTGGCAATTCAGCCTTACCTTATCGATTACATACAAGGACCTTTTTGGGTTGTTTTTGGAAACTGTTGGAAAATAGGTAAGCATCTTCCTCCTTTTTTGAAGGTGATCAAACTTGAGCTCCAGAAAAGGAAAAAAATCATTTCATTAAGGGACAATATGATACAAATATCCTTTGGAAATCGTTGGAGCAAGGTTTCATTGAAATTTTTAGTTGCTGGGGAATTTTGAAGTTGAAATATGAAAAACAAGATCCAGACAATAAATACCACATACTGACTTGAACGTTTGTTGAGTCCCCTACATCATAACTCTGTGTGGCCAAGATTAGTCATAACTAGGACCCGGAATTAAATTCTTTAAAATATAAAATATTTCAAAAAATATTTATCCACTTTTCATCGATGTTTTGAATATTTTTTCAGTTTCAAGGATAAAATGAATATTGTCTTGGAATTCTAGCCCCTAAAATTATTTTGGGCAAAGTTGAGGAAATGAAATGAATGAGTGAGCAATGCTCAATAGAGCTTTCCCAAGACAAACCCAAAATACAAAGACCTCTTCTAAACGGCATTTGTACTAAAATTAGGCGAAAAAAACTGCACCATGTATTGAGGCAAATTGAAAATTGTATTGTTAAATCTATTGCATGTCAAGTATGACTCCAAACGGCCAAATACATCAAATTCGCCAGAAACAAATTTGGAAAATTGGTGCACGCAGACAAAAATACCAAATGCCTTGTCAAAAATATATTTTTTAAATATCTGGCTTTTTCCAAATATTTTGGGCTTTTGAAGAAAATTTACTGTATATTGGACATTTTGTCAGTTTTTTGCAAATATTTTTCCGGGCCCAAGTCATAACAAAACTTCGACGGCAATCCAGTATTTTGATACATCCGTGCTTCAGTCTAGAAGTGAAACATTTTGGCTGAATATTTGAGAATGTTTGCCAAATATTCCCATTCTGTTGAGTCGACAGGGTGGTCCATAATTAACGTCCTCTAGACTTCAGCAACGATTTATGACGAAACAAGACACCAAGCGATTTTATTGTATAGATAGCAGAAAAAAACAGAAAAAGAAGCGTTTTTCCCTAGGATAAAGTACAAGGTTTTCTTCGTCAAAGCAATTCAGTCACTCCTATGGTGTGTGGTCAAACCCAAGATGATTTTTAAGAATAGAGCGCGCGTAATTTTCATGGGAAAACCACCACTGGATACAAAGTCACAGTTTCTAACAAATCGACCACTTCCTTTTAACTAACTGCGGGCTGGCGCGAGAGCGCTTGAAAATTCAAAACAAGGCTTTGAGTGAATGCTGTTCATAGGGATGGGTGACGGTTCCCATTTAACTCCTCTCACTTATAAACGACACAAAAATTATTTCAAGATTGCGTGAGCAAAAAAGAACAAAGTTCCGTTTGGAGGTGGGGTGGGCATCAGGGCTGCCAGATGGTGGTTAGGCCCGCCAGATTTTGGTGTATCTGGCGGTTTGAGGCCTCGTCTGGCGGCGAGATTTTTTATTTGGCGGGACGGAAAGATCTGGCGGTATTTTGGCAGTTTACGTTACAGTCTGGCGTTGGGAAATTTCTGTTTGGCGGAGAAGAACATTTTGACAAGTTTTTGGCGGTATTTAACTGAAAATCGTGGAATTTGGCGCATTTTCTTTGATATTGTAGGATTAGTTGAAACACGATAGTGTCACACTCTTCAAGCAGAATTCAGCATAACAGAGCTCGAAGTTACAGCATTAGTTACAAAAACTAATGTGACCATTTTTTGGCCCATCTCTATCGTTTTTCTCTTTATTAAGTTAACTTTCCTGCAATTTCAGATAAAAAACCAAAAGTAGCGCTCATAATAATCATAATTTATACATTCTGATATGAAAATCTTATAATTAATATAAGAGGTGCTGGGCCGTTGAAACCAGTATTGGTAAGCTTGAAGATTTTAGCAAATAGAAGATGCTTTTCAAGCTGAAAAAGGGGCAAGCAAAATGCGCTAGATTGGAAAAAAATGTGCTTGCATTGTAAAGAAAGTGTGTTGGGAAGAAAAACTATATGCTTGAATGGTAAACAAAGTGTATTGGAATGGCAAATCAATTTTTTGCAGTGACAAACTCAAATGTCAAAGAAACTGAAGAGTTTTTAAGGAAATACAAAAAAGCTTTAAAAAATACGATTTTGCGTGTTTCTGTTGGGTAAAACATGGTTATTGAAGTGCAAGAAATGCCAAAAAATCAAACTTTGTAAATATTTGGGTAAAAGGCCAAACAACTAATACACAAAATTTCCAAATATTTCAACTAATTACAAAAGTCAAAATTTCAAAAAGAGTGAACCCAAGTGACTACCCCTCCTGGAGGGGGTGTGGAGAGGGAGTGGATACATCGTGGTCCTTTGGGGCATCAGTAAGACCCAATTGGATCTAACCAGACCCCAAAATGGCCCGAATCGCTTCGGCAGAAGAAAGAACGAGATCATCTCAGTATGTCAGGGAGACCGATTGCAGCAAAGATCAAAACCGCTCGTACGCAATGCAGCCAAACCCAACTACCAGGCTCTGGTTTTGGATATGACTTGCGAAGTCGACGGTTCTAGGACCTCAGATTATGTGGTGGCTGAATTCTTATTCAACGAGCTTTGCTTAAGAACTGAAGAGATTTTAAAAATCAAGGGGGTTGGATCGTATGGTCAACCTATTAGAGTGATAACTCGAAAAGAGATCATCGTGAGTGAGAGATTTCCAGATAAAATAGCATTCGAAAAGCACCTAAATGGAGTGTTGTGGAATTGCACTATCGGGGGGGGTCGGAAGTGGTCGCCCTTGAGGTTTTTTCAAGTTCCTTGCGAAGTGTCAAATCACCAAATTAAGGAATCAATTAAGGATTTGCTATTACAGTATCGGATGTGAAAGATGAAGCATTTGGCCGGGGTTGTGACTCTCGCCTTCATGGCATTGGAAACGGGAACATGAAGATAATGGTGGAAGTTACTGCTGAGATACCCGCTTTTGTTCGAATTGGAATATGGCGAATTCGCATTGGACATCGAGATCAGATTATAAAGTGCTTTATGTGTGGAAGTAAGGAACACTTGAAGAAATCTTGCAACTTAAGTGTGTTAGATGGGGTGAGCAACACAGACGCTTCATCAGGTGCCATCATGACCGAGGGAGTGGAAGGGGTTGAAGAAGATGTCGAGGGGACCGGAAGTGATGAAGTTAACCAAACGATTAAAGCGCCTCATTTTGCTCCAAAAGGCCGAACGAGCCCCTCCTCATTGGGAGTTCATCATGAAAATGAAAATAGTAATGAGACTGAGGATGAAGAACCTATTTGCAATGATTTGAGCCAGAACCTGGATGATGGGCCAATGCGTTGTCCAAATTCCACTCTTGCTACATGTACTGATGTTAAGACGAAGGACAAACACGTAGTGGAAAACAATGGCTTGAGACCTCCTGCGCCAAATTTAAGGAAACTAAGATCGAAAACTCCTGAGGACAAGCCGAAGGAAGGAGCAGATAATAAACGTCTGAAGACCATCACGCAAAAAAAGTGAATTTGATTTAGAAATATTTCAATCTTACTCAAAAAATGTATCATCGAAAGAAAACGTGTTGTCTTCGTACAAGACCATCTATTTCAACGCAAGGAGCCTTTTGAATAAGTTCATCGATCTACAATTAGTGATGTGCTCAGAGCAACCTGACATAATATGCATAACTGAGTCTTGGATGGATTCAAGAATTTCGAGCGCAAAGATTGCGGTTAACGGTTATTTTGTTACTCGTAAGGACCGCGACGACACAAAAAGGGGAAGAGGTGGGGGAGTCGTTATATTAACTAAGAATGTTCCCTCTGCCGAGGTTAAAGTTTCAGTCAAAGGGGTGTGCGGCATTCGTTTGGATACCACTTATCTCTTTCTCCAAACGCTGTTTCAGAAGAACGAGAAGAGGTAAATGACTTCATAGGTTCACTCACTGAAGGAGTGACATTAGTGGGAGATTTTAACTATCCTAACGTGGATTGGAGACTTTGTAGTGGGCGATATTACCAAGACGAAGCATTTCTGGAGGCCACCCTTCAAAGCTATCTTGTTCAACTTGTGAATCTTCCAACCCATCAAGCTGGAAATGTCCTTGACCTTCTTTTGACCAACGAACCGGATAACGTGCAATATGTCAATATACGTGAAGACTTGGCCATCAGTGACCACTTTCCCATTGAGTTTGGGGTATCAAAAACCAACCATTTTTCCAAGACCTCAGAGTTTGTTAGTGATATTTCAAAAGCCAACTTCTCTGCATTCCGCATGTACCTAAATGAATTTGATTGGGCATCTCTGTTACTGGAACGTTCCATTGACCAGGCTTGGCTTTTCCTGAAAAGGGTCCTTTTATTAGGCATGGAACAATTCATACCCACCAGACCTAGACGCTCGATAAACCGTCCTCTTTGGTTGAGACATTCCCTTTTGATCGATATTCGCAAGAAAAATAGAAAGTGGAAGAAGTTCAAGAGCAGCGGTCTTGCAAATGACAAGCAAGAATATCAGGCAATGAAAAAGGACATTGCTGTGAGGGTGAAAAAAGCAAAAGTCGAATACGAAGAAAAACTCGCCAATAAGTGTAACATTAAGTCATTTTATGGTTATGTAAGGGGAACCTCGCAGGCTACCGGGCAGATTGGTCCCTTACTAGATTCAACTGGAACTCTACAAGAAGATAACGAGGTCATCACAGGGTTACTGAATGATCATTTTGCTTCTGTCAGAAACGCTCCAGATCGCGCCCACTTCCAGAAATATGCAACCATAACGGGACATGCCAACCCGATGGACATGAATTGGATACAAATGAACCATATTAACTTTCACTCAAGCGATATTCTTAGTGTAATTGTCAAGCAAAAGTATGGAACATCTTCTGGACCAGACGGAATTTCTATGTCAGTGTTAAAGCATCTGGGAGCTGCTATCGTGGGCCCCTTGGAAATTTTATTCAATGTATCAATGGTGGTTGGAACAATACCCCAAGACTGGAAGCTTGCCCATGTGTTCCCACTTTTTAAGGGAGGTGACTGCAGACAATCAAAAAATTATCGTCCCATATCTCTTACGTCATGTGTGTGCAAAATTATGGAGCGAGTTATCAAGAGTCAAGTCATAAAGTACCTGGAGGACCACAAATTACTAGATGAAGAACAGCACGGATTTAGATCAGGTAGATCATGTCAAACCAATCTCTTGTCGCATCACGATTTTATTTCAAGGGCGGTGGACAAGGGTTATGCGGTCGATCCGGTCTACCTAGATCTGTCACAAGCGTTTGATCGGGTTGACCATGCCATGTTATTAAAAAAGGTTTGTGATATTGGGATCGGAGGTTCTCTTTTGGACTGGATTGGTGATTGGCTCCACAACCGATCCCAGCGAGTGATCCTTAATGGTTCAGTGTCCTCTTGGGCACGTACGACGGCTGGAGTCCCTCAAGGAAGCGTTTTGGGACCTCTCCTTTTCACAATTTTTGTTGCAGATTTGATGGTGGAAAACAAAAGAACGGCCATTCTTAAATTTGCAGATGATACGAAGTTATATAGAGTTATCAAAGAAGAGGAAGACCGCGAAGGCATGCAACAGGATATAGACCGGCTTGCAGCTTGGGCAGCTGGTAACTCGATGGTTTTCAATCCGTTTAAGACAAAAGTAATGCGTTTTGGAAACACTAAGGTTTCGTGTCAGTACGATATGCAGGGTGTTCCCTTGGAATGTGTCACAAATCATCGAGATCTTGGGGTGTTGGTGGACTGTGATTTGAAATTTTCTCAACATTGTGTCCAAATTGCCTCAAAGGCGAGGAGGGTTATGGGAACGATCAACCACCGATTTACCACAAGGTGTCCAACGCTACTTACCAAACTCTACGTGACATATGTTCGTCCGATCCTAGAGTTTTGTACTCAGGTCTGGAGCCCTACCCTAAAAAAAGACGTGGCCCGTCTGGAGTCTGTCCAAAGGCAGTACACTCGGAAACTTCTTCTTGGGTTTTCATACGACGAACGCAGGAAAAAACTTGCCTTAGACTCACTAGAAATTCGTCGACATCGGTTTGATGCCATCCAAGCTTGGAAGATCCTGAATAAATTCGTGTCGTTGGGTCAGGATGGCATAGATTGTGTTGGTTTCGACTTTGTTGCTGATCGTCAGCAATTGACAAGGGGAGCATCGGCAAGGTTGCTCCTTCGCCCTTCTTTCCGGACAAGAGTGCGAGAGACCTCCTTCTTTGTCAGGACTGTTCCTAAATGGAACTCTCTTTCCTATCGATTACGAGAAAGCAAATCCTTGAAAGAATTCAAGTACATTCTTTGGACAGAGATGATGGACATGTTGTGATGGAATGGTGCAAAAGTGTTATGCTCATGAACTATACTCGACTATTCTTCTTTTTAAGTTTTTATATCTTAACCTTGTGTTTTTTTCCTTTTTTCAACCAATACTCTTTATACCCATGCTTTTGAGGTTTGAGTGGTCCAAACAATAAACAATAAAAAAGCAACATTTTTTGGGTAAAAAACATTTCGAAAGTTTCACACTCATGAATATTTATGATCATGATACATATATTTATTTTCATAGATATATTTATTATCATGATTAGCTTGAATATGATGGTTGTTTGCTTTGTTTTTTTTTGTCTTATTTGGTCTTACTGATAAACTCAAATTCAAAGTCTCATTCTATCTAAATGAGAGCAAATGTGTGCGAAAAATGTGCCTCATTAAACTGTATCAACCCAAAGGATGCTTGATAAGTTCAACTCAGCTATCTTTATTGATGAAAGGTTAGTACATGATATGT
The DNA here is from genome assembly GCA_010645155.1 of Tigriopus japonicus. Lineage (NCBI taxonomy): Eukaryota > Metazoa > Arthropoda > Copepoda > Harpacticoida > Harpacticidae > Tigriopus > Tigriopus japonicus. The sequence continues at coordinate 2,464,700 of CM021312.1, read as the reverse complement.
CTGCTCTAGAACAAATGCATAATGAAGGAACTGGAATCAGGCGTTATTCTGGCGTTTTTGTGAAAAAAATCTGGCGGCGAATTTCGATATCTGGCGTTTTTGACAGGTTGATCTGGCGTTTTTGGTCTCCAATTACCTGGCAGCCCTGGTGGGCATTGCTGCAATGTAAACATTGCTTCTCATATCAGGGAAAGAAACCAACTATCTCCCGAATGTAATGTCAGCGATAATTCTACAGGTATACCACCTAAGTTCATCCATTCAATCATCACGTTGTCACATAACTACAGTGATAGCAATGAATGTGTTAACACGGAGTCGAGGTAACCCTGACCCCTCGCGGCATCTACTAAAACTAAAGTCAGCTGATGGTCATGATTTGATTTTGGGGGGGTAGAAAGCGAGTAAGTTCGACGTCCGAACCGTGATTTGATCATGGCTTCTCTCAGTCTTGAGGGCGGATTTTCATCGATAAAGTACGAATTCGTTAGAGACTCTCTAGAGGTTAAAGCGTGGCGACTTTTATATGCCAAACATGTCCACAGTGTGACGGAGAGACGAGAAGAAGGCCACCGTGATCGCCGGATACTGCAATCGCGAGATGAGCATCTCGATATCTTCTTATCTCGTTGAGATGACCCTGGATGAGCTGAGGAATGTGATCAGGGTGGGCATTTTTCGACATCGAGAGCATTTTTGACACCCTAGTGTCCAAAAGTGTCCAAAAGTGTCCAAAAGTGTCCAAAAATACCCAGAAGGTGTCCAAAAATCCCCAGAGGGTGTCCAAAAATCCCCAAAAGATGTCCATAAGTGTCCAAAAGTCCAACAAACGTAAAAGAAAGTTGTACAAATCAGACGAAAAACCAGTTACACTACACAAGTAATTGAATTCTAAAGAATGCATGGTTGTGTACTTAAACAAAAATAGTTCTATTAATGGGAACATTATTTGGAGAAATAAACTTTGCCATGATAACTTGTAAATAAATTGTTAAAAAATAAATGTTTTGTTTTACAATATGGTAAAATGTGTGTAACTGTTCAAAATGTTTCAAGATTTACATTTTATTTCCTCATCTGTAAACAAGAGTCTTGTCTATTTTAATTGTAAAACAATACTGCTTTAATTCTTTGGCAAAGGCATTACAATACCCACATTGCAATCTGATATCAGTTTGAGTGTGCTTTATTATAGTTAACATTTTTTGGACAGTCAGGTCAAAAGACTTCTTGCCTCTTGGATGGGAAACACTTGCAACAATGATAAACTTTGGAATATAAATCAAAATACTAAGTAACCTTCTCTTGTCACAAATCAAGACACAATTGGCTTTAAAATGTACTCGCATACTATGTTTAACATGAAGTGTGGTGTGAGCGTGTTATTGGTAGTCCCAGTCTCACATTCGTTTGTTCGTTCATTCCTTCAGTCGGTCATTCTTTCCCACATTTTGGACGATGCTCGGTGGTCAAATGAAAAGAGTGGAAAGTTCAAATGTCCAGTTTGGCCTTCAAGTTATTGGCTCATTTAATGTATTAAGTGTAAGTTTCTTATGCTGAATTGACTTATTCTTGCTTAGATTTCGTCAAGTGACGTTTATTTTGGAGAGAAAGTTTGTAGAATGTTATTCTAAAAATGTTTTTAACCATTATTTTTCGAATTACTATTTTTGGACACTTTTGGACACTCCTATTTTTGGACAGCCTTATTTTTGGACACTTTTGAACACCTTTTGGACAGGGGTGGACAAAATGTCCAAAAATCAAAGGCCCACCCTGAATGTGATAGACTCTCATTGTATGAACGTTACATGGATTGAAAATCCACGTACATAGAAGCCGCCGTACGTAAACAAATCCAAGTGGACGGCAAAGTCAATCAGGGTTGCCAAAAAATGCTAGACACGCCATTACTATTGGCACAATTTTCTTTAAATTATTATGTTTGGTATGTGTACATGTTTCAAAATTTGATTTACCAAGAGAGTGATATTATCTCCTAAACTAGTATTTTATGGAGGTTTTTGATATCCTATTTCAAGTCACTGAAATTCTAATGACTTTAGTAATGAATTTGCCTTACAAAACATAAAAAATTTGCAAACAACTTTAAACATGCCTTGATATTTCTTCCAGATTCTTTGCATTTAAGGCAGGATTGTGGACAAATTTTTAAACACTTTTCCTGACCAACCCACTATACAAGTGTTGTATAGATCTGTCAACAGTAACTCATTGGTAGACCAAATATCATATAAACATTAATTGTAGAAATTATATCAATGATTAACTCTCTTTACAGGGAATCCCATTCCTTGTAGCAGTATTTAAATATCCGCCCCCCCTTAAAAATATATATGAAATGGCAATAGTAAATGAAACCATATTTGAACAAATTTTTTGCTGAATGTATAATAAATCATAAACCCACAGAGATATTTTTATTGGCCTTGTGGTCAATACTTGACATATGCTTCTATTCTCACAACCATTTTGGGATAGTAAAATCCCCTAAAGAGAGGGGCACATCATCCTTTTGGCACCTCTAACACACTTCCAAACTGGCAAGACTACCATACCAGGTATATAGCTCCCCATGACATCATAACTCATTTTCCATTTGCAGATACATAATGTTGCCAAGTTCAAGCATGGGTTAGGAGCTGAAATTGGTTTAGTCTTAATCTACCTACAATGAAGATTATGGAGAGAACTTGCGTGATTATTGAATGAATAAAACAAAAATATTTTTGCAATATGATTTCTGAAAGAAAAATGTGTTTTTACTAACTGCCATGTGTGTAGCATATTTTAGCAACCCTGATTGACTTTGCCCTTCACTGAGGTTTGTTTATGTACATCGGCTCCTATGTACGTGGATTTTCAATCCATGTAACGTTCATACTCTCATTGCAATGGGACTACTGATGGGAACAAGCTGCAGCTTGTAGAGGAGTTTGGGCCAAGCAACAATTTTCAGCTGTGCTTGAAAGCTTGCAAGCAGTTTCAAGCACCTTCACCCCATGTCAGGTTTGCCAGTTAAAATTCAATTTGTTAGCCACCAGAAAAGGAGTAAAATAGTTTGCACTCAAGTTTAACAAAGCATGCTTCATATAGCCCCTAAGAAGGAAAATGTCTTGACAAATCTATGCAAAAAATTGGCAAATTCCGCAACAGCATAGGAGCTTCTGCTTTTATTTATAGATCATGCAAAAAGGACCACAAATAGCTTGGCAACCCTGCTATTAACTGTAGGTCCTCTGAGCTCTGTGGCTTGATGCTTGGTGTGGCTTGAGGCAGCTGAAATGGAAACAAGCTCAGCTTGAAAATTTGAAGTGCTTGATAGCTTGGGAATTCCCATCAGTAAATGGGACATGATTTGAAAAAGGGCATATAGGTTTGGTGATAATTTCAAAAATTTATCGCTGGCGGCAAAAAGCCATGGATGGCCCAGCGAATTCGGTTACGAAAGAAGGAGGTCGCTTTTCTTATCTGCTTTTTGAGCAATACCATTCACTAGATTTCCAATTTGAGAGGCTTGAGATCGAGATTGAATAAATGGACACTACAAGAAATCAAAAAAAGACAATAATAAGCTCACAATATTGAGAATTGAGCGTTTTAAGCCTATTTTGTCTCGGAAAGCGATGACACTCCGCCTGGTGCAAGTGATGCCAAACTTATAAGTGGAAGGAAACTTTCATTCCATCTTTTGGCTGATACTTATGAACCAAACTGAACTGGTCGTTGGTAAGGCCTTGGTTCTATAGTATCTTGAGTCGATCAATGGAAGGCTTATTCAATTTAACATCATAACGTACTTTTGAACGTCAAGATATTTCGCCATTTAGCTACTTGGCATTTTATCGTATTCTCGTTGGCAAACCTCTTTGTTTGGTTCCGTCTAGTTTGATTCATTGGATCGTGCGTGATATCATCATCATCATGTTCTTCTAGGCTCATTTGGAACCTTGCCTGCCTCCCATATTATGGTCTCGCCATGCGCAGTGCCAGGATGCACGCCCGAGGGAGTTTCAGCCTTTACATTTCCCTGACATGTTTGAACTTCGAGATAGTATTATGGCTGACAAGGAGGTAATGGTCAAAGACCTGTTTTGATTTAAAGGTGTCAATGTTAATACGCCACCATTCCTCCGTGGCACTAATCAGTTCCAAGCCCAAGATGTGATCTATGACCGAAGAATAACTTCAAAGCGGATTTAGGTTGAAAGAGTGCTTGGTTGGGCGAAAACCTTAAAACTTTTAGGAAGTGCTCTTCTCAATAATTACTTGTTGATTGGTGGACGAATCATTTATGTGTGCTTTGCTCTGTGTAATTTTTAGTCAAGTATTGTCTTGATGGATTAAACAACGATCTTATTTCCCCTTTAATCTATTGTGTTGGTGAAGTCAAAGTCCACATTTTGTGCTTACAATCAAAGTTCGATATGAATTTATTGATGAGGCATCGGTAAAAGGATTTTTAATCTGACTAAATAAGGAGTTGTAACAAAATAAGTTTCTTGACACGATCATTTTCAGTTCTAATTAAGTGAAAAGATCTTGTAGAATTTCCGACATCAAGTTTTTATTTGACAAGGTTAGTGGGTGAGAGGTTTTGGAATATGTGGCTCAGCACTAAGCTGACATTAGCAAAAATTGTCTTGACATATTTGGGGTCAGGGCTGAGTTATGAGTTCGGTCTACTTTCCTCCTGAAAGAGCTGAATACGATATAAGCCGATTTAGGGGTACTTTGGGCCATACGGTTGAAACCAAGCCGTTTCTGAATCACTTTTCAGATACCGTTTTCACCAACTTTCTTTGCGTTGTTCAAAAAAGCCTTGCATTTTTTCTGCTTAGTTGCGTTTTTTTACTACCGCAACAAGGTCCTGGATTTCATGTAGAAAAATAATTCATTAATATTATCTAAACAATTCACATTTATAAAGATTTGGTTTACTAAAGACATTGTCAACAATAACGAGTTACATAGTTGTTAATCATAATAAACCTTTATTTACAAGACAAACCAAAGCACTCTTGATAAAAAGATCAAAGTTGAGAGGAAAAATTGCTTCGCGGAAAAAAACATAATAAAATTCGAGCACTCTGGGGATCATTTCTTCTTTGAAGAAGATTTTGTCAAAGACGATTTCTTCGATGAAAAGATCCTGTTTTGTGTACACAATGAAGCAACATTCTTCCCTTGAGGGATGCCCAATTGTCCTTGAATTTGATAGTAATAATCATGAGTTATTTTCAAGCGTTTCACAGCAGACAAGAAGCTGAAAGTTTTGCAAGGACTTATTTGCTCATTTCTTCTATTGTATCGGCATTTAACTTCAACCAAGGACCTGTCTTTTTCAATTCCTCTGTCTGGCAAAGCCCCTAGGAAATGGAATTTGGGATGGATTACGAGATCCATGGGTTTCACACAAACATTTCTGCGAGTTTAAAGGCCTTGATGGCTTCCAACTCATGTGTGGAACCATAACTCGTGGCGTTGTTGGAGATTTGGTTCCCACCAAAGATAGATCGGCACTGCTTGGTCATGTCCTTCTTCTCTGTAAATTTGCAAATTTCGTCAAATTTGCTGGCAATTGAACGAGACATTCTCTGCTTTAGTCACAAACTGCATTTGGATTGCAGTCGCGTCGATGTTTCAATTGCATTGGCTTGCTCTTTGGTGACAAAAGTACTGTGGTCTATTTAATGGTTTAAAAATTTCTCCTTCGGATCATTGTGGTTCAGAGCAGATGATTGTAAATCAGAGCTGAGAGCTGAGCAAATCAGAACATTGGATGAACTCAATGTCATCGGTAGGAATAATGGCTGAAGGGGGAGTGACTGGAGGGACTGCAGAGGTTTCTCCAGGGAACCACTGAGCATGATTCTCTGCCACCACATCCAAATGACGAAGGCGTTCCACAAATTCATCTTTCTCCCCGCACACTTCACGTTTCGGCAATGCAGCTCAGTTTAGAGATCATCCAATTTCCAAGAGCGATATCGTGACATTGCCCAGTTCATTCTCAATTTAGTTTGTCCAACTGTCAGCAAGCGCGAACTTATCACTCTAAGAAAAAACTGATTAGTAGAGCCAAGATTTTTAGGTGAAAAATTAGAAAATAATTTTTCACCTTTTTTACTGCTTTTGATGGAAAAATTTTTTTTTGCCCTGTTTAGCAAAAGTAATATTTTTTTGACACTTTTTGGGACAAAAGGTTAATAAATGCCGAGATTTACAACATTTACCACCTGGTTTAGAGAAAGAGATTTCTAACTTAGTGAAAAATGGTCATATTTATACTAACACTAAGGAAGGACATTGATTTAAATTCACATTTAATTTCAAGAGGCTAGAGGCAGTTCTTTGAAAAATGTAGAAAGGAGTAAAATTTACAATTATTTTTTTCCATTGACCTTCCAAAGAAAAAGGTTGGTAGTGCATTTATCTAACTTCTTCATTTGTTAAAGAATTGGCTTCTGGGCACTGCGCAAAAAAACAGCGCATTGGAGGTTTTGTGAGTCAATCAAATTTGGCGCCTCAAATGACAAGCTCGTAAACTTGTCCATGTTGAAAATGATGGTTCAAATGGCACAACTTGGTAAGAATGTGGTGTGGGCGTGGTATGGTAGCCGACTGCGCCATGCAGTGTGAGGCTACTGAGGTAATCAACGGCAATAATACTTCACATTATATATTCCGATAGAAATTCAAACAGTCTCAAATAAGGATAAAAAGCGTGTCAGGTGAATCGGGATTCTCAGGGTGACCTCGGTATACTTCAACATTCCAATACGTTCACCAATGTAAGTGCTTCTATTGTAAAAGGCGCACAATAAGAACCTTTTTTTCCTTTTTTTGGTTATTTTCTTCACCTATTTACCACTTTTTTGGCTTTTTTCTTCACCTAAAAATCCTGGCTCTACTGATTAGGATTGCAATTTAGCATGCTTGATCTTCACCACTTCTGTCATAACAAAGAGGCTTGCCATCCAGAATACGATAAAACGCCAAGCAGCTAAATGGCGAAATATCTTGACGTTCAAAAGTACGCCATGACATGAAATTGAACAAGCCTTCCATTGATCGAGTCAAGAAACTATAGAAACAAGGCCTTACCAACAACCAGTTCAGTTCATAAGTATCAGCCAAAAGATGGAATGAAAGTTTCCTTCCACTTATAAGTTTGGCATCACTTGCACCAGGCGGAGTGTCATCGCTTTCCGAGAAAAAATAGGCTTAAAGCGCTCAATTCTCAATATTGTGAGCTTATTATTGTCTTTTTTTGATTTCTTGTAGTGTCCATTTATTCAATCTCGATCTCAAGCCTCTCAAATTGGAAGTCTAGTGAATGGTATTGCTCAAAAAGCACATAAGAAAAGCGACCTCCTTCTTTCGTAACCGAATTCGCTGGGCCATCCATGGCTTTTTGCCGCTAGCGATAAATTTTTGAAATTATCACCAAACCTATATGCCCTATTTCAAATCATGTCCCATTGCCGATCGGGCTTAACGGGACAATGCAAACACACGTGGCCCTCTACATTAACTCAGAGCGAGATGAAACGCAAACTGATCGAGCATGTGCGTGGAATAAGCCCTCCGTTAAAGGCCGATCGCTTTACCCAAAAGGTGAAACGATGGATTCGATAATCGGGAATCCAAATCCCATGGTGAGACGGTCGCACAGGGGACCAACCGAGGAGGAAAAAGATACCCTGATTGCGAACGCGCGTCAAGCCGGATTAAACGAGTCGATGTTGCTCCAAGTTCTGACGTGTCCCCGAAACGAAGAAGACGAGAATGGGTCTGAAGAAAGTGCAAGTGAGGATCTTCCACCTTGGATTAGTGGCTTATTCAACGATCCAATTCACAGAATCCCAGGTCTTATCGCAACCCAGGTGGGAAAAATGGTGACAGTTCGCACTCTCGTTGGCCGCCTTTCCCCTCGGGGATAAGATTAAAACCCCGTTTTTCCCTGTGTACTAACTCAACTCGATCTTGGTCGGTCGTGAGCAGTCTAATAAATTCTAGAAATCCTTGCTCTCACATACGAGATTTTTGTGTAGTTGGCCACTAGATCGACGTCAATGTCCTTTTAAGTTCGGAATAAAACTAGATAAAACTAATAACAAGATAAGAATTATTTTAATTAAGGAATACGTGCGCCTAGATACACTAAGATAGATATTGGCATTCGTAGGCTAACACACGGTGCCGATGATTCAGGCTGGTGATTGGCAGGGCTGCCAGGTAATCGGAGACATAAAACGCCAGATCAGCATGTCAAAAACGCCAGAAATCGAAATTCACCGCCAGATTTCATCCAAAAAACCGCCAGAATAACGCCAGATTGTACTCTCTTTTCTCATTTATTCCAAAGCAGAAATATCATGAACTAATTTGTCATCAATATACATAGCTGCGTTAAACTTATCCAACATCCTTTGCGTTGCTGAAAATTCGGTACAACACTTATTTTTCAATTTTAAGGAGAGCTTGACCCGTAGGATAGAGTCAAGCATTTTAATTTTCAAAGCGTTTCTGAACTTATTTTTAACGATGGTTACATGTGAGAAAACCCTTTCAACAACCGCATTACTCACTGGTACAGATAATGCTGCTAGTGCATAAATTGCCAAATCTTTGTAGGGAGTTGATCCATCACTTCTCTGGAACTTGGACACCTTAGACCAAAACTTTTCTGCCGATTTGGGAATTCCTTCCGAAAATATTTCTTCTTCTTTCCACGGCTGTAGCCCAACCTTTCTGTATTGGATCTCAACTGTGTCGCGGTCCGCCATCAAATGTTGAAAGGGGAGTTGTTCAAAAGGGATTTGCTCAGTTTGAGATAAGATCTTTGCAGGAGAAAGACCGCTTAATCCACGGAAAGTGTCTAATGAGTGTGGTATCCTTTTTTCAATTTGGCGTAGCAAGGTCTGCAAGAACACGTGGCACCTTCCCCTGACTTCGTTCAACATGTTCATACACTTTTCTTGGTTAACACCACTCTCTCGTAAGAATCTTTGTGATTCGCTTGCAAAACTGGCCCCAAAATCAACTTGACTAAGTGCTTTTGATTGCCCTTTTGTGTCTTGAATTCTCATCTTGACTGAACGATGTAGTAATTCAAGCTCTCGCACGAGTTCCTCAGGGTCCTCTTTAGAGGATTGGAAGAGGAGGTTGGCGTGGTCAAACTCTCTAAAGATTGGATTCAAGAAGACAAGATTAAGGTAAACTGCATTGCTCCCAAGGAGGTCTGCAAGAGCCCCAGCCTTGTATCTAATATCTTGCTTTCCGTTTCTTGAAACAAAAACGAAGTACTCTCGAAGGATGTTCCAATTCAATAGTAAGTTGTGGATTAATTTTCCTCTGACTAACCATCTGGTAACACAAGCTTTGGTGAAGGGCATAGGAGGTGACTTAATCTTTGAGCCATCATCAGGTTCCTCCGTGATTTCATTTTCATGGCTTGAAATGACATCAAATAGAGCTAATTGCTCTTTTGTCTTGCACATGTCTTTGAAGTCCATTCTTCTGACTGAACTTTTGTTGAACCAGGATGCAATCTCTGACATTAAAAACCCCAAGTTGCTTGGCATGACTTCAAAAGCTCTTTCGACACATAAAGATAAACTGTGACACACACAACGGAAAAGCACGCAATTGGGAGATTGCTCCTTGAGTCTAGACCATACTGAATTGTGTTCCCCAACCATATTTGACGCGCCATCCGATCCTAATCCGATGCACGTTTTTAAGTCAAGCTTTGCCTCCTTGATTGCATTCGAGATCGTTGAAAATAAAGCTTCTCCAGTGGCTTCAGCAACGTGGAACAGGCCTAAGTAAGCTGTTTCGATTGAGTCCGTCTTTTCACTAAAATATTTGACCACAATACACAGATTTTTTTCAGTGGCGACATCAGTCGATTCATCAACCAGCATAGAGAAAAATGATCCTCCCATATCGTCAATCAAGTCCTCTTTTAGAGACGGAGCGAGCACAAAATCAATCAGCCTTGAACACTTGGTGCGATGGAGACGCATTTCCTTCCACACGCTGCCTGTTCCATGACTACGGACTATTTCGCTCACATGATCTACAGCAGAAACTGACCCATGACAGCAAAGGGCCGTGGCAAGTTGAAGTCCGGCTTTTTTGAGTTTGGTTGATTCTGGCACTCTCTTAACAAAAGGGAAAGTCTGGGCACCTTTCATGGCTTTTACTTTGTTCTGGTGAACCTCTGTCTGTTCGTGTCGCGACAAAGAATCCCTCTGTGGTAGCAAAGACTTCTGACATACTTTACACAAGGGGATGTCTTTATCACTTCCTTTCGAAACCCATGGGAAGTCCTTCTCCCAGGCCGGAAGATATTTTCGCCCTGATTCGTAACTACGCTTGTCATTTTTGCCCGATCCGACCTAAAAGGTAAATGTAATTTGAAACGTTGCCCAAAAACTGAGCTGTGTAACTTACTGGCCTTTGAATCCGTCTTTTTCTCGTCATTCTCAATGTTGTCAACGTAATTCCTAAATCTGTTAAGACGGGACTAGACTTCGATTACAAGTAAACAGGCCATCAGTGTGACCAAATCAGAGAACAAAAGACTAAACAAGTTACTACCATATCCGGGCAACTAACCTGTACGGTGCAAATTTCAAGCACATCAAGTTTACCCAAAGAGAGTTATGCCTAGTATAAAAAAATCATTTGCCAATTATTGGTATTGGTTGATTGGCCTTTTTCCCCTTGTTTCGCCAATTCTGTTTTGTTTGCAATATATTCTGATTCCTGTGTCATTTTTCCCGTTTTATAAACAATTGCCATTTTACATACTTCATCAAAATGATCGATAAATGCACAAATAATTTTTCGAGCTGATACAAGTTTTTTTTTTTTTTGATTGAAACAAACTTGAAAGCTTTTGTCAAAGATATCGATTTTAAACATTTTTTGTTTTCTTAATTTCAGTTTAATCGACATTTTTGTGTTTTCAGCACATGATCTCCCTTTCCAAACATTTTTACTTGTCATTTCAGCACATTTTATATTCCAATTCTCCGCATGATTTTTCTTGTTTGGCTTGAAAGGTAATATGTACTTGCTCAAAATTGTCAACACCTGAATCCTTATTGTTAAGACAGCTTCAACAAACCAGCACTTTCTTGAGTAAAAGCTTCTTTTCGGTTGCTTGCCAGAATTTGCGGTAACGTTCTAATGAAAAAACTAGAGTAATTAAAGAAATAATTGAGCAAAAACCTGGTCACACTTTTGTTACTTCGAACTCTGTTGAGGACTGGACTAAAGCCTTTTAGAGTGGACCACGTTGCAAAAGATCCTGCTAGTGTCAGCGTGACAATAATATGGTTCAACAAATCCTAAAAAAAAAATCTAAAAGCGCCAAATTTCACGATTTTTCGGCAAATACCGCCAGAAACTTGTCAAAATGTTCTTGCCCGCCAAACGATAATTTTCTACCGCCAGAGGTTGAAGTAAACCGCCAGAATTCCGCCAGATTTTTCCGTCCCGCCAGAAAAACAATCTCGCCGCCAGACGAAGCCTCAAACCGCCAGAAACACCAAAATCTGGCGCGCCAAACCGCCATCTGGCAGCCCTGGTGATTGGTCAAGAGCATTCAGTTGAACATTCAGCTAATTCTCACGAAGTTCAATAACAAACCAGAGTTCTTCTACTTTGTTGATTTTGTAGTAGTGATGGGGGGCAAACGAGAGATTGGGCAAGCTGTACTGGCACAGTGCTTGGGCTTGCTGAAGCTTGGCATAGCTTGGGTGTTTGTACAGGTACTTTTCCCAGCTAACAGGTTTGCCAAATTTGCTATGAACGAAGAATAAACTTGTCATCCGAATTTCACTAAACCAGGCTGATTCAGCTAAATAGGGCCCATACCTTTGAAAGGATGTATTTTTAAGAAAATTACACACTTCAATTCTCTCACATGGGGAAATGCAAAAGATTTCGAGAATACTAAAAAAAGATTTGGCATTTTACTTTTTCATGCCGGCAACTCTGAGTAAACGAGATTGTTCTGGAAGTGTGACTTCTAAATCTCGGTCTTGATTAGCCTCAAAAGTGCATTCATGTGTGGCCTAGAACCGAAACAAAAAAACCATGCTTTTGCAAATGCCATCCAAATTGAAATATTTTTTGTATCACTTCCACTATTTATTGCTAAATTATTAAGGTCAAAAGATCATCGAAAATGCAACTTGACGTTTTTTTCTTCTAAGTCACACGGCAAGTATCTTAATTCTTCAAAGAGCAACTGCCGGCAACTGCATCTTCCAATGTTCCTTGAGCTTGCCAAGTGTATTGGTGTATTGCCCAAGTAATGCTTGTCAACAACTTGTTCTTGGGTGTCTGTGATGACTCATTACTTGCCCAAGTCACATCACTATTTTGTAGTGATCTGACTTGGTGCTGGGGTTGCCAATTTACCGATGTGAAATCAAATTCCCCTCTGTCTACCAGTATTTATAAACCCGTTTTTTCTTTAAAGAGCACCAAAAGGCATGTAGACAGATCCCTGACTGTAGTGACTTCTGAGCAGGGTTGCAAATCAAACCCACATTCATGTTTGCTCATATGCAAGAGCAAAGCACCCATTCTCCAAGTGGTAACCCTACCTTGCAACCTCCCGTGAAAAAACTTGCGCAAGCCCAGATTCCACATCACTAAGATTTTGTTGTCAATCACCCGATCATGGGACATTAATTGGCCCTTGTTTAAACTCCACACTAATTGAAATCACTTTTTGCAAATCAGGTAAATACCTTAGACACATTTGCAGCAGGCTCGAGGATTTTTGCCAACCAAACCGCACTATCAAATAGGCTAACTAGTTTAGACATGTTTTTGATAAGAGAAGGTTTCCCTTAATCATGAACTTTGGCTTCCCGCATGTTAGATGATGTCATCGACTGTCGGGTATTCATAGATTTCATTAGCCAGTCTCTGTTAAGGGACGTTAATTGAATACAACTACCAGAAAAGGGCTAGTTCATTCATTCTCAGTAGGATTTTGCACTGAACTTAGAGAGAGGGCATAACTTTTGAATCAGACTTTCGCTTGAACTGAAATTTGAAATCAGTAGCCTAGTTAACATAGGCAAGGTCTCATTTGCAAAGGAACGTAATTGGTTTGTTCCTACTGAAAATCATGTTTTCTTTCGTTAGCCTCCTCGTCCAGAGAAATTCAGTGGTTCTTGACTTGTTGTCGGTGAGATAAACCATAGATATCTAGACTACTGGATGTCGTACGACGACTGCTTGATTGGCAAAATAGTATAATGAACGGTCTCTTGGGAATTGATCAGAAACCGGTTTATTGTACTATTTTGCCAACTAACCAAGCGGTTGACCACCATCCAGTATTCTAGAAATCTACGGCCGAACGTTAGGCGATTTTTTTTTTGATGAATAATAAAATTGGTTGCAGAGTGAATTAGAAAATACTTCTCAAAAGTAACTGATAGGTATCCAGTAAAAACGGCATATGCATTTTTTCACGTCTACTTAAATTTGATGGGCTTTTGATTAAAATAGTCATTTTCAAGGGTTGTCCTTTGACGACTCTAAAAAGCGAGGTCTTTACATTTTCTCATACATGAGGAAATATTTGACCTAGAATTATCATCGTTTACCTTGGTTTCTCCAATGAAGGGTTTTGAGCTCAGGATTTCATGTTTGAAGGCTTGCATTTGCTTTGCAGTCAGGTCAAAAGCACCCTAAAAATGCAACTGCCGGCAACTGCATCTTCCAATGTTCCTTGAGCTTGCCAAGTGTATTGGTGTATTGCCCAAGTAATGCTTGTCAACAACTTGTTCTTGGGTGTCTGTGATGACTCATTACTTGCCCAAGTCACATCACTATTTTGTAGTGATCTGACTTGGTGCTGGGGTTGCCAATTTACTTAAGTGAAATCATATTCCCGATGTCTTTCAACCTTCATAAACAGGTTTTTTCTTTAAGAAGAGACAAAAGGCAAGGCATCCCTGACTTCAGTGACTTCTGAGCAGGGTTGCGAATCAAACTCACATTCGTGTTTGCTCATATACAAGAGCAAAGCACCCATTCTGCAATCTGTTCTAGCAGTAACCCTAGCTTGCAACCTCCCGTGAAAAAACTTGCGCAAGCCGAGTGTTCAGTCCTCGAGGAAACAAGTTTGACTCTCCTTTTTATTTGACTAGACATATTTATATAGAGCGAGATGACTAGAACGTGAGCATGACTAGAACAGAGCGTGAGCTATGACTCAACATTTCCCTT
>CM021312.1:2436919-2449666 GCA_010645155.1 Tigriopus japonicus | reverse complement strand
CTGCGCCATGTTCAGTCCTCGAGGAAACAAGTTTGACTCTCCTTTTTATTTGACTAGACATATTTATATAGAGCGAGATGACTAGAACGTGAGCATGACTAGAACAGAGCGTGAGCTATGACTCAACACCGAGATTTCACATAAATGAGATTTTGTTGTCAATCACCCGATCATGTGAATTAATCGGCCCCTGTTTAAACTCCACACTAGTTGAAACTCACTTTTTGCATATCAGGTAAATACCTTATACACATTTCCTGCAGACTTGAGGATTTTCAATAACCAAACATCCCTATCAAATGAGCGAAATAGTTTAGATGTGTGTCTTAGAAGAAAAGGTTCCTTTAATCATGAACTTCGGCTTCCCGCATGATGAATGACGTCACAGACAGTCCGTACCGGGTCGGGCAATCATAGATTTGAATGCCAATCTCTGAGAGGGTCCCTACGTGCGCCCTGAGAGCACCTCCAAATCCTAAGGAATCAAGGCTAGTTCGAACAGTGAAGTGCTCCTCTCTTCTTTATCGGGCTCCTTCATTGTTCAATTTGTTGCCTATTTGCCTTCGTCGGGAATATGTAGGAGCTGATCCTCTAACAGCATTTAAGGCAGGATTGGACAAATTTTTGAATACTATTCCTGACCAACACACTATTCAAGGGTTGTACAGATCTGCCAACAGTAACTCATTGGTAGATCAAATTTCATATAAACGGTAATTTTATAAACTATATTAATCATTAACTCTCTTTACAGGAAATACCATTCTATGTAGCGGTATTAAAAAATCGCCCCCCCCCAAAAAAAAAAGAATTAAGTTGATAAATTGGGCATAAAGGGATCGTTAGAGTAGAAACATTTGGTTAAAATAAGGATGAAGGTGAAGATTGGGTTTGAAGATGAAGATTAAGAACAAACCGAAGCTTAGAAAGGGGATTGATCTGCTACACATGTTAGAAAAGCACCAAAGGTTCCATTTGATCAAACTTTTTCCACATGATTTCTGCAATGTAGGTTTCAAGAAGCCTTCTAGACGTTCCTGCCTTGCTTTAGCAGTTTTCTCTTGAACTGCATCTACAAGCCTTCAAGTGATTGGGTATGAATTCTTGGATCCAAGGGACTCACCAAGTTCTTTTCGTGGATAATCACACTATGTGAGTAAATCCCACCATCTAACTCATTGATATGGCGGTAGCTTGCCCATTCGTCTGATGTAATGTGTGTCCCTGGTAGGATGTGGTCTGAAATAGCCTTTTCTAGTGTTTCCCTGGTCCTATTGGGGACTTCAATCACAAAAATTCTTCCCATCCGGCGTTCTATCCCACCAAAAACCCATCTACTTTTTGGCCAGAGGTCTCGACTGTATTTGGTTTTTGAAATTATTGTTTCGTCGATTTCCACAATTTCGGGTTCTTCTTCCCCATCCTCATTGATATAAATGCCTCCGATATGTATTTTTTTGTTGATTTAAGTACTCCTAAGGAAGGTTAGAACCACTATTTTAAGTGTTATTGTGTTTATGTTTTAGAGCAGGGGTGTGCAAACCCTGGCCCGCGGGCCAAATGTGACCCGCGAGCTGACTTTGCGTGGCCCGCAAGAAGATCTTTCAATTTCAATAGACTATCAGAGTAGGTAGATTGTCGAATTTTATACTAGAAATAGAAATTATTTGCCGTTTTGGATGGTGTGGCCCGCGAGCGCCAACGGTTCGGCCAATTTGGCCCACTACTAAATAAGTTTGCACACCCCTGTTTTAGAGCGTTAAAATACTTGGAAAACGTCGCAGTGAAAGTTCGCCCAATCAACGGATGTTTTAGGCGTCATTCCCCTCCGATTTGGTTACACAATCTTTCAATGGTGAGTTCTGATCAGGGCTGCAAATAAATTTAAAATTTATGTTTGCTTAAATACATGCGCAAGACACAAACTTCCCATGAGGCGACCCCTTCACCAATGAAAAAACTTGCCCAAGCCCAGATTTTACATCTCTAATTTGGAGTTTTGTGGAATGCTTTTGTCCGACTCAGTTTACCAACTTCCTGGCATTCTCATTGCACAAACAATTTCTTTGCTTGAACAGAATTTGTCAGGCGGACAAAAAAACTCGCTCAGAAGGGACGGACGGAGGTTGCAGAAAATAGCAAACATTTTTTTTCAAGCTCAAGAAAGAGACTAAAATTTTTGCAGCTATTCTCCTTTCACTAAATAAAAGGGTCAGACAACCGGGGTTGGCAATAAATGTTGAGGCAGGAACGGATGTCAAAATTAGTAGAACAAAGATGACCAATTTCATCAAGGACTTCTCATAGATATTAAGAATTTTATCTTTGAGAAGTTGATGAAGGCTGAAGCCATGATTTTTTTAAAGTCATCACGGAGGCAAGTATTCTTGAACAGCGCTGTAACAAGCTCCACATTGTTGTCGGCGCCTCAAATCAACGGTCCAAGCTTTGTTTTTTGGTCGCTGATAACTCTCTTTTTTCAGTAAATTCGGTGATGTATCATTTATTACGGAATCATGTTTAATGAATAGCATTTTGGTAAGAGGTATTGCTTTGGGACCCAGTTGTTCGTTTTTCCCCAGAAAGTTCGCTAGTGGCTTCATACGGGATTGGAGGACTTGAAATACATCTTGAAGCTCTTGCCAGGCTTCAAATCAACTACTCTTATTCCATCAATCATCTCTGGTTCTATCATAAAATTTATACCGGCACTTAAAGTTCCGAAAAGCATTGCATCATTTCATGGGTTGAATTACATCTTGTTGGAACGTCTTGGACAAGTTTTTTTTTTGGTTGATCTTTTTCAAAACTCTCATGACAATGTCTCGTTTTATTAGCTTCACAATTTTTGACCGAGTTGCCTTATTACCTTGAACAGATTGGACCACCTTGATCAGGGTTGGTCAAGGGGATTATCCCCTCCAAAAAGAGTCCCGTTTATCCCCCTTGGGACAAACGGGATTTTCCTTCAAGCAGTAAAAGGGATAAACGGGATAAACGGGATTTTCCTACTTTTCAAGCTTTTTTCCTACTTTTCACGCTTTTTTCCTACTTTTCACGCTTTTTTCCTACTCTTCAAGCATTTTTTCCGACCTTAAAAGCAATTTATTTCTTGCTCTTCAAGCATTCTTACCTTAAAAGCAATTTTCTCTTACTCTTCCAGCATTTTTTCCTACCTTAAAAGCATTTTTTCTGTCTTCAAGCATTTTATCCTATCTTAAAAGCAATTTTCCTACGTTTCAAGCGTTTCTTCCTCATTTCTATAATTATTCACAAATTTCTGTAACAGTATATTACCCACAAAATCTCACTTTTTTCAATTAAGTCCCACACAAAAAATGATTTCCATTAATACAATGAAAACTCCTAGGTTTTTAGCTTTTATTTGTTTGTGTTTCCGAAGTCAAAACGCAGCTTTGCAGCTGCAATCTGATATAGGCTGTTTGCTCTGTAGGAATATTGCAGGGTTAGTTGAGGGACTTTCTCATCCATAAAGCGTCCCGTTTATTGGGATTAACGTGATTTTCCTCCAGGGAATAACGGGGATAAAGGGGATTTCCCTACTTTATCAAACAAATTCCCCTTATTTCTAGAAATTACTTCATTTTTGTGTCTCTGTATTACATTCACTGAGCATGAAGTTTTCTTACCTCAATATCTTCAACTGTGGAAGACTTCAATTTCATCACCACTCGACAAGTATTGTCAATTGTAACATGTTTTTTGAGTTTGATAATATATAACAATTATTTCTGTTAAATATCTGTTAAATATTGTAAATACATTTTATTGATATTTATATTAAGCCTTTAGTGTTTGATCGGCCATTTTCAGGGATGCCAAAAAGTATTCAAACATGTCAAAATCGGAACAAAATTTGCTTTATATCGTTTATCCACCGGTTCATCCCGTTTATCTTCCCATTTATCCCGTTTATCCCCCCATTTATCCCGTTTATCCCGTTTATCCCGTTTATCCCCCAATTTATCCCGTTTATCCCCGGGTAAAGGGGATAAATCGAAAAAGTTGATCCCCCGACCAACCCTGACCTTGATTGAAGAACTGGCGACGAGGTTGAAATTGCGAGCATGACCGGAAATTTGCTTGATTCCAATATTTTAAACGGCCTTGACCATCTTTTCCACGTCATCAGTGACAACAGCAAGGACCTTGTTGTCGAGCCCATTCGTCCTCAAAATTGTTTGAAGCCCCTTCCCAATGTATTCAGCCGGGTGGCGGCCTTTCCCAGTCCAAGACAAAAGATTTAAGGCAGGGTGAGCATTTGACTTTTGGAGACTTTTGTCCACCCCTGTCCAAGAATGAACAAAACTGGTAATTCGAAAAATAATGGTAAAAAATCTTCGAATAACATTCTTTAAACATTATTTCCAAAGAAAAGTCACATGATGATAATTAAACAAGAATAAGTCAATTAAGTCTGAATGAGCTTACGTATATCCTGTTTTCTCGTTTCCCGTCGTTCTCGTTCCCTTCCGTATCCCGTTTCATTGCTCGTCTTCACAATTTTAGTGCAAAAGTCAGTATTTCTTCAAATGCTGATGACACAAAATTAGTTTGTAGAAGGAGTAGTCAGTACTCAAACAGTCTACTTGATGACTTGGGGTAAGTCTACTCTTGGGTTGGCAAGAGTAACATAACATGTAATCATCCGAAGGTACAAGGTAATACTCAGCATGGCCAATAGATCTTGTCCGTATCTTACCGCAAAGATCAGAATGAACAAGATCAAGTGGTGCATATGATTTTAATTCAGACTCCTTTGGTGCAGGTAATCTTCTGGACTTACCCAACTGACATGGTTCACACACACCCATTTGAGATGTTTTGTTTATTTGAAAGCCATTTAACATTTGACAAGCTTGCAACCTGGACATCCCACTTTCTCCAAGATGGCACGGCGTAGAAGCATTCAAAATGTACAAATCATTTTCTTTCTTGGCATTTGCAATTACAGATCCGTTAGCATGTTCCAAAATACTTTCAAAAAAAACTTTAATCTTCTTTTCTCCACACTTGGACACTTTCAGGAGGTTTATCTTCAGGTCTGGTACCAATTTCACACCTTCAATGACACATTTCTTATAAACAGCTGTAAGAGAATCTGTGGTCACGGCAGCTTCAGTGACAGCTTCATCAACACATACTTCTAGCCTAATGGGCAAGCTCATTGGAATGGCGTCAAACAATGTTGAGAACAATGGGTGGACGAAGTAGAAGTACTTAGATGTCTGGTAAGCCTGAGGTGCAAGAAAGGAAAGTAAAAGGAGAAGCGGCAAGCTTGCCCTGAACGGCGTCAAACAACGTAGAGAATGGTTGACATAGAAGAACAAGAAAGAAGTGCCAGGAGATGCACCAGCAACAGCTAGGGACTAAAGACTAAAAGAGAGTGTGCAATTAAAGAGATGGCAGGTTGCAAGCAACAAAGCTGGCTTGCCCTGAGCTGAGACTTCAATGTGCTTCTCTCAATCCATCTAAGCAGTTCTCTTGTCTACTCCCAAGGAGCGAGCTTGGGGTGAGGCCTTAGTGGCTCCAAAGGCGATTGAGGTAGTGACGCCTCTAGCTATCCCCTCTCTCCTTTCTCACAAAAGCTGCTCTGAAAAAGCAAGCTGATGTGACTACAAATTCTCTTACAGCCGTTTATACACATTTCTTCCCTTTGGAGGTCGTTGTTGGAACATTGCCCATAGCCACGATTTGAAGAGCCATGCCATTACCAGCTTGCCATTCTCTCATCATGGCAATAGTGGCTAGTGGCCCCCGAATCCACAATCCAATAGCGCCTCGGCCTCCTCTTGTTTTGAAAATCTACCCTAAAGGACGCTCGGAGGGTGACCAATTCCTACCCCCAAGTCCAACGGTTTAAGGCGCAGAAACTTATTCTTCTGCAAGAAAACACTTCATTTGTTGGAAAAATCGTAAGGACAAACGTAAAGCAATTTACCCATGGAAAAGAGTACACATATCAACACCCAAGCCATAAAAGACCACCACTTGAGACGGCATTTTCTCAAGTCACCCTGACGTAAAAAAGTAGGCCATCTCCCGAATCCAATGCCATGATTTTTACTTAAAATTGATCTAGTTTTAGCATTAGGGGTTTTCAAGGTTCAATGTAAGATAAAAAAGTACGAAATGGGTTAAATGATTCATAGAAAATGTGAAGTTTTATACCATTGCATATCAATTGCCAAGAAATGTATATCAATGAACAATTTATTAAGACTTGAAAAATAGCTAAAATTGTACCAATTTAGGCTTTACACAAAAAGTCTCTAAAAAAGACACTAGAACATCAGCTAATCAAATAAACTTCTTCAATGTCAATTTATTTCATGACAAAATGTGTATCATTTAATATTTTGCAAAGAAATTCACAACTATTAAAATGGCAAGCAAAAAAGCAATGTTCACAAGCACCTCAAACAGCTTGTGTGAATTACTTTTGAAATGTAATTAATTACAATTATGATTACTTTGGTCCCAAAAGTAATTAAATTTAATTACAATTACTTTGTTTTGAAATGTCATTAATTATCATTACAACTACTTTCAAAAAGTTATTGAATTACATTCAATTATATTTATTTTAAAAGTGCGACAAGAAATGATTTTTCTTCAAGTGCAATAATCTGTAAGGAGCATCAAAAAGTTGTCGACTTTAGGTGCATCTACTTTCAAACTGAATAATTTTGGAAAGATGGGAAAAATGTTTTCCCAAAACTTGTTTTGTAGGCGAAAACGTAATTGTAATTTGTAATTGAAAAATGTCAATTACATTGGTTGAAATGTAATTAATTACAATTACAAATACTTTGATTTTAAATATAATTAATTACAATTACTATTACTTGGAAATGGAAATGTAATTGCAATTACAATTATAATTGCATCACAGGCCTGACCTCAAATAAATATTTAAGTTCTGAAACCAAGAAAGAAATCATAATTTCCTTAAGTGATTTTGCTACATAGAAGAAATAAGAAATAGTATTTGCAATATGTAGTAGCTGATCCTCGTAACAGCATTTAAGTCAAGTTTGGACAAATTTTTAAGTACTATTCCTGATCAACCCACTATCCAAGGGTTGTGCAGATCTTGTATGTGTCATCTTTACCCATGACGGAAGCACCCACCCCACCCACGTGGTCGGCCTCGAAGTTTGATTTTCGAATCGCTTGGTTAACGGTCGGTGTTTCAACTTTTCAGACCGCCTTTCACGGAGCACTTAACGCCAGTGTCCTCTTCAGTCTTGAGAATCACACCCCTTTCTCCGCCACAGTCAGTGATATCAAACGATTTTCGATCCAGCGTGGCGTTTGCGGCCAATAAACTGTTGGAATTTATTGTTTACTTGAATTTATACACGGAACTTATCAGTCTCATCAAAACCTATCAAAAAACAAGTTTCTGTTCATTTTGGCGCCAACAAACACGTATGTTTTCAAAGTTACGGATCTCATTTACAACTCGCTATTTCCTCCCAAATTTCACTCGGACTCGGCAAGCCCGGAATTCGAACCAGGAACACTGAGAGAGAAAGTTGCTTTTGAAAAGTTTTTTTTTTAATTTCAATTTGTTGAAATTCTGTCGTAGAAAACTCAGGTTACATGATTCATTTCCACCATTTTTTGACTTTTAAAAGGAGCTTTTTGTACGGGTTTCTTTTTTCTCGTTCAAAGTTTGGGTTATTTACAGTCACAAGGAGAGCATTTACAAACGCCGACTTGTATGGAAGAATTGTTTCAAAGCGAATCTGATCCAAGTCCAGCGATTCTTCATCATCTTGGCAATAAATCGATGTGGTACCTCGTAATTTTACGAACTTTTCTAGTTTTTCTTTAGATGCTTGTTCACTGGCGACGATGCCAGGATACCACGATTCTTGTGCGACTTCCGGAAAACGCTTCTCAAGAATTTCACGCCAGACTTGACAAATTTTGTGTTCCAAAATCAAGGCAATCAAAGGCAAAGAAAGCAGTTCAGATGAATCATACATTTCACTTAATTCCTTCCGTAGATTGTCAAGTTCTGGCTCATTTTCAGCCTAAAAATGAGAGGTATAACAAGTCCTTCTCAATCGCTCACATTCTTTTTCGGAAATTACCGTTTGGTTATTATGTAGAATTTCCCAAGAAATGAGGAAATCCTTGAAAGCGTTGTTGTGCTTTGGGTCCAACCATTCCACAAAAGTCTCGATCAGGTGCCAATTTGGAAGTTCATTGATCATGACGTAGGATTCCAAAATTGTTTCAACAGTATTGAAATCAGGACTGAAAATTAATAAATTGTATCCTTGTCCAAAAATTCATTTCTTGGCAGTTAGTTTGGTTTACTTACGGCTGATTCAAACATTCTTCAAGCATTTCAATACGGAATCTGTCGTAGAAATCGTCGCTCAATTCTCCTTGTTCAAGAATGTATTGATTTTGTTGAAACTCCTTGAAGATTCGAGACCAAATGGAAATAAGTCTACGAGGATCGAACTTAGTTTTCAGCCCAAAGTTGAGACGATAGGAATGGATAATCTCGGCTTTTAATACATCTTTCCAGAGCCACCAATTATGGACTTCATTGCTCACTTCGATCTCAACAATATCTATGGTCTTCGATTTGAGCAAGGTTGCCAAAAGAGGATATTGAGTGGAAATTTCTCCTCTCAAATCTATGCAATAGTTCGATTTCCATTCATCCGAAGTTTGCAACCACAAGAGAAGAGGAATAGTTAATTCACCGGGTGAATGTTCTTGGAAGACTAAGTTGTATTGTTTGATCCATGAAAGTTGATCAATAACGGAAGACCAATTTATGTTTTTGGACGAATGTTGGTCAACATACTTCAAATAAGAAATAAGCGCTCTCAAATCGGGTCTAGTTTGAAGTTTGGAGTAAGTTTCAACAGAAAAGTATTGAAAATCCAAGATTGTTTTAGGCTTCCTTTCATCTGGCATCTCCTGGGAATAAAAAAAAAACACATGAAATAACACAAAGTGTTGGGTATCAACTCAATTTGTATGTCAAAGACAATCAAACCTGTATTAAAAATACTTGAAAAGAAGAGGATTTTGAAATAAAGATAGTTTTGCTACTAACTAAAATAATAACTTTTTTTGCATAGAATCCGATTCCTTGTAGGGGTAATAAAAATCCCCAACCACAAAAAAAGAAAATGCAAAATCAACTTTTTTTCACCATTCATTGCACTTATATTCTTTTCTTTTTCTTCTCAAATTCTCTGGAGACAGTGATCCTAAAAGTGGAACCACTCAATCTCTTGCGTGCACTCTTGTTCAACTATAGTGCTCTATATAGCCCTCTCTAAGGAGAGTTTTGAGAGATATGAAAAAGAGCTAGTTTTCTGCAGTAGGAGGCAACGAAGAAAACGAGCCCTGCATTGTGCTCTTTGAAGCACAATAACCAGGGACAGGAAGTTTAGACAAATAAAACTATCAAATGAGACGAAAAAGACAAATAGAATTGCTTCATTAAACAAAAAAAAACGAATAAAAGCACCCATAAGCAAAAAAACGCAGAATAACGTACTTAAAAGACGTAAAACATCGAATCAATTTCCCCAAAAGGCGAATGAAACAGACTTAAAAGAAAGAAGACAAATATATGCAGACAAAAAGACGTTTAAAACTGCTCCGCCAAATAGACGAAATGTGTCTCCATATTGACCGGGAAAAATCTGTCTGCTTATCCAAAAACGGCGAAATCTAGAAAATTTTAAAAAAGGAATAACGAAATAGTCCGGTTTGGCGACTTTTCGGTTCAAATCGTTTCGGTTCCAATCCGACCAAACATATGGATCCGGATCAGATCCGGATCGGATGCGGATCCGCGTCTGGTATCTAAACAAAAGCTACAACACGTGTTTTGGCTCAGCCCTTTGACACTAATCTTACGTCACGGCAGAAAATATTCTTACCATTATAGCTGGGCATCAGTGAGACCTCGAGGCAAGGAAACTGTAAATAAAAAAGCGCACTATTGGATTTGCTCTCATTAATAACTCAGTTAGGTGTACGGTTACCAAATTTTACATCTCAAATCAAATTTAAAGCTAGCACTGATAAACTATAACCGGACCTGCAATCCTGAATTGCACAGAACTTGAAAACTCACAAAATGAATTAGAATAAAGTTTAGAAAGTATTTGATTTCTTATGGAAAATTGTTCGTGAAGAGCCGACTCTTCATAGGTCGATTCTGATTCCGGATCCGACGAGCCGAACCTAGAACCGATCCAATCCGATGTAGAGTCGGCTCATGGTCGATCCAGACCCATCCCTACTAATGGGCTAGAATTATTCAGAAGTACATATAAAAAATGCCTTCTTTTAAGATAAAAGGAGCGTTTTCACTGAAATTACACATTAAGTCAGAATTGCAAAATACATCAATTGTTCTCATGGCTAAAATGCTTTTTCAGCCAAATAGTAATCTTTTTATTCTGTATTTGTCGGTCAACACTACGAGTACAAGTTAATTTTTAAGTGTGGATTGTATTTCGTTCGTGCAAAACCGCAATTGACAATCAAATTATTTCTTTGGCTTAAGCTTTGAAGTTAAATTTTTTCTGAAGTTATTATTTGCGTGGAAATAAGAAAACAACTTAAATAGCTTGAAATCCAAGACAATTCAAATGTTTGGGAGGTTAAACGAGAAAAGACGAATAAAATCCAAATTTGATGAAACAAATTTCGCGACGAATAAAGCTAAAAAGACGAAAAAAGATGAAATACTTTTTTCGTCTAAAGTTCCTCTCCCTATTTATGATAATCAAAAATAAAACAGGGCTCAATATGTTCCCTTGAAGCATGCCACAGGTCACAGGCTTTAAGGTTGAAAAAAGGCTAATATGAATCCAGTTCTCCTTGTTTTTGGTTGCGCCAAAATGTGCCATGAAGCAGACCTGTGATGTAATTGTAATTGTTATTACAATTACCTAATTGCAATTATATTTCCAACAAATTGTAACTAATTACATTTTAGCCCATGTAATTGACATTTTTCAATTACAACTTACACTATTACTAAATTCGCTATCATATTTCGCGCCCAGGTCCTGGTGAAAACAAGCAATAGCTTATCCAGGATCTGAGGAATATTCATGTGTGTTCATGTGCGCTATTTTTTGTTACTTGAAGGCAACGCCTCCATATTAATGACATAAGGTCGGTTGTTGAGGTAGTTTGGAAGTATAGTAGAAGCACATCTTGAAGCATAGAAGAAGCATAAAAGGAGCACATGACGTGCAGTAGAAATAACCATGCTCGATCAAGTTTCGCTACGTAAGCTGTGATTGAGAAACGCAGCTGCTTTTGAAAAACACAGCTTATGTAGTAGCGAAACTTGATCGAGCATGGTTATTTCTACTGCAGGTCATGTGCTTCTTTTGCGCTTCTTTTATGCTTCTTCTATGCTTCTAGATGTGCTTCTACTATACTTCCAAACTACCTCAACAACCGACCTATAACCAAACTGACGTAGAATAATATTCCTGAAATAAATCATCATCATCAATTACATTATTTCCACCTACATAAGAAGTTCGGGAATTAGAAATTTCGCAGATTTTCTCCCGGTCCATCCAATATTTTTCAGTGTGTAAATTGATTCACAAATAGCTCACAGATTTGCAATGCTCTTTGCACATTTTGCACTTTAAAAGAAAGGAGATCAAGCTTGCTTTGAAAAAATAATGTAATTGCAATGTAATTCAATGTAATTCAATTACTGTTGGGAAGTATTTGTCATTAAGAACATTTGAAAATAAAGCAATTGTACGAGTAATTGTATTTCATTACTCTTGAGACCAATGTACTTTTGATTGTAATCAATCACATTTTAGAAGTAATTGACACCGGTCTGCCATGAAGGAATAAAACGATTAGGAGGGAATAACCTACGTTCTAGTTGTGAGTTAGTGTCCTGATTTTTAGATGTTTGCACTATGATGTCTAGGGTTGGAAGCCTTTTCAATCCATTGTGATATTTTTTTCTTAAGATTTATTTTTACGACTCAAGGTAAGAGACGACATTCCTAGCAATAACTGGGACAAACATAGATAATAAGCAAATTGTTTGAGTGTTGATTTTGATTTTAGATATTTAAGTTTAGCTCCACCAAACTGACAGAAAATACAGCTCACTTACAGTGTACTTCAATAATGCACTGGAGTTATCGACACCTTTTTACTTGCAACACAATATCGGGTAAGTTTAATTCACTTGTTGCAAATCTTGTCGAGTCCAAAGATTAGATAAGGCAGACAAACTTTTCTCAAACAATGCCCATGACTGATTTGATTCGTTTTGCTAGCCGTTTTAATTAATGTCTGTGCATTTAGTTTTGATCGTTTATTTTCCTTTCTGACTGTTTTGAATCTTTCGATGTTGAACAATTTGACTTGAAGCATTAAATTTCCAAACTGAAAATGGCAAAATTCCAAATATTCTAGTCCTCCATCGCTAACAGAAATAACAATTTCAAGTCCAGAACACCTCCAAAAAGATTTTTCTCCTACTTTCAAGCTTCCAAAATTCACAAGGTTGGCAAAAAGTTTGAGGACAAACTTCAAATGGGATGTTACTTTGCCATTTTATGGTATTTCATAATTAGTATCCCTTGAACTTGAAGAGAAGTTTATGAAGAATAAGATGTTAAAGCTACTTTGTGATTTGTATGATGAAAATAAACGGATGCTAACTCAAAACTTTGA
>CM021312.1:2416476-2426762 GCA_010645155.1 Tigriopus japonicus | reverse complement strand
AAATCCACATTTGGGACGGCGACCCTGTATATGCCCATGCTCAATACTATTTATTCCATTCTTAACGCAAACCATGTCCTTGGCAGTGAATACATCTACATAGTCATTCACCAAAATCATCTCATGCCACATTTTCTTGTTCTGTTGGGAATGCGATTTTAAGCATTCACGGAAACCTTCGGACTGCAGTTATTTGAAACAATGTCAGAAAATAAGGCAGTTACAGTAAGCAAACAAAAATTGTCCTCACCCTTTCGGTTAAAGTGAATGCTTCATGGGACAATGCTTCCTCTTTCAAAGCATGCAATTTGCGCACAGTCAGGTTTAAACCAAGCTAAGAAATGGAAACCAATTTGAAATTTGTACCAAAAAGATTATTCATTTGGTTCATGTTACGTACCTTGTGACGGCTTATCTTGTCTAAAAAACCGAGAAAACCAAGAGGGTGCTTTAATTGAAGATTGCTCTCGCTTGGTTTATTGGGCTCATATTGTTTGGAGTTGGAAACATTTTGATCGCCATTGAGCCACTTCACATCATCCTTGGTTAGACACATATGTGTTTTCTCCAAAGTAGACGCCATAATGTCTCACAAGTTTCTTTGAAGGCTAAAAGCACGATTCTAGAAGGAGAAGAAGTAACAATTTCATTACTGCTTTCTGCATCTTTTAATGCAATATTTAATCTCATAGTTAAAAAAAGTGAGAACTCCTTGGAAAAAAGACAGTATTCTACAAAGCCCTCCTTTTATATTTTAACTCCTAACCGTAATTTGAGGTATTTGGTTCCGACCAAGTGAATCATTATCTAAGTGCGCTTTTTCCTTTTTTATGAACAAAGTTACAGATTCCCACAAAGAATCACGCAACCTAGATTTTAGCTAGACTTTCCATAGATCCCGTTATTAGTGGACGGTGATGGCAGGGGTAACATTTTGTATTTTTGCTCCCATTTTTACTATCGTGATCCACTCAAGACATTTGATTGGTAGAGAGAATAAGATGAAACTTAAAATGATGCAGTTAACGATATAGATTGTATATTCGAGATTTCTTTATGTTCCAAAGAAATTGTGACAAGAATGACCAAGATATTTGCTTACTAATTTTCACCTCAATCAAACTAGTGAGTCAAAAGTTACAAGTCGTTAAAGTTTAGGCAAAAACAGGCTCAAAATGAACTCGTTGGAAATCTTCTTTCAAGATTTTGCAATACAGGGTAATGCATGTACTTTTGGCCTACTGGATTGCAGGCGACTGCTTGGATGGGTGGCATATCAAAAAACGCTTTTTGATTGGTCTGTTTTTCCTGCCCAACACTCGGTCGTGTGACATCTAGTAATCTAGAAAACTGATGTGTTGGGACGTGCAAAAAGAGTAAATCATTATTGGGTCCTTTAAGGAGCAGCTGACTGGGAGGTCACAGTACATAAGACTGGGAGGTCACCTTAGTAATACAGCTCCAGAAATTGCACCCTGACACAAACATGTGACCCATTTTCGAGCTTCTAAAGGTATATTGGACACATTGGAACAGAAATTTTGTGCATCAAAGCTCAAAGGTTGCACGTGACTTCCATTTCACTGGTTGCGCTTGAAGGACTCAATAGGCTTTTAGTTACCAAAGGTTGCACAAAACCAGTCCAAAATAAATCGCATAATAAGGTCAAAATTGCAAATAAACTTCTAAAAATCGCAAACAAACAAATTTCTTTTACATGTCTTTGCTACTTCCTTGTCTTCCTCATTTTTCAATTTTAAAGTGCAAAATTTACGGTATGGATGTTGCTAATCAAAAATACGCTAGCCTACTGTAGATTTTGAAAATTCCCTTTGCCCTTCATGGCCCAAAAGAAAGGTATATTTTGATGTTTGGATTAAGCTCAATGAAAAAGCCAAGCAAACTGGTAAGATGATATCCATCCTCTTTATTAGTTTATACAGAACAATAAAAGTTAGATATACAAACACTCAATATAAAGATCACCATTTTTCCAAAACCTCTAAAAGGGATTGAAAGACAAAAAAATGTTGGTGTTGACGGAAGACATTCTTATATTTAAACTTTTTTATTGTAAGGATAAATTGGATTAATTTGGTTGGACGAATTCAGCTAGTGAGTGCTTGGGATGTGTCAGAGCGTCGACTTGGCTTTCAAGAAACTTGATAAAAAATTGCTGAAATTTCCCAAGCTTGATTAAGAATTTGGTTTATTATCAACCTGGGCTCAAGCCACGAAAAAATTATCCTCGTGTAACAAAATCTAAACTTGTGAACACCAAACCCTGAGATCTGACACACCTCTAGTTATTTGGCCCCAAGAATCCCTAACACAATTCGTCCAACTGCACTAATCCACTGTGCTCTCAAAATGTGAGAAGGTCAATTTTCATTGAGATTTCAGTCTTTCCTCTTCTATTTGTATACAGTATTTAAATTTCCTGAATGTTTGTGATGTGTAATCACAAAATGATTTACCTTTCAAATCTGGAAAAAATATTCCTAGAATTTTTTACCTTGTGTAGTGGCTAAACATGGGAAACCGGGGAGAACGGTGGAAAAGTTTATTTAGTTAAATATCGACGAAGAATAGGTATTAGACGGCACAATAGATATGTAGATAGAACTGAAGGAACGCACAAAGAAGGACGAGAGTACAGGGAGAGAGTACTGACTATAGACTACATAACATAGTTGACATTTTTCAAAAAGTTAACAGCACATTTTCAGCAATTTGAATAATTTAGGGTAAAATGTGCTAATAAAAGGGCAAATACAGGCAGAAGGTGCAAAAAGGCAAAAAAATGTTTACGTTCCAACACAGATGTTTTTGCGCTATTTGCCAGTCCCTGCTGATGTGTTAACAGTTTTCAGTGTTGCGATTTTTGACTTGTAATTAATGTTGCTTGCCTCTTGCGGCTCAAGGTCATGTCAGGCCGTAAAAAATATTGTGAAAATATAAAAATATGTGTTATCATATACATGGTGAAATGGAATGTCAAAGGTAAAAAACGTTACAATAGACGAATAATATTGTGACATCACATGTGATATGACTAGAATGGTTTCATGGCACTTGAAAGAAATGAAGAAGAGATTGACACACAGAACAGATACAGTTTGGAAGAGCTAGAGTCATCCTTGGGTAGAGACAGATGATGAAAGTATTGGTTATTTCTGTAGAAAGGGTGGGTCAGATTGAACAGGTCCTCCATCAGTTCCCGACGTTGGTGGATTTTTGTGATAGATTAAACTTTTTAGAAAAAAAACTTTGTTTTCTCTTTTTTTCGCCAAAATTAAAATTTCCCATTATTTTTTGAATAAATATTGAACTATTCCTTTGATAGCCTGCGCTTTCGAACAGATCTCCCGTTTTTTAAGTCCAGTATGCGGGCTTTTGGGGCTCTTTGTCCCTTATGTTTTTTTACAAAACTCATGCGCTTGTCAGATCCGAACATAATAAACGAACATTGGCAAGTTTGATCTTTTAAGTTTCCTCTTTCTGTTCTGATTTGATTGACGTCTAATGAAACCATATTGTAACAAACATATTCTAAAAGATATGGCAAACTTCTCCAATTAACAAAAAGAATATTGTTTTGTGCATGGCACTTTCTCAAAAACAAATTTATTTCTGTTTGAATTAAGAAAAAAACCTCTTTCAGTGCAATTGTAAGATCAAAAATACTTGAATTAGACGTGGCTGCCAAATGATAGATTCTTTTTCTCTCGATTAGGCGAATAAAACATTGCCACAAATCGTGTCCCCTTAATGGAAAGTTGACTGTTATAAAATTAATATGGTGCAAGCTTTCCATAGATGAGTTCAGAAGCATGAAGCGCCAAAAAAAGTTGCATGCGTATTTTCGAAACGAGAATTTTTCGTTTTTGTCATCATAGAGCATTTCTGTTCCGTACTTACTTTTTATTTATTATTTCATTTTTTTTTTGATTGTGGGTGCTAGGGTCGGAGGTTTGAGCCTCGCCCGGCCAGCGAAGCCAGCCATCACATCTTCCAAATCATTTCCGATAGGCAATCTTGTGTCCGGTATCAGATTGGTTCTCCGTCTGTGGGTGTGGATTAGCGTCTAAAAGTTTCCCTGAGAGAGGTCGGGGAGGAGAATCGAACCTGGGACCTCTCTCACAACAGGAAACTGCGCTAACCACGACACCACGTCTCCTCCCTTACTGAAACACATTGAAGTACAACTTGATTGCAAGTTGCCTTGGAATTCGCAAAGTAGATCCATCCCCTCTACCCATCTTCCCATCAGTAATCAAGATATCTATGGGTGCAAATCAGTTTGTGCCTGCTCTGTCTGAACAATGAAAACGCTTCATTGTACAGTACAATTGAATTGAAAAATGCAAACATGTACAGTACTATGCGAGGTTGTAACCCTTGTTTGATTGAAAGATAAACGCAATCTTTTGATTCAAATCATAAGTCCTAGTTTTCCTAATGACTAGATATTTTGGGCCAAGTAATTGTAATTAATTACATTTTTGGCCTTGCCATTGACAAATTTTCAATTACAAATTAATACAAACGAGCAAAAACTGCAAATTAAAACAAGCTGTTGGTTCCTAAAGTTGCACAAAAATCAGGCCAAAATCGTAAAATAAAATACAGAACAAGCTCAAAAGCGCAAATGAAAACAAAAAAAATCGCAAATAAAATTGAAAAAAAAAAAAATGCAAAGAACTGAAGTTTCTAAAACAAAAAGCTTCGTATACTTTCTTGTCGTCTGCTTGTTATTTTTCAATCTTGCAGAGCAAAATTTATATATTGAAGCAGTTGTAATCAGTACTATGTTAGCCTACGCTGAGAGTCGTAAAATCAGATTTAGTTTTCAAATGTGAAAAAAATCTTCCAAAAGTAAACATTTTCGAAGAAGAAATATCTAACTCAACAATTTGTTCATTTAGGCCGAATTCGTAAAAAATCATACAAATAAAGGCGAAAAGTGCAAACAAGCAAATAAATGTGTTTATGTCACCAAAAATCTGTTTACACTTTTTGCCCGTTCCTACAAATTAAGAATTACTTTTCAAAATCTTACTTCTGCAAAGTAACCATAAAAACAAATTATCAGTTTTTACTTGCAAAACAATCATTTTCTCATCAATTTGCGGTCAATGTGATGCCATCAACAGGTAGATTTTGTTACAATACACCCCCCAAAGTTTTTCACAAGGTAAGGTTTTTCACAACAAAGGGCAGACAAATGAGGTGCAAAAATAAAGTTGTAAAACATCGTCACACTTGATATTCAGTTCATGTTTTCTGAAAAAAGAAAATGTGCCTTGTCATTGATGGCATATTATTTTTGAGATTTAAGCCCGTTCATAAGCTTTTGGTTTATATAAATCCCTCTTTCATATTAACCTTTCAGGAATTATAAGTTGCCCGTTGGTGCATTGCCACTTAAAAATAGCAGATTTGTTTATTTTTCATCGTTTTGAAAAGGCAAAAGGGTGAAAGAGACGGAAAAATTGTAATAGACATGTAACTGTCATGTAAATGACATGTATTTTTTTTGTTGCGGATTTTCTACTACCGCTAGAAGGAATGCAATTCCCTGTAAACAAGGATTTCTCCCGACAGCTTCAATCCGATCCCCAACAGGATTCGAACCTACGCTCTCTGGGGAAGTACTTACACTCGGCTCTTATTAGAACGCATTAGTACGCGCGGCCACTCTAGCTTCCTTTAATTGAACTTAATTACAATTTTGGATGATGTAATTGTAATTTTAATTAACTACATTTTTCGACGGAGGAGTAATTGTAATTGTAGTTAATTACAATTTTCAAGTAATTGACCCAACTCTGCTAATAACCTTCGGAGTCCTTCTTTGACAAAGTCCTTATAAATGCAAAAAGTGTTTTAACTTTATTTTTGGTGCCGGAAGCTAAGCAGACACATCAAAGCAAGAATCACTTGCAAGGATCTTATTTGTGAAACACGTATTTCATGATTTTGGATAAAGAACTTCCAAGCGGTTTTCGAGTGCAAAGTAGAACGTGAAATCACTGAATCGTATTCTCGTACTATTTGTGAAGAAAAACAACTCACTCGGATCGTCCTCCATTGTTGCTTTCGTCAGTAAATCTATTTTATCTCTGGGAGATGGATGTTGGTGTGTTTTAGTAAAGGCACTAGTTTTTGTTTCAAGTAATTTACAGAACAAGATAAAGCCTGTAATAAAAGGTCACATGATAACCTCAAACACGTTAGTTACGTCATCTCATAGCAATCAGAGAGAGAGTGATCTAGATAACTATTGCATTGCTTTTAAATATGAGTCTAAGGATTGTGGAGTCTTTTTCGAACACCAGAAATTTTTAAAACGGGTGACAAAAGTTTGTTGATGCAACAGTCCATTTTCCGGTTTTCTTTAAGTTCAAAGTGACGCACCCAGTAGTGGGTGTAATGCATTTTATCTTTGTTTTCATCATATCAATGGGATAAGCCAAGTCGCTTTTCCCCCTCTGTTGATTTTGCGCCGCCCTTTTATGGAGCGTTTGTTCTTTTTTGTTCTGTGCTCGATCAAACCAAGAGGACTGAAAACTGGAGTGGGAGGCTAACAGTGAGGATTATGATTTTTAGAAGGATTGATTCAATTGCGTTCTTTTGCAAACAAGACTTGGCTTGTATTCAGTAGACGACATATTGAAAATTTCAGCTCAATCGAATGCCAGAGTGAAAAGAAATGCTCTCTCAAAGTTCAGTGCAAATCCTACCAAGAATGAATGAACTCGCCATTTTGTGGTAAAACGATTACCACAAAAGAGCTAGCTCATTCCTTCTCTGTAGGATTTGCACTGAACTTTGAGAGAGCATATCTTTTCACTCCGACGTTCGATTGAGCTGAAAATTGAAACACGTATTTTTATCAACATAGACAAGGTCGCATTTGCAGAAGAACGTAATTGAACTGTTCCAAGTGGAAATTATTATTCCTCTCGTTAGCCTCCC
The DNA here is from genome assembly GCA_010645155.1 of Tigriopus japonicus. Classification (NCBI taxonomy): domain Eukaryota; kingdom Metazoa; phylum Arthropoda; class Copepoda; order Harpacticoida; family Harpacticidae; genus Tigriopus; species Tigriopus japonicus. The sequence continues at coordinate 2,419,781 of CM021312.1, read as the reverse complement.
AGTCCAGTGAAATTCAGTGGTTCTTGATCAAACAGATATTTCGAGCGGCCAGTTGCAGAGCTCTCAGATTTGGGTAGTATTACCAAATTTAGGTAATTTTCAACTCCTTTTGGTAAAAAATATCACCGAATTGGCAAAACCCCAAAATTTGGGTGATTTTGAAGTCTAAGCTTTTAGACGGCTAAATTTTATTCACGCAGTGAAAGTTTTGGGAAAAAATTCTGAAAATTTCTAATGTGTTTCGAGTTTTCAGTACTGCAATTTTTGACTCAGAGTTTATGTCAATTCCCTTGGAAAAGTCTGTGTGAGGTAAGCTTTCTGGCCCACAAACCTAAACAAGGACCAATTTTACAACATTTAACCAAAATAGAACTCTAAACACATTATTACATTTCCTCTAGATAGATGAGGGGAAAAAGCGACAATAATTATCAAAAAGCTCAATTAACAACAAAGAGTGAAAAAAATTCTCGCAAACTACCTCAAAAAGTGCAAGATACGTAGACATGACTTTGCACCACCTCATATTGATCATTCTTACTCCCATTCACCAGAATGTGTTATATTTTACAGGAGTTGTTTTTAATATTTTAAAGAATTTTTCTACCAATTTTCATTTCAATTAAAAAACGGAGTTAAAAGTTTTGTGTCTTTGAAATTCAGGCAAGTGTAGGCGAAAAATGAACTCGTTGTACGTCTTGTTGCAAGATCTTGATAATTTGATAATAACCATGAGCCACTTTTAAGATAGGACAACTTTTTGAAATTGAAAAACTCGCTTTTTCAAGTGCCCAAGCAAAAGCACCTAGTGAATAGCATGTTGTATTAGGAACAATTCACATTTAGTTTGTGAGGATAATTTCCTACAAAGGTTGTCTTGTCACCTAGTTTGATAATTTTTATTTCTTTGAATACCAATAAACAAGTGTAGAAAACATGTGTAAAATTCACAATTTAATAAAAAGTTTGGTAATTTTTTGGTAATTTGTTATAAAATGTCAAAATACGGGTAATTTTCTGGGTAATTTTGACGAAAAAAATCTGAGAGCACTAGTCAGTTTGCTCCGCAACAAACGTTCGAGATTGAGATGCGGTGGTAGAATTTTAGGGAAGCAATGAGGCACCAGAGGGCACGACTGAGCTACGGAGGAAACAATCAGGCCCGGCTGATGTTGACTTTTCTTGTCCTATTGAGAGTCGAAAAAAGCGACCTCCAGCGGCATTTATAGCATTTCCTGTAATGGAAAGTGAAGAAAAAAATACGCCATAGCAAAAAATCACTTTGCTAAGTTAGAATGCCTCTCGTACATCCCCAACGATTTGAAATTGGCAGGAGTTAACAAGTTGTTAATTACTGTATCATGAAACAGTCTTAAATTGTAAGGACATCAAAATTTTTGCCTCATTTTGAAGTTATTACAGGTTTAAAATGTCAACTTGAGTTTCAAAATTAGTCACCCTCTACATATGAGGAAGGAGAAAAAGGGGAAAAGGAGAAGGCAAGAGTTGATTTCGTGATTTCGCTCAACGAAATCAGAGCGACCAATTTCAGATATTCAAAAATGAGTTGGAGAAGCTTTCAGACATGTGGACTTTTGGACACCGTTGTGACAAACCAATGCAATTTTGGTCCATTACAAGAATACAACTTTTAAAGTTATAATCAATGGCTCTAGAATGAAATGAAAAAGAAATACCAACCACTGATATAAAACTTGCATAAAAAGCGAAAGAAGTTACTACATAGACAGGGTCTCTTAGTTCTGTGTACACTCCACGGTTTGAATCGTGAGACTCTATTATAGAGCAATTTGTTAGTGGCGAAAAAAGTTCTGGTTTCGTTATGATGACAGTCACAGAATAAGTTAAATACATTTAATGTATGCAGACACAATCACGAGGTCTCAGTTGTGAATACAATGAGCATTTACGTGTTTTGCCTAGTTTCCGAAGATCCTTGCTGTCTTAACCGGTGGGTGTGCAAATGATACTGCAGAGTCTCCATATCATTCCCTTTTGCCCTGACATATTTTTTGAAACCTAATGATGTAACTTGTGCCTTTTAAGAAAGAATATGGCGCTTTTTCACTTGACCCATTTGGAAGCACTGTGATACTGATTGGACGTAAACAGTATTTGAAAAGTGATCCTGGCTTCAACCATATTTGGTTTAATTGAAGTTGATGATACTTGATATAACTTAAGTTTTCAACCAAAGTCATTTACCATGAGGGAACTTTCATGCTGAAGTTGAATCCCAAATATTTGGTCATTGTGGAGCATATATTCCCACAATTTGACGCCAGCACTTTTTGAATACAACCATTTGTCAACCGTCGAATTGCAAGGCCAATTTCGCGACCTTGAAATCCTGCCAACCTTGACATGTCATATTGCAATAAAACTCTCAACCTGTTCCACTCTAAGACAACAAAAACCCGTTTCCATTTGGTTCTTCCAAAAACCATACTAGAGCTCAATATCGAGCACATGTTGTTGCACTTATGTCTAAAGAGGTGCTTAAAACGTCGATATTCTGCTTACACCATTTTGTTCTTCATTCAAGAACAGCAGTTTATACCATCTAGGAGCGGAAAACGCAGAGTATGTTAATTATGGCGTCTCCTTTTTGGCGGGAGATTGGCCGAAATGTAGTTACCAGGAATATTGGAAACTTTGCTTCTAGCGGGAAATGAGGCCATAACTCATATAAATCTGGGGAGAGTTCCTTGAATGAGTTTTCTAACGCCGCCTTTTCCTCCCAAGTATTTCCAAACCACGTTTGTGGTGGGAACAGGGAGAGTTCAGGGTTGCTAAATGAGCCAAAGCAGTAATATTCTATGGACGAATTCAGCCATTAGCGACCCTGCTATGACTGAAAGGCCCCAAGGAGGACAGCCTTGACTTTGAGGAGGTATACGACCAAAAGGATAACACAAAGAGTATGTATGTGAACAATTGATAGGACAAAACGGAACGAGGGATATCCAGATTTTATTGGGAGTAAGCTTAGGAATAATCAGAGAATGACTCAAGAAAGAACTTATTTTCATGAATACCACTTGGGGCCAGTTAGAAGGAAGAAGATGGAATGGAACGGAATTTTACTTGCAATAACCGTTTGTTTGCATGCACAAGGATGACATCCCAAAATTACTTTTACAGAAATCACTATAAAGGAAATACGATTTTCGATTTTCATTGCAAGACCCTCATATTTTGGCTCAACGATCAGCCCCCAACTGTTTTTAATCCAGTTGTTTATAAATGAGGAGATAAAAACGTTATTTAGGATATTCGCCCTA
>CM021312.1:2394882-2409308 GCA_010645155.1 Tigriopus japonicus | reverse complement strand
AAAATACAAAAAATACTTTCAACAATGCTCTGACGTACCCAGCCTTTCATTTTACCCAATTTTCCGATGTACCCAGTTTACTGTATACACAGCCATGTAATGAATAATTGTGTACCGAGTTTACCACTCTAACAAGTTTTCATTTATTGAGTTTTCCGATGTACTGAGTAATCCTGGAATTTATCCTAACATGTTACTTTTTAGGACTGACCAAAAAGTCATTAAGTTAGACCGTTAACGGACACTGATTAGACGCTAAAAACGACCAAATCTACACTTTGCCCACCGACCCTGTAATTCCATTTGCTCTTTCAACAGGCCTGTGGGATTTTGGGTCTACGTGACCGTGAATTTCGAGACGGGGATTTCGAAATGATCCACTCGGCGTTTTCGAGACAAGTGGTGGTGGATGTCAATCCTGATGAGTCAGGCACACGTTCCAAACAAATGATCAAAAATCAAATGCAACTTCACGAGGCATACCAATTCCTACTCAAGAGAAAAACGTCACAGGTGTCCATTCATTTTTTTGCATTTTAGTATGATAGGGTATACCTTTAAACCATTGAAATTTACTCTAGGACCAATATGGTCCAAAAATGTGAGGTTTTGTAACAGAAATTTGCTCCGTTGGATTTTTGATTCCAATTGAGCCATCCATCAGCAATTTACCCATGAAGGAGCACTAGTAGGAAAATATGAAAGTGTAGGAAAACAAAATAAAAACCTCATTTTTGGGAAAAATATTTCTAACATTTTTTGGGGGCTTTTTTATAAAAATGATTCATAATTTGACAAAGAAATGCCAGTTCAGACATTTTTTGGCAAAGGTTGTGTTTTACACCATAATAAAAATGCAGAATAATTACTTTTTAAACAAATTTATGGTGTTAGCAAATTTGGAAAAGCGCCAACTTTGAAAATGATGATTCGCTCAATTCTATAGGGTAGATTAATGTATTTTTCTGATTCAAAGTATGAAACTTAAGACATGGATTGATCAATTATGATATGACCTTTTCATCACTAGAGTGAGGCACTAATAATTGATCAGTAATGGAAAGAGATCAATAATTAATTGAACATCACAGACAATATTTACTTGACCTAACATTCCAAAATTGAGCTTTTCACTCAAATTGCTAATTTTGCTTGTGTTTTTAGGATTAGCATATCCAACCTAACAGTGATGATAATTAGTGGACCAACAGAGCTCTTAACCGAACCCAAAGGTTTTGGCCGAAAGAGGGTTTAACCGAATCCGGAAGCAGCCCACTAAAAAAAATTTTAAAGTGCAAAATTAAATTTGAAATGTAAATTAATCATGTGTTTGACGTTCTGCAATTCCATATTTTAAAAATCCAAAAAATCAGCTTCAAGGTTTTTGGAGTAACAAAATCTTCAGATTTATTGTCAAACTCCATTCTTTATAATGCATGTCTGCTTGAAAACGAAACCGATATTTCGACCCAAAGCTCTTTCGGTCCAACACTAAACATAGTTTGGTAATCGAAATGTTGCATAATTGAGTTGTTTGAGAATGCTTTCGGCACTTACATTAATTTTTTTTGTAAAAAAAAACTGACGAAATCCTCTTTATGATTAAAAAGGTAAATGTGGTGGAAGATTCCTAAAAATCCAAAACATAAACTAGAATTTAGCTGTTTACAAATCACACATTTCCCACTTTTTATCACATAAACGCCAATTTGACCACATATTAAGGTACTTTTTTGGCCTCCAAAAACCACATATTTTCTAAATTGGGGTGGGCACGACGCCGTTGTCGATGTCGTGGTGTCGATTCCGATACCGGCTTTTCCAGCTTTAGGTGTCAGTGTTGAACAACCAAGGTTTCATGTTCTTTTCCCAATTACAAAAAATGTACCACATAAACACTTTTACCGACGGCGTCCGTGTTGATGTTGGTAACGACACCGGTGTCGGTGTCAGTATCAAAATAAACATATTTGACCGGAGTCGGTGTCGGCGTTGATGTCAAAAATGTCGGTGTCAACCATCTCCTCTTAATGACAATTTGACGATAAGAGGGCAAGGTTGCGTTAACGTACATCTTTTCAGTACCGTCACCTTCTCTTGCGCTTTTTGTACCCAAGAACCATTTTTACCCCACGGAAAATCATGAAAAGGAAACCTTGGTACCCGATCTGCCCTTTTACCATTTATTTGTTATGAAAGCTTTTTTGATCTATGACAGAGGTAGAATGATTTCTCAGCTGTGCCTAAAGGAAAGCCATTCATGCTTACCTTCAATAAAGCTTTAAATTGGTCTTCGATTATCAGCAAATACGAATGACGGAAATCGATCAGCTTGCCTATTGAATTAATCTCGAAATCAATGAGGACTTAGAGAGCTTGCTTTGCGATGAGATATTCAAAGTTTGTTGACAAACTATATGCCTTCATTGATTAAATAGTGGATTGGAAAACCAGTATCTCATCCATAGACGTGTATATTTCATTAAATTCCTTGTATAGTTTTATCTTAATAATGGTCCATATGGTTTGGGGAACTTTTAAATCTTATCCATTAATTGTAATAACATGCCCTTTAAGCAACCTGAAAAACAATTGAGTCGTTAAGCTTCCATTAAAAATGACACTTCAAAAGCTCAATAACTTAGGGGGAAATGTTAGTAATAATGGTCGGAAGTAAGAGGCCATTTTGTTTCAAAAAAAAAAAAAACGTTTTATTTCCATATCAATCAAATTGTTGCCATCAGCTTAACCGATTGAATTAAATTTCAATTCCGAACGAATGTATGCAAACCCAATCTCCTCGATTTTTGAAGGAGGCACTCTGATTGCCAAAAATGACTAACTTTTTTTCGTCTTACAAACATGCCGTTCCATAAACCATTTTTCCAATTTCAGTTGGAGCATGAGGCTTTGGAGGCCGAAATGAAACGAAGGAAGCATTTGGAGGATGAAGAGGCCATTTCCAATTCGGCCCAAGATGACACCGAGGCAATATTAAAAGCGGCAAAATCAGAGCGGTCCCAAAAGTTCGACTCCTCAGGTAAGACCAAATTGAAGCAGGGTCTTTAGATCGGAAGGTCTTCGAAGAGTTTCCGGCATTCATTCCAAACTTCAGACGGATGCACGGGTACTTTCTTTTTTCTTATTTTCTTTTCCAATTTTTTGATCAACTAAATTCGGGCTACATTTAAGGGTGTGCAGTATTTCGGATTGTTTTGAAGCAAGCGGTCTTTTAACGAGTTCAAGGCTGCTTCAATGTGACCTAGATATTTGCGACAACCCCATTTTCTAATCAACCTCACTTTTGGTGGATTGGCTCGCTTTTGAATCCAAGACTAAATGTTGTGAACAATGCGAAATCTAGCGGAATCTAGCCCTTTTATCCACATATTTGTGCCTGCCTGTCAGCTAGGCCTGAGTGCAGAGGAAATGGAGGTCTCTAGTACTGATGGGACACAAGCTGCAGCTTGAAGAGGAGTTTGGGCCAAGCAACAGTTTCAGCTGTGCTTGAAAGCTTGCAAGCAGTTTCAAGCACCTTCACCCGATGTCAGGCTTGCCAGTTAAAATTCAATGTTGGCCACCGGAAATGGAGTAAAATAGTTTGCACTCAAGTTTAACAAAGCATGCTTCATATAGCCCCTAAGAAGGCAAAAATCTTGAAAAATCTGGGAAAAAAATGGCAAATTCTGCAACAGCATAGGAGTTTCTGCTTCTATTTTTAGATCAGGCAAAAAGGATAACAAATATAGCTTGGCAACCCTGCTATTCACCATAAGTCCTCTGAGCCCTGTGGCTTGAATGCTTGGTTTAGCTTGAGGCAGCTGAAATGGAAACAAGCCCAGCTTGAAAAATTGAAGTGCTTGATAGCAGTCTCTAGAGAGGCCATTCTCGTCACTTTTTGTGCCTTGCTTACTACTGAAACTGGCCAGTAGTGATGGGACGAGACGCTATTTCCAATACATGAGACCAACTGATGCCGGTCTCAATTAATACATCTCACAAGCTGGCATCCGGTCGGTATCAAGTCTTACGAACGAAATGACAGCTAATAAAGGTGCCCGCCACTGATTGAACCTATTCGTGTTTAACAATTTTGTTAAAGCGCATAATCGAAATATAACTTTCTTTTGAGGTATTTCTAATATGCATGGAGACCACGACCTTTATTGACGCCGTATCATAAAGCTTTTTTAACTGAAATGGTCTGTTTCAATATGGTTCCTTTGATATTCAAATTTTAGCTGCTAGTCACACTCCCTAGCCAGGTTGACTAGAATGTGTTAAAAATGATGTGATTTGCCACTTGATTTCAATGTTGATGGGCAAATGGAAATTTCAAATAGTAACTGTGAAAAAATAAAATAATAAATAATGAGTTAAATGAAGTCTTGCGTTGCAACGTAATAACATAAACAATTGTTAAATGAAATATTCTCCGGCAAAGTGGAGGATATAACATAAGTTTTTGTGTTGATGAATAAGATTTCACGTCACACTTTCAGCGGTCCTTCAGGTATTTTTCTTCATAACTCTGAAGACAACATGTTATGCCAAATTGTGGAATCGCCGAGATGTTCCTGGTTTCGAAATTTATATTGTTTAAGTTAACATCAACATAGAAAAAAACCAATTTGAGCAATTTTGGCAACACTTCACATTTTTCACTTGGTTTCAAGTCGGAATCAAGCCCAGCAAGACTTTCCCATCAGTACTGGCCAGAATTTGCGTGAAAAGGCAAATATTTCCGAAGAGTATCGAAAAATACTTGCCAAAACAAGTGGAATAGCATAGTACAAATGAAAGTACGCAAGACATATTTTTAATGCCAAATCCTATAATTGTGTGAATTTATGCCTGTGAATTGAATTATCATATTCATTGAGCACCTCGTTATAATTTGGGAGAAGAAAAACTTAGACAAGAGGCCACATACCCAAAAACCTTTATTTTTCAAAAATTTGCCCTCTACGAATACCTTTGTTTGGACAAGTTTCAACTAGTGATGGGAACAATCCAATCACCAATCATATCCACGATAGCCTGCCCAAATAGGTCTGCCAATAAGCCTTCAGGGTGGTCTAGCATTTTTCATTTGAATTCAATGAGGAACAAAGCTTTCCTCTGAAGGCATTCGCCAATGGCACCCCTTGCTTTATTCGACTTTGGATCAGGGGCGCTATGCAAAGGGAACTTGCTTCTTGATTAAACAAGATGGTGCACTATGCAAGGGGTGGCAAACCTAAAGCTAGCAAAGATTGAAAAGTTGGATTTTTCGATCAGTTGCTGAAGATAAACAGCCCTTCCTACTACTGATGGGACACAAGCTGCAGCTTGAAGAGGAGTTTGGGCCAAGCAACAGTTTCAGCTGTGCTTGAAAGCTTGCAAGCAGTTTCAAGCACCTTCACCCGATGTCAGGCTTGCCAGTTAAAATTCAATGTTGGCCACCGGAAATGGAGTAAAATAGTTTGCACTCAAGTTTAACAAAGCATGCTTCATATAGCCCCTAAGAAGGCAAAAATCTTGAAAAATCTAGGAAAAAAATGGCAAATTCTGCAACAGCATAGGAGTTTCTGCTTCTATTTTTAGATCAGGCAAAAAGGATAACAAATAGCTTGGCAACCCTGCTATTCACCTTAAGTCCTCTGAGCCCTGTGGCTTGAATGCTTGGTTTAGCTTGAGGCAGCTGAAATGGAAACAAGCCCAGCTTGAAAAATTGAAGTGCTTGATAGCTTGGTAAATCCCATCAGTACTTCCTACCAACAATGAATTTCATGACCGCCCTACTCTGGTATCTTCGCTCTGGAACTTTGTAGCAGAGAAACGGTAGGGTAGCCAAAACGAAAAGAAATCAAGTTTTCACTGAGGTGATTTGTTGAACCTTGGCAATAAATAAACGCATAGAAATCATTAATGACAGTTGCACTAAGTGACTTTACTAAATGCTGATCTGCTAGTTTAAATGATATACTTTGCGTATCTAAGATGACATTTGCTAAATGAGCAACAACATTTAACTGAATTTCAGTTTTCACCACCCTTTTGTTTGGTCTATACTTGTGGGGGATTTTTTTCCACAGATATATTTAGTTAACATCATCTGATGCGATACCAAAGTATATTCTCAAGTCATCAGTTGTGATTGAAATGCCTTAATTTCAAATGCAATCCAATTCTATTGTAATATATTTTCAATTTGATCATAGGTCTGATGGCCCCCATATAACCATCTCATTTTTAGGCACGATCCAGTTCAACCCACACCAAGTAGAGAGCCACCAAAATGCGATTGTAAACTATTTAGACCAAAAAGCCGAAGCGAGTCATGAGAAAAATCTGGTTGATCGAAGTTTGGATCGAGCTGGTTATGCTCGAGTGGTAAAAGTCATCGGATCTGCCAAGTCCAATGATTACCGTGGGGTCACTCAAGTCTCTAATTTCAAAGAAATTCCCAAGGTTAACTTGACAACAAAGTAGTTCGGTTCACAATTAGTTTGATTGAACAAAAAGTGTTTTGCTGAACGTTGCATGTTCAACAGATGTCGCCACTTGTCATAAGACGATTAAAAAAAAGATAAGGATAAAAGAATGACATTATGAGATCAAATCGGTCTATTTATGACTTTAGTGAAATCGATTGCAATGTCACATTATCTGGAATGATAATTACTGATGGATGACAATCAATTAAAACTGGTGCATCCTTATATAAGGTCTTTCCTAAATCCACAGACCAAATAATGGCTAGACCTCGCTTCGTGCGAGAAAAAGGTGGACAACTTTGCTTCATCAGCTGGCACATAACACTACACCCTAAAATGGTGGAAATTTCGAACTTTTCAAAATTTTGCCAGCGTGGCCAAATCCTGAACAAACTTAACGTACCGTACGTACCATGTTCTCGACGCGAGCGAGCGTTGTTATTTCTGAGCACGCGGTCGCCCTGAGATTTCGAAGCTAGCGCAGCTGGGCCAAGTGGTGTCACTTTTCTCTCTCCGACGGACCGGGCCAATGCGACATCTAGTCATTATATGATCTGTGCCTAAATCACTGACCTTGCCGTAAGTAGCGACATCTGCGTAGTAACAATACACTGTGGGCCCAGAATGATTATTTGATGGAAATTTGGTTTTTGACATTTTTCTCAGTGTAAAAAATGATATTTTGCTTGCTTAAGCACTTCAATGAGGTGCAAAAAATATCCAGCACCAATTATAGTTTTCTGACACTGTAAAAACTATTTTGGGTTATTTTCGTAATGGGGCTCTATCTTTTTTATCATGAATGCATTTTTCATAATTAAACAAGAACGTAAGATAAACACAGTCAATACAAAGTAGAATGGCATTACCCAATATCCTGAAGATTAACGCTTGGTTACATAATATTTTGCGCAGGTTCAAAACATACATAAAGAACATGAGGTCTCTTAAGTTTAGAAAAAAAGTTGCTGCTGACAGACAATACTCTTATATTTACATATTCTATCCCGTTCATATACTTACATATACATTCTTACATGAACTTTTTTACAAAAAGAACCTAATTTTTTACTGAAGGCTTAAACACAAAAAAAATATTTTGACGAGAGCTATTTTTTAACATTTTGAAACGTTCTATTACTATAATTTGAAATCTGAAATTGCCGCCTCTGGACCCACTGTGCAATAAAAGAGTTTGAAGCTTCCCAAACCATAGAAATGTGATTTGAGTAGAGTCGTTTCAAGATTTCGTCTCCTTCTTAATTTTTGAATGCTTCATCAATCTCTAACTTAAAGATAAGTAGATTGCAAAATACTTTTAAGTAGTGCTAAATTGCATCGTCTTTTAAGCTGTGGAAATTTTTGCTTCTTATGAAATACTGCACACCACTATTTGTCTCTTAATATCTCATTTTGTACCTTCTAGATTCCTTACTAGTTTTAATGCACATGGGGAATTGCATGGTTCATAAAAAAATAATGAAATAGTAGCTTCAATGATGTTTTTAGACTTGCTCCAAGAATTTTTGTGCTTCATATCACAGCGTTCATTTAAATCCAATTTTTAGAGGTTCAATTACACGACACTTGTCATATCGAGACGAACTTCAACGTCCCAGATGTTCAACCTTGCAACTTCTTGCGAAGGCCTCCTTACAAGCCAATGGAATAATTGTATCTGTGGCTTCAAAGTTTGTCTCTAAGTGCGATATAAAACGTGTCGTGTAACTAAACATTAACATCAAAGTATTTGAGACTTGTTTTGAGGTGTAAACGCAATGCCACATATCTAATTCAAGTCTTTTGCGAGGTCATGGGCAAAAACCGAAAAATGTCATTGAAACCATGCTTAAAAACAAATGTTTAATAATGTTCTTTTAGACTTCGATATACAAAAGGCAGAACTGTTCTGAAACATTGGAAAAGTCTTATGGCAGACTCAGAAGCTATGGAGAAAGTACTAAATAGTGGACCCAAGAGCATCGATGGTAATTTGCTCGTGAGCCCAGAGCTTTTTGATAGGAGACATGTGGGCCCATGAATTTACCAGGATCTGTTTAGAGGGCCCCTTACTACGCAAAGTCAAATTTGGCGGGTCTTGCCTCAAAATCTCTCAAAACCTTGGTTCATATAAGGTTTAGGTTGGGATGGATCGAACGCGCTTTCGTCGACATTTCGGATTTGTCTGCGCCTAAAGAAACCGACTGCAGGCACACATACAACAAAATCAAACGGTTTTTTTTTTCTTTCCTAAAACCTCTGAAACATTTTTTCCGATATTTAAAGGGATAAGTATCCCCTTTTCAAACACATTGGGCAATACAAATTTTTAAATGAATGGTCATTTGAATAATTTTGCAACCATCTGACTGTAGTTTCAGTTTCGGTTAAGAGCCCTTTCAGTCTTTTACTAATCTTAGTTAATCAAATCGATCTGGTAACTTACGAATTAGAGATGCCCGGGAGTTTCTAGTGATCTCTTCAAAAATCGTATTGCTAGGGGATAAAACAAAAGAAAAGACTTGTTTGGCAAAGGTTGGCGGCTTGTGAGAATTTGGTTAAATCAAGGGTTTCCCATTTTACAAACCACCCTTACGACTTTAAATCTGTAAAATAAGTTGGCTCTCTGATTTGGACATTTTTGGCCAGGATTTTGTAAAAATATGCCAAATCTATTTTTTAGTTCTTGCATGTAACAATTATTTAGTACAATAAACAAACCTAGGCCGTATTTTTAAATTCCATCCTGAATTCAGTGGTCAGTGTTAGGGTTGTGAATCCCTGCTGCCCTAGATTTCAATCCTAGTTTTCTTCCAAGGACCAATTTCACATCAAGTATCAGAATAATTCTCCTTCTTTGGTTGTGGATTAACCTTAAAGTACATTTGAGAAAGATTGGAGAAGAAAATCGAACCTGGGACCTTTCAAAATGTAAGAAAGTCTGCTAATCATAATACACACAATGCCTCCTCCTTTTCCTTTCTAAAGAACATGGTTGGCTAAGTGTACTTGACGAAAAACACGGCTTGTTGGAATGTAACTTAATATAATTCGATTTCAAATTATTGCAAAATATTGAAGGGATACATAAATTTCTTAACACTTTTCCAGATCAACCCACTTTACAAGGATTGTCCAGATCTGCCAAAAGTAACTTGTTGGTACATCAAATATCATATACATCTTAATTGTATAAATTCTTTTTTTTTCTTTGTTTGTTTTACAAGGAATCCCATTCCTTGTAGCAGTGGTAAAAAATCCGCAACAAAAGTTTAGCAAAGATGAAGCCTCCTTTGGCATTTTCTTGAGAAGGATCATGGAGGAGAATCAAACCCAGAACCTCTCTCTCATTACTGCAAACAACTGAGTTAGCAAAGGCACCAAACCTCTCCCATTTTAAATACCAACTCAGTTGTTCCTCAAAAATTACCTCTAGAGGGCTAACAGAGAATTGTCACTCCCGTTCAGTTGGTGGAGATTTGTTTTGAACACACTTCATTGATCCCGCAGTAAGGGTATCAGGTGACTTGATTCATCATACATTGCTCTTGTTCGAACAAAACAGTTGAATGAGCAATTTTGCCACTGACTCCCTAAAAACGCAAGTTCAGGGTGTAAATCACGCAACTAAGCGTAGTCAATGTCAAACCCCATTGCACACACAGTGCAAGCTTGGTGACTCATGAATATTTTTGAAGTGTCGTTTTTCTGTTAGCCCTCTAATTACCTCTAGTATCTTTATCTTGTGATTAGACCAACCAAGAAACATCAAAAAAGCAAAAAAGTAATTTCGACTAATTAACAGGGTAGATTCAAATCTAATACATAACATTGACTTTGTCGGCATATTCAAGTGGAACTGTGTTTGTACCTCTGGTTCTTCGTGGTTATGGTGCATAATTGCATAATTGAGGTGGTCACAAGGGTGATCCCCTTTGGCCAGGATATTCATGAGCACCCACCTGACCTCCAAATGAAAATAGATGGTCTTTCCTCATTGGAACCCCCAACTGACTTTGCTCAAGACTAACGAGCTTTGACCATGGGTTCCTTGATTGTTTGGGATTGGAACAAAAGATGCAATCAAATTGAAAGCTAATTTTGTTTCATGAAGTCAATTGTTTTCCACGAGGAACTAAGTATTTAATCATCAGTTATTTTTATTCCTCTCGTTTGCTTAATAAGTAAACTTTTCAAAAGCATTTGTGTTTTGTGAAGGTGTTCAAAGCAAGCTTGGTCAAAAATGGAATTGAGATCCAACAAAAACTGTTTTTCAACATCTCTTTTTCAGCCTTACTTTTCATAAAGAATTTCTTTGACTTATTGCTTTTAGTTCACACACCAAAAAACATAATCTTGTTTTGAGCCGATATAAGTTAATACCTCTTTGCCTGATGAAATCTTGGGTTACTTGTTCCCGGGCATCAAAAACTGTCGATCCAATCAAGAGCTTATCGGTTTTAAGGATCTAAAAGGCAATCGCTTGTTATTGTCTTACCAATCGATCACATTGATGAGGTACAAATGTCTCCTGTCAATTAACTTCTCTTCAATAATAATTGTGTATGATACAACTCTTTCTTATGGAAATGGAAGCTTTAATGCAGCCAAGAAAGCAAGCTGGAAGTTGCAATTTATTTATTTTAATTTTTTTTAATGTTCCCTTTTATGCAAAAGTGGACATTGAAATACCATAAATGATTTTCTAATTAAAAATTGTGATAAAAATGTGCCACAAAAAATGGTAACCTGATTTCAAGAACCACTTTTTCGTTTCCTTTAAAGTAAGATATGCAAAAAAATGCGTAGAACACAAACCAACACATATTATTTCGTGTTAAATAGATTCTTACTTTTATTAAATTGATGCAATGCTTTTAAGGAATTGAATGAAATAAAAGATCTTACATTATAAAAATGTTCTGGAACATTTATTTTTCACGTACCTCGTTGGCCTTCAAAATAGGCCTCTGCAATTTCACTACAAAGCGTACGTAATCTTTAGGAATGATGTTGGGGATAAAGTTTTTTTTTTAACATAACGTTGATTTCTTTTAACAAAATTGCAATTATTTTTGCCATACACTGCATTCAATTTGATGAAAGTTGTAAATTAGTTGCCATTATGTTGGCACAAAAATGTCGCTTTTTAACTTGAAATGTGAAAACATGCCAACAAAATATCAGGATCGGTCTCAAATTTGTCAAATTAGTCCAAAGAATTGACACTAGAAGCTCTAGAAAAAAAATTGATCACTTTAATGACCTAAAACAGAACCCTCTTGTGCACTTGTAATCCCAAAATTACCTCAAAAACTATGTTAAGTGGTTGTGACAGTCGAAAATGAAAGCAAAAAAGCACCAAAAACTGGAATTAAAAACAGTCCTACTCACCTACGAGTGAAATAATTCATCAAATAACAAGCCAATTTTTTTGCCGAAACGTTCATAATGTTTGGCGAACCTAGATAGCCAGAAAACTTTGTATGAGCCATACGAGAAATATGTCGTAAAATGTTTCTGTGACAAGAATTATTTCATGATTTTTTTGTCGTGTAGACAAACCATAACAAACAATAAATGAGTGAATCACATTTTGTGATCGAATGTGCCAACCAAGTGATAAAATGTCATGGTTGTTTTTCTTGTTAATTGTACTTAGCATTGAAGTGAATGCAACGATAAATGATTCTTCCCACTCATATTTTGAGTTTTTCATTTTTGTGTTTCACGGCTAGTATATAACCAATAAGATCATTTTAGAACCATTCTAAAATTTATTGATACCCGCGTCGTTTGATATGCATGAGAACAACTGAACTCACAAAATTCATTTGAAAGTCTCAAAAACCTTAAATAGGTAGCAAATATGCACACCTTAACCTAGTTCACCTGAGCTAATTTTTAACTATGTTAAAAAATGTGAGTGGTGGTTCTGGAAAACTAAAAATATTTGTTTTCATCCACCAACTTTTCTATTTTCTAGCTCCGGAGAAAGAAATCGTTGGACGATGATCTCGCACGTCTTCACCTCCAAAGTTGATTCCCTCCATGATGGAAAGAAAATACCCAAAATGAAGAATTAGTCGATGAGAAATAAATCCGTTAAAAATACAAATCTACACACGTGTTTTTTTTTCTTTTTGAGAAATCATGACTCCAGCAAGATTTTCCCATTCAAACCAAACGTCAATGAGGAACCAATATCACGGAAAGACAACTAATCCCCACATTTTTATGGCTAAATGGTCCTCAAGAAGACTCATGAATGGAAGCTAAAGAAGACGTGTTCCCTTTGTTTGTCTCGCGTTGTTCCAATCCGAGCTTCAGGGTCCTCCTTTGGTCCTCTCTTGGCTCTCTGTCCGTTCTTTCTCCGTTGAAGCACGGGCTTGGTTCCATATTTAATGGCACACGTTCGAGGTCCCGTTCTTCATTTGGGATCGGTTAGCGAAGGCATCCAGAATCGAGTAAGTGAGCGTTTATTCGAATATTGATCTTCTTGGTTGAAAGTAAGTTAGGTATTTGATTCTTAAATGGCAATATGGGTTCAGTGGTGTGGAAGCTTTTTATAATATCTTTAGGTTGTACATTAGGTGAAATTGCGGCGTAAAAGAATACCAAGGGAAATTATTTTTTTTTTCTTTTATGTTTGGGTCTTCAAGCAAATATTTTGATGAAAGCAAGAATACTGATAAACTTCCTTGTTCTTAATTGAAAAAATAAAACAAGGTTGCTTTGATGACCAGGAAATCCAGGACAAGCAAATGAAAAAAGTCAAAAATCATTTTACTTCCCTAATTGTAATGTCAATTTTCTATTGATTCGGTCATCGATAATGTTTTTCTTGTAAAATGAGGGAATTAGCTTGAGACAATAAGGAGAACAGTTATGGTTCTTCTTGAATGTTTACTGGCCTTAGTCAAGGCAAGACAACAAATTTGGCTCTATAATGCTATTAAGTTCGATTTTAGACCACATCACTTGTTCCATAGCGGCTGATTTGTGTGATTGTGAAACGACTATTAATTCCTTTAAGCGTGAACTCGGGCATTTAGTTGTATTTTACAAGATGGTTTATAACTAACGTCTCCTACATTATAGTGGTAGTTCATGACAGAACAAGATGTAATAGCAACTTTTTGGTGATATAGTGGTATTTGCCTTAGGCTTTGTTCAGTTCATCTAAGCCAGGGGTAGGCAACCGGTGGGCCGCGGCCCACATGTGGCCCCAAGGGTGGTCTTTGGCGGACCCAGGAGCTATGGGGAAAGTCCAAAATAGTGGGCTCGCAAGACATCCAGAGTACTGTACTCGTGGGCCCAAAGCTCTTTGATCGTTAATTTGTGGGCCCCTGAATCTACCAACGTCTGTTTGGTGGGCCCCTGACATATTGTAAACAAATTTGTGGGCCCTGACGCAAAAGTGGTTGCCGACCCCTGATCTAAGCAATTCAGTCACATTTAGGCTAGAGGGCTAACAGAGAAATGACACTCGCGATATATTCGTGAGTCACTAAGCTTGCACTGTGTGTGTGCAATGGGATTTGACGTTGAACACACTAAGTTATGCAATTCATAACCCGAACTTGCGTTTTTAGGGAGTCAGTGGCAAAATTGCTCAGTCAACTGTTTTGGTCAAACAAGAGCAATGTATGATGAATCAAGTCACTTGACACCCTTGCTACTGGATCAATGAAGTGTGTTCAAAACAAATCTCCACTGACTGTACTGGAGTGATATTTCTCTGTTAGCCCTCTAATTTAGGCTTGGTAATGTGCGGTCAAAGCTTGGATGATTATTAAGAGTAGAGCGTGCGTAATTTGAGTTGAAACTTTTTTGGGATCTTGATTCGCAATTCGGAGGGCTACCACCGGATTTTTGGATGATAACTAAATTTCTGAGTACCTCTTCTGGAGTCATAAAAAATCTGAAGAATGGCTTTCTACAATG
>CM021312.1:2380406-2394872 GCA_010645155.1 Tigriopus japonicus | reverse complement strand
ATAGCCCTCTTCCATTCACAAAACTGGACGCAAGCACGACCGACCCTTGGTCAACTTTGGGATAAGTTGATTACCAATTACTCTTACGCTTCCAACTTTTATCAGCTTGAACCTAGCTTGTAATGTGGAAAAATTAGATAGTGCGTTTCAAAAAAGTGATCAAACAATTAATCAAATAATTAGAGCACATCTAGATTGGTGTCAATTACTTTCAAAATGAAAATGAATTCCAGTTTCACTGGCTTCAATTCATTAGATTTAATCAAGGAATCAAGAAATTACAATTTCTCTAATGCAAACTGAATTTAAAAACAAAACTTTTAATTTTTTTTCCAAAACATTTGATTTAATGTCAAGTACATTATTTTCCATTTCGAAAATGTTTTGCGCAATAAATGGATGGAGTGAATAGATTCGAGCCCAAGTTTTCTTATAAATTTGTTGTGTAACCAAACTATAATTCATTTGTTACTTTGCAACTAATTACTTTGATTTCAAGTATAATTAATTACAAGTGCATAAAATATTACACTTAAGTTGGTCCCAACATAGGAGCTAATCTTAAAACCTGAAAAAAATTGGTATTAAATTGGTGTTCAAATTCTATCTTGCTCATGAATGAATTTGGAGAGTTTACTATTTCCCTAAGTCTAAATATTTAAAAAAAATCATCAATTCTTTCACTATTTCCATAACAAACAGAATGATGTTCACTAATGAATGGGCCAAAGAAAAACTTCCCAACTTGTTCCAAATCTCACTTGTGGGCGTTTCACATTGTGTTGGATGCACTCATATTGGCCATTAAAAACCAAAAGTTTGAGTAAGCCATGTTGCACCACGATAAAGATATCACAAGCTGGGATATTGATAAAGTTGTGGCATCCCAAACTTTCAGTCGTCAATTTTTGGAGCCTTGGAACGACGTTATTTAAAGAAGAGTGCTCTCTAATCCACTCTTATAGAGAGCACTATCAATGAACTTTTATTTACCGCAGTATCAGGTCTTTGATGACTATGGACGTTGTCTAATATTGATGCGTCTAAAAATGTTTATCGGCCAAGTGTTGCCACATTAAAGTAAGTTTAGTATTTTGGGTCAAAAAGCGTAACACAATGCGATTTCCACAAAAAAAGAGACGTAAGCTACTAAGTAAAAACGGCGACACTTTTTATTTGGTTGCCTCACCATTCTCTTACGAACTTTGCCCAGTTGTAGCCTTAAAGGAAGATAAAAAAGGCCATTTTTATCATTTACCCTGGCTTGTATTCTGCAGGAACTACCGAAAAGTTGCTTAAACAGCAAATATTTCCGAAGAATATTGCAAACACTTCACCTTCTAATTGGTAGGGTAAAGCCAATTCACGCGATTTAATTTTGGTAATTTTTATGTCAAGCCGACTTTTTCAATCAGAATTTGTTATGAAACGCAAAGAGCAAAAACCAATAATGACTTAAAACATGAAATTTGAAACTAATATGTAGGGTTTTTGTTGGTGGTATTCCAAAATAGTCAATATGATTTTTGTGCTTTCCATATGATATTATTAGGGCTGCCAATAAATTGAAGCAAATGACCAAAAACTGTCGAAAGAAAATAGCCGAATTCTCAAAAAATAACAAATAAACATAAAACCGGCAAATTGTTTCAAAATTTGGGCCACTTTTTGGTGGAAGGTGACCGACCATTTTAGCATTGTGTTAAAATCACAAATATTTTGATAAAAATAATGAATATTGTTGTTATGGTTCAGCTCTTATATTTCACGTATCTTTAAAACAGTTAGCATTGAGACAAGAGTTTTATTGGCACGACTACTTTTGACTTCAAATAAAAAGTGTTTTGATAGGGTATTAAATAACAAATATACCCGTTCTCAGACTCTATTTTTCACGAATCAGTACAATTATTTTTTCTTTTAGGAATCATCCCATTGGATCCCTTGTGCGCCCTCACCTTTCCAAGACATGAGGGGCTGCTCCCCTCTGTATGTGCTGGTTGTGGTCATCCTGAATCAAGTGGCTGATGGAAGGCACCTGGAGTACGCCAGGCCCATGACCAATGCTCCTATGGTTAACAAGGCAGGAGGGATCAACAAATTTCTCGAACCAAAGACCCTACCACTTCAAATGGCTTTCAATCGGCAAGCCCTGGCCCATCCCAGGTAACGAAAACCACAGCACATAAGGCCGCATGTTAACGCACTTAATTCTAAGCAAGTTGATATCAAAATCAAGTCAGATTAACTGGCCTCGAGTATATACTTGCGAGAACTCTTGTGTTTGAAACGCAGCAGCTGGGGAGAGTATATGCTCGACGAATCTTAATTCGACTTGATTTTGGTGAACACTCGCTTTTGAATTAAGTGCGTTAACATGCGGCCTTATAATCTTTAGGGCAAAATTTCTTATTTCCAGTAGAAGTAAATAAGTTACATTCTTCTACAATAAAGGTTGTGAACAATTCCAAATCTAGTGAAATCTAGCCCTTTTATCCTCATATCTGTGCTGGTCAGCTAGGCCGAAGTGCAGAGGAACAGTAGGGTAGCCAAAATGAGAAGATAAGCAAGTACTGGGTGGGGTGTTTTGTTAAACCTGGTCAAGAAATAAGTGCGTATAAATCACTAAAGACAGTTACGTCAAGTGACTTTACTTAAAGCTAATGTTCTGGTTAGGATAATTTACTTTTGCATACTTAAGCTGACAATTGTAAAATGATTATCAATATGTGACCAATATGTGATAGACTTTGAGCTTTTACCTCCCTTTTGTTTGTCTCCACTTATGGGGAGAAAATTGTTACACCGATACATTTAGTTCACATTCTCTATTGAAACTTTGCAAATGTCGGGTAAACAACGTATTTTAAAGTTTAGCTCAATTAAACAGCTGGTTGAAAAGTCATGCTCTCTAAAAGCTCATTGCATTACCCTTAAGAAGATGAATGTGCTAGCCCTCTTTAGAAGTTTTGGGTCAAACATGTTTTAGCCCACTTCAGCACAGGTTTGAGAAAGCAGAACCTCAACAATATGTACACTTCTCAAACAAGTTTTTTTCCTGATTCAGTGCCATCTTTTGGTCAAATTTGGCTTCTACATTTGTTTATATAGCCTTAGTCAAGAAGCACTTGACTCATGGAGTAGGAGGCTAGCAATGAGAATATTGATTTCCAGTAAGAGCAATTCAATTACGTTTGTCTGCAAATGAGATCTTCCATATGTTGACAAGAATACGTATTTCAATTTTCAGCTCAATCGAACGCCGGAGACAAAAGTTATGCTCACTCAAAGTTCAGTGCAAATCCTACCGAGATTGAATGAACGAGCCCTTTTGTGGTAATCGTTTTACCACAAAAGAGCGAGTTCATTTATTCTATGCTCTCTTCAGTACATAAGTTTGAGAAGGCATAACTTTTCACTCTGGCATTCGATTGGGCTGAAATTTGAAAAACGTGTTCTTCTCAATGCAAGCCAGGTCTCATTTGCAGAAGAACGCAAAAGGTTTGTTTTTGCTGGAAATTAGAATTCTCATTGCTAGCCTCCCACTCCATGATTTCCGTGCTTCTTGCCTTAGTTTGACTTTAAACGTTGACGAAAGACGGGCATTTCTTGGCAAACTTCGAAATCACGGAACACACTTTTACTTGTAAGGAAGTTGCCAAAATACGTTTCGAAATCATAGTTCGTCGCCTCGAACTTCATTGAAAAATGCAAATATGGATGGCCCTTTACCAATGTCATCTTGATTTTTTTTAAAGAGATTGACTAGGACACTAATCGTTCTCAGTTCTGTATTTACACCCTCATCAAAAAAAAAGTCTTTTCCCTCTGGGCTTAGAATAAATTTTTAAAGTGTGCAACTTTTAATTTTCAAAATTCAAAATTCAATTTAGACTACGATAACAGATTATGTTATTCAAATTAAACTTGCAACTTGTAACAAATCACAAAAAAGTTCTAAGCATTCTGTTTTCTCTGGGTTCCTTTTAAAATATTCTTCTCCATGTTAATTACTTCTGTCTTTGGTTGGCAAGCATTTTGTACCATTTAAGTCTGCAGTCTGATCTTTGATGTACCAAACCTTAAAGTAACAAAAGAAATCCAGTTTTTAGTTATGCCAGTTATTGATTTCTCATCTAACCGTCTTTTGAAAAATGTGCCTCGAGCGAGCGAGAAAAGTCTTCTAATCCAGTCGTCAAAAAGTTTTCTGTCAGTTAAAAGATCAATCCACAGTTTCATACAATCTCCATGCAAATGAAGAAAGAGAACGTCAATCAATACTCAAAAAAGGGTAAACTTTGTCATCTCAAAAAGTCTTTCTTTGATGATGCACAATTTTTACAAGATTTTAACAGAAACGCTTTCGTTGACTCTTTTATGATCATTGCATGAACAGGCCGACCTTTAACCTTTCCTAACCTTTTTATAACCCTTCACGTAAACGCTCTTCATCGAGGATCTTGCTCTACGTTTTAAATTATCTTGAAATCTACGTCTTCCAAATCATTAAATTACTCGCACTCTGATTATATCTGATTTTCCCGGGTAATATCCGAATCTTGTTTTCAAACGTTCGTTTAGAAATGTTCGACAAGACACGAAATAAATAAATCTTAATATAATTTTATCGGTTATTTAACATATAATAACATAACATGAGAACTAGTTAATTTACAAGGTAACCCATATTTTTACCTTCGACGTTGCTTCAAAAAGATAACGAGGGCAGAAGACATAGAGGCATTCAAACATTATTTTTAGGATCCATGTTTATTTAATATTCTCGTCAGGAATGACTCAAGAACGAATATTGATGTAAAGGCAAGCTTATAGATTAGGTCAGTAATTCAATTTTGTACAACCCAATAGATATTGATTTTGTCTAAAGATATTGAGAATGTGCTTGCTTTATTTCATTACATATTGTGCATTATTTTTTTTATATTTAACTACCTTTTTACTTAGTTCTTCCACTGCCTTAAGGAAAGAGAAAATAAAGGTTCGCTTTTCCTCTTTAGTAATAATGGTGCTACTTGTTCTTTTGGAAAAACATATACTAGTTCTTGCGTCAATAATTCAAATCATACCGTTTCCAAAACATCAGCCAACAACCATTGTCTCCAGGAATAGTGTCCTCCTTTTTGACAATTTCATTGTGACGTCACACAATTTCAAATTTTATTGAGTCAACTTATCAAACTTCATCAAAGCACTCTTGCAAATGAGCGAAGTAATCTTGATGTTTATTGGTGCTTTGTAAAAACAAGGTTGTCCGGATGCAAAATAGAAACATCCTGTCCATTTCCCAATGTTTATGGGCTCCCATTAAGAACCGATGTTCCCTTTCTAATTACAAACTACAAACTTTGCAAGCGCAACATGGAGTCAAACTTGAACAAAAAAGTGAAAAATTAAGTCTCGTCTCGCTTAGGCTACTAATAGACGTACGGAAATGAAATTCATTCATCGTTTGGAACGAGAAGCGCCAACTTCTAAAACTGTCTCTATCTAGTTACTGAATGTTGGAAAGAGTCCTGAAATTCACTTTCGTCTGATGGACTTGTCACATCTCAGATGGATGTCAGCTTATCATCCTTGGCGCACACTATTGGATGGATAAAAAGTCATCCAAACTTAAATGCGGAACATGTCAATTCACTTCTAGTTCCAACAGAGCAAACCCGTTTCAAACTTACAAATACTTCTTTCTCCACTTTTTAATGAGCCTAAGTAGACAAGTGTCAGCTGTCACGTGGGAGAGTTATGAATTAGGTGGAACTTTAGATTAGTGATGGGCGAAAATATTGGTCTTGCATTTAGCCTAAGGAATCGGGAAACAAATTTACATTTTGTTACATTTTTGAAAGTTGAGTGGGAATATTTTTACTGCAGAGCAAAAAGTACATTAAGTTCATGGATTCAGGCACTAATCTCTAAACAAGCATATTATCACAACATATGTACAATACTTTAAGATTTGATTTTAAATTACCTAAAGCTGAATGGTACTACTGGCTCCTTCAGAAAATTAAGAGACGCCGCAACTTTGCCAGTTTTCCAAATATTTTAACCTCTTTCTTGACTTCAACGAAAAACAAGATTTTCCACATCTCAAGGGCTTTACACAATTCTTTTTTTTTTAATTCAGCACACCTTGCTTGAATGCCTTATCATGTTCTCACAATAAACCACTCACAATCGGAGCAACTGATGTTTGGGAAGCTAAGTTGAGCTTCAATATAGAGAGGTGATGGATTTTATCAAATTTTTAGGAGCTAACATCCTCTAATTTCAATTCGCTTCTCTAATCTTTTTCGGATTTTCACATTGCGATGGAAGTCATCCTTTGACATCAACTTTATGTACCCCTCCAGTGTTTTCTGAAGCTCCAAATTAGAGCATGATTTGTTGTGAACAATTCCAAATTTAGTGGAATCTAGCCCTTTTATCCTCCTATCTATGCAAGGCAGCTAGGCCAAAGAGCAAAGGAAAAGAAGGGTAGCCAAAATGAGAAGATAACCAAGTGTTCAGTAGAGGGGTTTGTTGAAACCTTATCAAGATATGGAGGCATATAAATGTCTATTGACAGGGACAATAAGTTACTTTACTAGAAGCAAAAATGTTGGTTATAATAATGTACTTTTGCATACTTAACATGACAATTGTCAAATAAGTAACGATATCTGACTGAAATTTAGTCTTTACCACCCTTTTGTTTTGTCTACACTTGTGAGTAAAATTGCTCCACCGATATAGTTAGTTAACATCACTTTACTACATTGAGCATATGAAAGAGGATTGCTCCATTTTACCAAAACCTTTAACATATAGAGCGTATTTGCACCCTGACGCAAGTTCCTGCAGCGTCTTGTTTCAAAAGTTTGCCACCTGATCATAGTTATGGTTAATTTTTGTTCACACACTCGCATTTCTAATTTACAACCTTGAAATTTCTATGCTGTCCAACCAGTGAATAAGATTTGATACCTGATCATTGTCACTAAATTGTTCACAATCTGAATGCTCTTTCGTGTACGGATTTTTGATATGTTCAAGGGTCAAGCACCCTCTTCGTTTTTTGATGGACACAAGGCCTGGTTGAAACTGTTTGTTCCTGTCAAAAATCAGTTCGTTGTCTTCTCTTTTTTTTGTCAGTTTATTTTCATAAGTTCACTGCCCAAGTTGCCAGCAAGACCATATTCTTTACCAGACCATATGCCTAACTTGCCACATCATTTCTATTTTTCATACTGCCGTTTAGCCAAACATGCAGAGCTTGCTTTCAAAAGTGAAACGTTGGCTTTAAAGTGAGCTATTCTAGTTATTTCTTTCAAAAAAGTCAAATTGTCTGGAACATGTAGGAGCTGATTCTCTAAACGCATTTTAGGTAGGATTAGACAAATATTTAAATACTTTTCTTGATCAACCCACAATTCAAGTTGTACAGATCTGCCCACAGTAACTCGGCGGCAGAAAAATATCATATAACTGTTAAAAGTATGCACTAACGTTAATGATTAACTTTCTTCACCTTGTAACGTTGTTACCTTGTAACGTTAATCAACAAATCCGCAACTCAACCATAAAAAACCATTTGATTTGCCATTTTTCATGGATTCCACGATTCCTTCCTTCCATAGGATGCCATACCAAGAGATGATTCACCACCCAATGGCCAGACGATCCTCAGCAGTCCGCCAATTCAACATTGAAGATGAGCAATACCTTATGGAGGCCCTACTAGAGGGTTTGGAATTTGAACGACAGCTCAAGAACATGCTTGAACCGGGGTACGTTTTTGTGTT
This sequence comes from Tigriopus japonicus, assembly GCA_010645155.1. Lineage (NCBI taxonomy): Eukaryota > Metazoa > Arthropoda > Copepoda > Harpacticoida > Harpacticidae > Tigriopus > Tigriopus japonicus. The sequence continues at coordinate 2,387,067 of CM021312.1, read as the reverse complement.
AGGTATTCAAAGGGTCGGCAATCATGGGGCCGCGACCCAAGTGGGGACCAAAATGACGCTTGGAGGGCTTTGAACCTTTTGGAAGTTATTATGTGTTGGGTCTTTTTTTAATATCATGAGCTTTGTGCACCATCAGTTAGATGGAACCTTGATACTTCCGGCTTAAGCTTTATAGATTTAACTTCAAACCACTTGCCTACCCTTGGTTTCCCTTCATACAGTATACAATCATAGCTGAAAATAAGCAAAGAATGGGGTTAAACATACTAGTACACCTCTCTGACAGCGTCTCATAAATGATACAAATAAAACTTTTTCTTCTTTTCCTATTCCACAGTGCCTAGTGTAACAGTGTGGTAAAGCCCTTTCCTGAATGTGGGGAGATTGTGGGTTTGCGTCATACTGAGGGGACTGGTATTTTTTTAATAATCTTCTAACAAATTTATTGAGGATATATTTTGGTTCTTTTTTCATAATTCGGTCAGGTTAGGTTTCAGTGAAGTTAGGCCTTAGATTAGGCAAGAAAAGGTTTAAATTATATTAGATTTGGTTTGAATTAGGTTACAAATGTAATGCGTCACCTTATTTTTGGAGTGATTTATTGTTTAATGGGAGCGATTACCGTATCATATTATGGACCTGCTACCGTTAGCAGTCTAGGCTAGCCAAAAAAGTCTCAGTTTTCAAGGGTCAGATTTTAGGATTTTAAAGAACACTAACATTCGCTTCACCTAGATGGCTCTTACATAATTTAGCATGCCCTTAACACATCCTACTAGGGTGCCCTCTCTTGTTCTCAAAATGAAAAACTCTGCCGCCAGAGCAAGCCTTCTGAAGGAAGCAAAATTGAGCTTCAATCAAAGAGAAAAATGACAATCAGCGCCATCTTGAGATAGAAACACTTGTGGGTGCTTCTGGTAAATATTTAGCCTCAATTTGTGATTACTCAGTGTGACTTTATATTTTTTGAACACATGAATATCGTTGCTGAGCTCTAAAAGACTCGAAATATGAAGAGAAATCCATTTTAAGATGGAAGCTGCAATTTTGGTAACAAATCAAAGTTGAGGATAGATCTGAGATCAAGAGATTTTGCCCCTGTTTTGGCTCCATCTAGTGGCAACTTTTGTAACCTTCGATTAACATTCTTCATTGCAAAGTAATTTGAAAACAGATGGAGGAATTGGAAGCCTTAAATGAAACTAATTGTTTGTTTTTTGGTTTAGTTGCCCCAGGAACCAATCTCCTCTGGCCATCTTATTATGCAATGTCGACAATTCCTGATTCACAAGTTCGGAAGAACCTCCATTTAAATAGCGAAAATTTAGAAAAAGGAACAAAGCATATTTTTGCAAAAAAATGTCAAAAAATGCTATTCTTATTTCAAGTTGTGCAATTACCAGACCTAAATCTTCGTTTTAGCTACCTTTCACGCTCATCAGAAACATATTTCTTCCGAACTTTTTTTCCCGCCAAAAATGATGACATCACTTGTAATTCCTGCTATTATCGTGATCATCAGGGCTGAAGAAAATGGTACTACCAGTTTTTAGCACGCGGCCTGTTTAGGTCGCGAACTCTCGTTGCCGAAAATTTAGAGAAGCGAACTCATAACGCCTGTTTTTTCTTAAAGCACAAATTCTTGGCGCTAATTCTAGACACAGGGTTAAATTTTAGTTCCGAAAAGTTATCGTTTAAAAATATCTGTCACAACACAATTTTCTTGTTCCACGATTTGTTTTGCTAAATATGATGCCCATTCCGAAACTGATCAACTGACAGACTACTTCCCTATCTTGAATGGACTATAGAGTGCTTTAAGCGCAACCAGTGAAATGGAAAACACGTGCAACCTTTGAGCTTTAATACGCAAAAATTTTGTTCTTACGTGTCCAATATACATTGAGAAGTTCGAAAATATGTCAAACGTTTGTGTCAGGGTGCAATATTCATATTCAACACCGACTAATTAATTCCAGACCTTCCACACAATCACATAATTACCAGAAATTACATAATATGTCCAATGATAAAAAATATCGCAATAAACATTATCATTATTATTATTAAAATATTTTGAGCTATATTACTAAGGTGACCTCTCAGTCTTATGTACTGTGACCTCCCAGTCATCTGCTCGTTAAAGGACCCAATGTTGTCTAAATACACTATCCCTGAATCAATTCAATGATACATTGCCAAAAACTGATCGCAAAAATCTTTATAACGAAAATAATTCCAAAGAATAGCACATTTTGTTCTATTTTATTGTGCCAGCAATTGCACAAAAAGAGATTACCACTTTAAGAAGTCGCGTGCTAAAAAATCGTGACTCTGAAAAGACGTGGCGATAAAAATTCGGCGACGAAAGTTTGCGGTCTAAGAAATACCTCGTTTGAAGTTCGCTACCCCGAAGAAAATAGGTCTTTCAGTTGTCAAGCAGAAAATGTCAGCAAAAAGCTGATTTTACAACTTGAAGACTCTGGAAATTTTGCTTGACTCCAAAGCAACCTATTTTCTTCCGCCCTAATAGTTATGAGTCGCGGTCAGAACGCCATACCATTAACGCCCATATGAATATAGACGTACTCAATATCAGAATATCTTTTTTTTGTAAGTTCTTTGCAACATGTATTTTTGCCTTTTTCCATGCAAATAATTATTGAGACTGGTATTTAGACTTTTAAATGACCAATAATGATAATGATAATCTCCAGGAATTCATATTGGGTCAAAAACTTTCTATCAAAAAAGAGCGAATCAAATGAGAGCCAGATCAGAGGAAGTGTGATAAATTGAAAGATGAAAAAGCGGTTGAACAGCTTGCATTCAATTGATCTAAAATCTATCCATGATCAATCAAGTCAGTGAACCATGAATGCAGGGCTCATAAAGACCCTTAGATCAAGGATTTTTTATAAAAGCAACTTTCAGACCTTCAGAAAATGGTGCCAAACATCATTGGAGAGGTTAGTTCTTCAAAAGTTGTGCAAGCGCATATTCTTGAATCTTTGTCTTTTTCCTTGAAGAAACATATGAAGACTTGTGAATTTTTTTTTCCAAAAAGACTCTCTAAAATCAATCTTCATTGCCCCTAAAATGTCACGCTCTCTTTTGCTTTGGCTGTTTTTATGTGGCACTATTTTGATTGGCCTTATTTTATGCACACTCATTTGTGATCCCCACTTTTGCCATGTGGTGCCATCTTTAGTGATTTTCTGGGGTAGCTTATGGGAGTCAGAAATCAATGGATTTCTGACGGACATTCATTGACAAATTTTGGGTTGGGACACATTTCAATACTTCTAACTCAAAAAAACATGTGGCATCACTGCCTCGTAAATACAGACAAATCACTAGACCTTTCGTGTTGCGCTCCAAATGGCATCAAAACTAGCTCGCTAAATAAACCCATTGAAAGGTTCTCACCGCAACCGTGCAAAACTAATGGAATCACAACCACAAATCTCTGGATGAAAGTTGGAAGTGTCAAATCCTGAGGTTTTAGGAAGGGAGTTGTTAAAGTGAGAATTAGAAAACTTCCGCCTTTGAACATGAATGCTTTCAGATAATTGGCATCCTGGTTTTTCAACCATTGGACCCCACAAAATGTCAGCGTAAACCCTCCGTCGCCAGCGCCTCTTGAAGTCAGACTCGTGTATGGTTGCCAGATGGGGATTTTCAATGCCACTTTTTGGCACTATTTTGCTAAATGACAATTTTATATCAGTGGCTTCGTTTTACTAAAATGTCACAAGTGTTGGTAGGATAATGTCACTGGAAAATAATTGCTATTTCGCCAAAATGTTGGGCAAAAAGTTCGATTTGGCAACTCTGCCTAAATAAGACCCCAGGAGGTGATGGCGGCAGAGGGGTTACGTTGAAATATTGTGGGGCTCAGTAGATAGAATTCAAGTTGGCAATAGTATGGATGAAAACACTCATACCCAACAGCCTCTTCAAGTTTAAGTTGTGGTCATCTAGTGGTTTAAATAAAACGTTGATTCATGCCAACAATTAGTACCACTTTAATCAAATACATATGTTTTAGAAGTTCATCAAAAATAATTGAAAATGTCATTATGTTTAACAAAAATAAAACGTTAAATTACAAGCACATCATAGTATGTCTTCAATTTCAATGACCTTCAAGGCTGAGTATTAAAATGATTGTTAAAATAAGTTATTTTATAGTAATATTTTGTTATGAACTATAATTTACTGTTAGTGTGAAAAGACTCTTGACTAAGAATAAAGTGATTTTTAAATTATGTTTCTGCTGGCTATCAATTTTCATAAAACCAGCTTTTATGATTCATCACAGATTTATGAGCCATCAAATTGAACAGTGGGCTTACAATTGCTCAATTTGAATAGAAATAAAATCATATAATATGAAGTGAAAAACAAAACCTTCTGTGATTTCTAGATGAACCCAGGGTTTTGCGCATTCCGTCAACCAGATGTCGTCTCCATTGATTTTGAAGGTCCGTCAGTAATGCACAAGTGGGGTTAGGAACTTTAGACAAATAAACTGATTTGTCTTTTTCGTTTTTAATCGTCTTTTTAACATTTATTCGTCGCAAAAAAATTATTCGACTAAATTGTATCTTGCTCTTCTTTTTTCGTCTTAAAGAGGTATGTAATTGTCTCTTTTCGTCTAATCAGTCAAAGAAATCGAATTTTGCTTGGATTTCATTATCTTTGCTCATTGTTTACAAATTTTCAGATTTTATATTCTTTAAATCACTGTTTTGCCTCAGAGAACCATTCTCACTTCCATTTTTGCACTACGATCTGCACTAGAATCCTAATTTGTAAAACTGCCTGTTTTACAGTGTAGATTTAGGTTGAATAGCTATCTGGCTAGATCTGATTTTATCTTAATTAACCCCACAAATCGTTAGCACAAGTTTTGGATGGATAATGTCACGGTAGAAAAAATGTTGTTATTTCTCCAAAATCCTGGGTAAAACATTCCGATCAAACAATCTTGCTAAAAGAAGACCACAAGTGGTGCTGGCGGCGGAGGGTTAGTTGTGAAAGAATGTTTGATTAAGAGTGATTTAAAAACGACTTCTCTGGCTCAAAAAAACACCGTGTCATCCTAATCAAATATTCTTTCAGTTATGATTCTGTTTCAGCAAAACATATTTGACCTAGTTTCCAAAACCTCGATGTTTGCATTTTCAGACCAATCAAAACAATCAAAGCTCTTTTAGCGCTTTGTCAGAGGTGACAATTCGGTAGTGCAGGTTCAGGCTTTGCTTGTTGAATGAACGTTCATGGTACCGTATTTTCCAAATTGAAAATGCATTTTAGATCATCCTTTTGTCCTTGCTACGCTTTAAAACATTCAAAATATTTTGCACCCAAGTACAAAAATGAAGTAATCCCGTTCAATTTTTTCACAACCGAATCGCAATGGAGCAATCTCTGGAAAAACTTTAAGGTTCTTTGGCAACACTCTACTTATTAGGCAGGATATTCCCCTTGGATCCGTGTTTTTTTATTCATTTATTGATGCTGTATGCCTTGTAGTATTTATGGAGGAGGTGGCCTAAAGCTCTTTATCAACAAGATCCACAAGCCCTCGTATATTCCTTTCGTTTTTCTCCGTTCGATACCCCTTTTTATGTTACAAGTCAGGATTCACGCTTCATGAAGGCTCGGTACACTTCCTTAATATAGAAGGAACATGCACAGCCCCAGGAATTCGAGCTTGAGTGTTCCAATGAATGAACATGAACACTCAATCTGATTTGCCTTCGTTGTGAGAGGTTCCAGGGTTACCCACTCGATCCATTCAATCAATACCCTTACAGATCAAACCATCGATCACGTAGTTTCCTACACTGACTATAACTTGAGATCTCGGAGAATTGTCACTCGGAAATAAAAACATGTGTGTGTTCATATTTGAACACATTTAGTTCTGTGACTCCAAACCAAAACATGTGATTTTCAGGCAACGGGTTAGGATGGTTGGGCAAATGCAGCTGGGGATTTCGAGAGCCAATTTGGCTAGAGATGTGTCGGACCTCAGATTCATCCTTCAACAAAATAGATGAAGATTGTTAACAAATTCCGAGCTTAATATACACTGTTTTGTTCTCAGGAAGCTAAACAATAACATTTTTCTTACATAAAATTCAGATTTTAAAGCACCCAAAACCAAGTTCTGACCGATCCCTGGTTATTTTGGCTCTTCAGTTCCAAGCTGAATTCGTTGGGCTGCACTTGTTCATTGACCTCTGCCTTTGTTTTAGCTTTTTATAGAGAAATTACAAGAAAATGTCTGAAAACCACCTTGCTCTACGCAAGATTTTCAAGAGAAAAAAATTAGTATGATTGGAAAAATGTTACTAAGTGACCTATTGATATGGCTAAAGTGCGGGAACATTTGAAATGTGTGACCAGGTAAACCTTGATGGTAATCGATTTTGCTCAAAAGCCTACTAATGCAGTGATACATATAACATAGTATAACCATTCAGGTTGTGCATATTTATATCTAGGACACAAATCTCTGTTCATTAATGAGGTTTTTTGAAAAGTGGGTCACTTTTTACCTTCTTCAATGGTTACTTTCATGACCTAAACGAAGGTCTCTCTGGGTGAAGAAGACTTGGACTTAATATGAAATTGTAATTATGTTATT
>CM021312.1:2279961-2349391 GCA_010645155.1 Tigriopus japonicus | reverse complement strand
TTTTCTAACCATTTCTCGCCCGAGTTCATTGTAGAAAGGTTCTGTTAGTTAAAGCATTGATTTTCCTGTAGTGGGAGGTTAGCGATGAGAATTTTGATTTCTAGTAAAACAACCTTGAATTCCGACCTCTGGAAACTCAAAAGGGACTTCTTAATATTGAAACAGCTCACTGCCACCTAGCAAGCCTTAAATCGATAACGTTCTTTTGAAAATTATACTTGGCTTGTGTTAAGTACATTATGCATCTTAAATTTTAGCCCGATCGAAAGCCGTAATCAAAATCTATGCTCTCTTAAAATTCAGTGAAAATCCTACTGAGAATGAAAATGATTTAGCTTGTTCTCTTCTGAAAATTGTTTTAACACTATGCCACTAAAAACACAAGATTCTCATGTTTTGAATCCCCTCAATGTTTTTCCAATTGAACCAACAAAGCCTAGAATAACCTAACATAATAAGATCATTCTCATTTATCAAAAATTATCAAAACCAGAGTTTGTGAACTCAAAAAGGGCCCTTCAAAATATCTAACTTCAAAATGCGCCAACTAAGTATTTTCAAATTTAGGCATTTTCATGGAAACAATTTTCGATCTCGGTTTGATCTCGTTTTAGGTACCAAAAGATTGGGTCTCAGTTCTGAGCGGAAATTTTGGGTCGGGGTGCAAAAAGAACATTTTCGGCCACATCTTTCTTTCAGTAGGCTCAGAAAAAAAGAAAAATCAATAGAAAAGGGTTGTTTGGTTATTACGAGGAATTTCTTCACTTGTTCTGGTATTAATCTCTTGATAAAGCTTAAAAAAATAATCTACCAATTATCAGCTAACATAAATTGCGAAATAGTCTGTCGCAATAAAAACATTCAAAGTAAAAGGTGGAACTAATTTTTGTCTAAAACTAATTCTGATTACGTAGACTACACACATTCCAATGACATTAATATAAGATTGGCTTGATTTTTCTTTTCTTCTTTTTTTTTACAAATTCTTTGAAAGAAAAAAACCAATGTTTTGTCTGTGAAATTGACTTCGATTAAATTGGCGATCTATGTAGCGTTTTCCATGCTTTTAATTGGATTGGAAAACCCTCCTCGGCAATCCAAGAATGGAAGCTGTCGCCTCAAGGAAGTGACAATTGACGTAAGAAACGAGAGGAAAATGGGCAGTTGTCTCTTTTCTGACTCGCCCATTCACTTACGAACTTGTCTTGAATGTTGACGGGAACGTTCCAAGTGATGCTGGAACAGCGAGTGGTTCTGCCTGAACCAAAAACTGACACTCACATGAGAAACTGAGAACCCTTCATACAAAGGTGTTGGTTGGTTTGATAACCTTTCAAAGATCTTAAGTTCCCAAGGAATGTCTGGAGAAGATTAGTACATACGTATGTATCTAAGGCTTAAAATTGGGTGGAAAAAGCAGGAATCCTTGGATTTCAGAATAGTTCGATTAGAGTCCTCTGAAAAATGTAACTCGCACATGGAGGCCAAACGAATGTGTCCCAAATAGACTTTAGGTGCACTACACATTATTAAGCATATAAAATTATATTTGTCTATAAAAGTATAGTTACTTTATAGTTAAGGTTTATACTAAAAAGCAAACTATATAGTAATAGCATTATAAATGTTAAAAATCTGGACACAAGTCAAAGCATTCTTTTGATAGAAATATTTTTAGCTTAAAGAAAAACTCTGAATAAAACCTTGTACTGCTGAATGTTAATTTGAAACCAATGGGAACTGCATGAAGGTTGATCATATTTTGCGAGTTGTTTGTTTGTTTGTTTGTTTGTTTGTTTGTTGTGGAGTCAGAACGCAGCTTCGCAGCTGCGATCTGATAGAGGCTGTCCACATTGTGGGGATATTGCCGCTCCACTTGGACAAGCTAACAAGCAAGCATTAATTTTTACCTCACCCTCGGGAATGACCCCAGGTACGCCCGTTTAAGCCGTCAAGGGCCGTGACTTCTGCATGTAACTTAATACCACAGGTCACTAGGACTCGGCAAGCCCGGGATCGAACCGTGGCTTGCCTTGTATGCATTGAAAGACAGTTCAACGCTAAATTTTGACTCCGAAGAGTTGAGTTTGGAAAGTTGTGTTTTGCATTTGAAAGACGGTTCAAATGCTAAATTTTGACTCCGAAGAGTTAAGTTTTTGGAGAGTGGCAGTCAGCCGGGATCGATCCCCAGCTATCCGCACGACAAACCGACGCAGTACGCACTACGCCATGCCTCACCCCCAGAGAAAAATCTGGGGTATCCCAGATTTCAGATCCCAGATAAAGATCATTTGAGCGTTTTAAATCATTCCGCTGGCGGTAGAACACGGCCGTTGGCTGTACTTATTACCTCAGCCCATTTTGGCGAGTCCAAGTTTTTTTTTTCCTTGTAAGCGTCCATTCCATGATTCTAGTCCTCCCTGCAAATGAACTTTATTTTATATTGAGATATCCCTGTTTATACATGGTTGATCAATTGCTCTTATCATAAAATAGAAACGATACACATTTAACCAAAAAGTACTATAAAGAAACATTAAAAAACTTTTTGATTTCTCTTTATAGGGGAAACATTTTCAGATATTAAAATGATTCTTTAGAACCCACTGAACAAATAGGCACATTTAAATCCTTGTTTGGATCAGTTTTAAGTCCTATTTTTTTCAATAGTACAAGCCTTCTTTTAGTGTTACAGCTAGACACCGCTAAATATATACCGCTTTACCACTAGCGATATGATTTAAAAAGCTCACTTGAGCACCTTTTGTGCACGTCCCATTTTTTTCCAAAAAATAGGAGGCTCACGGTGAGAATTATGATTTCCAGAAGGATAAATTCAATTGCGTTCTTTTGCAAAGGAGACTTGGCTTGTATTCAGTAGACGACGTATATCAATTTTCAGCTCGATCGAATTGCGGACCGAAAAGTTATGTCTTCTCAAACTTATGTACTGAAGAGAGCATAAAATGAATGAAGTCGCTCTTTTGTGGTAAAGCAATGAACAGAAAAGGGCTAGTTCATTCGTTCTCGGTAGGATTTGCACTGAACTTTGAGAGAACATAACTTTTGACTCCGACATTCGATTGAGCTGAAAATTGAAATATGTATTCTTATCAACATAAGCAAGGTCTCATTTGCAGAAGAACGTAATTGAATTGTTCCTGCTGGAATTCATAATTCCTCTCGTTCTCGTGTAGGTTTATTTGAAATTATATCCGGCCATAAATTTAGTCTAAGGTAAATCAAATCTATCAGTCTTCTAAAGTGATGAAATTAATGAACAAAAGTGAGGCAGGGAGAATTTTAGAATCTTAAAACACTTTAATCGAGAAGGAGCTGACTTTGGGTAACGATTTGATAAACCAAGTATTTAAATTAAATGGCCTGAAGAGGAAGTAAGAATTTAGAAATGTTTGTCCCCCATTTGCAAGTGCCATTTTTGAACGTGTAATTCTAAGGCCTACAATAACAGTAGGGGCTTTAAGTGTCTTCGTGACTTTTCATGACAAAAAGCTCACTTCTTTATTTTGATCAAACATATATTTTCTTGGCCCAGCCAGATGAACCTGTGGAGGTCAGCCGTAAGAGCCAACCTACAGTATGTACATGCCAACTCATTCTTCACTGAGCTCTTGTTTTGTTCTGTCGCTATTAACCCAAACCACTTTTCCATCATCTTAAACACCTTTTCCCCCAAAAGGAGTCCAAGAAAACTTTAGCGAGATTTTCAGTGAAGTAATAGCAAAGCGATAGTGGAACAAAGTTTGAAGTGCTCCACAGAAAATAGGAAAGTTTTATAAAATGTTTGCCAAGGATTGTTGTTTCGATTTAGCCATCTCATTATTTTTGATCCACGCTGATTTTGGGGTACATCTTTGAGTCTCATTCTAGTTTAAGAGTGTAGTCCCTAGTTTTGATTAATTGCGTTTCTTTTTTCTCGGTATCCTCTAATATAACGAGAAAGCCCTGTCCCAAAATTGTCGGATACAGGGTTGTTAAAGGTTAGAGTCCCCTAAACTTTAATGGCAAACTAAAACATAACAAGAATACCACGTTGATTTGGTGCTCGAATAGGTTTTAAAGCACTGATGTTTACATATGTCATTTTTTTAAAAGAATTGAAATGAAATTAGGCCTCCAAATTTAGGAATGCTTCAGTCCTACCATTGTGCTAAAAATGAGAAGACATTTCAACCAAATAAATGTTCTGTTGCATTTTCCTTGTTGTAACAAGGCCGTTAGTGTTATTCTGCAATTTATGAAAAGCGTAGACGATAAACTGTCATCTTCAAATGCAATGAAGCTAAAGTAAAACGTGGAATGATGGTGAAATCTTAATTTCTCCACTTAGCTTGTTCATAGTTCGCAAAAAATGGTAGATTTTAGAGTGGTAGCAACATTTTAGACTGAAATATTATGTAATTTAACAAAATACTAAACTTGATAAATAAGTAATAAAGTTTTTTTTCATCTCCATGTACTTCAAATCCTTCAATGTGGACATAAGGTCGGTTGTTGAGGTAGTTTGGAAGTATAGTAGAAGCACATCTAGAAGCACAAAAGAAGCACATGACGCGCTGTAGAAATATAACCATGCTCGATCAAGTTTCGCTACATAAGGTGCGATTGAAAAACGCAGCTGCTTTTGAAAAACACAGCTTATGTAGCGAAACTTGATCGAGCATGATTATTTCTATTGCGCGTCATGTGCTTCTTTTATGCTTCTTCTATGCTTCTAGATGTGCTTCTACTATACTTCCAAACTACCTCAACAACCGACCTATAGTCAATCGAGGTTGCTCAGTAGAACAGATTGTGACAGAGCGGTCCTGGTCAACGAAAAGTGGTCTACAAAACGATAGGGGGGCTGGTAAAGCATGTCGTATCTATCAATATCTGTGCACAATACTCTTAATGAGTAAAACTTTTCGAAGTTATTGGTTGGTCTCTCCATTTTTCGTTAGGGGCTCAATTTCAGTTACCATGGTCAAGTGTCTGACCCTCAGGCCAGTGATGTAATTGTAATTACATTTCTGAGTAATTTTATTTGTAATTCCTTACATTTGAAATCAAAGTAACTGTAATTAATGTCATTTGAAAGTAATTGTAAATTACAAATTACAAATACATTTTCATCTACAGAACAAATTCTGGGATTAAACACGTTTCGAACTTTCCCCATCTTTCCAAATCATTCAGTGTAAATTGTGTTGCATTCAATGTTGACAAGTTTTTTGATGCTCCTTACAATAATATTACTTTTAAACAGTCAAGAAAAAACCTAATCGAAATGTAATTCAATACTTTTTGAAAGTAATTGCAATAAACTAAATTCACAAATAAAGTAATTGTTATTGTGTTTAATTACGTTTGAGATCAACGTAATCTTAATTGTAACTGATTCCATTTTAAAAATAATTTGCACAGGTCTGCTGACCTTTCATATACTAACTTGTACCACAGAGAAGACTAGTTAATGACTCAAAAACTGGAAACACTAAAAACATAGGACGTCTTTGTTTGAGGAACTTTTGTCTGTGTGCGACAGTAGTATTTGTCAACCCTGTATGTACCATGTTCAGGCTGTAATAGCGATATCGTTCTCGAGCGTGCATGATGGGAGATTGAATTATTCAAAGCCTTTGCATGACGGATGAGGTCCTCGTTGGGAAACAAGGCCGTTGTCGTTTGTTGGCTCTTACGACACATTCAATTCGGGAATGGAACCCCTCACGATCTCAGTGAGGGGCTCGTTCTCACGATGGCCAATGAGAGACATGCTTGTAATACCAATGCCTTCTCTCATAAATGAGGATCCTCTTGAATGTGCCTCCCACTCTTTTTCTTGTAGGCTCCTTTATCGATTATCTCTGGGTATGAGGCCGACTAATACATATTGGAGAGTCCAGAGCAGCTTCCCAAGACTCTCTTTCTTTGGCCTCAAATTTGTGGGAAAGATCCGAGAAGCTCCAAAATGAGATTGGACCACGTTCTGAAGATATTACTGGTCGTTCTGATTGGGTAAGTAAATGTAAATTGGGTTGTTGGTCGCAGGGCTCTTATGAAGATCAACCCCTGTACTTCTGGACAAAGTTCAAGAATACAACTTGAGGCTATATATATTCTAAAACATTAGGCTTTTCCAAAACGGTAAAAAATTAAACCTTTTTTACAGAAAAATCATACTTCGCCATGATTTTCTCACAATGACATCAATCATATCCTAAAACTGTTCAGCAGACGGTCAGGGTTACCAAACTTGTGAAATTGAAAGTTTTCATTGACATGGTTTTTTTCTGGAGCCTCCATTAATAATTAATTGGAATGACAAGATTTAACCCAAAACCTCGATGTTATGATTTTCTAGTATTGACTAGGTCAATAGGTTTGCAGAAAAGTTGCTAAATCAGAAAGTCAAATCTAGGAGATGTTCAACTTGAGTAGGAACCACTGCACTTCAGGATGGATTTCAAAAATACATCTTGGGTCCGACCATTGTACCAAAATGTGAGGTTCCTGCAACAAATATATTGTTCCGTTGAATTTTCAGTGGAATGATTGGACCCAAAGTGTATTTTGAAAGTTATCAGGGTTGAACCATTTTGCCTTGAGACACCTTCCTTTTGAAGAAGAAAATCGTTTAAGAAAGCAAAAAGTGCTCCAAATGTCAACACTTTGTTAACGCGTTTTGCAATTGAATGAGTTAAATGGAAGAGCGTCATTTCCTTAAAATAGTTTATCACAATCTGACACTTCGTATCTGAGGTTGCAAGAGTAGGATTTTGAATCATTCATTGTCATGTAACATAGATTCTCATTTCCCTGGCTGACAGCCTTTTGCATTTTTCTCGGGGTGCCTCCTTTAGTTTTAGTAAAACTCTATGTTCCACCCCAATTCTGCTGCCAATTTTTGGAGTCATATCATTAGGGATAGGACAATGTTTGGCATTGTGAAATGGATTTCCATGTTGCCAAAATATATTTAAATTTTCCAAAAGGTTGGAATGGATGAGTGTAATCGAACGAATACAGCTGGGGATTCTGGGGCCAAAATGGTTAGGGATGGGTCAGAACTAGGTTCGGACATTTTTTAGTTTTAGTTTGCTACGTGAGGAAAAAATTATTGTTTCAATGAGAAATGCAGGGGGAGGTTTGAGTGATCTCTTCAAAAATCTTATCGCGGGCGGATGAAAGAAGAGAAAAGGTTTGTTTGGCAACAGTGGGTGGCTTGTGAGAATTTGGGCAGTTTAAGGGTTTTCGCAATTTACAGGCCGCCCTTGTGAATAAGATGCCATGAAAAATGTCGAATTGCAAGTTTGAACACCTTTGGTTAGGATTTTGGAAAAAAATGCACGCTTTATTTGCTCGTTCTTGCACGAGAAAATTCTCAACAAAAGGCCACTTTTTTGTTTAAGTACAAGTGTAAGTGATGTTATAAGCACTGATTTGTATTGTAAAGCTCCAAAACCAACAAGGTACCAAACAAAATGCCGTGTTTTGTACGTGTTTCTCTTCAATATCAAAGGTCTTTTTTAAGTGCTTGCCGTTTTTTAATCAAAAGAATAATTTTGCAAATTCTTACAAAATCGAGAGTCAAAATGTCCAAACTTGCAATTCGACATTTTTTGTAGCATCTAAGTCATAAGGGCGGTCTGTAAACCGCGAAAACCCTTGCACTGACCAAAATCTTACATTGACAAACAAGCCTTTTCTCTTCTTTTATCCGCCCGCGATAAGATTTTTGAAGAGATCACTTGAACCTCCCCCTACATGTCTCATTGATTGTCAAAATGAAGAAAACGAATTGGGCTCACGAATTTTGAGTAAGTTTTATGGAGGAAGAGTCTCGGCTCTGGCACATCCCTAGCCATTTTGGCCCCAGCTGAATTCGTTTGATGACACTCATCCATTGAAAAATATCTGAGATCTACGACTACACCAAAACAAAATGAAACATTGTCTGTAAAATTTGTAGCTAGGTTTTGGACACATACGTTTAACATCCGTGGGTTGGGAATGTTTTTTGAAGATTTCTGATGCAAACATTTTCAAAAATTGACGGCTAGAAGAGAAAGTCCAATTTAGGAGTCTATTATTCCATTTTTGGTTCATTCAATTCTTGCATTACGGTTCTAATGTTCTTCTGGAAGAATTAAAGTTATTGATTTTCAAGTCTTCACAAGATTGAAATGACGCGGATATGACATGACATAGAAATATTTGTCATAAGTCATATTCATATATGAGACATAGAAAAGGATTTGTGTTTTTTAGACCAACATAAAAACTTATTTTCTTTCGTTATTTTCGATTGCCACCTCGTCAATTTCCTCCAATATGGATTTTCAAAAGTTGTATTTTCACAAGTCTCGAATACGTGCCATTTTTTCATAGTCACAATTAACTTCAAAAACATATTTGCCCCAGAACTGACGTAATATTTCCAGAAATCTGCTACTTTCTGTCAACCTCTACATGTCGATTCCAGTTTTAAAAGTCACGTTCTCTATCCTTTCGAAGAGTGACCACTTCAAACATCAGATGTTTTGAAGTAGGGGACCTTTTCTCATTTTGGGTCTTAGAAAGCCTACTTAAACCCAAATGTGCACCTTTCTTTTAGGGTCGTTCTCGTCGGCAGTGATTCCGTGTCTTATGAGGACTGTTTGGCCGATCCCGATGTCATTTCTGAGGCCTTTTGTCTGCCCAAAGGCTACAGAAAAGACGTACCGCCCTCAAGTGAGTCAGGTTTATAGTTAATGTCAAAGGATTTTTTCCATGACGGTTCTAACATCAATCAGGCAGGTTCTGCTTGAACGACCCTCTGAGTCTTTCTTATGTCTGCCAGGACAAAAAGACAAATCGGTAGATTAAAGAGATTTAACGGAAAAGGGATGGGATTTCCGAGCCAGAAAATGAGGATTTATCTTGAAGGGGACGTAATTTCCGTTTGCCTACTCAAGCAGAACGTATTGAATACTTTTCTTAAACTCATGCATTCATATGACGTCGTTAATGCCAAAAACGTGGATCATTGAAGACAAAGCAAAAAGAAGATGAGAAATAAAATAAAATATTGGCATAAACAGTTCCTGTTTTTGATGCGATTGGCGACAATCTTATTTCGTCGTCATCTTTTCTCTATTCTCCACACATACTCTTTTACTTTTTGATAATTAAAAAGAACGTTAAGCCGTAGATGTTTATCCACATCCCATAAAAACTTTAAAAAAATCGAGGAAAGAATATAAATTGCTTGGTCCATTTGAACCCCGAAGTCTCCGACGAGAGGCCTCAACTTTGCAAGCTCTCTTTGGGCATATCCATAGAAAACGATAGATTGACTGAGCTCTCTTTACCCCCTATTAACGTTAGGGGAATTTGTTTGTTTGTTGTTACCACGACATATTGTTGCAGTGTTTACACAACAAACTACAAAACAACAAAAAGGTCAATCTCATTGTTCACTAAATGTGTTTATACCAAGCAACACTGAGCTCTAAAATATCAAAAGTATCACCAAACAAGCATTCTTTAATGTCCAAATGTTTTTTTAAGTCAGCGCATATGAGCAGTTCTATTTATGTGAGTTTGGGTCAGCTGTTATCTAGGATAACTGACCCCTTCCCCCTCAAAAAACTACCTAATATGAAAAATCAAAACAGTGCTATAGAGCACTCTATCGTTCTCTATGGCACTGGCCCCATTCTTTTGAAATAATTGAACAAAATGTCAGAGGGAAATGGATTCCCAGATTGATGGGTCTCTCTCTCCCTCTGACTCTTTCGCTCATGCTTTCATCCTCTGTTCCATTCCAGCCATCATGCCTATTGGAGTCTACGTTAATCTTCCACTGAGCGAGATAAGTGCCATCGACGACCAACACTCGGTGAGCTTTCACGCCTCCACGGAAAGAGTCCGAATTTTCCATTAACCTTAAGTATTCCTTTCCCGGTCTCCTCGTATAGCAAATCAGTATCCGTCTCTCGTATAAGTTACTCTGGCCAGAGCCAAGGATGGTTTTAAACACTTCCATTGATTGGAATACGGTTGAGGAAAAGCCTGTGGCAGCCTCTCTCATCAGACATTTTTGGACTCCGGACATAATCATTCACGATCTGGTGGAGTTCAAAAAGCCTGAGGTCATCAAAGAGGTCGCTGCATTACAAATCAAAAAGGAGCACAGTGTCTACTTTAAGATTCGGTGAGCGGTAGTATATTTGCATTTTACAGGGTCGGGCTTCAATTTGGGGACACTTGATCTGCTTTATCAATTATATTTAAGACAAAAACTCTAAATACAAATTTCAAAAGAAATGAAGACAAGCAGGAGATGGCTGGTCTGTATTAAAATTGCCCTATTCATCGCCATTTCACACTAGAACAAAACAAACCAAATAAAACCTGTTTGTCCCCTTCACGGATAAGTACAGTCAGAAAACTTTGTTCTATCTTATTAATGTAAGGAAGCCATAGTGGCCACGCGTACTAGCGCGTTCTTAAAAGTGCCGAGTGTAAGTGCTTCCCCAGACGGCGTAGGTTCGAATCTTGTTGGGGGTCGGATTGAAGCTGTCGGGAGAAATCCTTTTAAGGAAGCCAGAGTGGCCACGCGTACTAGCGCGTTCTTAAAAGTGCCGAGTGTAAGTGCTTCCCCAGACGGCGTAGGTTCGAATCCTGTTGGGGATCGGATTGAAGCTGTCGGGAGAAATCCTTTTCAAGAGCATTCATGGGCTCTGTCCTAACCCAGGATTTGAGATCAGTTGTAGCGATCGTAGAGGTTTTACGTGCGCTCTGAGAGCACCTCCAAATCCTAAGGAATCAAGGCTAATTCGAACAATGAAGTCCTCCTCTCTTCTTTATCGGGCTCCTTCATTGTTCAATTTGTTGCCTATTTGCCTTCGTCGGGAATATGTAGGAGCTGATCCTCTAACAGCATTTAAGGCAGGATTGGACAAATTCTTAAATACTATTCCTGACCAACCCACTATACAAGGGTTGTATAGATCTGCCAACAGTAACTCATTGGTAGATCAAATTTCATATAAACATTAATTATTGAAACTATAATAATGATTAACTCTCTTTACAAGGAATCCCATTCCTTGTAGCGGTATTGAAATATCCGCCCCCCCCCCAAAAAAAAAAATAATAATAATAATAATAATAATAATATATACCAAAATGTTGTTCAAGTGCAAGGTCTAAATCTTATCACTAGGGACGGACAAAAAATGTAATAAGATTTTTGGTAACACAAACCTATTTATTAGCCTCTTTGCACTTTTCGCCTTTATTTGCACGATTTTTTTACGAATTCAGCCTAAAATGAACAAATTGTTGAGAGTTTGCTATTTCTTCTTTGAAATTGTTTACTTTTGGAAGATTTTTTTCAAATTTGAAAACTAAATTTGATTTTACGGCTCCCAGAGTAGGCCAGCATAGTATTGATTGCTACTACTTCAAAATCTAAATTTTCCTCTTAAAGATTGAAAAATAACAAACAGATGACAAGGAAGTATCTGAAGCTTTTTGTTTCAAAAATTTCAGTTTTTTGCCCATTTTTTAAGTTTTATTTGGGCTTTTGACCTTTTTCTGCTTTTCATTTTACGATTTTGGGCTGATTTTTGTGCAACTTTTTGATTTGCACTTTTTGTCTGTCCCTACATATCACTAACGGTAAAAAAGAGCTGGTGACTTTCCGAAGTTGTTTTGCCTGTTTCGGCAAATCCAAGCTTTATCCTATTTTATTGCCCATGTAAACAATCTATGTCCTTGGAATTAATCCCTATCTTATGTTTTGGTACCTTGACTTGGACTTGGTTGTGATCAGACCTTTGGTGTAATTTTAATTGCAATTACTGTCAGTTTTATTCAAATACATTCTTCAGAGTTTGAAAATGTACTAAATATGTCGCAAAGAGAGAGTCCACAAGAAAATTACAAAATCTGTGGTACAATTAAGGTTTTGAAAAGTCCCTTAATAGATAGAAACTCTTTACCAGAACGATGTTGTAATTTCAAAGATAGACTTCAAATAGATCGTCATTTACACAACAACAAAAAATTGAGAATGCTAATGGCAGTGGCTGGACGATTTTTTTGTTGTTCAGAGGTTGGTACTTACCCTGGAACAGGAAAATCTCATCTCACACCTTAAATAAAATGTTCCGATAAAAATATACTTTGTTGAAGGGTGCAACATGTATGGTTTGTATCCCTTTTTGTGCAACAAGAAATCTGTCTCTTTTTATGCAAGGTGTTAGGTTTTAAGATTATTCTTCATAATTAACAATATTAGGGAAATTGTTTGACACCATTACAGGCTTTTTGATAAAATGAATATGTACTGTTTTATTCACCCTACCCTGCAAATTGTCAAAAGAAACACTGTCTGTCGAAACGTGACTTGACAGCAAAAAAGTTTTTTCTCTGGAAGTCCTTTCCAAGAGTCAACCCAAGTCGAAAATTCTGTTTCATTGGAAAGCTAGAAAATGAACGTCTTTTGACTTTCATTCCTTGAAACACAAGCTCTGAAGATCTTTGTTTTGATTCAAATTGGGAGGTTTTGAAATTCAAACATGAGAGTTGAACGGCAAGAAAACAACTTTTGCAGAAACACCTGACATAAATGATTGGTGGGCTTTTGGAAAAAAAAGTAAGCAAGTTTGAACACGCCTAAATCTTCATCTGGAGAAAGACTTGACACCATCTTTTTGAGAAAACATCTCTTTCTTGTTCAATGCTCAACAAAAGATGAGAAAGCTAGCTGAACAAATGGCTTTTTTAAGCCAACATTTTGCAGACGAAAGGTGTCACGAGGATTTAGCGTGTACCAATTTAGATTCTCCACAATACATCGCCACGTAGTTTTTCGTGTCTCAATTTAGAGCCTTGGAGAACTCTACATTTCTTCAATTTAGCGGCAAGAAAAAAAGAAAAATAAGTGTTCTTATGATTAAGTGCTTTCACATGAATCAAATTGATTTAATGCACTCGTTTACTTTAATCAGGAATCCCTGCTTTAATCAAGAAGTTCCGATTGGCAAAAAAGCTCGTATGTTTTCTCTACGCCAAGGGACACAATAAGCATTTTTCCAATATTGAATTCAAGGGTAATTATAAGCCTTTTAAGGTATGGTATAACTAAATCTTTGGTTAAACCATCTAATTTTTAGAATTTAACATTAATTTAAAGTCAATTTAAAAACTTAAGAGCGTGGAAAAGATTAAAAAGGTGAAATTCAAGTGATGAAGGGTGCATGAAGCATACATGCCCGAATATGAAACAGATGGCCTCATGTTAACTCATTTAAGATTTGTTTAGAGTATACCAAAAACAACTGAAATTAATGGCCCTAAGGTGCAAAATCGCCCAGTTGCTGTTTTTCAAACACGGCAATTAATATGGGTTTGCGACAACCACGGGCAAAATTACTTGCAAGAAAAACCCCTTTTGTATCCGTTCATTACTCATGTGGAACAACTAATGAGCAGCATTTCAGGGTTCGGGATTCAACCCTTAAATTCAAAACATCCTTCAAAACCATTATCTGACATCAGATCAATGTTAATTACTTTTGAAGTGAATTCTAGAGGAATTATACAATTACATAGGTTTCAAATGCAATAACATACGATTACAATTATTTTTTTTTGCAAATGTAATTGAATACAATTACTTTTTGCAAATGTAAATAAATACGGTTAAAATTACTTTGAAAAAAGAATATAGAATTACTTTCAAATACATTATTCTCAAAACCAATCTGTTCTCATTTCTTTGAAAAAGGAAAATGCAAGAGAAACGCAAAAACTATTTTACTTTTTGTTCACCAATTTATGCACTAAAGAATATTGGAAGTTTAACAATAATGGAGTTCAATCAGTGATAACTAATCAAAAAAAGTCTAAAAACTTGATATGTGGGTGAAATTGTGATTGTAATCTGTAATTGAAAAATCATAATTACATGGGACAAAATGTAATTGTAACCTGTAATTGAAAAACCATTTTTACGTGGGACAAAATGTAATTTATTTTTAACTCATTGCAATTGTAATTGCTATGAGTTAAAATGAAATAAATTACAATTAAATTTAAAAAATGCACCAATATAAAAAGGCTAACTTGATATGTTAAACTCGTATGTTCTCTTTCTCAATTTAATGTAAGAGGAATTTCAGTAATATATTTATCGTTTGTTTTGCATTGATCTTAAATATGGGTTGAAAATGAGAAACCTCTACCCTTTTCTTTAGTTTTAGCCTTGGTTAGGCAATCGAGAATATTAAAGATATTCAGTGTCGCCCTACATTTTCCACCTAATTATTTTCATGCCAAATGAAATGTGTTTAATAACAAATTGTGAGATTCAAAAACACTCCCGAAGTTTGTAGGTGTAAATTAGGCTGTACAGTACTCAGAGAAGGTCTGAAAGGTATCTGATACTGTATGTCTTTAAGAGCGTTCATGGGCTCTGTCCTAACCCAGGATTTGAGATCAGTTGTAGCGATCGTAGAGGTTTTACGTGCGTTTTGAGAGCACCTCCAAATCCAAGGGAATCTAAACTAGTTCGAACAATGAAGTGCTCCTCTCTTCTTAATCGGGCTCCTTCATTGTTCAATTTGTTGCCCATTAATCTTGGTCGGGAATATGTAGGAGCTGATACTCTAACAACATTTAAGGCAAGATTGGACAAATTTTTGAATACTATTCCTGACCAACCAACTATTCAAGGGTTGTACAGATCTGCCAACAGTAACTCATTGGTAGATCAAATTTCATATGAACGGTAATTTTATATTCTATATTAATCATTAACTCTCTTTACAGGGAATCCCATTCCTTGTAGCGGTATTAAAAAAATCCGCCCCCCCCAAAAAAAAAAATCTTTTTTCAATTAAAAAAAACCTCTTTGAATTATGGGTGGGGGCGAACAAAGTTACAAAATGCAACTTGCAACAAAAATTGCAGATTTTGACATTGCAAATTTCGGTAATTTGTAGCATTTTTGCGTTGCTTTTTTGCCAAAGTTGCTCTTTAAACACCAAGAAAGTTATGAAAGAACAGAAAAGCCTAAGCATAGAAAATTAAGAAAGAAATTTCACCTTTTTTGAGCTCTTTTACAAGGGCTAAGGGCCACACTTACAAATTTTATTAATGTGGACACTAAATTTTATTTTTTACATTCAAGATGATGTTTACTATCTTTAGCTAAATGTCAAAGTGTAATAAAAACAGAAAAAAAAGTTTTGGGAACTTAGCGATATCTGCCACACGTTTAACATGGTTAACATGGTTTAGTCAAAAAAAAACAAAATTCCGACCAAACGTGATGTATTTCTTGCAATGGTTTCGCAAACTTTAGTTAAAAAGTGACAGTTCCAAAAGCCAAAACGATGACAATTATACAAAAACTTTCTTTTACTAAGCTTCCATTCCTAGGTATCTTGGCTCTTCCTTTTTCTTTGACAAATATCTGAAATCAATCCCAAAGCATATTTAGATAACAATTTTAAGAATCCAAACACTGCACTTTTTGGCTCAAAGTTTAAGCCTCAAAACTTGGAGGGCTCATTCCCTATGTTGAAGTGCAAAAGTGCATCCTTCAGTCTTATTATTTCGTTCCCATTCTCGAGGCGAATCCCCTGTCTTTTATCACGCCTCTAGGAATTTAAGTACATCAACTGAAAGGACTTTGTTTCTGTTTGAGCCAATGAAAGCTTCCAAAAGCCAATGAAAATCTTTCCAAATGACGCTTTCTATTTCAGGAGCGACTTGACGGTTGTCTGTAAAGGAATGGAATTCGCCCTCTATCCATTTGACAGTCACGTCTGTCATTTGAAGCTCACGAGTTGTAAGTACAAAAAAACACTAAATTTATATTGCCAAGGAGACTAAAAGTGAGAATCAAAGATACATTAAACAAAGATCTCTCAATTTTTACGGCGCTCAAAAGTGCCCTCTGCAAGAGATTAGCTTGAGTTATTTTACAATGCAGTGCTTATAGAGGGCGCTGAGGGCTTATATATGCTAAGCAAAAATGACTCCCTGTGACATCTGGAGGGGACATTTTAAGGTACTGTCGTCTTGATCTCCGGAGTCCTTTGTGTGAGAATTGAGATCTTTAGGTGGAATAAATCAATTGCGTTCTTTTGCATCCTAGACCTTGTTTTTGTTAGGTGGATTGCATGCTCCAATTTTCAACTCAATCGAACATAAGAATCAAAAGTTATGTTCTCTCAAAGTGCACTACATTATCGTTCATAGGATGGATGAGCTCGCCCTCTTCTGGAAATTGTTTTATTACACAAGGGCAAGCTTATTCATTCGATGCTCGCTTCAGTGAAAAAGTTTGAGACGGGATAACTTTTTATTGGGACATTCAATTGAGCTGGAAATTGAAGTACATGGTCAATCGAACTTAAAGTAGGTTTCATTTGCATAAGAACACAACTTATTTGTTCTGAATGGCTGCCAAAGCATTTTTGTTCAGCTTAAACCACAAACGAGTTTCAAGTATTTGATGATTGGGATCAGATTTGCCAAATACTGTACTAAATGTCTTTAAACTGTATATGTCTACAGGGTGGGCGGCCCAGGTGTAGAACCCTTAGGGCCTTAATAAGTTTTGTAGTTTTTGATAGATTTTTCAAATTTACAGTCTAAGAATCCCCATGTATTAAGGAATAGAAGTTATGTTGTACAAATTCTTATTGAAGCCCTTGGGCATGGCTGAGATCTTGTACATGGATGAATTAATTGGGACAGTTGGCACAGAGCCTTGCATTTGTCCCTCAAGGAGAGGAAGGCAGAATTTTAGGTTGGAATGGACTCTTTGGTATCCCAGCATTCTCACTTTTAAAGATTTACAAACTTAATAAGTCTTTGAGCCTCAATTGGATCTGAAACAGACGCTGGTTATGTGCTAAAAACGGCAAAATCCACACTTGGACCGCCGACCCTGTTTATACTGTATATGTCTAAATACTGATTATTAGAGTGGCGCAAATTTGTGGGTCAGTCAAAATTGATAGTTCAAACGTCTCAAAATGTAGTTACTTTCTGAAACTGTCGACGTCCCCCGTAATTAACGAAGGCAATTTCAAAGTGCTAAATTCCTATTCATAATATGAATGAGTGATGAGTGGTCAAAAAGTAGATAGGGTAGTCAGATTTCAAGTATGTTTTGTGAAAACATATTTTGTTTTGTATATGGTTTCAAGTGGTTTTTTATTTTTATTGATACAAGAATTTCGTTTTGATTATTGATTTGTCTCTTAAACAGAGGGGAAGAAATTGGGACCTTAATTTTTCAAAAGTAAAGTTTAGAAGAAAAATGATATATTTTAGCTTTTCTCTGCAACATAAATATTCGTGTTTTTTGCATCACTTCCCTTACTTTGTCTCATATTGTAAATGAATTTTGCGGAGACTTTGTTACTCCATTTCGTTTATTTTCAGTGAGTGAAAATTCTGAGTCAGAGGCAAAGAAGCGTTAACAATTTGTAAATAATTAAATGTTTTCTTAGCCAACATTTAGTTTTTCCCAATTAATTAAAGTATTCACTCACCTTATTGAGTGACAACTTAAAAATACGCCATTCTTTACTTCATTTCTATTAATTAATGACTATTTATATCAATGAACTCAATTCCATTGAGATATTTTGAAGATACTTAACATATCATGTACTGTATTTTTAATTTTGCAAATTTCAAATTATAATATTTTTCGTTTGGTAGATTGGTAGATCAAATTTCATAAAAACATTAATTATTGAAACTATAATAATGATTAACTCTCTTTACAGGGAATCCCATTCCTTGAAGCGGTATTGAAAAATCCGCCCCCCCCCAAAAAAAAAAAAATTAATAATAAACAAACCATGATCATGCCCATAATCCTCGTACCAGGAGGCACATTTTAAAATATATCTTTTTTAGCAGCTCTAAAGCTGAAATTCCAAAATTTGTCCAAAATATCATTTCACTCTCATGCGCAAAAAATATTAGAGACCAGCAAGTCGATCTTTGTCCAGCTTTCTAACTCAATTCATGCCAGACAGAAAACATTTCAGTTGAAAAATGATCTTGTATTGCCAACTTTTGGCTGGACGAGGCCATAAATTGTCTGATTTTCGACTTGTGCTAGCGCATATGAGGTACAAAATCAGTCCGAGAATCTAGATTGCCTAGTCTGTATGTAAATAGACCCAATGGACATAAGAACCAATGTACACAGCCCTTACGTAGAATGTGGTGCCTACCATCTAGTGATTATTATTGGTACTCTTTCAGTTTCTCATGATACCAACGAGATGATCCTAAATGGAGGCTTCACGTACAACCAAGATAACCAGAGGGCCCTCCCATTTAAAGTGGCCATCAGTCGGATGAAAGACTCGGATGTTTACAGAGGACATAACAGTAAGCTTTATCTAAACACAGCTCCAATTTTACTACTGTACAGACGGATTTCCCCGTGACATAAAACACATTTTATTTTTGCTTATTACCGTTATGTATTACTGGCTAAATTAGAATAGGAATAAAACTTGAATTTTGAGGGGACATTTTAGTTCAATTATGTTCCAAAATGCCAAATTACAAAACTTGCTTTCAACAGAGAGAAGATGTTATAATTGTGAAGTTTCAAACTTTTTCTAAGAATATAATGAGATGCTCATTTCTAAGGGTATGGAAAAATTATTTTAAAAATAAAATCAGATATATTTTACATTTTTGGAAAAGGATGTAAAGAATTGTGATAGATTATTAACCCCAAGCACACTATTGAAGATTTAAATTTTCACTTTAATAACTCTTTTTCTAATTCATACTTTAATATCAATTTGTGGAGAGTATAAAGACTTTTCAACAGAATGCTTTAACGCGGTAAAAGCACAAATTTCGTACAAAATTGTCAGTTTCTGACACGTGTGAAGTCTCCCGTCAAGATGAACTATCCAAATTTGACGTATTCATGACAAGAAGTAACGTTTTTGTCCAGATTGATTAAAAAGTTTATCTTAGAAGTAGCAATATTACAGCTCCATTGGGAGCCCTAGTACCATAATATGTATCCGAGTAGGCCGCGTTTTTTGGAAAGGAGAGTCTGTAGGGGCCATTGCATGGTCATTCAATATTCATTATTTTTTTCTCTTTCCAGGCAACTATTCCATGTTTGCTCTCGAGATTCGCCTTCGACGCTATGTATCTCCATATATTCTGAGCTGTTTTCTTCCCACTGGGATTTTTGTCGTGGTCTCTTGGGTGTCATTCCTTATTCCTGCAGACATAATTGCTGCAAGAATCGTTCTTTTGGTCACCCTTGTGCTGGTTTTGATCAACAAATTCAACTATGTTACGTAAGTCACGTTAAATGAGAGTCACTTATGGATCTTTTAATTGCCTTTGTGTGGCTTCCTCTTTTAGGGATGGCCTTATATAATTTCACATAAAATCAGAAGCTTATTGGAAAGAAACGTCAACTTGACACTAGAAATGGAGCTGTGAATTTTTAGTGTGGTATTTTTTTAGAACGCGAACTCTTGTCGCCGAATATTCTTCGCCACGTCTATTTAGAGCCACGAAATTTTAGCCCACAACGCGGAATTTTCGTAAAGCGGAAAACCCTTATTGGCACATATTTGCTCAATAAAAAAGAAAAATATGTGTGATTTGTTTGGAATTTGTTTTATTACAAAGATTTATGCAATCCTCAAGTGACGACGAATAATCAAATATTGCTTTTTAGCAGACATTGGAAAACATATAATCATGAAAAATGCAAATAAGTTACTCATTTGTTGTTTGGGTTCATGCAGCCTTTGTTGTTGAGCCAATCTTGATAATTCTTCCCAGATGAGTGATAATTCAGAATAGCTGTCAAGTTCATTTAAACTTGATATTCCTTCTCTGTTTTGTTAAAGAAAAACAAGCTAAAAATTTCGCTTTTAAAGAAATTCGGCGGCGAGAGATCGGGATCCAAAACGACAAGCGCTAAAAACAGATAGCACCTTTAAATTTCAGATGGTGCATAAAACTTTAAAGAAGTTAACGGCTAAAGTTTAGCGGCCTAAATGATGAGCGGTTTTTATATTTTCTAACTAAAACCTGCCAAGATGGATACTACTTACTAACCATAGATAGCCTCAAGATTGGTTGCACGTACTGCTGTCGCAAGGTTTAAAAAAATATTTATCAGCAGCCACCTGGGGTCAAATTACAATCTAGTTGGAGAGGACAGAAAATAACACCAAACAGTACAAGAGCGTGTTGATATTATACTCTCAATAGTTTAAATGCTTTTAGAAGTCTAGCAGGTTTCTTTTGAAAAGTTTGGGATTGTATAATTTATTGACCCAAATTTTGTGCTTTCCAAAAATTTTTACACCAACATTGATGCGTTAAGTGAAGACAGCAATGACAGGCGTCAATTTTTTGTGCCATTTTGCATTTTCTATGCTTCCAAAGAGAAAGTGCCAGAAATTGACGCAATGTTATAGCTGCAAAACCCGAGAAGGACATTTTTCTAAGAACATAACGAAGAAACGAGGATATAACGAAAAAAAAATTTGCTCATACGTAGCTGAAAATGGCACTCGCTTGTATACCCTAATATTACATTGGCTTTAATATTACCTATTTCAATCCTTAGGGAGCGCATTCCCGTAGCACGCCAAGAAACGGCCTTGGAGTTCTGGGTGTCTGCGTGTATTTGCCTCGTGTTTGCAGCCTTGGGGGAGTACGCCTTTATCCTTTGGAAGATGACAAGGCTTCGCCGCCAGGAGCGAGAATACAACCCTGAAGCACACCTTTCCAGCTGGCCTCAAGTACCTGCCAATGGCGAGGTGGTGGGTTTGAAGTTCAATGGTGGTCACTCTTTGCAGTTGCAGAGACCGGTAAAGCTTCCTACTGTGGCCATGATTGACCGACATGGGGTCAGGAATCAGGTGGCGCAACGGCATCACCACCTCACATCACCGGTTGTGACTTCGCCCATCAGCGTACGACCTCAAGGTCTCGATTTGGACCAATCCAGTATTAGTGACTCATTTATTGAGTACGGTGCGGGCTTCTCAGAGAATTATAACCCCTCCTTGCGTGGACAGGAGGAGGTCATTCCAGTTCGGAACACCACTAATGCCAAAGTACACTGGAAGGATCCATTTTGGAAGGATTCATTGGAGGTGAATTTTCGGGTAGTAGTTTTTAATCCCAAGTGCTTTAATACCTTAAGACAGGGGTCGGTAACCACTTATGTGCCAAGGCCCACGAAATTTCATTTGTGTTGTCAAAGGCCCACCAAACAAGCATTGGTAGGCTCAAGGGCCCGCAAATATGCGGTCGAAGAGCTTAAGGCCCATGAGCACAGTACTATGAATGGCTCTCGGGGCCACTATTTTGGATTTTCTCCATAGCTCTTGGGCCCACCAACGACCACCCTATGGACCACATTTGGGCCGCGGCCCACCGGTTGCCGACCCCTGCCTTAAGACAATCTAAGGGTATCCTTTCATCAAGTACACTTAAAGTATGTTCACTAAGTTGATTAGCAATTCATCTACTATGAACTACATATATAAACGCTTTATACGATCCTTCAGGATCTCTACGGTCCTGGGATGCCAATCTTAAGGTTTGACTTGAGACTAAAAGTTTAGTAGCGAGGCTGGATCATATTTTTCTAGTACAAAAAACAATGAAGATTTGAACTTGACGTAAATATAAACCATCGTCTGTTCCCTAAGTAAGCACTTAGTGTTCAAGAATGTCACATCTAGTTCACATCATATATTTATGGCAAATCAAACTTCGATAAATACGATTCAGAGGCAGAGAAGTTGGAAAATTCTGACATGAAATGTGCTTTATTTGCGTCAAAAAACTTGGTAACGGATAGTAATGTAGCTCCTGTCCTGTAATCTATGTGTCTATGCAGCTTTCGGCTGAAAGTGCCATTTGGAAATTTAAAGAAATATTTTTTGCCCGAAACATTGACAGAAAATAGAAAAGATCAAGACAACTCTCAACTTGTGAATATTTTTACGAGTATGATATCAAAATTTTTGGATATAGTAGAATGGTTCTGTTTTTGTCGGCTTCCTTTCAGCTATTCTTTCATTTACGTTGAATCTTGGGTTGAACTTCCAAATCCTGGAAAGAATTCCAAAAGGATAATGCAAGTTACAGAGTATCTCTCCTTTTCTTTTCTTTGTCGCCATATATGCTAGGGAACAACTTCTGATATTTGCATTCCCGTAAAATGAAACTGTTCACCCTTTCTGTAAGGTCTATTTGGTTGTCGGAAATGATTATCCGCAGATGTTGCTGTTTGGCTTTCATTTGGAATACACGATGAATCTCATTTTCCATGGTATTCATTTCAGATTGGTGACAGATGGCAAGAACCTCGAAAACCGGGACAAACCAAACAAGAAGAGGAGTTTGCTCGGAAACGCAAGAAATATCTGGAGGACTTTGACGAGCATGCCCTGAAAGTCTACCCGTCGCTCTTTCTTACTTTCAATGTGATCTATTGGTTTTACTACATGTTCTATTGCTACTGATATGATATGATATGCACGATACCTAAACTTCTAATATCCTTCTGTCCAAAGCGTTTGTCTTGAAATCCGGCTCAAAATGATAACATTAAACATTTCCAACTCAAACTTGAAACATTTTTTTCCACAATCCTCATTAAAAGAACTCTTAAACGTGTCAACCGGTTTTGTAGAACTCTATTCAAAAGAGCAAAAATATTCCCGTATTAAAACTGATGCATCTTTTGGATGTCAAAATTACTAGGTTTTGTAAAACAGTGCAATGATTTCAAAATGCGATCTATTGGGATGGCAAGTGGTAACTTTGTGGCATCTTAAACACATTGCAAGAACAAGTTTGTTTAACCATTCTTGAAGTTCAAATTTCCATGATAACCTAAATTTAAACTAACTTAGAAAAAATAGATTAATTGGCAACTTAATAAAGTACATAAAAGAACAACATATGAAGTGGAAAACGCTCAAAAAAAACAATTTCCAGACAAGAGTATTTTAATTGTAGGTACAAAGGTCCCAAACAAAACAGTCACATGTAAATAGGTCATAGCAAAAAGGTCACCAGGAAAAAAGGTCGCAGTAAAAAGGCCACAAAGTAAAAAGGTCACGGTGAAAAATCACTTTTCTGTGGACATTATTGTGTTTCACCAGGAATATCTCTGAAGCCCATGGGCAGATCTCAAACGAAGAGTGCACTTTTGACTCCAGAACGGCGAGGGAAGACCCTTCTCCCGAGTCCGCCAGTCCGGCCAGGTTGGGACCATGGTCCTAAGACCATGGTCCCAAGACCATGGTCCCAACCATGATGTTTCCATGAGACCTTTGCCTCAGCATAATTGTGTTTCACCCGGCTAATCTTAAGGTCCCTTGGCCGATGGGACAATCATCAACCAAGGAAGATCCCAGGGTCCCTGGGTTCACCCCCTTGGCCACCTCCGGAGCTGTGCAGTTATGTGACCTTTCTACTGTGACCTTTTCACCGTGATATTTTTACCTTGTGAGCTTTTTACCATGACCGTTTTCTGGTGACCTTTTTACCTTGTGACCTATTTACCGCACCCCGTCTCTTAGGTGCAACCAGTGAAATGGAGCGTTGGGAAACCTCTGCGCTTCAATACACAATATTTGTTCCAATGTGTCCAATGAACGTTGATAAGTTTGAAAATTGGTCAAAAACACAAGTAAAACAACACCACATCAAAATCGGCTTTGTCAACTAGCTCAAGGATGACTCAATGAAGGATATATATTACAAAATACCACTTACATCTTATCTACAACAATGAAAACTCAGCGGAGCTTTTACTTCTTTGAAATAACCTCTCATTTTGGAACAATGACAGGCCTTAAGTTGTACATTGTAATTTGTCATGAGACATTAAGATGTCCTTGACTAGATCAGGAATAATTTTTAGTGCTTGCAATGGCAGTTTTAGAAATGGCGACGTTGAATAAAGAAATGCCCTGTGAAATTTCTTGATAAATCACTTTTAAGAACATCCTGCACAAGAAGTATCAAATGTCATTTCTTCAATTGAAACGAGTGTTTGATTGTTTGCTAACCTATAGAGGGACAATTTTGCAGAGGTCCCCATCACATGTTTCCCACTTATCCACACACCAAAAGCCTGTTTAATCGAAATTGCTTCTCCATAATGATAACTCTTGGTGAAGGGATAAGCCATGCAGAAGACGCTTATTAGTGCTGTTTTTCTCTTCTCACTTTATGGAATATATCTTTTCAACAACCGGCCCATACCTCCAATAGGTAAAAATACGTTCTGTTCTGTTGAAAATGAGATAAATTTGAAATCGAAAGTTCAAAAAGTAAAACTAGTTGTCGACCTAAGGTGAGTTTTTGGATAAAGTGTAATATTTATGTTAACAACTATTCAAATTGAAAAGAGCACGTCAAGTGGTTCTTGTCAGTGCAAATCCTGCCGATAGTGAAGAATATAGTACGTCCTCTTCTGGTAATTTTTGTGCCAAGCCAAAGAAAGCCGAGCTTTCAGAACGTAAACTTGAAACGACATAACTCTTCAATTCGGCATTAGTTTGAACTTGAGATTGAAATCCGTAGTCTACTCGACAGAAACAAGGTCTCATTCACTTGATTTGTCCCTATTGGAAATCATAACTCTCATTAGCAGCTATTTTCGTGCCATTATCCTCTTCTCCGTTCTGCCGTTAGTCCCTATCCGCTTTTCCGTTTGCTATTTTCGTGCCCTTCAATGCGGTGAAGCGGTCGAGAATTGGTCCGTTTATGAGCTTGACAAAAGAACATGTTCTTATCAGCTGATGTTTTCGTGCTTTTGACCGCTTCTCCGTTTTTGCTTGTCCCTATCCGCTTTTCCCTTTGCTATTTTCGTGCCCTCCAATGCCGGGGAGAGTTCCAAAATTTGTGCATTTATCTGCCTGCGAAAGAACAAGCAAATGCTTGTTCTTATCGAACCTGATTCGTTGAGCCTTGTTTCCCTATTGTTGTGATTGGCCAACTATGAATGGTTTGTTAAAAGAATCCTGCAATTTTCCGTACAAATTCTGTAGAGGGAATTTGAGCACCGAACACCTTGCTTTCATTTCGGGAATAGCAAAAACAAGTTCTGACACCTCCAATTCAAAGTTCAAGACCTTTCTAGATGCCACAATATTCCATCCAACGATAATCATCAACCATTTTTCAACCAACATGCTAGCTAACAACACTAGAGTAAAGTAACATGATTGTAAAGAGTTATACTTATTAATATGAAAGGAGCGCGGAAACAAACAAAAATGCAGCACATGATGTTTTCTAGACGAAAATATTATTTCTTGCTCTTCTTGAAATTTCTTGACACAGGAATCCTTTCCTGCTCATTTTAATTGTCCAATGAAGTTGACTCGTATGTTTCAAGGATTGAGATTAGATTCCATCTTTTCAACAGTTTCTGTGATGTTGATGTAAGATGTTATGAATTATCTTCTTCTCCAAAGCTCAATTTAGCCAGGCACCTCCTTTTGCGGCAGCCTGAACAACCATGCCTTCTATGCCCGTAATCTAGGGGCGTCAATAGGATCCAAAGAATTGTCCACGTCCTTCTTGTCGCTTGCGAAGTCAAAATGACCATATAAATTCTGATTTTGCCAGTTATTTGTTGGTTATCTCGAATAAACTCTTAGATAAAGGAAGACATTCAACTGAATTTCGTAGGATTTTGCTGTCAAACGCAGCTTTGCTCTTACAATTTTCATAGATATCATGCCTTGTTGCAAGATATGGAACTACTTTCTTGATTGATTGTCCTTATTCCGGATTACGAAAATGTGGCACGAAAATATGAAATGGGAGAAGTGGATAGGAAGAATTCCTTGTTTCCCTGTTGCAGTGATTGGCCAACACTCACAATAGGTTTGTTAAGATAACTCAAAAATTTTTCCGTGAAATTTGCTCAAGTTGTTTCTTTGTTCATATCAAATCTGATCGGAGTAATTTTCAATTAAAAGCATGGCTCCAAAATGTATAATGTTTTTGTTTATGATTGGGTCCACTCGTAAGCATCTCCTTCCTTTTATGGTAGCCAAATCGATCATGTCTTTTATGGCCGTGATCCAGGGGCGTCAATAGGATCCAAAAAGTTGTTAATAACCTCGTCATCCAGATGATTTGTTGGTTCTTGCTTTGCAAGAATTTTTCAAATTGTGGCACACTATGTGGTTTGCATGAATGGCGTTTTCTTTTCCCATTTCTTTTCAGATCCCAAGTATTCATCTCCAAAAGATAAACGTGCTTTGGAAAACGTTCAAGCTCGGGTACTGAAGGTCAAATCCAAATGTGGTAAAATTTGTGTGACTGAACAATCAAAGACTGAGATCATTGGTAAAGGATGGTATGACATTGTCCGGAAACCCTTCACTT
The DNA here is from genome assembly GCA_010645155.1 of Tigriopus japonicus. Classification (NCBI taxonomy): domain Eukaryota; kingdom Metazoa; phylum Arthropoda; class Copepoda; order Harpacticoida; family Harpacticidae; genus Tigriopus; species Tigriopus japonicus. The sequence continues at coordinate 2,322,928 of CM021312.1, read as the reverse complement.
GTGATAATTTGTTCAAGTTTGACTTCTTTGACACCTACTCAGAATTTGAAAATTCTCCTGAGACGGTAAGATGTGCCACTTTTCGAAAAAATGTGACCGTACCCATTAAAAAGTTCCCCTCGTTGGTTTATTTGATCTCAAAATGCGTCAAATGAACAAATTTTCCTCTCTTTCGCTAATGTCAATATTGTTCTGAAAATAAAGTTAGAATTATGAATATCAATAAATTTTGTCCATTGCGACAATTAATATCATTGGACAAAGCTCATGTTTATTTGCGTTCAAAGTGCTAATATCCTCGTACTTGTGTATAATGTTGGTTTTAATTTAAGTTAAAGTTGGGCTAAAATTACAGTTAATATTGGTCTCAAATTGAATTTGATATTGGTCTTAAATTGAAGTTGATATTGGTGTTAAATCAAAGTTAATAGTGGTGATAAATGTTCACATTGTGACGAAAATTTCGTCCCGTCATTGTTCAGATAAAATGTTTTCTCCTCATTTTCATTTAGGTAAGATTTTACCGAATTCATCGTTTTGGGGAAGAAATAAAGTTTTAAGGTAGACAAAACCTAAAATAGTCAGGTAAAATGACTCAACGGCTCTTTTTTCAGCCCGTCGTGTTTGTGTACCTTTCAGAAACATTAGTTCCTACGTAAATTCAAATTAAGTTATCTCTTCTCTTTCCATTTTCTTACAGATTCCGTCTTTTCTTTACGAGGATTTCACCTATCAAGGAAGAATACACGTTTTTAACGCATACAGAAATGACAAACCAATATCTTCTGGAACCACTGTTTGGAATAAAAGCAAAGTGGACAATTTCTTGAACAGAACAAGGCATGGAATTTCAATTTCCCAGTATGGTCCACAAGCCTATTTCAGTTTGAAGTCAAGCATGAAGCAAGCCAAAATCAAAGGGGCCCATGTTTTGGTTATAGGCTCACAGGTAAAGTGTGGTCAGCTTAAATCTTTTAGTCAGCTAGTGATGGATTCAATCCAATAATGAAATAGTTTTTTGATGGGTTGTCCTTTAAGGGAATGTGAACTAAATATATCGGAAGAAAAAAATTCCCCCATAGGTGGAGACACAGAGTTTGCAGAGAGGAGACGCTGGGGCAGACAGGCCTACCATTTTGTTGGACAATTTTCAGGCCCCAGCTGACCTTTGGCTGTGAAGTTTTCCAAGGAGTTGTGCCCAAACAAGTTCCTTTCGTTTTGTAGGGTTAAAGTAGGGGTGGGCGAGAAGCCGGTGTCGGTGCCAAGGTGTTGACACCAACTTTTTGGCTTTCGGTGTCGGCATCAATACCAGGTCTCTGGTGCCGACGTATAAGGCTTCAAGAGTTTTTGAAAAACGTACTGCCCGCCCAAAAACTTGATCCCAATTTTGATTGTAAATGTGAAGGACTAAACAAAATCCAATATCATCATTTTTGGTTCCATCATTAACATAAACGCAATGAAAGAAAATCACACACCCAGCTAGGGTATTGTAAAATGTAAGCTTATTTTCCCTCTCTCTAATTTATGTTGCACTAACATGGACTTCATGGACTTAAATGTCTTTAGTATGCGTAGGTCTATCAAAACTGGTGCTCCATATTACAGTCCAAAAGGGCACATTTCCTTTGACTTAATTATAAGGAACACGCTATCTGTGTCAGTGTCGACACCACGACGTTGATTGGCAACTTCAACACAGGTGCCGGTGTCGGCGTGGGTGTCAACCTTGCGGTGTCAGTGTCGGAGTCGAGGGCAAAATTGCCGCTGTCACCCATCCCTAGGTTGAAGTCAGGGTCACTTATTGTTTGTTTGGGCACAACTTAAGTAATAATCTTCGGAAATATCAAGTTTTCACCTACAACCTTGGCTCTTCAACAGCTGTAACTCATCCAACAAAAATTTCCGTATATCCGCCCTGTGGGTGGAGACAAAACAACAGGGAGGTAAAAACTCAAAATCAATCACATATTGCTACTCATTTTACAATCGTCATCTCAAGTATGCAAAAGTACATTATTCGAACCAGCACATTAGCTTTAAGTAAAGTCACTGAGCATAACTGTCATTAGAGATTTAAATGCATTTATTTTTGGACAAGGTTCATCAAACCAACCCACCGAACACATGCTCATCTTCTAATTCTGGCTACACTACTGTTCCTCTGCACTTTGGCCTAGCTGACCAGCACAGATATGAGGATAAAATGTCAAACACTTTTTCCGACACACGATTTTTTTCGACTGGCGGCAGAAAACGGAACCCTTTAGTTGCGTGAGTAATTTTACTAATGTTGCGTTAGGTTAAAAGCGGTTAAAAGTTGCGTCCGTTCGAATCATTAAAAAAGTAATCGAGTAAAACAGTTTGTTCGAAAACTAAATGGAATCCCAATTTATATGTAATTAATATTGATTTTCATTCTTGTACTGACTAAGTTCAATCAATCACAATCATCAATTGCGATCTAAATCATTATAAATCAATAATTGCGCCGCCCAAATTGAAGGTGGCAAAAGTCAAATCAAGTATTCAATTGATAGAGAGAACCTGGAACAACAGTCTGATCCATTCAACCATAGGCATATTCACCGTTGATTATCGTTCTTGTAAGTGGTTCCCAAGAAAAAGACAACCAAAATAAAGAGGAAGGAAAAAAACACAAATGACATTTGTCTTACACTATTCCTGACCAACCCATTATTCAAGGGTTGTACAGATCTGCCAACAGTAACTCATTGGTAGATCAAATTTCATATAAACATTAATTATATAAACTATTTTAATCATTTACTCTCTTTACAAGCTGAATATTCCTAAAGATTGATCTGGAACTTACAACTCAAGACTTGACGGTTAGAATATCTGAATATTTGTGCATTTCTGGATTAGCTTTGAACAACTTTTAAAACGGGAACTTGTTCCAGATCATTTTTCAAGATTGATTCAGAAGACCGATTCCGATATCATTCAAAACCAATTTTAATATTTCTCAAGACCAATTCCGGTATTATCCAAAACTAATTTACATGTTGTCTAAGACCGATTCCAAAATTATTCACACCCATTTTAGATATTGCCCAAGACTTCGTCAGGAAATACTTTGATAACTTTTAAATTATTCTTGCGCAAGCTTTGGATGGGACATGGAGAATCTTCAAACCCTTGGGCAGTTTTCAGATCGGTTTTTACCAACTTTCAATCTGGAACTTGTTCAAGAACCATTTGAAAGTTGGTCTTTATTGATTCAGATGTTATTCAAGATTGATTCTGATATTTTGTAAAACCAATTGTGATTTCGTCCATGACCAATCCCGATAATACTGTCTAAAAGTCTAATTTATCTTTAAATCCGTCTTGGACAGTCCCTGAATTGAACTCACAAAAGTTCCACTTTAGAACAATAGCCGGATCAATCTTAGACGATTTTCGTATCGATCTTTCATGACATCCAAATCAATTTTGAACAATATTCGAATCAGTCTTGGATCATGCTACTAAATAATTTGTTTTAAGTTTAGATGGAAATTACTAAACACTTAAACATTTGTTTCTTATCAATGGAACCAATTGCAGCAGCTTTTAATTTGGTACACCTATAACGTCACTTATACTATCTTTTTTAAAAGAGTGTATAAGGATCTAGTATCATTTTGAACTGTTAAGACGAAACATACCAAAACTTATTCTTTTTAGAAAATAAAAAAAAATACATTTGCTTGGGAATTTAAGTTTTCATATACCACGAGCGTTGGGTAAATGATAGACAAGTTCATTCTCAAAATACACCAGCAGCTGATTATCATATTCTAAATCATATTCAATTCAACAGTTTCTTAAGTTAATTCTACTAGACTTAAGTTTCCAAAAGAAATAGTTTTTTAGGTATATAACTTTTCATCTAGACCTGAGTTAGTTTCATTTCAAAGTTGTTCCTCGTAGTTTTCTGGGTCAGAAAAGTTTCATATGCATAGTTTTGGGACATTTCATAAAAGATTCATACATATTTTTTCAGTACAACGGGATAATAACGAACTAATCTTTAGATCTTCGGATCGGTCTTGGTCAATAATTGAATGGCCTTGGAGAATCTCCGAACCGGTCTTGAATAATAATCAAATCGGTCTTGGACATTATTTGAATTGTTCTTGGACGACATTCAAATCAATTATAGGCAAAATCCGAATCAGTTTTGGACTTTCCAATAACTTTGGAATTCAGAATTTAATCAAAAATGATTCCAAAAATATGTAGGTGTCATCCACACATTGTCCATGACTGATCTTGTTAGCTGATAAAATCTAAAAACATTACGCCTGCAATTTACCGGAAGAAACGATTGGAAACTACTCAAACTTTAGTAGGTCGATCTCAACTAGTGATAACAACTTTGAAAAGGAGAAGGGGGATGAGAGCATGAATTAAGTAGTGGGTATTGAGTAGAATAAAAAAAATCAAAGCAAACCCATTCATTAACTAACAAAAGTAAAGTGAAATTTGATCAAACATTCCCTTTTGCAACCTAGAAACAAAAGTTTGATATGCTATTTACTGAGAAAAAATCAAAAATAATGAGTTGGTTTAGGAAATGAATCAGCCCAATTCAGTTAAGTTTTCAGGTGAGAGTTTAGCAATTTTCAATCTTCAGGGTTCGTACTTGCTAACATCCAGGTTAGAAATCATGTGTTGTAAGCAAATTGACTTTTTGCCAAAAATCGAAATATAGATTTATCTTTTGTGAACAGGTTTTATTTTATAAATTTTGTTGTTATGCAAATTTGTTCGAAGTTATGATTTAATTAGACGAGGTACATCGGGTGACACCGGCATGCTTAAAAAATTGGACGTCAAGAGCAAAAAATTGTCAAACCTTAAAATTTTGTAAAGTAAAGATGGTGCTCATACTCATATATCAAAATTAGGTGAACACTTCTAAAGAAAAGATGATAAATTACAATGTGCGACGTCATGACTATGAAAAGTACACCATTTTGTGTTGTTGCTTGTCATTTACGTGCGCTTATTTTATATGTATACAGGGTCACACACCTTATCTGATTTAATCATAGCTTCAAACAACTATTAAGACTTGCTCACTAGAAATAAATCTTCATTTCAATATTTTACATAAAATCAAAAATCGTACATTCAAACGAGTTAGAAGCAAGTCTACCTCTAGTCTGGTTATCCTTTGTACAAGCAAAACACTTGGAGGCTTTCCATTTTGTGTTATCTTTAATTGGAGCAGGTCTGATGCAAAAATTTCCTGACCCGGTCAAACTTGTAAATATTTTGACGTTCAATAATACCCTGTTTTAGTGAGAGCGTGTATTAACAATGTTCTGTGTTTAAAACGGCATCCAAAGTAAAATAGTTTGAGTCTAATGTATTTGCACTCAAATTAGTCTTCCAATACCCCACATTTGGTGTTGGAAAATGACATACCTATAAGGTTTTATCTTGTGAATTGATTTCTAATAATATTTGATTAAACTAAGTCAGTATAAGATTGAAATATCATGATCAATTATATCAATTATTCCATTACCAATTCTATATCAATTCAGATTCCATTCATGTGTCGGAAAAACTGTTTCACTCGATTACTATTTTATAATGATTTGAAGAGACTATTATTACGCAACTTTTAAACTAACGCAACATTAGTAAAATTACTCACGCAACTAAAGGATTCCGTTTTCTGCCGCCAGTCGAAAAAATTCGGGTGTGATCACCAAAATTCGTATGTCGGAAAAAGTGTTTGAGATAAAATGGCTAGATTCCACTTTCTTAAGGCAAACCCAAGAGGCACCCCTTGCTTTATTCGTCTTTGGATCAGGGGCGCTATGTACTGATGTGTTTCGAGTTGGAGTTTTGGCAGAGTTTTGCCACTTTGTTTTTTCGGGTCAAAAATCTGACCACAACTAAACTTCTCAACAAGCAATAGACCTTTTCTGCAATAAAATATGGCAGCACTGCAAACTCGAAATTCATTTTTATAACTATGGATGGAACTCGAAATCGAACTAGTTCGAGCGTTGCCAAATTGGTCCCTGTTTAGTTCTTTTCAAAATGTTCAATACAACCTGCCCTTTTTAACAGCTGTGTCGTGCTCGCTTATGAGCAACTTCGTTGCTCACAACCCTTCCCTCCCCATGCTATGTATATAAACCCCTTGTATGCAGAATAGAACCAGTATTGAAGTTCATCTCTCTCTACTCACTCCACGTTGAGTGGCCTCGCGGCTACTCAGCGTGTTACACAGCGACAAACTTTCAAGTCAAAACTGGCAGCACTCCTGGTTCGAAACACATCACTAGCGCTATGTAGAAGGAACTTGCTTACTGCTGTACTATGGAAGGAGTAACCAGGGGGAGCACATTGATTTAAGGCTTGCTTGGGCAGCCAGCCGGCTGTATGTTTGTATTTCGGCAGAATTCTTAACAGCCGTTCAACTGATTTTTCGGTGCTTGGTTGCCTGTCTCGCACTCACTCACGCGACAATTTTAGAACAATGCGCCCTCTGGCGAAATGTAATGGTAAACCTGAGTTTGTCGCGCCCCTTGGGAGTAACCTAAAGCTAGCAACCTCGCGTGAGAAGGCTTGAAAGATTTTTTTCCCATCAGAAGTCGTAATATGAGGTCGCCAATTAACCTTTGTGAAATCATATTCCCTTCTGTCTACCAAGCTTAATAAATCGGATTTTTCATTTAAGAGCACCGAAAATCGTCCCAAACTTTTATGACTTCGGAGGAGGGTTGCAAATCATGTTTGTGTTTGCTTATACTTGTGATCAATGCATACAGCATCTTTAGTATTTGATCATCCTATCTTGCAACCTCTCATGAAAAAACTTGCCAAAGCCCAGATTTCACATCACTACTACAAACATATCAGTTACTCCAACTTTCAGTGTTTTTGCAACCTCTCTGAATACCTGAGTCAAATAGCCGGAAGTTTACCCCAGATATTGGCTGACTGCAAATTGGATTTTCATTCAACGAGGAAGCAATTGAGCACACTCTTTTTTATGGGACAAAACATAGACCTCCAGCGAGGATAAATTGAGTCAAAACATCTAACATTTGGAAGACAATCAACCCTTCAAAAAATGTCACCATCAGCGCCTCTTGTGGTCAAATTGAAACAGAGTTGCCAACTAGTGGAATGAGTATTAATGCCACCCTTTTGCAAACATTCGGGATTTTTCCTTTATGTATTCATTTCTTTGTAGTGGCATTATGTTTTCAATATGTCATATTTTGGAGAAATTTTACTCAAAGAGAGGCATTGCGAATAATCAGCTGGAAACTATGTTTCAATTTGACCACAAGAGGCGCTGATCAGTAGAGCTCAGGGGATAAGCTAACATTTTTGCAAGGTTCAACGTTAGACCCCAGCTAACCTTTGGCCATAAGGTTAATCAGTCATTTGTGCCCAAATAATTCATTCGGAAATTTGGGGGCTATATATTGTTGGTTACTTCCAGAAATTCATGATTTCACATACATTCCACTTTTAGTGGTACCACTCCATTGACTTAAGTCTTGGAAAGAAGAAAATGCAAAATAACATCTTCCTCAATGCAATATGAGAGAAACGACCGGTGATTCGAGTTGTCTGGTGGGTTGAGCTGTCTGGTGGGTCGAGTTATCCAGTGGGTTGAGTTGTCTGGTGGGTCGAGTTGTCTGGTGGGTCGAGTTATCCAGTGGGTTGAGCTTTCTGGTGGGTCGAGTTGTCATTTGGTCGCCAGCGGGTATGAACGTTACATAGCTTCAAAATCCACGTACATAAGAGAGGACATACATAAACAAACCTAAGTCGCCGGCAAAGTCAATCAGGGTTGCTCAAATTTGCTACACACATACATAAGAGTTAGTAGAAACACATATTTCTTTCAGAAATCATATTGTGATAACATTTTTGTTTTAATCATTCAATAATTAGACATGTTTATTGTTTATTTTTGTATCCCACTCAAAAACACAGTGTGTAACATACAGGCTTTAGGGGAGAGAAAAATTAAAAAAGAAGAATAAAGAAAAAAGAAAAATGGGAAACAAACTCACAAATCAAGGTACACATGAACAAATGTTGAGAAATAACAAGAACAAAAAAAAGACCGAAAATTGCAAAGATAAAAATAATGACAACAAAAGGAACATACTAATAATGATAATGAAAAATAATAAGAACAAAAACGTGGGTCAGTTCTCTACATAATTTTCATTGTTGGTAGATAAAGACTGAACTTATTTCAGTTCCTAACCCATGATTGAACTTGGCAACATTATGTATGTACAAATGGTAAATGAGTTGCAATGTCATTGGGAGCTAGATACCTGGTATGTTAGTCTTGCAAGTTTGGACGTGTTTTAGAGGTGCCAAATAGGACGTGCCCCTCTTTTTCGGGTAATTTATTATTCCAAAATAGTTAAAAGAAAAGAACCATACATCAAGTATTGATTGCAGGACAATATAAAGATCTCTGTGGTTTTGTGATTTATTAGATATTCAGATATATTGTGTTCAATATGGTTTTATTTATTATCTCCGTTTCATATATCTGGGAGAAATATCAAAGCAAGTTTAAAGTTGTTTGCTAAAAACTAAAAAAAATCTCTCAAGAGGCAAATTCATTTTAAAATCATTAGATATTTAGTGACTTTAGATAGGATATCAAAAACTTCCATAAAACATAGCATTTTAGGAGTTTATATCACTCCTAAAGTAATCCTCATAATCAAATTCTTAAACATGTGTTTATATCAAAGATAATATAATTTGTGATGGGATTCAAGTACTTAAATCAAGCCTTCCTTTGGAGGTTGCAAACTGGGGTCACCGATTTACTGATTTATGAAATGGTATATCCTTCATCAAGCTGTGCTCCAAATCTTGTTTTTCAATAAAGAGCTCTGACATACAACCCTAACTTTTGTGACTTTAAATCAGGGGTGCTTTGAGACGCAAACTTGTTTTTGTTGCCTAACGTTTGTTGTGACCCCAGTTGATGGGACTCGAATCCCATCATTGGGTAATCACTAAAGATAATCATGTATATAATATTGTGGCAATAGTATAGCATGTGTGTAGCATATTTTAGCAACCCTGATTGACTATGCCGTCCACTTGGGTTAGTTTATGTACGGCGGGTCCTATGTACGTGGTTTTTCAAGCTTTGTATCATTCATAGCCAGCGGGTCGATTTGTCCAGTGGTTCGAGTTGTCCAGGGGGTCAAATTGTTTTGTGGGTCCAGTTGTCCAATGGATCTAGTTGTCCAGTGGGTCGAGTTGTTTGTTGGGTCAAGGTGTCTGGTGGGTCAAATTGTGCGGTGGGTCGAGTTGTCCAGCGGCTCGAGTAGTGCGGTGGGTTGAGTTGTCGGGTGGGTCAAGTTGTCTGGTGGGTCGAGTTGTCCAGTGGTCCCTGGTGGGTGGAGTTTTGATTTCTATCATGTAGAATGACTGAAATTGGTTTTCCATCTTATTGGATTTCTGAGGTCTTGACAGACCTTGGTTCCAAGGTCACTCCATTGGAGAGAAACTGTGCGTGGAGCATACTAAATTTTTGAGACCTTACTTATTATACTGTAATGATAAAAATTACAAACATTTGAAAAGTAGCAAAAATGTACTCTGTTACAAAATACAAACAGGGTGTTTTTCTCACTTGGACTAGAGCTCTCAAGTATAGATTGAAATCATGAGATGCGACCTCTTGCGGGCGCAGGCGTTCAGATACAAGGAGCAAATTTCACTACAATAACTTTTGATTATAACCATTTTGGACCATTAGGAGTTGTCCAATGTGCTAACGACTTTTTTCAAGAATGAGGACAGTTTGTGCGGTTTAATCAAACCTCAAAAATCAAAATAAAAAATCAATAAACCTCTGAAATAATTGAAGAAGTTGGTGTTCAAAGTCTCCATTTTGTCTATTCTTGAAAATTCTTTCATGTAATAGTGCTTCGTTTTGCTCTATGAAAGTGTTTGAAGACTTATAATAGCATTTTTCAATGTCAAAGTATCACAATGAAGATATTTTGTAAAGGTTTTTATTTTAAATTTGCTCAAATAACTATAATGATTAATGATTTTAGGGGTTTTACGAGATTTGAAACAATTATTTAAGCCTACCTAAAATGAATATCGTAGCAAATTATGTTCAATAGGATACTCTGACATTGAAAAATGATATTGAAAGTCCTACTTTCATAGAGTATAGTTAAGCACCAATACATCAAACAATATTAAAAAATGTCAAAATGGATACTTTAAACACCGATTTCTTTAATTATTTCAAAGGTAAACCCGCTAATTAAACCTCAAAAGCGGTTTTATCTGATCATGGTCTTCATTTTTGAAAAAAGTCGTCGGCATGATTGGACAATTCCTAATAGTCGAAAAATGGTTACAATCAATCGCGATTGTATTGAAATTTTGCTTCTTGGGTCTGAACGCCTGCGCCCGCAAGAGGTCACATCTCATGGTTTCACTCTATACCTGAGAACTCTAAGTTGGTCAAATCATATAAGTACATATTTGATATATCTGATCGGTTTGAATATGGAATCATTTTATGGCAAAATTAATATTCGAGTAAATTTTTTCATCCAAGATTTTACCATGAAAGTGAAAATATCATTGTAATCTGTAATTGAAATACCTTAATTTTTTGTCTATTTTTTGTCATTCTTTGTCTGAAATGTAATTCTTTACAATGACAATTACTTCTTTGATTCGATGGCTGGCATCACTGGCAAGGTTCAACCTTTCGGACTAACACCCAAAATCCAAATTATTTGAGTCTCAAGATTCCTTCCTAGTTTCAAATTCTACATATTTCTTCATCCCCTTTGATATCCACAGACTCCATGGGTTGAAGCCATGTTACTGGAGCAAGGAGCAGCTCATGTGAGCACCTTGGACTACACTACCATCCATTGCGATCATCCAAATATCACTACATACACACCTCCTGAGCTAACCAAAGTCTTTCTAGACGGAACCCTTCCAGTATTTGATGGCGTCGTGTCATATTCCAGTTTGGAGCATTCTGGTTTGGGTCGTTATGGAGACGGATTGAATCCGTTTGGTGACCTCATTGCCATGGCCCGATCTTGGTGTCTCATCAAAGACCTCGGGTTTGCAATTGTTGGTGTGCCGACAGGGCCAGATCACATCACCTTTAATCTCCATCGGGTTTATGGACCCCTCATGTACTCGCATTTATTTGCCAATTGGCAGCAAATCTGGACTGATACAGACATTAACCTTTATACATCTGAAGACCACCGAACCTTAACCTATAGAGGAAGATCCTTTCAGACTGTTCATGTGTTGCGTAAAAATATAGCAATGTTTAACCTTTTGGTGGCAAAATAAAATGTTCAATTGCAAATTGTTCAGGGATTAATTTCAAATCAGTTCGCAAGCTCCAAGAGGATTGTACACTCTGTAATAAAGTGGGTCCCAAAAATGAGTTGCACGTTAAAGAAAAAAAAATATTTGAGAATACAAAAATCCTTAACTACATCATCAACTCATCAGTAGCGTTTGAAACGCAGCAAATACTTGAATAATCTAAAAGATCATTACATGCGCTAACACTATTATAGAGTATTTTTCAGGAAGGCCAGAGCATTACTCTCGCGTCTATGGAACCCGTGAATAAATTGGGTAATGGTAGTCAAAACAGTGATAAAAGAGTAAGAGGAAAGCCAAGCCCTGCCCCAAAATTACCAGAAACTGGAAGTCATCACAGAAACAGTTTCTCCATTCTTCATGTAAACAAGCTTCCGAAAAGTATTTTACACTTCATCAACTTAAAAAAATAAGCATTGGAACCACCTTGTTCATTGTTACTTAGTGTGCCTAATTCTAAACAGAAAACCTTGAATTTGGAGTGAAACTGAGTTGGTCCATAAGATTTGCAAGTGCATTTAATTCTCCATTTTTGTGAACTTTTTAGCACTTTTCACATTGAATTTTCTAAAAACTTATCTTTTCATATACTCTCATCATTTGTAATGATTACTTCGTAGCTAGGAATGTATGCAAATTGTGAACAAAAATCATAACACAGATGAACTGGCCCTAGAGAATTGTAAACTGAGATTCAGTGGTCTATGAACTGGCTTACAAATTGCTAAAAAGTCAAAATCTCAAATTGTTAGGTATAATTTGTTTTGCACTTGCTGCTAACTATACAATGTAAATATAGTCAATTAGCTGAACTTCTCGTGGCTGCTGATTGATCCTAATTCCAATGAATATTGATAATTTTAACCAAATTTTGAGAATGTAGCCACACAAAAGAGGCAAAACGGGGGTAATGTGTTTCAGAGCTATCTTCAATTTAAATTTGTTCCAAAAAGAAGCATAGAATTTAAGATTGATTGTTTTCATATTTTGAGTCCATTGGCGCTCTGCTACGATATTTTTTTTTTACCTGGCTTTGTTCTCGGGTTTTTAACCGATGCAAGGGAATGTTTTCCCTGCATGTCATTTTTTTGTGTCAACACGATAAAATATTTGGTCAGTCAATTTGTTAGAATTTGCCGCTCTAGGGCAACCTTGAATGTAAGGTTGGTCAGGAATAGTTGACAAGAAACAATCTAAATCTCGCTTAAAATTTAACAAAGGGTTATCTAATTTGTAGAATTGTCTGATAGAACAAGGCAATAAATTGTATAACATCGGCCCTCTGTTCAGTACAGAAGACGATTTCAAAGTTTTAACAAGTTGTTTATCCGAGGGGCTGAACTTAAACTTGACGTCACAAGTAATCCCTCTTCTGTCGCTGACACTAAACTTTATCCCTGGGTTAGGACACAAACCATGTAGGCATTTAAACACATAGAGGATCTGATAACGTTCGTAACGGCGTTGAACACTGTTTAATCCAAGGTGTTTGAGCCTTTCCCAATAATTCAAGAGGCTCATTCCACTGATTGCTCTCGTGAAACTTCGTTGTACTCCTTCTATTTTGTTTAAATCTTCCGCCGTAATCGGAGCCCAAATGGGGGAGGCATATTCCAAATGGGGCTGGACTATTGATTTATAAAGGGTTTTCATGGTGGTAATGTCTCTTGCCTTAAATGTGCGGTAGATCCAGCCACACATCTGGTACGCCTTGGTCACTTTACATTGGATGTGCTCGTTGAATTTGCCATTGCTTTGTATTATAACTCCCAGATCTTTCACTGAACTCTCCGATGGAATAGGTTATAGGACATTGTTGATGTAAGTGGGTGCATTCCTCCCAATTGGGTCAAACGTCATTGCTCGATATCATTGTGTTCTAAACTAAAACAAGGGATGCTGAGCAATAAAAGATTAAGGCCAAAGATTGAGCACAAACGTACAGAGTCTTCTTAACCTCGAGATGGCGCTGGTAGCCACTTTTCTCTTAGATTGAAGCTCAACTTATCTTCCTTGGCAAGCCACAGAGTTGTTCTTTTTCAAAACGAGAGAGGGCATCCAAACTACAGTTCTATATACACAGAAATGTCACTCCCAAATTGTTCTTGATTCAACAAGCTTGTACTGTGTTTGCAATGGGATTGGGCATTAAGCACAACTAGTTACGTGGTTCAAAACTGGAATTTGCGATTTCTATGAGTCAGTGGCGGAATTGCTCGTTCAACTACTATGCTCGAACTGCATGCATAAAGAATCAAGCCACCTGGCACCCTTGCAACCGGACTGTTGAGATGAGCTCAAAACAATTCTCCACTGCCCTAACTGGAGTGACATTTCTGTCTATATAGAACTGTAACCCAAGCATGTGTTCAGGGTAAATAGAATTATGGGACATCCATCTTGGTGACAAGGGTGCAAATTTTCTACAAAATCCTCTATTACGTGAGAAAGACAAAATCTGATAAATGAAAAAAAAATAGGTTCCTATCAATTTTCTTGGATTAAGAATTTTTGACCAAAATTTTGCAATTCCTGTGGAGGAGGAACCAAAATTTGACAAGTCAATTATGATGATGTCGCACAAATGCTGAATCTACAAAATCCACAAGCACGCATGTGTAATAAAACACAAATGGTTTAGCTTTTTTTGCTTCATTAATCTTGAATTTGATTTTCAATCAGCTTCAGTATTCGTGGATTTGATTTTGATAACAGAGGTTCATCTCCCGGCTGACAGGAAGCATGATTAAGATTATTTTTTGTACGGCTCTGCTTTTGTCAATTTGTGGCACAATTATTTTCAACCGACAGATGCCATCTCTAGGAGGTAACAATTTTCCTTCTAAAAGAACTTGTTATATTATTGTTTTGTCCATATAATAATAACTAGGGACGGGCATTTCGTGTTAAAAAGACGATGGACGTTATATCGAATAAAATTCCACGTTCACAGACGCGGCTCATTCTATCCAACTTGAAATCAATTGAATTCAAGTTGGAGTGACATTAGAAGTACTCCCGTAGTTGTCCTGTTAACAGGAACAAAGACAAGGCCTATTGTGAGGTTCTGATTTGATTTCATAAGAGGTGAAGTTGTTTACGCTCAGCAATATCTTTGAAGGTGAATATGTATTCCATTTAACGCGCATGCTCTTATTTGCACGAAACGCCCGTCTCTAATAATAACACTAATGAAGCTTTGGTTTTCCGGGTTTTTCGGAGGGTTACCGGGGAAGTTCGAGAATGAAACTTAGGCAGAAATCTAAGTTGGCCGGTCCTTTAAATCGTATTAGATTTTGGGGGGCGTGGCCCGCCGGGTGTGCCCGTGGGCCGCGTTTGAAAATTTCAAACGCAATTACGCTCAGGTTGGGGGCGTTGGGGAGCGAGGCTCAGAAAAACAAAGAAGTGCGGATTGAGCCAAAGTTTCATTTGCCATTTTAAAAGTGGCCGAAACACGCCCCCAAGGGGCGGGGCATGGCCCGAGACGAGACCATGTCCCACGGCCGAACGAGAGCACCGAGGGAAAAAGTTGTGCTTATAAAATGTCGGGCTAGACCAAGGCTAACTCCAGTTTAAATTTTAAGGGGGTGGGAGGGAGGCGTGTCGGTCAAATCTTGGTGTATTTCGCGATTTTTTTTTGTCACCCAGAGTAACCAGTTTGTGCTCGAATGTTCTCTGAACTGGAGCCACCGATCGACCTGAAATTTGCACACAAAATGCCCAGATAAATTCTACACACGATAGGCGTATTTTTATTTCGATCACGTGTACGGTTCGCCCGCAATCGAGCCTCAAAGTTGCCGTGATCGGCGATTTTCAGGTCGTTTTTGGAAGAGAGCGCTCAAGTTCGAGTTCTGTGTTGAGATCGAAAAAGGAAAAAGGACGACTGAAGCCGGGGACGTGGACAAGCCGCATTTAATCAACAAAGTTTTGGATTTAATTTCGACATTTTTCAATAAGCGAGATATCATTGGACTCGATTGTTGCTTTTAAAGTCAAAGTTTCAGATTTTAAACATTCGTGTAAGTAATTACATTGTAATGGAGCATCGATCCTTTCCTAGGGAAGTCGAAACAAAAGGCTAGAAGCAAGCGAGAGAGAGCGAGCGACCGCGTGGTCGAGGAAAAGACACGAGGTAGAAAAATGTTCTAGAGGGAGAGTGACGCACTATTTTCATTTTATTCAGGAAATAGTACTTTCAATTTCAAGATTTAAGGGTTAAGTTGACGTTAAAGAAGGTTGTTGATGTGTATGGAAGAAAGAATTAAAGTTTAAAAGCCATTTCCAGAGAGTTCCCTTTGTAAGCGTATTTTAGAAGGCAGCTCCCCACATAACAGAAAAAAGGAAAGAACGGGCGATTCGCGAAAGGGGAGGAGGAGGTCTCTAATCGGACGAAGAAGAGAGAGAGAAGAGGAAACGAACAAAACTTAGGTCAGGTTAGGTTAGGTTAGCCTAACTTGACCTAAGTTTTGTTCGAGAGGAAATATTAAGGAGTAGATGATGAATTTGAATGACTCTCAAACAAGTGCAACTTAGAAGGTCATTCTGAACAAGAACTTCGAAATAAATGCACATTTTGAGATTATTTGACAGATGTCGATTTTGCGCCAAAAATTACTTTTGAATTTTTGATAATTTTTTTCAAAGTTTTGAGACTCAGATAAAAATGGCAAAGGCCTCTTAAAAAGCAAGGGTTTAACTTAAAATTTATGTATTGAATTTGAATTTAGCAGGACTGAATCCAGCCAGATCATTTGACAGGATTGATATGACATTAGTAAGGGATTAAGGTAAAGTGGATAGAGATCATGAATTGAGGTGCAGTGCATGAAGATCAGGGATGAAGGTAGAGTGGATTAAGATCAGGGATAAGGGGAAAGTGAGTGAAGATCACGGATGAAGGAAAAGTGAGAAGTCGTAAGGTTCATGAATATCCAGGGATTGAGGAAAAGTCGATCTAGGTGAACTGGATTGAAGTAGGGTTGGTGAAGCACAGAGCACGACCGCTTAACAAGGACAAGTGGCCCCCATTCGCGCAGAGCGCGACCCCTTAACATGGACAAGTGGCCCCCATTCGCGCAGAGCGCGACCCCTTAACAGTGACAAGTGGCCCCCATTCGCGCAGAGCGCGACCCCTTAACAGTGACAAGTGGCCCCCATTCGCGCAGAGCGCGACCCCTTAACAGTGACAAGTGGCCACCATTCGCGCAAAGCGCGACCCTGTACCAGGGACATTTCATTTTTGGACAACCTTTCAAATTGTGACCCCAGTTCACAACTTCCACAGGCACCAGAGACAAAAACCCTTTTTACAACTCTTACTTGGAAAAATATTTCCAACAAAATGGCCTAACCACATTTTTCAAAAAGTTTTACTTAAAACCCCGCCCACTTGGCGTGAGTTTGGCGCGAAGCGCCACACCCATTGGCGCGAAGCGCCGCCGCCGGGGCCTAGATGGCGAAGCCAGCTAGTATATATTTAAAAACTTCAGTCTTGTGTTAGACCAAGAACCACTGAATTTCTTTGGACTGGGAGGCTAATGACAAGAATCAAGATTTCCAGACGGAATAAATCAATTATGTTCTTTTGCAAATGAGACCTTGCAAATGTTGACTAGATGACACATTTCAATTTTTAACTCAATCGACCGTCGGCGTCAAAAGTTATGCTCTTTCAAATTTCAGTGCAAATCCTACTGAGAATGAATGTACTGGCCCTTTTCTGGTGATAGTTTTACCACAAAAGGGCGAGCTCATTCAGTCTATGCTCTCTTCAGTTCATAGGTTTGAGAAGGCATAACTTTTCACTCCACCATTCGATTGCGCTGAAAATTGAAATACGTCGTCTAGTGAATACAGGCAAGGTTTTGCTTGGAGAAGAAAGCAATCAAATTAATCCTAAAAGAAATCTTAACTCAGGTCGTTTGAAATTCAGTCCTTCTTGGTTAGACACATCACTAATTCTAATTTGTCGACTTTCTTAATTTTTTGATTGGTAAAAAGCCTGTTTTGGTTAGCCGTTTTTTCATTCAAACATGTGTAATTTCATAAATCATGATTGGCCAACTATCGTTCTAGGCGCTTAAAGAGGTCCTAACTTGAAAAGACATTCATAACGATTTTGTTACAACCTCAATTTAATTTCTAGACTCAAACCATTCATCCCCAGTTGATCAACTGGCTTTACAATCCATTTACAATCGGTTGGAAAAGGTCAAGTCCAAGTGTGGTCAAATTTGTGTAACTGAGGAATCAAAGACTGAGGTCATTGGTAAAGGATGGTATGATATTGTCCGGAAACCCTTCAGTTGTGAGAACATGTTTAAATATGACTTCTTTGACGCCTACTCAGAGTTTGAAAACTCTCCTCAGAGGGTAAGCAAAACTACTTTAAAAATCCAATCAAGTTTTTACAGCAATTCCAAAACACGTTGAAATATTTTTCTGACCTCAGAAACCATTTAAAAAAATTAATTAACCACATTTTCGAAAGTCTTGTCTAGTTTGAATGCAAAACATTTTAATGGACCAATTTAAAGACAACCGTCGTTTCTGGCACCTAGATGGCTTTCACATAAATTGATTGACATACCTTTGCTTGGATGCTCTCTATAGTTCCCAAACTGAATAACTCCCTATCCAGGAACCCCTGAAAGGGGTGGACACGAACTCCGATTTTTGAAAAAATGGTATGAGGCCGAGGCTATATTTTGACACAACGTCATTTATTCCTTATTAACGGCTAAAACTGTTGAACATGTGTCTTGAAAGAATTCAGTCAAACTTTTTGTGGTAATATTTGTGGACTGGATGTTCTTCACCTTGATTTTAGAGGTCCCAGCACTCTTTTTACTCGTATCATGAACTTTTGACATTGAGCTCTCCAAAGGATTTTCGTCCTCATATCAATCAGGAAAATACATAGATGGTATCTTGCTTCACCCATTAGTCCAACTTCAGTGAAACACTGCTAAATAGAAGTATCTGTGGTGATATCTGGAGTGTCTTCCATCCTCTACAACACCTCCACAACGCAGGAACCATTTCCATAAGAAAATGAAAGAACAAGAATGGTCTCATTTTGAAACAAGATGGAGTCCAAGTCGGAGATGTTGTTGGCTATAACTATTGAAGGGCACTTTTGACGATTCTGAATCAGATCAGCCATCTGATCCGGATTGGAATAGGAACAAAGGCAATCACAACATCCTTGAGACAAAATGAGTGAAAAACATGAGGATTAAATCCTTGATTGTGGATTTGATTGAAAATTTTTCAAGTCTTGGGGCTCAAGAAGGTCAGGACCACGCAGGACGGGGGCTAAGGGTCCTAGAGGACCAGAGTATCATGTCTTATGATTTCAGGGATAGGCTCTACAGGCTTGATAAAGTTTGATTGATCTTCTTAGATCCCCTTGTCCAGGAATTAACAATCAGATTGATTGAAAAAATCCACACAATTCAATCTTGATGGGAGCATTTCATTCTAAAGAGGGTTCATATAATCCGGGTTAGACTGTCAGATCACCAATTTGGGCTGACTGACTTGAAAGGCAGATCAAAATATTTAGCCCATCCATTGCTTGTAGGTCCACTTGATAGGTTTCAAAGTCATCTTAATTTGTTCCTCATTTGATCGAATTCTTGACACTGAGGACTTCTTCTTTCTTTGTTCTATATGGACCTTAATCCGAACGCAAATTCCTCTTGAAAAGGGATTAACTCTTTCAGGACGATTGGGTGTTACCCAATCGTCCCAACGCGTTGGGACGCGTACCCAAACCCAACGCGTACCCAAACCCAAACGCGTTTCTTGAAACCTGTTCTTTCGTCCTGAAAGAGTTAAGAACCAACTTTCCCCACATACTCGCACCCGGATCAAAACGGGGAGTTTTATCGCACTCGTCCATCACACAACTTGAACAACTTAAGAATATCTTACCTGTCCTTATTATCCTGAACTAAAAAACACAACCATACAATAAAAGAAATTCAAAAATGGATCATCATTCATAGAACATTAAATTATCCCAAGGTGACACAACCTATAACAACCTTGATTTCATGCAAAGTTTGGCATGTGTTAATTCAATTCAGGATAATACCTTAAATATTGATGGATGGGTTCAATTGTAAGTTCAAAGATACTAATAAAACGTTCAAGTCGGATGATATATGAGCTCGGAAAAACACGTTATTTTGTTGTTGATAATTCATGGAATCGTAAAATATTCTTTGTTGTTCAAGTTGTGTATTGGATGTGCGTAAAGAAACTCCCCGTTTTGGTACGGGCGAAAGTTGGTTCTTAATCCTTTTTCACGAGGAATTTGCGCTCGAATTCAGGTCCATATTCATTCTATTTGTTTAGATGAGGCTATCACTTCTAAAGATTGTAGCAGGTAACCTGGTCATCAAATTTCATTTAATCACTTGATCGTCATCTTGAAGTAAAGACACCTTGCGGGTTCATTCGCACTTGTAACCAATGAATTAGCCCTCCATTATGTGATCATTTATTCACTCTTTCATTCACTCGTTCATGGCTGAACTTGTTGTCTTCAAAACACCAACATCGGACTAATTTTGGGGCGTGGGGTTGACCTTTACCAAGGCTAGGACTTGGCTGGACCCGCTTGAAACACAGGGAACACCGATTGGCGCACTATCTTTTGGAATTTTGGTCGATTTCCGTTTGATTTTCCGCTCCCAACATGGCCGGCGTTTGTACTTCTTGTTTACGAATCTCGGCCTTATACCGGAGGTTGCGTGCCGGAGAAATTCCGCGAGTTCGCATCCAGTATTAATACTATTATATAGGTTATCCCTGCCCTATCAGAGCAAGCATGCTTTGGGAGCTAAGTAGCGTTTCTACCCAAGAAAAGGAAGTGACAATTTGCGCCATCTAGTGGTAGAACAAAATGGTATTTCGGGAAAATATATGGTCTTGATTTGTATGGCATCCATTTCTTTTGTTTTGACTTGTTTCGTCTAAACAGTACCGTGTTGTGAATGAACTAAACAGACTCAAATTAAAAAGAAATCAACCTGAAAATCTCAGCCGAAATTATGTTAAGTTCAATATGTGAAAATCTTTGGCCTTAATTTTTTGCTAAAATGGATGACATTTTTATCCTGTAACAGATTAACATTATAGTTGAATCCCAATGGACTTCAAACAGCGTTGTCAGGTCCGAGAGAGGGCTTGCAGCCAATATTCAAATCCAAAGTTGCCTTTTGGCGACCAAAATTGTTAAGAAGTTGCCACTTGGCAGCCCTTTTTCTTTATTTCTATATTATTGTTTTTGCCACCGAATTGTCAATTTCAGTAGCATATCTGTGCATAATTTTTCAAAAATTTCAAATTTCTGTGCATTTCTGGGGGCTGGGGAGTGTCTTCCTTTGACCAATAATAGGTCATATGTTTTGTGTATTCCAAGGTGTGCTTGCAAAGTTGATTTCAAGGCAACTTCAAGGCAGTTTCAGCTATTTTGTTGATAGCATAAGCTTTCTTGAATCAGAAGTACACCAAGCAACTCATGAAAAAGAGAAGTGTACCACCGGTGCCAAGGTGCAACAAGTAATTACCTCAACAATTTTCCAACGCTCATATGTTTAGCATGCACAAACAGGTGCTAGTTCCATTGACTTCAAGTAAACTTCTAGCAAGCTGGGTCGCTATTTGGGCTTAGCATCAGGTTTAATTGATGAGAAGTTCTCCGAGAAGCACGCCTAGAGAGGAGTATTCCAACGTTGTGGAAGCACTCCCATTTGAGTACTTCAACGCTGATCAATCGAACTGCAAGCGAACTTCATTCCAGTGTTTCCTTAAATTAGCTGCCAAAATTTGCATGCTGCTGTGAGATCAATCAATGTTTTGAGTTGAATGGAGTAATAGGAAATAAAGAAGGAGAAATGTGGAATAGCTGAACCAGCGGGCAATTCGTGTTTCGAGAGGATGAATTTACGATCATAGATGTAGAGGCACTTCTAGGTTGGAATGGGAGACTAACTTTTCAAAATGGCAGGTGTCTCAACAAAACCAGCCAATGAACCCTGAACAAAATTTCAGCTGATTCCACAAAATAAGCGCCTCTTGCGGTCAGATTGAGACATAGTTGCCAGCTAACGAGTGTATTTTAATGCCACTTATTGGCAAACCGTTAGAGATTTTCTTGACATCAACATATTTTCGAAATGTTGGAGTTTGATATCATAATGCCATTGCAAAGAAATGTAAACATCTAAAGAAAAACCTATTTCACCACAGTTTTGCCAAAGGTGGCATTAAAACCACTCTCTAGCTGGCAACTATGTCTGAATCTGACCGCAAGAGGCGCTTATTTTGTGGAATCAGCTGAAATTTTGATCAAGGTTAATTGAACTACGAAGTGTACGAACAAGTACGCTTTCTAGAGTTGCCATCAAAACATATGCTCACACCATTTACTTGAACTGGACGATTCATATTGAGTTTGGCACGATTTGTCAAAATTACACCCAACAAACTAGCAGAGTGCCACAAGTTCAAATTGAATTAGTATATGGAATCACTGAATGCGATTTGGTTGGGTTGCAGTCTTGCAGAAACCTTCAAAGGAGTTGTGTTTATAAAGTTAATGAAAAGTTTACTCTCAAGTAGACTTTGTAGCATACCTTCAAGTAAACTAGCAAGCATTCCAAGACCAAAACAACCAAAACATATGACCTAATGTCAGCCATAACATCAAAAATGTCTTTTCTGAAAGATAATGTTAAACCCATTATTGCAATGGCTCAGCGTTTGTGGGCATGAATTACCATGTAAAAGTTTCCTTGAGAAAGAGGTAAAGAGGTAAAATAAATCAAATTAGAAACATATTGTTTTATAAGTGATTGTACTTACAACCTCTCCTCCCGAATTGAATAAACACAATGCCAAGGAAATGATGTGACAAACCACAATTTCATTGGAGGAGATGATGTATTGGGGCAATGGAGTGAGCACAGTGAGCAAAAGGTTGTTGATTATGTGCCCCGGAGAATTGCGCCGCTCTTTTGTGGTGCATCTGTTCTTTTCTAATCGGCGCTCGATCAAAAATTGCGAGGGGTCAGTTGCTCAGCGACGAACCATCGAGAACGAGATACAATGGTAGAATTTTGGCGAAGCGATGAGTTACCAGTGGCCACGACTGAGCTACGGGGTAAACAAACAGGCTCAGCTGATGTTTACTGAGCTTGCCTTATTGAAAAAAGCGCTACCGAGCTACGTTTGGGTTCGTGGGATTCCCCTCCCTTGTGTGGTGGATACTTGCCTCAAATGGCGGTGCGATGCCAAATTCCGAATTGTCTCTGATTCTTTAGCAGCTATTTTCGTGCCATTATCCGCTTCTCCGTCCTGCCGTTAGTCCCTATCCGCTTTGCCGTTTGCTATTTTCGTGCCCTTCAATGCGGTGAAGCGGTCGAAAATTGGTCCGTTCATGAGCTTGACAAAAGAACTTCTTCTTATCAGCTAATGTTTTCGTGCTTTTAACCGCTTCTCCGTTTTTGCTTGTCCCTATCCGCTTTTCCCTTTGCTATTTTCGTGCCCTCCAATGCCGGGGAGAGTTCCAAAATTTGTGCATTTATCTGCCTGCGAAAGAACAAGCAAATGCTTGTTCTTATCGAACCTGATTCGTTGAGCCTTGTTTCCCTATTGTTGTGATTGGCCAACTATGAATGGTTTGTTAAAAGAATCCTGCAATTTTCCGTACAAATTCTGTAGAGGGAATTTGAGCACCGAACACCTTGCTTTCCTTTCGGGAAGAGCAAAAACAGGTTCTGACACCCCCAATTCAAAGTTCAAGACCTTTCTAAATGCCACAATATTCCATCCAACGATAATCATCAACCATTTTTCAACCAACATGCTAGCTAACAACACTAGAGTAAAGTAACATGATTGTAAAGAGTTATACTTATTTATATGAAAGGAGCGCGGAAACAAACAAAAATGCAGCACATGATATTTTCTAGACGAAAATATTATTTCTTGCTCTTCTTGAAATTTCTTGACACAGGAATCCTTTCCTGCTCATTTTAATTGTCCAATGAAGTTGACTCGTATGTTTCAAGGATTGAGATTAGATTCCATCTTTACAACAGTTTCTGTAATGTTGATGTAAGATGTTATGAATTATCTTCTTCTCCAAAGATCAATTTAGCCAGGCACCTCTTTTTGCGGCAGCCTGAACAACCATGCCTTCTATGCCCGTAATCTAGGGGCGTCAATAGGATCCAAAGAATTGTCCACGTCCTTCTTGTCGCTTGCGAAGTCAAAATGACCATATAAATTCTGATTTTGCCAGTTATTTGTTGGTTATCTCGAATAAACTCTTAGATAAAGGAAGACATTCAACTGAATTTCGTAGGATTCTGTTGTCAAACGCAGCTTTGTTGTTTCAATTTTCAAAGATATCTTGCCTCGTTGTAATAAATGGAACTACTTTCTTGATTGATTGTCCTTATTCCGGATAACGAAAATTGTGGCACGAAAATAGCACCTTTTGAGTGTGGCAAAAAAATTCGCCTAAAAATGGCCTAAAGTCATTCAATAGGTAAATTTAGCTGGTCTGTTTTTTCAGTCTGCAAATATTTTGTTCTCGACATTTAGGCCAAAAAGCTTTGGACTTGTTCTTTCACCTTGAAAAAAATGACCCTTCTTTTAGGTCGCGTTCAAACTCCCAAATAATTTTTTTTGGTCTCACAAAAATATGTTTTTTTGTGCTTGTGTTTATATAAGTTGTAAGACCCAAAAAAGTGTTTCGGGTCAAAAACATATCATTTTAGCTTTAAGTAAAAACTTTTTAATACTCGCTCTGATCATTTGGAATTTTAGAGGGTGATTTTGACGTATTAAAAAGCTAGCATTATGTTCAAAAAATTCCACCATTCCATTGTTTTAGATATTTCAGACACCACAACTCAATGCATGCAGTCATAAAAAGCACAATTTTTTGGCATAGTTTAGAATTTGTTAAAAGGTCTTGCTTGGAAATAAGCCTTTGACTGGCGGCCGAAAAGTTTCAAAAGTTACTGTTTTACAACCACTTTGTATGTTTCTTTACTGTGAGATTTAAGAAATTGCCATTTGTGCTGCCAAACTTGGCCAAGCGACCACTTTATTTCTCATGGGGTTGTTCAATTTAAAATTTTGAAGTTAGAACAAATGGCTACAGACTGAAACGAAAAAGAAACACCAAACACTTAAAACTTGCATAAAAAGCGAAAGAAGTTATAACATAGACGGGGTCTCCTAGTACTAGCGTGCACTCCACGTTTTGAAATGCGAGAGCAATTAGCCCTCGATCTGATGACATCAAGTGTTTGCCTAAAACCGGAGTGGCAGCTACAGATATTTCATACTTATTTCAGAGTAATGGAACAACAAATTCTGTGATGTTTCATGAAGATTATTTAATTACGCTACAAAGCAATAAACACCCTATAACAACAAAACTTGGATCTAATTTGGAACACCGAATGTAAAATGAATCAGAGCCAACACAAAAGTCTCAGCAGAAATAATATTCTGACACCTTTGCAATTAAAAAAAATGTGGAAATGGTCACGTTGGGCCCATTTGCCCTCGGCCCAAGTCCGAGGTTTGATGATTGCTTAATTTTGAAGTTAAAATTCAAACGTTCATGATTGATACATATGATCATTTTTTTCTCATGACTTCAAGTTAACCATTGTTGATTCCAAATCAATCACGATTGGAGGACTGCTTTCGGCAGAACTCATTTCCTAGGAAGAAATCACTGTTTCATTGAAGTAAAAATGCCCTCAGTTTTTTATGTACTGTCAGCATGACGCAATCAATGATTTTCAAAAACTCAAATACCATATAAATCATTTCTTGAAGTTCAGAATCAAGATCTTTTATCGATTCAAATCATGCAAAGGGAACCAAGAAATAGATCTTTTGAAAAAATGTAAGAAATAATCGTTTATTACATTCTAAAATATGACGACGCAGCACTATTAGAACAAAGTTCATCACACTGGGGAAAAAGCACCTCTTTCAAAGCGGCCCAGTCCTTATTCAACACTAAATGAAAATATAAACTGTTGAGTGTTTGGTATAGCCGGTTCCCGGTACCCTGGTTCCTCGAAAGCCTTGTTTTAACGGGAACCTATCGATATTGGTAGGGCAGAGTGCAAACATCAAGCTTTCATCAAATACAGTAGAAGCAATTGGTTGTCCCAGCCTAAGATGAATTTCATTCTACTAAGGCCGAAAGAGTGCCTGCACAGGGTTGCTTCAATCCCGCCCGGTTGACATTAAAACGGAAAAACCCGCCCGGGCGGGTTTTTCGGGTTTTTCTTTTCCTTGCTCTAAACGCCCTTAACTCGTCCCTCAAAATTGTTCTTACCACTATGTGAGTGTTTATTTACGACTTAAATTCAATTTTCGTGGATATTGTGTTTCGTAGAACTCTTGAAGATGATATGAATTACGAGAATTTGTTATTAATAGGGCTCGGATAAATTTAATTTTTATTTTGCCTAAAGTTGCAGGCTTTTAGCCTTAAAGTTGCATTAAATTCGACGAAAGTTGCCAAAAAGCTGCCATTTTCTGGCTTTAAAATGTTACTTGTTGACATTGCGCGTAAAATATATATTTCAAATAATTTCCCGCAAAATCCCAAAAGTTGCGGTTTCTTGCGAAAAAATCGAGTTACAAGTATGTCGCTTACCGTCAAAAACTCAGTTGTGAATGTAACTGTGGTTCAGTACACAGAAGCCAATATGAAGAGTAAATAATTTGAATAATAATATTGAAGAAAACAAAAAAAAAATCAAAAAAAAACGCGAAAAACGCGAAAAACCCACCTGAAAACCCGGGCGGGTTTTTCTCCGATGCAACTCTGTGCCTATATGATCACTTCCTGCAAGGGAAGCAACGCTTTTCACTACAAATAGTCGAGTACGAGTATGTGATTAAATCTGTCATTTGCGAGATTCATTGGTTTGTCGAAATTTTGAAATTTGTACCCAATTATGTTCCATGAAATAAGTTATTCCAAGCTTTTCGAAATTGATAGACGGACAGCTTTTGTTGAAAATTTAGACGAAAGATGGGCATTTCAAACATAATTCCATTTGTTCTCCGTCCTTAAAATGTGTAACGATTCACGACTCCCGGCACGTTTTGATTGATGAAGGTATGGAAATTGCATAATAAAATCAAGAAAAAATGTTACTACGTGGAAATCTTGAGAATTGAAATTTCGAAAAAATTGAACTAAAAAGTTCGGACTATTTTCGGATTATGTCGGATCCGAAAAAATATTTCGCAAATCCGAATCCGAATTGCTTTGACGAGTCCAAACGAATCCGAATCCGAAAATTCGCGCTGAAATCCGAACAAATCCGATCCGAAAATTCGCGCTGAAATCCGAACAAATCCGATCCGAAAATTCGCGCTTAAATCCGAACAAATCCGAATCCGAAAATTCGCGCTGAAATCCGAACAAATCCGAATCCGAAAATTCGCGCTGAAATCCGAACATATCCGAATTCGAAATTTTGCGCTGAAATCCGATCAAATCCGAATCCGATAATCCGCACAAATCCGAATCCGAAAATTCGCGCTGAAATCCGAACAAATCCGAATGGATCTGATAGAATCCGAAAAGTCAGATCCGATAGAATCCGGAAAGTCGGATCCGATGCACAACTCTAGTCTGTAGTTAGTTATTTCATTCAATTTGCCTGTCTTGTGAAATGGTAGTACCTTCACAATTTCCAAATCGCTAGGAATGAAACCAGTTGTTAGCACTGATGGAAAAATCTAATCTTTCTTACGCGAGGCTGCGAGCTTTAGGTTTGCCATTACCCCTTACATAGTACACCATCTTGCAAAATCAAGAAGTAAGTTCCTTCTACATAGCGCCCCTGATCCAAAGACGAATAAAGCAAGGGGTGCCACTTGCTTTCAACTTCAGAAGAAAGCCTATGTCCTTATAGCATTCAACCGACAAATGATAGACCCTGAAGGCTAATTGGCAGACCTAGTTGGGCAACCTATCGTGAATATGATTGAAGATAGGATTGCTTCCATCACTAGTAGTTAAGGATGGTAACATAGCTTTGGACAGCGTGCGGTAAATAGGTCACAAGGTAAAACGGTCATAGTATAAAGGTAACCGTAAAACGGTCAGGGTAAAAAGGTCATAATAAAAAGGTCACAGACTCACGCAGCTTCGGAGATAGCCAAGGGGTGAACCCATGGACCCTGGTATCCTCCATGGTTGAAGATTGTCCCATGGGTCACTAAGACTTACAGGTTGGAACACAATTATGTCAAGGCAAAGGTCCCATAAGTCAACAGGATACTTCCTAACACTTTTAAGGACAATGGTCCTAAACTACCCCGGATCAGGTGGACCACAAGCAGGCTGTTCCCTCACCCCTCTGGCGTCAAAATTACAGCCTTCTTTAAAGATCTGCCCATGAGCTTCTAAGAAATTCCGGATGGAACACTATAATATCCATGGAAAAGTGATTTTTCTGTCACCTTTTTACCGTGACTGTTTTACCCTGGGACCTTTTACTGTGACCTTTTTTCTTTGTTACCGTTTTACTGTGAGCAATTACCTACAATCGCTTGGACAATCTGTTTCAGATCTTTAACATATGGTTGAGAACCATAAATTGCTCTGCAAGCTAATAATTATATATTTCAAAGTTGTGGAGAACGTAGAGAGGAGAAATGTAAGCATAAAAATCAAGTTGATGATTTTTTTTGACAGCAGAGGAACTTAAAATTTGCATGAGATTGATCCGTAGGTCCTACATAGTTCAAAATTGTATTGCATGTAGCTCTTCCTTTTTGTTTTGTATAGTCTTTATTTTCAAAAACGTGACTTCTAAGATATAAATAACAATTTTGGCAACTATTTTAAGATGAGGATACAAAGCTCTAATATCAAGCGACTTTGCACTTTTTTGGTTGCATCTACAGAGAGATTTTAAAATCACGATATAACTTTTCTTTTTGTCAAATTTCGAAAAATAATATTGTCCATGAACAATGAGATTTTGGTACATAGGATTTAGGTTTATCAACACTTGGTGACTTCAGGAATTCAAATTGTCGTAAGCGTTTTAGCATTCCTACAATTTCGAAAGAAATGCCACTAAGACGGAAAAATACGCAAGTTTTTGGATATTTCTTTATTCTGTATTAATTTTCAGATTCCCGCATTTCTTTATGAAGAATTTAGTTACCAAGGAAGGATAAATATTACATACAGATATCGAAATGAGAAGCCTACCGCATCCAAACCAAAAGTTTGGACTAAGGTCCGCGTGGATAACTTGATTAATATGACGAGGCATGGAATTCCAATCTCTATTTACGGAGTAGAGGCATATTCTAGTTTGAAAATGGGCATTGATCAGGCTCAAATCGACGGTTCTCATGTTCTGGTTATTGGCTCGCAGGTAATTGATTTATTTCTTTATGATTTTTCCCGAGTCAAAATACAGTGGGGACCCGAATCATTACATACAACCCTGTTTCTTCTTGGAACACTAAAACGATTGGATATTTTTAAGTACAACCTTATGTACCGATATACTGATTTGTCATTTCCAGGGCCACCAAATTTTGGTTAAGAATATTGCCAAAAAATGTATTATTTTTGGTATTCATTTTGAGAAATAATGTAATGAAATCAAATATTTTTTTGCTTGATAATTGTAGCAGAAAAACTAAAAACACAATATTACAACTGTTATAAATCCTTTATGTGTCTTTTTTATTTTGCCATCCTGTTTCCAGATCATTCTGAAGGGAACAAGCAATTTCCCCAGATTTTTTTAAATGTTCCCACTTTTGTAATTACATTGTGAAATATAATTTTCATTTATCTGGCAGCCCCGAAGTTAAACTAAATATTTTTGTGCAACTGTATCATGTAATGTCGGCTTGTTTTCTAAGTGTGATTTTGCAGATGAAGAAACCTCTTTTCAGAAAATTTTCAGCACAACAAGCAATTTCCACATTTTTTTTTGTTAAAGTGTGAAAGTGAAATATGAAAGATTTTGGAATTCACAATGTAAAATGTAATTTGCAATCATCTGGTGGCCCTAATCATTTCTTATGTCAAGGTAAAGTAGAGCAAGCAAAACTATCAAAATTTATACATGTCCTTGAACGGTCCTTTAACGAACAGCAGACTGGGAGGTCACCTTACTTATGCAACTAACAAAAATGTATAATAATAATAATAATATGTTTATTGCGACTCAAACTCATGTCAGGTTGTATAAAAATATATATAAATGTTGAAGTGACATGTCAAATGTTAAAAAACGTTACAATAGACAAATTATATTGTGGTATCACAGGTGAGTTGACTAGAATGGTTTCAGTACACATGAAAGAAATGAAGAGGAGATTGAAATGCACCCTGACACAAAAGTTTGACCTAATTTCGAACTTCTCAATGTTTATTGAACCCGTAAGAACAGAAATTTTGTGTGTTCAAGCTCAAAGGTTGCACCGTTATTTCATTTCATTGGTTGCGCTTAAAGGACGCTATTAATTTGGCACAATTAAAGATCCTCATGACAAAGATTTGTCAACTAGGTCAAGTTGTTGGGCTTTTTTCAAACTTCAAATGTTTGCCGTTGTTGTCGCCACCATCAATCCAGGAAGCTGAAGATAAAACGAAATTCGATTTTCCAATCAGTTTAAGTAATACATGCCAATAATAAGCAATTCAGTTATCCTACTGCATAAAAAGTAGTGCTCGAGCCATTGCTTCAATATTTTTTGGGTTAAAGGCTCCAATTGGCTGCATTTTTTCTTTTGCACTTTTTGCTTTTTTTGGGCTTTTTGAAGTTTCACGTTAAAGCCACTTGTCGCTAAGGTCAAGCTGGCGTATCTTTGTCATGAGGATCATTAGGCACAATAAGCAAAAACGCCCTTTCTAGTGTGAGCATTGCAGCATTAAGAAATGTATAAAGTACGGTATGTACGTAAAGGATCACAAAAGTCACTACTATGATTTCTGGAAAAATGTATGGTGGAGTGACGAAACAAAGATCGAGAGCTCTTAGGAGACAATGCCAAGAAGCATGTCTGGAGACGAGTTGGAGAACCATTCAATCACTAAAACACCCTTCTTCTTAACATGAAGTTTGGCGTTGAGAACATCATGATCTGGGGTTGCGTCAGTGCACCAGGCACGTGAGAACTCCATCGAGTATAAGGAACCATGGATCGTCATCACTGGTAGAGCCAGGATTTTTAGGTGAAGAAAAAAGCCAAAAAGTGGTAAATAGGTGAAGAAAATAACCAAAAAAAAGTTAAAAAAAGGTTCTTATTGTGTGCCTTTTACAATAGAAGCACTTACATTGGTGAATGTATTGGAATGTTGAAGTATACCGAGGTCACCCTGAGAATCCCGATTCACCTGACACGTTTTTATCCTTATTCGAGACTGTTTGAATTTCTATCGGAATATCTAATGTGAAGTATTATTGCCGTTGATTACCTCAGTAGCCTCACAATGTAATGAAATTTATTCACTTTCCATATTCTTAAAACAATAGCATACAACCATTTTGTTAAGGTTTTCTTCTGTGGTTGCCCTCCCTCTGTCTGAGAATATTTTTGAACATTGAAAATGCTCTCTCAACGTCCACTGACACGATCGAGCAGAACTTCATTGAGGCAATTTCAGAGGGACTCCAATTAGCAATGCCATCTCCATTCTTGCCCTCCAGAATATCAGAAACCTTTTTCATGGCCTTGAGCCCACTGTTGTTGGCCATCACCTGTGCAAATTTTCTGCGTACATCTTGGGCCTTTGATCCAGGTGCGTCTGTCAGGCGGTCCTCCACTTTTTGAAGAACTTTGAAGGCTCCTGAGAGGGGAAGACCGCGAGTCTCCAGGACCTTGATCTCTGCCGCAAGGAAGGAGAAGTTGGCATAAATGTAGGCCAGGTCAGCTGAAAGGTTGGGCCTTAAAAGTAGGTCTTGGCATTCTTGGATGCATTGGGCGTCCTCTTTGTCAAAGGCCTCAATGACTGGCCTAATCTGTTCCAGGTATTTGGCGTAAAAAACAATTGCCTCCAGCCACGTTCCTCAACGCGTCAGGATAGGCTCGGGGTGGGAACGGCAACTGGGGGCAACTATCTCTGTACAGGGCTCGCCTGATTGGTGCCTTCAAGTATATCATTTTCATTGTGGCAATCAGGCGATTGATATCCGGGAAGGATCTTTGCACGACTTCACAGACCCTGTAAACAAAACAGCATTACCACCAGACTCAATTTCCTAGTTTAGATTAGAACAAAATAACTTACAGGCTAAGAGCATGTGCAATGCACGTGACATGGATCATTTTCGGAAATAAGGCCTGCAGCACCTTGCCTGCCTTGATCATGTAGGGTGCTGCATCTGAGACGAACACCATCACTCTCTCGGCATCAATGGCTGGGTCGATGGACCGAAGGCTCTCATTCACCAGCCTATAAATCATTTAAAAAAAATAGAAAGAAGAGTAAACACAGTGCGCATTTATTGTTATGAACTTGTGATTTACCTGGCCATGGCATTGCCATCGACTGTATCCCTAAACTCAACTGAGCAAACAAATGGTTGATGGTATTGCTCTTCCAGCCTTCCAATCAGGACAATGACTGCCTCCCTGCCCATTGCATCTCGAGACGCATCGCATGACACCCATAACAGTCCATGTTGTAATTGTGCTTTAATCTCTCCCATCACCTTGTCGTAAGCCATTGGCACGTAGTTTTTCCTCATCCAGGATGCGTCTGGAATGGTGACACCAATTTGCTCTTCCAAGAACTGCTTCAGTTGAGGATTATTCAGTTTTTCCAGGGGAATGTTTGCTAAGAGGAATGCGTTGTAAAGATCATGGCTGACAATCTCATTCCTGGAAAACAATTTTAAATTATCGAATTTTACTTTTCTTAGAGCTTTAACTTACTTGGATACTTTGGCAGACTTTGCTGTTTCTTCCAGTGTCGCCTGAAGGCACTTCCCTTGGACTTGATCCTTTTGTTTCCAAAGTGCTTGGCTGTTCCCAAGTGTTGTGACAAATTTGACTTTTGACAAGCATTGAAGGACTTCTCGCAATAGCAACATAACACAGTGTTATTTCTTGAAGAAACAAACTTCAAGGGGACATTTTGGCCGTCATTCAGTTCCCGCAGCCACTTGTCACGGGTGTAGCTACTTATCACTTCCGACATATTTGTGAATTCTTGTCAGGTTTGAAAGAACAGATTTAAGTGATGTTTTGAGTGTTGAAATATTCTTGGCATTTGAATTGTTTACAATTAGTAACGGAAAAGTCATTTGAGGCGCCAAATTTGATTGACTCACAAAACCTCCAATGCGCTGTTTTTTTTGCGCAGTGCCAAGAAGCCAATTCTTTAAAAAATGAAGAAGTTAGATAAATGTACAACCAACCTTTTTCTTTGGAAGACCAATGGAAAAAAATAATTGTAAATTTTACTCCTTTCTACATTTTTTAAAGAACTGCCTCTAGCCTCTTGATTTTAAATGTGAATTTAAATCAATGCCCTTCCTTCGTGATAGTATAAATATGACCATTTTTCACTAAGTTAGAAATCACTTTCTTTAAGCCAAGTGGTAAATGTTGTAAATCTCGGCATTTATTAACCTTTTGTCCCAAAAAGTGTCAAAAAAAATATTTTTTTGCTAAAAAGAGCAAAAAAAAATTTTTCCCATCAAAAGCAGTAAAAAAGGTGGCGCCAATTATGACTTGAGGTGACCAAAAAATGGCCCACGCAAAGGGCCAAAAAATTTAAAATTGGACCAAAAAGGGGCAAAAAATTTAAAGAAAATTTACGATTTAATTAAATTTTTCTACTCACTCTAGTCATCAGTATTGGGTCCTTTGACGAGCAGCTGACTGGGAGGTCATAGTACATAAGACTGGGAGGTCACCTCAGTAATGCAGCTCCAAATATTGCACCCTGACACAAACGTTTGACATATTTTCGAACTTCTCAATGTATATTGGACACGTAAGAACAAAAAATTTGCGTATTAAAGCTCTAAGGTTGCACGTGTTTTCCATTTAACTGGTTGCGCTTATAGGACTCTATAGACTCTATAGGGATATTTTGGAGGAACAACTCATTTCCAGCGCTCAGATATTGATTGGACGTCGGTTCATTTTCCAACAAGATCGTGATTCAAAGCACACAAGTCGTTTGATCACGGAATATCTCAAAGGGAGGAAGGTTCTAGAGAGAGAAATGTCACTCCCAGCCAGCCGTTTGCCTTCAGTTTAGATCCCCCTTTGCTAGCCTGGAGTTGGGCAGGATTACCTAAAAGTGTCTTAAAAAGAAGAGTGGCCTGACAGCCCAAGCAGAAATTGGTCAATTTTTTAATCAAATTTGTAAGTGACTTGGATTGAAAAAATACATCATATGTAAGGCTCGGAGACATATTCAGTTTTTCTGTGGAGCAGAAATTCCAGACGTGCCAAGGAGTGACGATCAGCCAACAGCAAACACTACGTTGTGAAACGTCTGGGATTCTGCTCCACAGCAAAACTGAATATTTATCCGAGGCTTAATCATATGGTAAGTAAGTGAAACCTAATACTCCTCTCAACACTCAAACCAAATCATTTTTAAATCAGATTATTCAAAATTGAAATAGAAGGGTTCCAAAAAAGACAGAGTGCAAAGGTTTAGTGCATCCAGTTTGAGCAATTATTCGTTATGTTTTATTTTTTAAACCCTTCATCAAGTTGACTGAATCTTTCTAGCAAAGAAAGTTGTGGTGAAATGTGTGAAATGAAATTGTGTGATTTTTAATGGGTCACTTTATTTCCATTTCTCTTTTGAACATCAAAAACTTTGTAGCTGATCAGATCTGGTAATAAACACCTCCCTAAAGTTAAATTATTGGAGGGAAGTTTCTGGAGAACAGTTTTGGTGATGGTAGCTAAAAAGGTCACAAACAAAACAGTCACAAGTAAACTGGTCACAGTAAAAAGTTCACGAGTGAAAAAAGGTCACAGTAAAAGGTCACAGCATATAACAGTCACAGTAAAAAGGTCACTCAGTTAAAAGGCAACAATGAAAAGTCACTTTCCATGGACATAATTGTGTTCCACCTAAAACATCTCTGAAGCCCAAGGGCAGATCTCTACAGAAGTGTGTACTTTTGACCCCAAAGGGGTGAGGAATCACCCTGCTCCATGGTCCACCAGATCCAGGGTGGGTTGCAACCATGGTCCTAAAAAATGTTTGGAATGACTTTTGCCTTTACTTTTGAGACCTTTACCTTAGCCAAGGATGACTCTTCGAAGGATTCATTTCAAGGTCGAAGGACCTCCAGCTTAGGGCCAACACCGGGAATTTAGGACATGCGATGACTGCCTTTGATGCAATGAATTTTGATTATTTTTACAAATAACATTCGTTTTTGAGTGAATGGCGGAACATAACAACATTTTAAAAATGGCAAATAACCAGAGAAATGATGTGTGTTTAAGTGAATGGTTGTATTTTATAACATTTCAAGGAGAGCAAAAAGTCATGTTATACTTTAGTATTAGTCTAACTACACTTTGCACAGTCTAGTTAAAATGTTCTTGTCCCTCATGGTGAAAGTGCGTTGCACGAGACCCATCATTCTACTCGCCCGCATGACGATATCAGCACAGTGTTCACGGAATTTTATGTTCCAATCAAATATGATACTAAGGTCTGTTTCCATGTCTATGCTCTCAAGTTCTGAGTCTTTCAGGATATCCTTGGGAGTGGTTTTTGGCCTCTTTCCAAACTTCATCATCTCACACTTATCCACATTGAAGGTCATTTCATTATTCAAGGCTCAATCTTCTGCCGAGCTCACTTTGGGCTCATTTCTCGTCTTGAGGTTGTAAGATAATCCCAATAATCTTCAAATCATCTGCAAATTTTAGCATCTTTGTGGATGTAGTGCAATCTAGCCATGAAGGTGCTCTCTTGTGGTTGGTTAACCATTGATGTCTTGTGTGGACTGGTCTTCTCATACTTGATCTTTCTCAAAATTAGTCTGTCTCTGTATCTTAGGGTTGCCACTTCAATTCCACGTGCTTGTTTTTGTCTAACTGTTGATGTTTCCATTGCTTTTTCCCATTCATTTTCATGTTGAATCACCACACCAAAGTTTGCAGTAGTGACAATAGAAGACCAATATTCCCTGAACCTTTTTATGAATCCTACGATCCAGTTCTTGTCCATCCATCTATCCATTGAATGATCTGACAGAGATGAAAGGCTCAAAAGCATGCTGAACAAACACATAAGTGACACAATTGACTTTGAGTAGTTCTCATCAATGGAGAAAACGATGGTCTTGGATTGGAAGAAAGAAAGAAGGATGAAGTCAAGCTCTCTTTTTCTTTGAAGGGTCACACACCACCCATCCAAATTTTCTTCCTCAATCAGCTTGACTGGATCTGTCTGTGCACTAAAAACACTTGAATGTGACACTTGGAGATGGCAAGATGACCAGAATGATCGGTAAATCCACAAGGTTTTTAGAGTGAGATCTTCTTCAAAGCTCAATTCACAATGGTCGCACGTTTTTTAAGGTGACCAAATTGATTAGGGTTGGTTCCTAACGTAAATTGACCACCTATATCCAACATTGAACAAGCCTCTCCAAGAATAGTTCAACGACCACTTTTAAACACTGGCTTAAAATATTGAGTTAAAAGAAGACAAAAAGAACACAATTTCTGTTTTAAACAAGATAAGAAATGTTGCCCCTCTCATTGAACCTCTCGTTCGAGTAGTCACTCTGTCAAACAAACAAACAATGACACCACGTGGAGAATTCTCAAACTAAGCCAGGGTTGACATGGGCAAAAGAAACGTAATTAGAAAAGACTATTGATTCTGGTAAATCTTTCAATGACTTCAAAATTTCAAATCGTTTTTCAAAATCTAATGTAATGAGCTTTGCTTATGAAAAGAAATGAATAGATAGTAACAACATGTTTGAGTGGCGTCCCTGACTGAATTCTCTTTTCCTCGCAAATGAATGTTGAACTTCTCTCAACTTAGAATTAATGACGGATCAGTGATGATCCAACGCAAGGTGGATTGATGACGTCATGGACACTGCTCTGAAATTCGCCCTCTAGTACAGTGGTTCTTGCCTTAGCATAATTGTGTTCATCTTGGTTAATCTTTGGGTCTCAAGGAAGAATCTTCAACCAAAGGATGATCCCAGGGTCCCTGGGTTCACCCCCTTGGCTACGTCCGGAGTTGCGCGGGTTGGTGACCTTTCTGGTGTGACCTAATTACTTGTGCCATTTTGGTTCCTAATATTTTGGTAGCCCTGAATTACAAATGTGAATATCTCTTGTTATCTTTGAACGTTGAATGGACCATCTGTTGGTATCCTTGAACTTGGCGCCATGTCGGAGTGGGATCACAACAAAAAAATGATTTGGGATTGATATTTCTCTCACTAGAACTCTAAAAGAATCGGGTGATAGAGTGGCCTGCCCAAAGCCCAGACTTTCAATTCCACTGAGAATTTGAGGACTATCCTAAAGAGTGCAGTTGCCAAGAGAAGCACGTCTAATAAGGACGATTTGTGGAAGATTTGTATTTTCTCCAGCTCCAAAATCCAACAATTATCCAGCTCACTGTAATAAACTCATTCAGACATATGAAAGGAGATTGGCAGCCGTGAGGAAGGCCAAAGGTTATGCTTCAGGTTACTAAATAAAGTGTTTGAAAAGAATTGCAATGGTCAAATATAAAAATGTCATGAAATTTTGTCGATTTCAGGAATAAAGTTGTTTATTGTTCAAATAATTACTGATTTTTTGATACGACCAAACTTTTCAGCAAAATAGGGTTACCAGATTTACACGGAACCTCCGGTTCCAGGAAAAAATCTTGGTGTATGTGATGATTCGGGCCCCACTAGTGGGGTCCATTTTGAAACAAGTTTTTTGTCAAAATTCAACGAAGTTGAATAATCTTAAGGTTTTTGCTCATGTTTTTTCAACCATTTTAACAATTTGCCATTCTTCAGTAGAAACCTTTCTCTCATGGGACATCAGTAGGAGTAAAAACAACGAGAATATATGTAACCCGAAAAAATATGTAACCCGAGAATTAGGTGGTGCACATTCAAGAATTGTTAGAAAAAGTGACATAGAAAGCTCCAAAATCTTCAGAATTAATTCTCAGGATGTCTCTCTCTCATGTATCTAATCGTTCAAAGTTCAGTAACCAAGAAATCTATGGCCCAACACATTTACTCTTTTTTATCTAATACCCACAGCGACCATGGCTGGAAGCCATGTTATTAGAACAAGGGGCTGCACATGTTACCACTCTGGACTATTCCACCATCAATTGCGATCATCCACAGATCACCACATGCACACCCCCCGAATTTACTGCCGCATTTCTTGACGGAACACTGCCTGTGTTTGACGGGGTCGCATCATATTCAAGTCTGGAACATTCTGGTTTGGGTCGTTATGGAGACGGACTAAACCCATATGGTGACCTGATTGCCATGGCCAGGTCGTGGTGTCTCATCAAAGATCTTGGGTTTGCGATTGTGGGGGTGCCGACAGGGCCAGATCAGATCACCTTTAATCTCCATCGAATTTATGGACCCCTCATGTACTCGCATTTATTTGCCAATTGGCAGCAAATCTGGACCGATACAGACATTAACGTGTTTTCTTCTGAAAAACATCAAGGGAGCACATTTTGGGGACGTTACGTGGGGACAGTTCATGTGTTACGCAAAGATAAAACTTTCTTTCACCTTTAAAAATGTAATGGTATAAAAAATGGAAATATGCTCTTCATTTATTCACATTTATTTGTCAATTGACGACAAGTGTACAGACATTGATCTGATTTTTTTCAATCAGAAAGATATCTCCAACACGCTCTAGATGATGGCTTATAGACAATTCATCTACTACGCAAAAATTACTCTTTTTTTGCTTTAAACTCCAAAACTTATACTGGTTTGTAGCTTTGATTGACATGTTCAAATAAATAAGATTTAACAGGGCTAGGGATTTGTCTGACCCAAGTTTTGCTTTCCAACTAACTTGAAAAAGATTATCGAAAATTACCAAGCTTCATCCGCAAATTTGTTCATTAACAACTTACCACAGAAGTGCTTTTTTCATTATGAAGTCAAACAAAAACTTTCCAATCCAAAATCTTAGGCCCAACCTAGAGTTCTAGGGAGAGAAATGTCACTCCCAAATCAAGGGTTTTTTTCTGATTCCATTTAGCTGACAACTCACTCTCATGGCATGGAGCCAAATTCAAAACACCCAGGAGATGGAGGTTTTTACAATTGAAGTTCTGGGTTAACAAAATCTTAACAAACAAAAACACTTGCCCGACATTTTATGGAGGTATTTACTCACAAAGTGAATCAGCTACAAAGTTTTTGATCTTCAAGAGATAAACAGGTACAAGATAAAGCACCAAAGATAACCTAATTTCATTATTTATGTTTCACAATTTCTACATAACTTTCTTTAGTTTTAAATTTGGTCAACCTGACTAAGGGTTCATTCTCTTGATGCACATAAAATAATACACAAAATTGCTAAAAGTGGCTGAACTCAATCCTGGCCTTCTCCCTTTTTTGGAGACCTTTGTCTATTCCAAGTAATCTAATTCAAGATCTGATCTGATTTGAGTGTTTGGAGGAGTATTAGGTTTCAAGGGCATGTTTGTAAAGCAGATGGGTGCTGAATTTTTTTTTGCGTTCGATGCGATCGACGGCAGACGTCTTTTGTTTCGCTCCTCGGATTTTCTCGTACTTAGAAACTTTGTGCTTTTGGATAGAAGTGAGTTTTGGTGCCAGCCTTGCTAAGCAAGACCTTACGTCTGATACGCCCATTGGGCGAGGCCTTCTGGCCGGGTGGAGAAGTGTTTGTTCAGAAAATCGAAAATGCTTCGGTCTCCTCTAAAATATTTTGCTCTAGTTGTGGATGGAGGTATCATTGAGCCTGGAACTCTTGCAAGAGATCACCAATCAGCCATGACTGAAAAATCCCGAGATCATTTAGCAAACAAACCGTTACCTAGACCCCTGGTCCTTGATTTTGAATGCTCGGAATCCTCGAGACGTCCATCACCTAAAATCATCGGCGACTTTGTGATCTTGGATTTGGGGTTGAAGCCCCTTGATATTGTCATGATCAGCCAAGCCGGAGGGTATGCAAGAAATTGATATACCGAGTAGATTTGGAAATTTCCTCAAGTTCGAGCGGACTTATGGTGACCTAGTTTGGAACTGTACCATTAGAGGAGGCTCTGCCATCTCATCATTGAGGTATCTAAATGTTCAATACTACGCCACGAACGAGGAGCTGCTAAATGCTATTGCTCCTTTTGCGGTAGCGAAAACTCAAGTTTCAAGGGAAGTCTTTATGGGAGAGACATTGATCGATGGAATCTGGAATGGACACAAAAAGGTACAAGTGGAGATCAAACCTTCGGCCGTTGTTCCTGATTTTGTTCAAATCAGAGGCAGAAAAATTTACATCCAACATCGGGATCAAGTTCGGAAATGCTTTAGGTGTGGAGTTGAAGGTCACATAGCTAAATTCTGTCAGTCAGATCCACAAGCAAGAAAGGAGCATACCAAAATAATGATTGCCAACAGCACTGTAAACGTCACGAGCGAATGTCATGGAGGTGAAACCGCTGATTGTTCATCAAATCCTGATGGTGTTTTTGGACTCACTAAACCCTCGCCAATAGAGGAAACAGTGGAAGAATCTACTGAGATGAATCAAGCTACGGGGAACGGTTTAGTGGGGCAAGTGGAGGCTCAAGTTGATGCTGCTCTTTCTGCAAAGGAACTCGATGCAACCTGTGTGAGAGATCAGATGCCTAAATGTGCTCTTGGTGTAGAAAGAAATCGAGATGGACCTCGGAATAATAGAACCCGAGGATATGACGTAAGAAATCACAGGAATCACCCGATGACAACGAGAGGAAGATCCCCGTCAAATAATCACAATGATCCCTCTCGAGGTGATAGTGAAAATCAAAGTCAACAGAAGGATCTGCCCTTGTCCAAGTTGTGTGAGTGAGCAAATTGACAAGACCAAACCCAACAGCACGCGATCACCCATTGGAAATATCTGAGACCCGTCAAAATGACAACAATACGATCTTCGTCATTCTTATTGGTTCCCAGGATCGAAGTCCCGAGGTGAAATATTTAGGACATCTGCCTAGAAAGGAGCGTATAGGAATGGGAAAGTCTGCACTCAAGTGTGTAATGCGATCGCGAGAAGCAGTATTCTGAGTATTTTGTCTGCTTTGCCTGTTTTGGTTTTTCTTTTCTCGCTTTCTTTTTCTCTTGGTAACCTAGCTTTTTATTAACCATGAATGTACCATTTAATGAATGTGATGGGGAGACTAATGACCAGTGCTACCAGACTAAGTAAAGGGGGGGAATTGGCTGCTCTCTCTAAATGTCAGATCGTTCATCCGTAACAGACACAAGTTGGAGGATTTGCTCAAAATCAATCGACCTTTGATTGTGGCATTGCAAGAAGTCTGGGAGTTCACACATATGCCTTTAACTTTCCCGGGTTATGACCTCTTTGGAATTGAACGCCAGGGTGAAAAAGGGGGTGGGGGAGTTGGATTCCTGGTCAGGAGTGACTCCATCATTTATTCAACACCAAACTTTTTGTCTTCCATATCTTCTTCTTGTGAGTTCATTGGAATTGAAACTGAAAGATCTTACATTTTTAGCATATATTTGCCTCCTAATGTATGTGTTAACACTGCAATTCAGGAGCTAGACTTGGTTTTGAAGAACTGTTCCAATAGAAAAGCAGTTTTTATATCAGGTGATTTCAACATTAATTTCAATCACATTAGCAACCGCCTACAAACCTTAGAAGATTTTTGTTGCTCGTGGGGTATGTATCCGACGATTCATTGTCCAACAAGGGTTCAAGAAAAATCAGTACAAACAAGCGAGGGTCAAAAAATGATTGTAACGTCTTCTCATATTGACAATATTCTCACGAATGCTAAAGAACTTTTAGAAACGGGAGCCTTAGTTTGTGATATTGCCCATCATTGGGCTCCGTTTATTGAAATCGACGAAGGGTCTAAAGCATGTAAATTAAGGAGTAAAAGCAAAATCTGGGGAAGAGACCTCTCAACTAAAAATATAGACAAACTTCGTCGCCATCTTGGGATACGTAGATGGGATCTCGATGGTTTGAATATTCATGAGGCTTTTGAAAAATTTACGGTATTCTTCAATGAGGATTTTAATGCGGTTTGCCCATTAGTTGAATTCAAGGACAAAAAAAACTGCGTTTAAATAAAACCTTGGATGACAAATAGGCTGATGACATCGAAGTTACGGAAAGATCGCTTGTTCAAAAAATCAAAGAATGGAAGCCCAGAAATTAAGTCGAAATATAAGCAATATTCTAAGCAATATTACAAACTAATAAATGAGGCAAAGTTGGCATATTACTTAAATACTGCCTTGAATAACTGAGGGAATTGCAAGAAGGTTTGGAAAGGGCTAAACGAAGTTTTAAGTCGTAAGTCGAAAGGCAAACAAAATTGTCCCTTATCAATTAAGACTTCTGAAGGCACAAAAACGAATCAAAAGGAAATTGCTGAAAGCATCAACAACTTTTTTTGCTCAATTGGCGAATCCTTTAACGAGAATTCCGAACCTCCATCACAAACTCTCATAAAGGACATCCCTAAAAATTCAGAGGTCTTTCAATTTTCACCAGTGAATAAAACGCAGACTTTTCAGATAATCAAAGTCCTAAAGGGCAAGAAAAGTTCGGGTGGAGATGGTATATCGAACAGTTTGTTGAAACAGATAAACGGTTCCATAAATGAACCCCTTACTAAACTCATTAATTTATCTATGGCTTGTACTGAGGTACCGGGGGAATGGAAAAAGGCAAAGATCATACCAATTCATAAAGGAGACAAGGACCGATTAGGCAACTACCGTCCGATAAGTTTGTTGCCAGTGTTCTCCAAAGTCTTGGAAAAGGTGGTGTTTCAACAACTTTTGGAATATGTGGAAAAATTCCTCACAGACTACAATGAACACGTCACACGTCTACAATGTAGCACGAATAAGGCCATAAGAAATTACCTGAATAATGTATTAGATAATAGGGATAAAAAATATGGCCTTACTGTCTTTCTCGATTTTTAAAAAGCTTTCGATTGTGTTGATCATAAAGTGTTGTTATTGAAACTAAATGCTTATGGAGTAAGGGGAGGGGCTTTAGACTGGTTTAAGAACTATTTGTCGAATCGTTCTCAGCAAGTCCAACTAGGAGTCGTCTTGTCATCCCCACAAGGTATTACACGAGGTGTACCACAAGGGAGTATTTTGGGGCCATTGCTCTTTCTCATCTACGTTAATGACATGCCAAATACCACGGGGTTCCATTTTACAATGTATGCAGATGAAACAACGCTACAGCATTTTGG
>CM021312.1:2253969-2279854 GCA_010645155.1 Tigriopus japonicus | reverse complement strand
GTTCCATTTTACAATACTATGTCGCTACAACATAACAAATGATATAAGAAGCATTGAACGTGAGGCAAATGAATGGCTAAAAGAACTTTTTGCATGGATTGAGAGAAATAGACTTTAAACGTGACGAAAAGCAAAATCATAATTCATAATCGTACTGCTCACGCATCAGATTTCAATCTTGAGTGTGGCGAAGCAAGGTTCGAGAGAGTTGGAAAGCAATTTCCCATTCAGGCTGTTCAGTTTCTTGGACTATGGGTGGATGATGAGTTCTCTTGGGCGTACACATAAACCAAGTTGAAAGTAGACTCAAAAGAACACTGTTTAGTTTTAGCCATAACGGAAAACGTCTGCCAACAAAGATGAAGATCTTGATGTACAATTCCCTCATTCAGAGTGTCATGGAATACGGTTTAGAATTTTTTGGTCATGCGAAAACAATTGACAAACTCATTAAAATTCAAAAAAGAGCAATGCGATGGATCGCAAACACCAATTGGCGAGCACACACAGGTCCATTGTTCCAAGACCTTCATTCATTCAGGCTTGAGAACCTCAGATAAATTAAGATTTTATGTTACGTCCACAAGGTTATGATGTTAGGTGACAAAGCATTTAAGGTGGACAAATTTAGAATAGAAAGGGACGATTCTCTTCACAATAGGCGAGGTTTGTGGCTCTACGAGCCAATGTGCAAACGCAAGTGGATGATGAATTTACCTGGATATGCATTTCCCCATCTTTTTAACCACTACGATATCCCAGACTACAAATGCACAATCAAGGTGTTCAAACAAAGACTCAAGGCAGACATTCTACGCAAAAATTATCATCCTCCTTCTGAAATGTAGGTTGGGATTGGAGTTCAGAATTTTGAAGACGGGCGACGGATTTCCCTATACTCTTTCAAATGCAGAATGAAGCCTTACCATCCACGTAGCTATGATTTTTAGTCTCCCCTGTGTCTCTTAGTTTCCCTTCGTTTTTTTCTGTGTTTTTCGTTTTTTGCTTTGTTTTTATTTTCTCTCTCTCTTCTCTGTATATTTTGTTCAAAAACGAGAAGCTAAAGGACAGCATTTAAACACACCTTGGTGTCTTGCTGATCCTTGGATGCAATCTTACATATATTTATATATATTTTTGTATTGACTGTCAAAACTGACTTATCTTTTCATTAAATAAACGCATCCAGAACTTAAAAAAAAAGTTGCTGAAAGTCATTCATAGACGGCGCCACATGTGACTGGGCGAGAAAAGAATTTTGTTTGAAAGTTTTACTATCTTAAAAGCCATGTTAGACACTATTTCATCATTTTTTCAAGGATTTTTTGTTCCAAAAATAAAAACAAATAGTGCTACTTCATGATTTTGTCACATTTTTATCAACGCAGTTGGACGTTTTTATGAAAAAGCGAGTTTCAATTCTTCATTTAAAGTTGCGCTAGTTAGGAAATTAAGGGAGTGAATTTGACAAATACAAGTGGAAACACGCAAGATCTAAGATCTAGGTAACTCAATTGTTTGTAGGCAGACCGTAGCCTTACATTTGTACTCTGAATTGAGTTTTTGCACAAAGTGCTAGCCTTTGTCTTGAACAAGCAAGTTAGTTTTTTCATTACACCATCATCATTGCTGGAGAAAAATAGAAAGGAAGTTTAAAATGAAGAAACCTGAGTTGCAAGGAAGTAACCTCAACATTTTTTAACATATATAAAACAACATATACATTGAATGGGTAGCAAGCTAAGGAAATGGTTACGATTGAACTTGCCATTCACATTCCTTGAACTTATGCCTTA
Source organism: Tigriopus japonicus (assembly GCA_010645155.1). NCBI lineage: Eukaryota > Metazoa > Arthropoda > Copepoda > Harpacticoida > Harpacticidae > Tigriopus > Tigriopus japonicus. Next base: position 2,278,058 of record CM021312.1, on the reverse strand, counting down.
CAATCTTTATTGGTGGTAGACTCACTTGATTGATAAAACAGGATGTGAAATCTCCTTTATTTCAATTTGTACTCACAGCCAACAGTCAATATACTATGCTACTAGTAGAAGTGGTGAGCAAAAAATGAATCAATGCATCAAAATAGATTGTGTAAATAAATTTACGTCAATAAAAAAACACAAAAGCCAGTCTATACAGGATATATGCATGGATTCTTTCTTCTGTGAGTGGGGCCAAAGTTGTCAGGTCGGACACCGTTAAGGTTTTTAATTCCAAAATCAGCCAATCAATGATTGGAATTGTTGACGGGCTGGGAATGGTTGAGTCATGGAAATCGTTGCTTAAGTTATTAAGTAAGCTCAAGACTTTTGATCAGATATTTATTAGTTCCGGTGATTTGAGTGGAGGACTTTGAAGCTCATGCTTTAATTTCTCAACCAATTACAAAACAAAGTTTGACATTTTTGCCTTGGCTCTTCCAAGTTGTGGAAAAAAATTAGTGCACGGACAGTCGTTTTTATTCTAGTTTATTTGTGTTCCCTTCCAGTTTGCAATAACATTTCTCTATTCACACAATTACAACAGAAATAAGTTTGGCTTATTCTGTAGAAGTGCTTGTTAGTTATATATTTTGTGCACATTTGTCAATTTTTTGACCATAATTAATGATACAACAAAACTTATTCATCAAATTGATAACATTTTAAGAGGAAAGTTACAATTTGAGAACTCAAATCTAGTATGAATTCCTTGGCAAAATACTCCTCTCAACCTGTCATTTGAGGTGACATCTACATTTGATTTTATGCAACTTCAACAGCTGTATTCAGGACAAACACCCCATTAGTTGCCAAATGACTTTTTTTCAACCCACGTCATCTACAAATTAAATTCCAGATTCAACCTATTTCTGCCTGGGCTGCCTGGCCACTCTTCTTTTTAGAGCACATTATGGTGATCCTGCCCAACTTCAGGCTAATGAAGGGGGATCAAAACTGAAGGCAAACCGCTGGCTGGGAGTGTCATTTCTCTCCCTAGAACTCTAGCCTAACCCCCCTTTAGCCATTTTGCCCCAAGAATTTCAAGCTGAATTTGTCTGTTTTCACTTCTAGTATCTCAACTCCCTAAGAGGAGAGAGTTTACACTCTGGACCTTTTTTTTTGAACGGAAGAAAAATCTGATCAATCATCTCACAAACATGTTTTTCGAATATAAAATTCACTCCCAGTTAGACTGATCCTCGACTTTTATCAGGAACCACTTGAGCAGCTTTTCCTTGATGGCTTCCAAGGACCATTTTATTTAAGTTAGTTAACACTGGGGTTAATATGAATTGTGCTAATATGACGAGATTGCTTAGGCATTGATTGGTACCAAGCATATGGATTCACATTGTTCGCTTGACCTCATCGATTTGTTAATGATACTTTTCACGAGTTTTCAAAGTTTCTCAAAGAAACTAGCGGCTGAAATCTCCTCCTTCAAGGAACATTAGTAAACATGTGAAATGGGATTGACACACAAAACCCGCATCATCAATAATAATAATAGTCTAATTTATTGTTCGTAAGTTGTTTAAAGCACTTATGATTTTAAAATTGGGACAGAAGAAAGAAGCGGAGAGACAGCAGAGCGATAGCAGAGCGATATCTTCCCAAAGTTAGGGCAAAATGAGTGTCAGAAGGCAAGTCGTTAGACCGAGAGGCCGTCTGAACAAATTGTGAGTCCAAGGCTGTGAAGTAGAGTTTTTTGGATCCCTCTCCCCTGGTGATCACCCGACACATTCCCACTGGTTTTGACTTCTTGACACTTTTGAACAAATTTGAGTTGCCAACGCCAGGTACGTTCAAAAAAAGCTTTTATACTTATTCACACGCCCAGAGACTTGTGCTTTCTAGAAACAGGAGAAGGCACTCAAACACGTTGCTCAGGGTAAATTGAATTGTGGGACAGTCATCTCGGTGACAAGAATGCTGATTTTCTTTAAAGTCCTCTGATATGTAAGAGAAGCAAAAACTGGTTAATGAAAAAAATGGTTCTTATCAATATTCTTGGATTAAGAAATTTTGACCAAAGTTTTGCTATTCCTGTGGAGGAAGAACCAAAATTTGACAAGTCAATTATGATGATGTCGCACAAATGCTAAGCCTAAAATATCCACAAGCACGCATGTGTAATAAAACACAAATGGTTTGACATTTTGGCTTCATTAATCTTGAATTTCATTTTGATAACCCATTTTCATCTCCTAGTTGAGAGGAAGCATGATGAAGACTCTTTTTTGTGGCATTCTCTTTTTGTCAATTTTTGTCATAATCAAATTTAACCGATGGGTGCCATCTCTAGCAGGTAATAAGTTTCCTTCTAAAAGAAATTGTAATATTAGGGTTGTCATGTGTTAGATCACAAATTCTAATAGGTCGACTTTAGCTCATATGTTTTGTCTGCACCAAGGCATGCTGCAAGCATGCTTCAATTATTGACTTCAAGCGTATTAAAAGCTTTCTAGACCATTTCGTACTAAATTTTGGATTAAACATCTAATAAGTAGGAGCTGACATTCATACGGCGTCTTTTTAAAAGCCTGAAAACGTTTAAAAGACGCAGAAAGGATAGAAGTCCATTGAGGAAGTATGCTTCAAAGCATGGATCTCCAAACACAAAACATATGACCTATTATTAATTTTTTGGTTGGCAAAAAGGTCGTTTTGGTTTGCCGTTTTATTTTTTTAACATATGTAATTTCATAAAGCAAGATTGGTCAACAATCATCCTGGGCGCTAAAAGGTCCTAATTTATACATGAAGCCATAACCAGGGCCACCAAATTTTGGTAGAAATTTTGCCGAAAATGTTTTATCTTTTAAAAATCATTTTGAGAAATAATGTAACAAAATTGGAGTTTTTGAAGTTTATTAGCCCTTTTGTCATTAATTGTGGTAGAAACTGATCTTTTTCTACCCTCCAATCATCTGTAAGTCTATTCATATTTTGGACCATCTGAAAACCAAAAACATACTGTTGCAAGTGTATTGAATCTAATCTGCGTTTTTTTTTCTTTTTTCTTTTGCCATTCTTTTTCCTCATCATTCTGGAGGAAATAGGGCAATTAGAAGTGTGGCTTTGTTGAGCCTTTCCATGGATTCAAGACTTAGTGCAAAGTATGTTTCATTGACTAGTTGTAGCAATGTAATGATGGTTTAGTGACACCAAATAAGACATTCTGTTACAAATTCGACACATTTTCTTGAGTTTTTCTGAGTTTTGTCTTTTTCCAAGTGCATGCACGGTGTGAGCTAGCCGTTAGGCTTGTCGACGTTTTCGCAACATGAGAGGGCACAAAAATGCCATCCTTCAATTGCCTTATAAGCAATTTCCCCACATTTATCTTGAAATTTAGCACTTTTGTAATTTTGGACAAAAATCACAACTTTATCGAATTACATTGCAAAATAAAATTTACAAGTATCTGATAGCACCGAAGATAACCCAAGTAGTTTTCTACCTTTAATTTGATTGATGAACCAATTTTTCCACATTTTTGTAAAATTTTCTCCATTTTTGTAAGCTTGGACATTAATGGAAGATTACACAGTGAAGAAAAATTACAGGTATCTGGTGGCCCTGGACACAACGTTTTCGTCATAACCTCAATCTCATTTTTAGACTCTAACTATTCATCCCCGGTTGATCAACTAGCTTTACAATCCATTTACAATCGGTTGGAAAAGGTCAAGTCCAAGTGTGGCCAAATGGCCAAGCTGCCGTTTTTATCCTGTAACATATTAACATTGTGGCTGAACCTCAATGGACTCAAAATATAAAGAGAAATCACTTCACATTGTTAAATAAAAAGATTTTACCAAAACACAAAAGGGGAGCTATATGCAACAAAGTTTTGACCTCAGGAGGACCTGGGGATCAATCCTATTTAAATTTGAAGTTTCTGTGCTGTCAAGAAATATATGAAATATTAAAAATATGTCTGAATTTTGAGTACAAAAAATATACTTGTTTGTTTGAAGACGTTCAGAAATGATCAAGCTTCATGTGTTCAATACGAAGATTAGTGTTATCATAGGGGGGCAATTTTCTTGTTGGATTTGTTGTTTCTGAGGTTGGATAAAATAATATTGTCCATGAGCAATGGAATTTTTCTTTTAAACAGTGTTTATCCACACTTGGTGACCTCCTAAACACAAATTTTGGCCAGTGCTTAGGTATTCCTACAATATTGAGAGAAAAGCTATACGACGAAATAATACGCAAATAATGTTATGTATTTTTTTATATTTTGCATTATCTTTCAGATTCCTGCATTTCTTTATGAAGAATTTAGTTACCAAGGAAGGATAAAGGTTATATACAGATATCGAAATGAGAAACCTACGGCATCCAAAACAGTTGTTTGGACAAAGGCCCGAGTGGATAATTTGATTAATATGACCAGACATGGAATTCCAATCTCCATGTATGGAGTAAAGGCATATTCCAGTTTGAAAATGGGCATTGATCAGGCTCAAATCAACGGTTCTCATGTTCTGGTTATTGGCTCGCAAGTAATTGATTTGGATTTTTTCATGATTTTTCCCGTCTCAAATTACGATCCATTTTGAAGCAAGCTTATAGGATCCATTTTGAGGGAAGCTTTTCGTTGAATTTCAACAAAGTTAAAATATCTTGGGGGTTTCGGGAATGTTTTTCAACAATTTTGACGCAAAATTTGTCATTCTTTACAGTATGTATCAAAAGTTGTGTCGGTAGGGGAAATTGCAGTTTTTTTGCAGTTTCTCAAAAAACTGGATTTATTTTTCCAAAAAAAGTTTCACTATCAAAAAATTGTTATTTCTGCACTGATATGTCAACATCAAAAAATTGCTGGAGCCATGTTTAAACATGTTAATACTATTGTCAAATTGACAGCAAATATAGTTGAAAAGCAATATCAGAAAACTCAATTTCATCCAAACTTACCAAAACTGGTCATCCCGTGTCCCACAGTAGTGTCCCCAGACATTTAAAACAGACACTTGGCCTCGCCCCCTACAAACAGCCAAAAATTCCAAAGCTTACACCACAGCAAAAATCAGCCCGCTTGAAGTTTTGTCAGAAGAGGATGAAATGGACCATGGAAGACTAGAACAGGGTATGCTTCTCAGATGAGTCTCCATTTTACTTGTTTGCACCAACAAATCGTCAAATTGATCGGGTTTGGGCTAGTTCTGCTGACAAAGTTGAACCATGCCAACTATCAAGCAGCCGCCGTACTGCTTGGTGTGGGGAATGATGAGCTCCCAAGCTTTGTCTGAACTTCATTTCATACCTCAAAAATGCACTGTTAACACAGAATACTATGTCAGCAACATCTTGGCTGGAACTTGTCAGAATGCAGTCAATAGAAAGGCCAAAAATGGAGGTGTTTTGAAAATGAAGATGGTCATAAAGAGGTCATAGTCAGCAAGATAGAGCTCCAGCACATTACTCCCTCAGGTCCCAGAAGTGGTGCCAGGACAACCTCCCAGGGTTCTGGGAGTAAGGGACATGGCCAGCCAACTCTCCTGACTTGTCCCCAATAGAAAATCTTTGGGCAATCTTGAAGCAAGCTGTTAGCAAGTTGGACAGGCCCACTACGTAAGAAGGCCTCAAGGCCATGTTAAGAAAGTGTGATCAGAGATTCCAAGACATTCTTTGCGAAACTTGATGGCAGGCATGCCAAATCGAATAAAAATGTATTGCATTGAAGGGAGGATGTATTAGAAAATAAATCTTTAATAGTCATGTCTATTTTTTTGGGAGTTGTCAGAATTATCACTTAATTCAAATACCGACAGATCTTTTGATACATCCGTACTGTAGTAAATACTTCTCTCTCATGGCACGTCAGAACTAGTAAAACAAGGAGAATATGCCAAATATGTAGCCCGAGCTTTAGGTAGTGCACATTCAAGAATTGCAAGAAAAAGTTAGATACAAAGCCTGAAAATCTTTGCGATGAATTCCCAGGAGAACCAGATCAAAATCCAGTGGCTAAGAAATCTATGGCCTAGCACATTCACTTTTTTCATCTAATACCCACAGCGACCATGGGTGGAAGCCATGTTATTAGATCAAGGGGCTGCACATGTTACCACTCTGGACTATACCACCATCAATTGCGAACATCCACAGATCACCACATGCACACCCCCCGAATTTACTGCCGCATTTCTTGACGGAACACTGCCTGTGTTTGACGGGGTCGCTTCATATTCAAGTCTGGAGCATTCTGGTTTGGGTCGTTATGGAGACGGACTAAACCCATATGGTGATCTAATTGCCATGGCCAGGTCGTGGTGTCTCATCAAAGACCTTGGATTTGCGATTGTGGGGGTGCCGACAGGGCCAGATTACATCACCTTTAATCTCCACCGAATTTATGGACCCCTCATGTACTCGCATTTATTTGCCAATTGGCAACAAATCTGGACTGATACAGATATTAACGTGTTTTCTTCTGAAAAACACCAAGGGAGCACATTTCGTGGACGTTACGTGCAGACAGTTCATGTTTTACGCAAGGATAAAACTTTCTTCCACCTCTGAAAATATAATGGTATTATAAGATTTAAAAAAATATTTCCACCTTCCTCATCAAAAATTGCTTCATGCCATGCCCTGAACCCAAACACAATCAACTCAAAGGAATTTTATCTTAGTAGTCATCAAGGTTTCTGATTTTGAATAATGTGACTTAACTCTGATTTTTAACATTTCAATTATAGAAATTGTCTAATTTGGAATAAATACTTTAGCTTTATAAAAACATTTTTACTTGCAACGCTTCTTGACGTGAGAGATCGTTTGAGATGCACTTTACCCTCAAGAAAGCCAAAACTGCAGAATCTAGTAACACTGGCATAAATCGTTTTCGAATCAGAATCAGGGCCCATATTCTCAACCCGTTCTAGTACTAGGTGCTTTGCTTGAAGTAAGACTTCAAACTTCAAGAACGAAGTTACTACAAAGAAGTACGACTTCAAGTACCAAGAACGAGTTGAGAATACGGGCGTAGGTCCGTAGAGGACGGTCTAATCAGAGAAGACCTCCACATCCAGACCAATTCGCCTCTTTCAAATAAGGCTTTAACCCAGACTAAGTTTCATCAAAATTGGCCGTCTTTGCGTGAAACTGTACCAATAATTAGGTATGATTTCACTTCAGCCAAAAACATCTAATCTTGCAATCAAGGGTATGTTAAAATCTCAAACTAAAACCTCTTGAAACTTATTATGTTAGTTAAAGGAAATGTTCATAGCTTGTCCGTGTTCAAAGTCATTAAAAAGTTATTTACAAAAAAGCTGCATGTAAAGTAATTGGAATTGAACCAAGAGTATTGCCATTTTTGACACATAACTTTTGATGATGCTTTTGGAAACGTGGAACTGTGTTGAGCTTTTGACCCAAAAACGGGAACAAGGACACCAATCTGGCAACACTAAGCTTACACAGAGTTCGATTTATATCATTACTGTATAACTACAGCATTGGTACAAATATGCATTGTACTTGGAATGAACATCAACCTAGATAATTTGCCTCACAAGTGATAAAGTTGAAAAGTTTGATTGATGATATCTCGATCCTGGATGCTGACTTTACAGAGTGCAAGTGAAAAAGATTATTTAAAATATGAAAATAGCCACGAAAAGAATTACTTCTGTGACAATTATCCTCTTGTTTGGTGCTATATCATTGATTTACAACTTCAGATTCGAACCAAATTCAGGTAACTAAGTTTCATCATTCCTGATTTGAAAAGGGTGTCAAAGCTTTGTTAAAACTGATTCGTCTAAGTGCCAACCTCATGATGTTGGGAAAAAATACCACCTCTTACCAAAGAAGAGTATGACAAAATTGAAACGATGAGTAAGTTTAACCATCATTATGATAAAAATCATGCTTTGATGGAGGGTTTCGAGGTTATTGATAAACAAACAACATTCTTGGGATCGTCAGCTGCAGGGTGTGAACGGTTTGTTCTTGTTTGATCTCAAGACACTTTATTATAATAGCATGTTTAGTTTGATCTATGGAGGAGGATATAGAGGCCTAGATACCCTGAGAGAGATATCGGCTAACATAGGCTCACAAAAGGTACAGATGGTTCATGCTGATGATTGGTCAAGAGCATTCACATGAACATTCGGCTGATTTTGACGAAGTTCAATAACAAACCAGAGTACTACATCTTTGTAGATTTTGTAGTAATGTGACTTGGTACTTGGGTAAGCTTCTTTACGTGAGGTCGTAAGTTGGGGTTGCCAATTTATCTATGTGAAATCGTATTCCCCTCTGTCTACCAGTCTAAAGTAATCTGAACTATTTTTTTTCCTTAAGGAGCACCAAAAGGCAAGGTGTTCCTGACTTATGTGACTTCTGAGCAGGGTTACAAATTAAACTCAAATTTGTGTTTGTTTATACACATGCGCAAAGCGCAAATTCTCTGTTACACCCTATCTTGCAACCTCCCATGGAAAAAACTTGCGCAAGCTCAGATTTCACATCACTAAGATTTTGTTGTTAGTAGCCCAATTGTGATACACTAATCGGTGCTTGTTTAAACCCCACTCTAATCTTTTATTTACATAACAGGCAAAACTTCAGACACATATATGTTTGCTTGCGTTCACATGCTTGAGGATTTTCACTAACCAAACTGTGCCATCAAATGAACTCAGTAGGTTAGATTTGTGTCTGATAAGAAAAGGTTTCCTTTAATCATGAACTTTTGCTTCCTCCATGTTGGAAGACGTCGTAGACGATCGGTGTTGGTCACTTATTCATAGATTTGGCTAGCCCATCTCTGCCTTAGTAGAAGCGTAAGAAGCCGGATAATTATGATCATATTTAACTATCTCCACCATCCTATGACCAATAATATGTGTTTTTCTTTTAGAAAATATCAAATTAAAACAACTAGCATTGCAATCCCTTCGCATTCGGTTACAAAAAGTCCAGTCTAAGTGCGGCCAAATTTGCATTACTGAGAAATCCAAAACAACAGTTCTTGGTAAAAGATGGTATGATGTTGTCAGGAAACGCTTCACTTGCGAGAATATGTTCAAATTCGAATTCTTTGACACTAAATCAGAGTTTGAACACTCTCCTAAACAGGTATGAAAATGTGAGGCAAAAAGTGTGATTCTTGCTTAGAAGCTTTCATTTTTCTTATTCGTTCAAGACAAAGAATGCTAATTTCCCCTTTGATGAGAGCAAGAATGCCTTTTCAAGCTTCTTATTTTGATTCATGGACATCAAATCCAAAATACTTGAAGTATTGCCAAAATCTAGAACAGTATTCTTCCTTGTGCTAAAACAACACTTTCCTTCTTTGCTTCAACATCTAAAAAAGCAGAAAGGAAAGAAGAATCTTCTCTCTTTAAACAGAATTTCACCTAAATTCTGATTTGTGTAATTAGCGCTAAAAATCAATTTGTAATGCTCCACATTACAATTTTGAATTTCTCCCCAAAAATTTTTTTCAGTGTTTGCAAAAAACTATTCCTAAGTTAATTAAATGCGATCATTTTTTTGCAAATAAAAAGTACAAAATATTCTGAATTTCCAATGAAATAAAAAAAGTGACTAAAACAAACTTTCATAGATTTAAAGCAAATGCTTCAGGTTCTTTTGTTGGGACTAATTCCATCGGTCCACCATCCATTTACTGTACACCCTCATTATTAGCGTGTAGTTAGTGTAAAAATGGACACTATCAGATTCCAGATTTTTTGTATGATGAATTCAGTTACCAGGGGAGGGTACTAATTCTTTACCAATACCGTAATGGCCAAAAATGGGCATCAAAAAGGGCAACATGGAGCCGTACCTTCGTGGATAGTTTGGTGAATAAAACGAAATATTGGATCCCGATATCTGCGTATGGAGAAGATGCGTATCTAAGCTTAAGCAATGGATTGAAACAAGCGCCAATACGCGATGCTCATATTCTGGTCATTGGCTCTCAGGTAAAGGATTCATATTTTAAGTCACTTGGAAATGTATTGTCAAATTTTGCTCATTTGTCATTTGATTTAACCATCTTTCAACCGTTCCCTTTTCTTCAAACACGTTCTTTTGGCGTCATTCCACCCGATCCAGAACGTTTTCACTGAAAAAATATTGTAACTACCTAATCAGTCCATATTTGTCCACCACGTATTTTTGTCTTTTTGAGGTAAATATCCTGAACTATCATGACCCAAAGGGTCAATTGACCCTTTGGCATGCTTTTTTTTTGTTTTTGTATCCTTTTAGAATCTCACATCCAATTAAAAAAAAACAATCTTTATGTGAAATATCGATCCTAAAATCATCAAATTGACGCCTAAACGGGAAAAACTTGGATTAGCCAAAATGGCAACGGCCCTGTTCTACTGCTAGCGATATGATTTGAAACGCTCACTTGGAGCAACCTTCTACTGTACATTCCCCATTAAGAAGCAAACAACCTTTAGTTTATTTCACATTTTGGTCAGACTTCATTCCATTTAATTTGTTTTTGTTCACTTTTTTTTGTCACATTGAGTGATAGTGACAAAGGATCTGGAAGGTCAAAGCAAAAAAAAAAGCCCAAAATTTGCAAACAATACAAAATTCTGTCCTGTTCATCAACTGGCAGAGTAGGCATTGAAATGTAATATTGATCATCTCCAGGGACACAGAATCATCAAATGGACGCTTAAATGCGAAAAAAACTAAGATTCTAGATTAAATTCTAGATACCCTTGATCAATACAGTAGTTACGCTTATGGATTTTGAGTTGGCAGTGCTGCCATATTTTACGCCATATAAGGCTTGTTGAAAAGTTTAGTTATGGTCATAATATTAGTGATGTGTCTCGAACCACGAGTGCTGCCAGTTTTGACTCGGAAGTTTATCGCTGTTAAAAAGGGAAGGTTGAAACCTTTTGAAAAGACCGAAACAGGGACCAATTTGGCAACGCTCGAAGTACTTCGATTTCGAGTGTCATCCATAGTTATAAAAATGGATTTCGAGTTGGCAGTGATGCCATATTTTATGGTAGATAAGGTCTATTGCTTGTTAAAAAGTTTAGTTGTGGTCAGATTTTTGACCCTAAAAACCAAAATGGCAAAACTCTGTCAAAAATCCAACTCGAAACACATCAGTACATAATATTGACCCTAAAAAATAAAATAGCAAAACTCTGCCAAAAATCCAACTCGAAACACATCAGTACATAATATTGACCCTAAAAAATAAAATGGCAAAACTCTGCCAAAAGTCCAACTTGAAACACTTCCGCAAAGACAACACCTTTGGGCCACATGTTCAACTTAGATTTGTTTTTTGCTAAGGTCCTCACTCTCTTTACCAAATTTTCAGTCACCTTGGGTTGAGGCCATGTTGTTGAGTCAAGGAGCCAAGCACATTAGTACTCTTGACTATACCACCATTGATTGTGACCACCCACAAATCACCACATACACGCCAACGGAACTTTCGGCATCTTTTCTCAACGGAACCCTTCCTGTGTTTGACGGTGTCGTTTCATATTCAAGTATCGAACACTCTGGTTTGGGTCGTTATGGTGATGGATTAAACCCACATGGTGACCTCATTGCCATGGCTCGCGCTTGGTGTCTCGTCAAAGACCTTGGGTTTGCTATTGTGGGTGTGCCTATGGGAGTTGATCAGGTTGTTTTCAATCTTCATCGAATATATGGAGAAGTTATGGGGCCTCATTTGTTTGCCAATTGGCAGCATGTCTACAAAGACAAGGACATTGATTTCTTTTCTCCGGAAAAAGGCTTCAACACCTCAAATCAGAGCTCGGTAGACACTGTACATTTATTACGCAAAAATAAAACGTTGTTTAACATTTACGTTCGATTTTAGTTTGGCATTGTTAGTTTTATGTCGCAAAAAAAACGATATGTTATTTTTGGGATCCATTTGGGGATTGTTGGAATTTGGTGTAGGTGGCCTCAGCAGATTTGCGGGTAGATTGTGCGGAGTTGAGAAACCCGAGTTGAAGGCCGTAGGGGAGAGGTGGGTGATGAAGGTCCGGCAGAGTTAAAGAACTGTTTTGGTAGAGGAAGATCCTTGATAGGTAATCTTTTGCAAATGTATCTAATCCTAGCCCTGGGCCCGTATTCTCAACTCGTACTTGGTGCTTGAAGTAAGACTTCAAGAACGAATTTACTGCTTAGAAGTAGTAACATAGTTACTACATAAAGACTGTCCACTGCAAGGTTGAGACGCTTGGTGAAGGAGAGTTGGGTGATGAAGGTGAAACCAACATAGTTTAAAAATTTGACGATCTCAAGTGGAGTATTGTTGGTGTTTACTTTTTATTTTTTTTGCATAATACCACTCTAGGACACCAAAAGGTGTATAAAAAGAGTATTGGCACGTTTAGACCAAACATTTAAAGGAGAATGGTAAGAAAAAGGAATCTAAAGATGACCTTTCAATAATTACAGAAATGGCATTGCAGGCGGTTGATGGCAGACGACCTTTATGGAAGATCATGGCCATCGTCTTGATGGTGCTGACCATCATGCCGTTCTCTTGGCAATAACCATGGAGAGCGTTTAGGGTATTTGCATTTCCTCGGCTGAATTTAGGTTTGTTCTCGACTCTTTGTTGTTGGCGACTTCAATTTTCCGACTAGCATTGTAGAGTGGGAGGTTAGTCCGGATGGGTACATTCCCATTTCGAAAACAGCATCGCTATCTTTCGAAAAATTAGAAGAGTTTGCGATCTTGCGTAATCTCTCTCAACACGTTGGTGTTGCAACCAGAGCAGAGAGTGTTTTAGACTTAGTTTTTTCCAATGACCCTGATCTGATCCAGTATGTCCATGTTGCCCCATGTAGTCTTTCAGATCATCACATTCTTGAGATGGAGTCGACCATTACTCAAAAGCCGGCGAGCTCTAGAGTTAAACCTGCTCAGAAGGTGGGCGTGGCCAAGTTTAAGTTCAAAGATGAACACTGGCCCATTATTGTTGAAAGATTAGGCGAGTTGGACTTGATTTCCATTCTAAAGCAGGAACCATCAATAGATAAAGCTATAAATAAGCTTATTTCACTTTTTGACGAGGTTTGTTTGTCCAGTGGTATTCCAGAAATAGTGGCAAAAGGTAGGCCATTCTCTGGAATTCCAAAGGTTAGAAAGAAGTTGTTCAAACGGAGTTGTCAGCTTTCGAATAGACTTCGACGTGCTTCAAATCCATTTGTTGTAGCCAGCCTCCAAAATAAATTGACCTTGGTTCAAGCTAAGATTAGGGCCTCCATTGATTCCGATCAGTTAGAGAAGGAAAGTAGAGTGATCCAGGAGGTTAAGACTTCTCCAAAGGCGTTTTTCTCGTTTGCGAATACAAAGAGAAAAATGAAGCATCCTGTAGGACCTTTTGAGGTCGGCGGTAAAACCGTCAATGATAGTGAGGTTATGGCCAATATCCTTGGAGATCAGTTCTCAAGTGCATTTTCAATTCCAAAAAGGGTAGTCAGAGCAGGCCATGACTGTAGCAATGTTTTTGATGAGACTGGCATTGATAGTCAGGATAATCGATTGGAGGATCTGGTAGTCACAGATCAAGATGCTTTTGAGGCCATCAAGAGCTTAAAGCTATCGAGTTCTCCTGGACCTGATGGTGTGACGTCTCAGTTTCTGATGAAATGTTCACAGATTCTTGCCCCTGTTTTCTCCTATTTGATGCGTTGCATTTTAGATCAGGGCAAGTTTCCCTCCTCTCTAAGAGTAGCTCATGTCGTTCCAATTTTTAAGGGCGGAGATAAGACAATCCCTAGTAATTATAGGCCCATTTCTCTGACCTCCAGCGTTGCAAAGGTTTTTGAGAAGATTATGAAGTCCAAGCTTGTAGATTATTTGGAAGTCCATGATTTAATTCCTTCTGGACAGCATGGGTTTCGAGCTCATTTTAGTACAGTAACCCAATTGGTTGATCATATTGAGCAAATCATTGAAGGGCTCGAAAGTCATGAGTCAGTTGATGTAGTCTATCTTGACTTTGCCAAGGCCTTTGATAAGGTAGATCATGGTCTTTTGCTCGATCAACTCAAAGAGTTTGGGGTCCAGGGTAAGGTCCTGACTTGGATTGATAGTTTTATAAGCGAAAGGAAGCAAATAGTTAAAGTCGAATGATCTTTTAGCGGCATGTATGATGTCAAGTCAGGTGTTCCGCAAGGTTCAATTTTAGGTCCGCTCTTGTTTATTCTCTTTATTGCTCCTCTCCAGAATTTTAGAACAAAAGCCAGTATTTCTTCATATGCTGATGACACAAAATTAGTTTGTGGAAGGAATGGGCAGGACTTGCAATGTTTAGTTGAGGACTTGGAGAAGGTCTACTCTTGGGTTGGCGAGAGTAACATGGCATTGAACGGGATGAAATTCCGCACAATGACGTATGGGGCGTCAAAATTAGATGTTCCACTCAAAGACAATGGAGGTTGTGATATTGAGCAGGTATCGTCCATGAGAGATTTGGGAGTTGTCGTCCAAGATGATGGAAAGTTTGATGAGCATATCCAGTTAAAAGTGGGGAAGGCATTTCAAACGTGCGGCTGGATCTATCGCACTTTCAAGTCCAGAGATAGTATTACGATGCTAACTCTGTACAAGTCGATTGTTCAGCCGCATCTTGAATATGCCTCACCCATTTGGGCTCCAATGAGTTCAGCAGGTTTGCAAAAGGTCGAGCAGGTCCAAATATGTTATACTAGGAACATCACAGGAATGAGAGAGCTCTCGTATTGGGAGAGGCTCCAGAAGTTAGGGCTGTACAGTACTCAGAGAAGGTATGAAAGGTATCTGATACTGTATGTCTTCAAGAGCATTCATGGGCTCTGTCCTAACCCAGGCTTTGAGATCAGTTGTAGCGATCGTAGAGGTTTTACGTGCGCCCTGAGAGCACCTCCAAATCCAAGGGAATCTAAGCTAGTTCGAACAATGAAGTCCTCCTCTCTTCTTTATCGGGCTCCTTCATTGTTCAATTTGTTACCCATTAGTCTTCGTCGGGAATATGTAGGAGCTAATCCTCTTACAGCATTTAAGGCAGGATTGGACAAATTTTTGAATACTATTCCTGACCAACTCACTATTCAAGGGTTGTACAGATCTGCCAACAGTAACTCATTGGTAGATCAAATTTCATATAAACATTAATTATTGAAACTATAATAATGATTAACTCTCTTTACAGGGAATCCCATTCCTTGTAGCGGTATTGAAAAATCCGCGCCACCCCCCCCAAAAAATAATAATAATAATGTCGAGTTGGACTCGATCAATTAGTAAATTCTGTGATAGAACATTGACTTAAACTCCCCATAACTTGATTGATATGGAAACTGGGCTAGTTAGATTAAAGTCATGAGAAAAGATTGATCCTACAGATCAATTACAAACATTTGAAAATGATGTTAAAAATCAAGTGATTGCCAAACCTAGGATTCAAACTATGGCTTTGAGATGTCGCATTTTTTTAAAGAGGACTAGAGAGGGCATTTTTGTTGTCACTTTGTCTACTCTACCTATGTTGTGATTGATCAAAGTCCGATTGGACCTTTGTAAATCCCGTGACAGAACATTCACGTAAAGAACAGGTATGCCATTATTTTTGAATCATTTTAAGTATTCCAAACCCAGTTTTAATCATTTTCTGCAATATCCAGCCTTATCAGCCTTATCGTTGGCCAATATTAGGTTGATATATTTAAATTCTTATGAAAATCCGTCTGAATGAGGCCTTTCATAATTTTCAAGACTTGGCTAACAATAATAACCCCTACAACATTCTTGGCTCAAATCCCAGGCTTGCTGAGTTCTTGTGGCCTGTGGTATTAAGTTACATGCAGTAGTTACGGCCTTTGACAACTTAAATGAGCAAACCTGGGATCATTCCCGAGGGTGAGGTAAAAAAAATTAATGCTTGTTGAGTGGAGCGGCAATATCCCCACAGTACGGACAGTGTTTATCACAGGGGTCGGCAACCATCTTTGGGTAAAGCCCACAAAATTTGAGTTGTGTTGTTAGGGACCCATCAAATAGGCATTGATAGGTTCAAGGACCCACAAATTAGCGATCAAAGAGCTTTGGGCCCATTAGTACAGTACAGTGGATGGCTCTTGGGCCCACTATTTTGGACTTTATCCATAGCTCCGGGGCCCACCAACGACCACTCTTGGGCCCACATTTGGGCTGCGGCCCAACGGTTGCCGACCCCTGCTCTATCAGATTGCAGTTTCGAAGCTGTGTTCTGACTCCGGAAAAAAACAACCTCCGCACCATTTGTGCGGGTTCAGAGAAATATCGAGTGTCCGGCTTGCCAAAAATTTTGGAGTCAAGGAGGTGCGAAATTTTGGTGTCCGACTGGCCAGAAGCACTGACTTTCTGGAGTGGGAGGCTAACGGCGAGAATTATGATTTCCAGAAGGATTTATTCAATTGCGATCTTCTGCAAATAAATCCTTGCTTGTATTCATTTAACTTGGTATTTCAATTTTCAGCTCAATCGAATGACGGAGTGAAAAGTTATGCCTTCTCAAACAAGGGAGCATGGAATGAATGAATTCGAGCTTTTTTGATAAAACAATCACCAGAAAAGGGCTAGTTCATTCATTCTCGGTAGGATTTGCACCAAACTTTGAAAGAGCATGACTTTTGACTCCTATGTTCGATTGAGCTGAAAATTGAAATCTTGTCAACTTAGGCAAGGTCTCATTTGCAGAAGAACGTAATTCAAATGTTCCTACTGAAAATCGTGATTCCCCTCGTTAGCCTCCCAGTCCAGAGGAATTCAGTATTTCTTGCCGACAACTCATATTAGTAGCAGTCAGTCTCAACTCATCACGATGCACACACGAGCTTTTTATTTTTTCCGATCATGATGGACCACAAACTACCCCCAGACTTCTCAATTCTAGCTAAGCAGGCAGACCGCCGTGACAGTGCGGAGATCCGTGACCTCTAGATGACGTAGGCTGTATTTTCTGAATTGACTCTGAGAATTGAACTTCAAAAAGGATATTTGCGTTACAAACACGGTGGCGCACTCTATGACGTTCCTTATGAAACAATCATTTTTACCAATGTTGTTAGGTAATCCCTCATAGAGGGCGGTTTTGTCGACGTCAAAATTGAGATATCTCTATTTTATTTATCTATGTGCTGGACGTGCCCAACTCAATTAGTGATGTGTAGAGCGAGGAGAAAAAAGTTTTCTTTACTGGAGAGCAGAAATTTGAGACGTTTTACAATGTAGGTCAGCTTAGGTCAGTTGAACACCACCAATAAAGGAGAGTTAGCTGCGCCAAACTTTTTTACTCGCTCTAGTGATGTGTTTTGAGTTGGGAGTGGTGCCAATTTTGACTCGGAATTTATCGCTGTTAAAAAGAACACACCCCATATTTCATTCAAAGGAACGACGTTTTGAAATTAGGGTAAATATGTTCATCGACATTCGATTCCTGGATTCACTATCTAAATTTCTCCAATGATAACTAATTAGGTTGTAAAATTTTAAAGTTTCTAAGGTTTTAAAATTGTATGATGGGCTCCCTCTAAGGCTTTACTTGAAAGCAAGCATTTTTTGACACGCTGATTTTTGGACCAATCAGATTCGAGACCTCAAAGTCAAGATCATCAAGTCATTGCATTTCTTCATTATGGCAAATTTGCAACATATTCCTAAATATGAATTCTTTATTATTCTAGAATCCAATGGACAGATATATAACATTACTACATGTATTGTTGAATTTTGGGTTGTAGAACAGAAAACGGATGAACACTCCATTCCAAAGTCATTGAGCATGAAGACCGTTAAAGTCTAGGACACTTCTAATGAAATTGGTTTTATACATTGGACTTGACAACTCTGTTACGGCGTAGCGCTCCCAGGTTTTGAGGTATTCCGAATGCAAAGTTTCATGCGCTTGTTCGGCATATAAACGCATGTGGTTGCTCCCACGGCTGGTCACGAAATCCACCAAGTGATCAACTATTAAATGGACTTTTGGAATGATAGGCAGTGAACAAGTTTGCCAGGTATCTTTGAATTCCGATATTGCCACCGTCAGCAAAGATGTACTGACAGTTTCTTTCGAAAATTCAAGGCTCACTTGTTTAAATTTTTGAAGAACGAGCAGAAACTGTCGTCCATATGCACATAGAGGTTGTGAAGAATTGTTTGTTGTCCCCCCTCTATTCCCGCCCCACCAGCCTGCCGCGTAGACATCGCTAAAGGCCAGCCAGCGTTGTCCATGCACTCGGGAAGAGACAAAACTCAACATAATTTTAACTAGTATTTCGCAATATGAGTGATATTGTACTGATAAATAAGTATCATAATTGTTTACCGATATCAAAAAGGGCATTGGTTGATGACATTGTTGGCAAATTTACTTGAAATATTAGGTAATTTGTCTCTTTCTAAGTGCCTGGACAGTGCTGGCTGGCCTACAGTGATGTCTACGCGGCAGGTCTTGGCAGCGTCCATAGCGAAAGACAACAATCAATTCTTCACAACCTTTATTCATCTTTATCCAGGCTATTTAAGACATCTTCTAATTGATCCAAATTGTTCAGGAGCTTCTGACATTCATTTCCTTCATAGCCAATGCCATGGTATTGCTCCTGTCGTAGATGAAGAGAATCTGGCCATGCTTTGGCTTTGGGTACGGCCAACTTCGTCACAATGTGATTCACCATGTGCTGACTTGTACCTAATCTAGCTAATGGATGATAGTACCTTTGGATAATAAATGTCTAAGTATTCTAACCTATTGAAATAGGAATGAACTTACGCGTGTGTATGGTTTGGTGGTCTCTACTCGACTTAAACAAGTCAGCACACACCACACCTAGCTTAATATGCAGCCATGGTAAAGCGCACACCTCAATCACTTTGAGAAATGGTGCAAGATGACATCATACTAATTAAGGAAGCCAGAATGGCCGCGTGCACTAACGTGTTAATAAGGGCAGAGATTAAGTGCATCCCCAGACGGCGCGAGTTCGAGTCCTAATTGGGATAAAACGAATGTTGTCGGGAGAAATCTTTTTAAGGAAGCCAGAGTGGCCACGCGTACTAGAGCGTTCTTAAAAGTGCCGAGTGTAAGTGCTTCCCCAGACGGCGTAGGTTCGAATTCTGTTGCGGTCGGATTGAAGCTGTCGGGAGAAATCCTTAATGGCTCTCGTTGGACGGATCTGAAATATTTTGGCTTTGCTTTTGGAGTACCAATAAAGTTCTTGTAATCTGTGATGAAGTGGCCCAACGTTCGTTGTTCAGCTCGCTTTTTGTTCTATTGTCCGTTGATCTAAAAGCAATATATGCAGGGATATGTGCTTTTATGGTTGCCAAGTCCAAACACAAGATTGTTGCACTTCAAGTCTTGGCTATAAATTTGCTCCAAATTATTTTTGAAACTTAAGTCCAACTTTGATAACATGGTTTGGATTGCTTCGTACGACTCTTTTATTGGTGCATTTGCCATTATAAAGGTTCTTTTTACTCCAGACGTCACAAACTTGTTGGTTTCCTGATCAGGATATCGCAGAACCAAATTTCCACTAGTGTTCAGGAATCCTTTCCCTTCATCAATCGATAATCTGAGAAATACTTGGTCGTGCTGAATGCCCCTCTCGTTAAGGATGAAATTTGTAAACTGTTCAGGATTGCTGCAAAATCCCAAAGGAAATGCAACACCATGATTTGATGTCATTTCATCTGAAACGTTAAAGAAATCCTTAAATTTTGAGTTTGCACTTTTCAGGGCATCGTAGAGGCCTGGCTCAATGGCGACATCAGACCGTATCCCTTCTCTGGACAATAAAACGAGAGAGAGAGAGAGATATAGCAGGTTGTGTGATCAAAAATGTTCAAAATTCCGCGTGTTTCCGTATCTCAGACGAAATCTAAGGTTGCGTGGTTGAATATGTTTAAAGTTCCGTTTTTCTGCTGAATGTGAATAAGATTTTGCAGTCAGAAAATCCATGATCCAAAATCTCATTCAAATTTGATCCATGCCCAGAATCTGCAACATGCGTAAGTTCATCTAACTTTCACAAACATTTTTGCCTTCCGAGTAAATTTAGAGCATATCCCAACGTATTTTAAGTATCAACGAATCTCATTAACTATTTTCTAACCTAGCTTTAAATACATTCACCTTGGTTTTATCAACCATCTTAACAAAACATAATGAAACATAATGGACAACCATGAAAGATATACAAAGATGAAGGAGAAAGTCTTTGAGAAAACAATTTCGAACAATGAAATGAAACACAACAAATTGTCAACCAAAACTACTTTGGGCATTTGAATAAAATATTAGATATTGGAATGTCCCCAACAAAACGCTTCGCAATTATAATAGAGAAGAAAGGTGGGAAGTTCTAAACCAAAGCAAAAATGGGGCGGAGCTAAGCTGAAGTTACTTGAAAAGCTTGTTTCGTTTAGAAGGGAAAAACGAACGATTAAAAGCTGGATGAGTTCGTTTTCTGTCCAAACGAGGAAAACTGGCTGGATTTTTGACACTTGGAATCTCATCAATCGCAGATTTTACCGATTCAACCAAACTTATTTTGTAACTTGGGTCCACGTCTGCTGAGTAAATGATGTTTTGGATATCCTCTATTTTTTCTCTCAACTTGACCTGAAGTTCTTTCAGTGTTTGTCCAAGACGCGATACATCAACTACCCAAAAAAATTATACTTGTAAAAGTATTGTTTACTTTATCTCCATATTAATTTACCTCAGATAGGTCTTCATTGTTGTGGATGACCATATCTGTGGGTGTCACGGCTCTGAAGCTTCGGCATTTTCGATGACATCTCCATTTTCAAGATTTGCAGTTTTACTGCTCTTCCCATGGGCAAAATCCGCGACTCCCAACACAGCTAATACATGGGAATGTTTACAGAAATTTCTAAAATCAGAAAGGAGGCATCAGTGTGAGTTTTCTCTCATCAATTTTAAATTCCTCGTTAGTGAAATGATGGAACATTTTATCTGATGTTTTGTGGCTATGGCCGAACAAATTTTGAACCTTATCATCTTGACTTGTACCAAATATCATTTTCTATAAAATATTTTAATTAAAAAAATTACTATGATTAAATTTTTTTTGAACAGTAACGATTTTTTTATTAGTCGCGCATTTCTGATGCCGCCACAAGAAATGAAGTCCCTTGTAATAATGAAAGAAATATAATTTCTAACTGACAACAGGATTCGAACCTACATCATCTGGGGAGGACTTGTCGCCTGATATGCGGTGGATTAGACCGCACGATTGTTCTGCCTCCCTAGAGAATTTCTCCCAACATCTAAATTCAATCCTATGGGATTCGAACCTACGCGTCTGGGGAAGCACTTACACTTAGCCTTTTCATTAACGCGCTAGTGTGCGCGGCCACTCTGGCTTTCTTTTAGATTTAGAGTCTATGAAGAGTTAAAAATGCTGAAAGGGCATTTGTGCGTGGTCTGTTATAGATCCTATAAAAACATAGTTTTAGAACTAGTGCTCACCCATAGGCATACTGTCGACAAGTGCAGCTGAAATCATGGACGCACAGCTTTGAAGGACATTGAGGGCAATTCACCAAACACAAAGCCTTATTGCAGGTAAATTCATTCTTCAGCATTTCATACTTAATCACTTCACCATCCGGTAGCGTTTTGAGGATGTTGAAACCATTGTCAGTTATTTCAGCCCGATAAAGGTCGGTAGCATTCGGATGACAACCGCGATAGTCTCTTTGAGACTTGGACGCCTTGATACCACGGATTTCCTCATTGACAAGGTTCGTTTTCCTCAGAAAGAATTTGTTGATTTTTATAAGACCAAGACAAAAACACATCAAATTCATGTTCGGTTTAAGGACCATTTTGATGGTCCGGTGGTATCTCTCGATATGAAGGTTATGAGACAGTACTCCGAGCGTGGCAAACTTTGCCCAAGCTGTAATGGGGGCTTTCCGTCCTGTAGGTCCGTAGTTGTCGATAAAGTACGGGTACGCCTTTTTTGTGCTTTCGTCATGAACTTCCTGAAAATTGATTACTCAAATGAACGGGGCTAAATGAACAACAACCTAACAGTATTTCATCAGGTGAACGATGAAAATGGAACAAAAACTTAAAATGAAAAAAAAAATATTTGCATCTTACATAGATGCGACCACAGCAACTTCAGTAGACAAAGTTATTTTCAAGATCAATAATCAAACCTTTTTTTTACATTTTTTTCTATTTTTCAACGTTTTTTACATGCTATTTTCATCTATAGATTCCTATAGATTCGTCCGACAGATCCAATGAAATTGTTTGTGCATTAAAAACTTATCATAGTATTTCGTTTTTACTCTGTCCATCTTTACGCAAATCTTTGCCTCTAGTATCTTATTTCACAAGGTATTATTGTCTGACCATCATGGTCAGAATAAGCACAAAGAATTCAGTTTTTGATATCATTTTCCTCGGGGCGGGGGCGGGCTGGTTGCGGTTTTTTACTACCACTATTAGATAAAATAATTTAAACAATTAAAAATTTATACGAAATTTAGTCTCCCGACGAGTTACTGTTGGCAGATCGGTACAACCTATGAAAAGTGGGTTGATCAGGAATAGTATCTTAAAATTTCTCCAATCCTGCCTTAAAAGCTGTTAGAGGATCAGCTCCTACAAATTCCCGACGAAGGCAAATAGGCAACAAATTGAACAATGAAGGAGCCCGATTAAGAAAAGAGGAGCACTTCATTGTTCAGACTAGCCTCGATTCCCTTGGATTTGGAGGTGCTCTCAGAGAACAAATAAAACCTCTACGATCGCTACAACTGATCTCAAATCCTTGGTTAGGACAAAGCCCATGAATGCTCTTGAAAACATACCGTATCAAATCCTCCAAGCGATTATCCTGACTATCAATGCCAGTCTCATCAACATTTCTAGCAACATTGCCCGCTTTTCCTTTCCTTTTTGGAATTGAAAATACATTGGAGAACTGATCTCCAAGCATATTGGCCATAACCTCACTATCATTGACATAGGCATATCTCTAGATTTGGCAAATCGAGGAGATGCATGCATGGTGTAAAAATGTAAAATATCAAATGAGATAGTTATATCTCGTAATAAGGATTGTCTTTACATTTTAATAAAAAGCTTTGTTTTCGACACCTAATGAGTGCAAAATATGAGGGGGTCAAGGTGTTAGAGATCCTAATATATGCATTTACAAGTGTGATGACCCAATAAGAAGAAACCTTACACGTTTTTGTCGACTTAACACTAAATTGAGCGATGCATTCTACCTTGAAAAATATTTGTCTAACCATTAAAAACAAATGTGACTTTAAAAAGCTGGGTATCAGCATTTACCTGTTGATGGTCAATCTGTTTTCAGAATCTCTCTCCTGAACTTCGGGGAATCATTATTTATTGCATAAGAACAGTTTAGAATATGTCAGTAGAAACAATTTTAGTAAAGGGTAGGTTGTGCAACATGCTGGATAAGAAATAGAAGAAAAAACTTTAATGCCAACATTTGTTCACTTCAATGAAATCTAGCCCCATGGGAATCAAAACAGTGCAAAAATGATCATTGCTTTTCCCCTTTTTCTTGATGAAACCTGAAAAGTAACACATGAAGATATATAATATTTTTAATGATGTAGCAGTAGCAACAAATAAAAGCACGAAAACATAAAAAGAAATACGTCTCGATCTCCATATTTATCTTGGCATGAATTAAAAAGGGGTCCAAAAGCGAAAAAAAAGAATCCTCTTTTTTGAGGAGAGTGTGAAACAACATTGCTGGACGTCCCAAGAACTGAATGAAGTTGACCAGCTGAAAGTTGATGTTTGATCGCTTGTGGCTCATATGTTTTGTCTGTACCAAAGCATGCCGTAAGCTTGCTTCCATTATTGACTTCAAGCGTATTTTAAGCCTGTTAGAGCTTTTCTAATCAAATTTTGGGTTGAACATCCAATATATAGAAGCTGACATTCATGTTGCGTCATTTTAAAAGCCTGAAAACGTTGAAAAGACTCAAAAAGG
>CM021312.1:2223545-2253640 GCA_010645155.1 Tigriopus japonicus | reverse complement strand
TTAGCACCTTGAAGAAATATGTGCATTTCAGACGCAAACCTCACACTTTATTCACCATCTTGCTTTAGCTATAACATCCTGTTTACTAAACTAAAGATTAGACAAAAGAGTCTCATTGCATGCAACCAACAAATAGCAAACCTAAAGAAACTCATGTTTTGGTAATGGAAGGATCTACTAACAATATAGATTGCAGAATTAGGTTTGCTGCCTACAAAGATCGCTACTTCTAAAAAAGGGCCGTCCGTTATAAACTTAAAATCATCAAGGTAAGGATACATCAATGTAGCAGTACACATTGGTTAATTGACTCGAAGATATTACTTTTAAGTTCCAAAGGTATTTGAGAACAGTTTTGATATGATGAGACAATGAATGCCACATTTGAAATTGAGTTCTGGTAATTAGGCCATGGGTCAAATATTGAAGTAATGCCACTAAAAACATACTTAAAACACATTTATGACTATTTTATTTGATCTAATTGTTAGGCACACGTGGGCATTTTTCTGTTCAATTTTTGAAGGACAAAATTGGAGTGATGTAAAGCCATGTAAAACAATTGCTAAATATATTTCGACAATATTTTAGGTACATACATCCACGAGACTACCTTAGGAATGAAAAATTCAGAAGAATGTTGACTAAAGTATTTTTCATGACTACATCCTTTTTGCTAGTGACCTTGTTAATAGAACTCTATTACTTGTGCGGCATTGTCTCTTCACCTCAAACTGGTCTCAAATGTTTTGGAACTTGTAAATGACTTCTCCTGCTCAATTAGGAGCCGTGGGTACTCCATGAATGACGTTTTAAGTCCAAATGCAAGTTATTTGCTCTTTTTAACATTTATTTGCACTTTTTTGACATTTATTTGCTCTTTTTTGACATTTATTTGCTCTTTTTTCGACATTTATTTGCTCTTTTTTGACATTTTTTTGCACTTTCAACATTTTTCTGCACTTTGTTTTGCACTTTTGGGCACATTTTTTTGCAACTTTTGGTAACTAAAAGGGTAAGATTATTTGCACTTTCTGCCCGTCCCTGCTCATATGTTTTGTCTGTACCAAAGCATGCTGTAAGCTTGCTTCCATTATTGACTTCAAGCGTATTTTAAGCCTGTTAGAGCTTTTCTAATCAAATTTTGGGTTGAACATCCAATATATAGAAGCTAACATTCTTGTTGCGTCATTTTAAAAGCCTGAAAACGTTGAAAAGACTCAAAAAGGATGAAAGTCAATTGATAAAGTATGCTTCAAGCATCTTCAAACACAAAACATATGACCTATGACTCCCACCACGGTGTTTCTTTTGAGTTAAGGGTAATTTCTAAATTCCAAAAAAATGAGATTGGAGGCTAGTTTTTTAGACGCAAAGAACGATCTTAAGATCGTACTGCGACCTGGTAAGCTGGTTAGTAAGTAATCTCAAGATCGTTCTTTGCATCTAAAAACTAACCTCAGTTTTGAGATGTTCTTGTAAAACCACATATGTATCCAATTTCTGTTAATTAGGTCACGGGCAAAAAACGATATGATGTCACAAAAAAACATACTTAAAGACAATTTTCTGAGCATTTTCTTTTTCTCAATTTTTAAGTAGTCTTATGATATGTCTACCTAAAATATTGTTGAAATCTACTCAGTCGTTTGCTGAACTTGATGTAAAGACTCTCTTGTTTGATCCTTTGAGATTGTTTACAAAAAGGCCGTTGAAAATAGATCCAGGAAATAAATTTCTAAAATATTTTAGAACAACCTTGTTCTTAGTACAACTGACGTGTGCCATCTAAGCAAGCACAATTTATAAAAGCTTCAAGTTCCGTTCAAATTCAACGATCGAAAGACAGGTTAGTAATGTTCGATGAGCAAAATATAACAACTTTGTACTTTCAAAGTTGCTCATGCAATTTTGGCATCACCTTCGAGTCGTCGGAAATAACAGGGTGCTTCAAAATACAGCTTCTTTCCCTGTATAAACGAGACTCATCTAGTTATTCCACACCCCATCTACCGTACTGAAACTGAAGTACCCTGTTCGAACGTACTGATAGAGGTAAATTGCAAAACGTTTCACAACTCTTTTTCTTTCTCCCGGCGAAACCGTAAACTCGTTGTTGGCTCGAATCCCAGCATTAAGCAGACGAAAGTACTTTTACCCCCTCTATCTGTGTACAAGGATGGTGCGTGTTTTCGAGTGAGTGTGGCGTTTCGTACTTCTAAGGCCACTGGATCCCTGGAAGTACGTTACAGCTTATTTGATACGTGGCTCGTCCGATCGGCCGACAGAACACTTCATGGGCCAAAAAGAAATGTACCTTCAAAGAGACGAGAGTACATTGGGCTTAGTTGCTTTATTATATACTTTGAAAACACAACAATAGTTCATGATATGAATGGATCATGGATATATAACATTTAGTTTGATACTTGGAGGTTATAGATAAGCGAAGATTTTGGCCAGAGCTTCCAAGTTTTGGAAGAGAAACGGCAACTGGGACGGATCCAGACCTTCATTGGCCATAAAGTCTCGGCTTTCGGAGGTAAATTGACCGAGGAGAACCACGTCCTCTTGAGGAACCACTTTGGGAACGTAGAAGAGACACGCATGGGCAATCACATGCATATTCTTGTACTGCATGTTTTGATTGGCAACGGCGGCAACGATCTTCTCGAACATGAGGGCTTCCCGCGGATCCGAAATGAGCCCTAGAGATTCTTGAATCCGGAGAAATGGGGCGTTTTGAACGAATCCTTCGACCCTGTGGGATGGAAACAACCACCGAAGTTGCTGGGATCCGGATTCTGAGCCGAAATATTTGCCCAAAAAGAACGCCAGAAACAGGGGAGTGTTCTCCCGAAGAAGAAACTCTTGAGTGGTCGAGGACAGGACGCCAAAGTCCGGGAATTGTCGGGCAAAGTTGTGGAACAACGAGGTCAGGAGACGGAGGAGATCTATGAAATGGTCCATACTCAGACTCAGACCTGTTTGATGATAGTTGATAAAGGAACGGATGATATCTGGAGAAATGCGGAAATTCATCTGAGCGCTCATCCAGCAAAAGCTGAGACTAAACGCCTTGTGCTTCATTACAGCTATATTGCTGGGATTCAGCGGTCCCATGGGTGGAGGTTGGAACACATCTCCCGAATAACCAGATTCTGAGCTTTGACTACTCATGCTTGAGCTGTGGTTTTCTTCCTCCTCTTGATACATTTGGAGGAACTTGCGTTTGTAGTGGCGTTTCATATTCATACTGGGATCGGACATGTCTACAGGTTGTCCCAACTCATCCTCATCGGCCTTTCGTTTAACTCTTAGTTGTTCCATGAATTCGCCAATCTCTTGCTCATCCAAGTCCGATTCACTATGGCCTCTCTTTGTCCTTTGGGTTGCCTTGACCAATTCTTTGATGGAATCCAGATTCATATTATAAGATAACGGCAAGTCTGCCAACAAGTCGACTTCAATTCCTTTTGGTCCCAATCGTTTTTGGATCATTTTCCGAAAGCGTTCCTTCTTCTGCATCGAGTTCAGAACCGCGTCCGGTGCCATTCCATTTTGAAGACAAGCTTCGTATCTACATTTTCGGCATTGTTTTCTGGTCTTCAGAGTGATTTCACATTTTCCGCCACGTTTACACACAAATTTGGGATTTCTGTCTTTTTGAATGGCTCTTCGGAAAAAGGCCCGACATGAGAAACACGAGCTGGCTCCGTAATTTAAGTGATAGGTCTCGGATTCGCCTTTGCAGATGGAACACACCTTGGATCGTCTCTTGTCGGAATTGAGGCCCATGGCGTCATCTTCCTCATCACTACAAAAACTGATTTCAGACATCATCCTCTCTCGAGGGATAACCCTTAAGCCTTCCATTGAAGATTCCAAGTGCTTATCTCTTTTTTAAGGAGGTCGAAAAGGCGTGTGCTTGAATGCTAGGTTCGATCGTGACTGGATCAGAAAGCCTCAACCCTGGTGATTCGTATGCTATGGAGGAGACTGTCGGCGCTTATTTAAGAGGAACGCCGCCAATTTTGTTTTCGTACAAACCAGAAATGACAGTACATTTGCTGCCTGGAAGAAGTTCTTTCGGTAGTCTTGACAGCCTTAAAGGCCACTAGACTTTGAGGAGGGAATAAGTATAATATGTTTGCATGGTTTTTATACAATATACTTGACCCCGGCGAAAGTACGTACCGTAAGCAAGTGGAACGTACTTCCCCACTCACAGAGAGAGTGGACGCTTGTTAAGGATTGTAGAGAGACACACTGTTAGATGTACTCCACTAAAACTCGTGAGCCAAGGAGAAGAATTGAGCGCCGTCGGTGGATGTGTAGCACGCGAGTTCACTTTTTCAGACTTTGTGGGACCACCGACACAATGGGTTGCATGGTAACTCATAAAAGATGATCAAATTAACAATCTATGAGTAAACTCTGAGTTTGAGTAAGTAAATCCACGCAGTTCATTGGGCAAGAGTATACTTGAGGCCCGTTAGTCTCACTTGCTTTTGATAAACTCTAAATATACCTTTGTGCCTTAACATACAATCCACATCCATTAGGTCAAATCATTATCATAAAATAATGTGAACGGGATTTTACCAAAATTGAAGTCAAGAAAAGCACGCTCAAATGCAATCTTGATACAAAAGTTGCGTTTTATATGCAGCTTATGTTCTGAGATTGGTCTCTATGGCAAAGTGACTTTATTATACTCGAGCAATTTGAATTAATGCACTTAACATCCGACCCATTATGGTTCTTTGGTGAAAAATATTTCTTAAAACCAGTTATTTTGGGGCTCTTTGTTTGTCAAATTGTTTGATATGATTTTCAAAGAAAACCGAAAATAATGTTAATTTTGGAGGGATTTGAATTGTTATCCACGGTTAGTCTTGTGATGTAATTGTAATTGCAATTACATAACCAAGTAATTGTAATTAATTACAAGTGAGATCAAAGTATTTGTAATTAATTACATTTGAGATCAAATTATTGGTAATTTAAAACATTTGAGAACAAAGCGTTTGTAATTTATTACATTTGAGATCAAAGTATTTGTATTTGTAATTAATTACATTTCAAGCTACATATGTAATCGACATTTTCAATTAACAATTAAATTCAATTTTCCCCTACAAAACAAGTTTTGGGAAAAATGCACCTAAAGTCAACAACTTTTTTTAACAGATTATTTCACTTAAAGAGAAACTATGTCTGGTAGCACTTTAAGAATAAATGTAATTGAAATGTAATTTAATGTAATTCAATTGCTTTTTGAAAGTAATTGCAATTGATTACATTAGAAAATAAAGTAATTGCAATTGTATCTAATTACCTTTGGGACCAAAGTAGCTGTAATTGTAATTAATTATATTTCTAAAGTAATTGACAGAGGTCTGCCCACGTTGTTTCTCTGAGCCAGAGTAGTAAGTCATAATTAAATTTTGTGACAAGTTTTGAGATATGCATAAATGCAATGCCAAACATTTATTCGAATTCAATTAATTTGACCACGGGCAAAAACTCTATTAAATTACTTAAAACACGCTTAGAAACGAATAGTAAAAGGTTTACTATGACTAAAGTATTATGATATACTAAGAGCAATGTTGCTCTAAAATATTTTATCAATCTATTTTGCAAATCTATTTTCAACGGCCTTTTTGGTCAGCATTCTCGACGGATCAAACAACGAGGTCTTCACTTCAATTTAGACAAACGACTGAGTAGATTTCAACAATATTTTAGGTAAGCATGCCAATAAAACTACTTGACCATTAAGTTGAAGAAAATGTTCAAAAAATGTCTGTAAGAAGGTTTTAAGTGATCTTATAGCGTATTTTTTGCTCATAACCTAATTAACATAATTCAAAAACATATGCAGTACTGCGTTTGGTTCAAAAGTTTTTGGAATTCAAAAATGACTTCTTCACCTCAAAGAAACAAATAAACAGTGTACCTTCTTGACAAATCCGGTGATTGTATCTTTTAAAATTTGTTCCATGATTTGTGCAAAAAAATGCAATTTTTGAATTGCAAAACCCAAAAGAGGGATAAATTGTCATTTTTAAGCAGCAGCGCCATTTTGGTAATTTCTTGCAAAACGCAAGGAATTTTAGGCAGGCCATTTGCAACTTAATTTTGATTGCCTCTGTTTGATTATACGAGTAAACGCCGTTTCCACTATATTTGAGCAAACCAATATCCTTAGTTCAATTGTTTTAGCTGTTTTTGGGCCAGTCGCAAATCTTATCATTGACTTTAAAAACGCATTCGTGATTTTCATCATTTTTTTTAATCCGCTAAAACACACTTTTCTTAACTGTAGCCATTGGACTGCCTTGTGCGTGCCTAGACAAAGTTTCTTTATGATTGACATTTTGACACAATTCTAATCCAGGGAAAACATACTCTTTTTGGACTGTAACGCATACAAATGAAAATGAAAATTGCAAACCAACATCAATTAAACCCAAAGCTGAATTTGATGATATTGTCAGTCAGTAATAGAATTTATGTTTTATCAAGAGCTACTTTTCTATCAAGACTTTTATAACAAAGTGTTTATTTTCATTTTCAGTATTCTTCTTAAATCAAGTGTCATTATATCCACCTTTGCATGTAATGAGTTAATTGCTGGATATTTGATTGTGAATGCTATTGGAAAGTAGCAGTGTCAGATGTCTTGAGATTAATAAAAAAATGTCTAGGGCCAAAAGCAAAGAGAAAAGAGATTGTCACAAAAAGTGCTTCCCCCTCTAAGCATGACATCTTCTTTAAATGTATTGCTTTTTAGCCTTTTTATATTGCATTTTCATTCAAATTTCATGCCCTGCTTTTGTAAACAGGGTCTACAAGTCAACGATTGTTATCCTTGTCCAAAAGGGGAAGTTTGAAAGCGGGTGAGCTCACCTATTTGAAAACCCTCTCAACACCTTCCTCCATCTAGCGGTGCTCATTTGTGATTGTGATTGAAAAGGTTCATGGAGAGGTGTCCAGTGTTGGGGTGATCTCTTATGAACTCACAAGTGTAAAAAAGAAGCCTGTTCGGAGAAGGGGCCTGTGTCGAGATACCTTGTTCGTACTGTGATAGTACCCTGAATAGATTATTGCCCTCTACTATACGTACTGCATATGCCGCCCTTTCTTTCTCCGTTGTTCTGAGAGTGGAGTACATTCACGCACACACAAATGCACTTTTGACTATGTAGGATTGCGTTGTAGGCTCGAATTTGTACTCTCAATAAGCGCAAGAAGGGCAAATAAGCCTGGCCAGATCCTTTCGAACGATTATTGTACGATAGATGCCTTCAAAAGAGGTGATTCGATACTTCTGCGAGAATGCGAGACACATAGTAAAAAAGTTTAGTTTTGTAGTATTGAAGAGAGGAGATTCGACTATGTCGACCATTGCTAAAATGCGTTTTCCTTGTCCTGTAAAGAATTTGTAGTGCGTTTGACTACGTTGATATCAAATTTCTTTCTCGGATAGTTTGCCTTCAAACATCAGTCTTTTATAGCCCAAAAGTTGCAAATTTGTAAAGTATCAACAACTCATGTCTCATGTCTCTAGGCAAGATAATAAAGAAATCTTTATCTAGTGTGAATCAACTTTGGGGTCATTGATTTTCCTAATCCATTTCGATTTTAAGCAAATTAAATATCAAGCACAATGAACCCTGCACAAAATTTCAGCTGATTCCACAAAATAAGCGCCTCTTGCGGTCAGATTGAGACATAGTTGCCACCTAGCAAGTGTGTTTCAATGCCGCTCATTGACAAACCGTTAGAGATTTTCTTGACATCAACATTTCTCCGAAATGTTGGCGTTTGATATCCTAATGCCATTGCAAAGAAATGTAAGCATTTAAGGAAAACCTATTTCACCACAGTTTTGCCAAAGTTGGCATTAAAACCCACTCTCTAGCTGGCAACTATGTCTGAATCTGACCGCAAGAGGCGCTTATTTTGTGGAATCAGCTGAAATTTTGATCAAGGTTAATTGGTCTCCAAAAGATCCAAGCTTAAAAAATAAATTCAAATTTAATCTTATGACTGTCATAGCTAACCATTTAGTTAAACTCTAGCGAGCTCAAAAAAATGACACAAATACTGAATTAATTGCATGTGAGTAAATAATAATGAACATTTGCTGTCTGGTTTTGGCAAATTTGAGTCGGAAAAGAGTATGAAGCTCAATTATTCTCTCTATTGAGAGAAATAAAATGCCCAAAGTTTGTCAGACAAATTGTTAGCAGTCTGGATGAACATGTCCACTCTGGAACTCTGTGGAAAGAACAAAAGGCGTCACAATGTGACCCTGCCTTGGGTTTGAATACTACAGCTAGGAACTTTTTTGCATTTAATAAGTCATTGATAGGAAGAACACAAATTATACAAACTTGTCAACCATCAGCTGACTATCTAGCTTGTCAACCATCAGCTGACTATCTAGCTTGTCAACCATCAGCTGACTATCTAGCTTGTCAACCATCAGCTGACTATCTAGCTTGTCAACCATCACCTGACTATCTGGCAAATAGTCACCAAACTAGAGGTGTGCAACGCATCCGACAAAATCCGACATGGTGTAGTACTTTTGGATTTTTTTTCGCATCTGAACTAGCACATTTGTCGGATCTGTTGCACATTACCTTGAAAATTATGATTTTGTTATCATATCAATCAGTTCGAAATTGCAATTGGTTATATTTCAAATACCTCTCTTCTACAACGTAACTTGGCACATATTTTTTACTAACATTAAACATTGAATTCAATGCACAGTTTAAAGTAGATCAAAAGTAGTCCTGGGCTTCTCAGTAGCTAATATAGCCAAAAAATACAAAGTATATCGCCGTAATTATCAATGTAACTATTGATGTAGTTTGATGGACAAACCGGAGTTTATTTTTATTTTTATTTTTGGACTCAAATTTGGGTTTCATTTTCTTAACTGGGTTTAGCTAAGCCCTCTTTTGAGCAAAAGTTTCTGTCTCGGTATAAGTTCCTTTCGATTTCAGTTCGATTCAGATTCATCGCCACATTCGATGACACATACGAATGAACTCAAAATGCTGCGTATAATTTTAAAGTTATTACAAAATGGGATTAAAATTGACGCAGTTTGATCTGAAAAGTTTTTTTTAAATGATATCTTATCTGCATATCTATTTGGCCAGACATGGTTACTATCTGAAAAGAAAATATGATTTCATATCCCATGACAAGGAAAGTTTGACAAATACAGTCGAATCTCGATATAAGAAATCTCAGTTTAAGAAATTTTCGCGATATAAGAAACTTTTCCGTGCTGACCAAAATTTTACTACATAAGAATTCTCGATATAAGAAATTTTCCATTTTTCCTCAATCTCGATATAAGAAACATTTTCAAAGTTTTGGCCTATTTCTCTTGCTTAAATTGGTCACAGCACAAAACAAAACAAAACAAAACGAAGCATTTCTAAGAGGATCCATGCAATGCTTACATATTTTGCGCTACTGCGCAAACTTTGCACCTTTAGGGTGCCTTTTGCGCACTTTTTTGGGCTCTCGCGCCTTGCGCCCCTTTTAAAAAAAAACTTGCCCTTTTCAAGTTTCAGCCAAAATAACGAAAAATTGCATTTTGAACCCTAAAATCGCTAAAAACTGTCCAACATGCCACTCAACAATAACTATTTTAATGACATTAAGTTTAAAAAAAAAATAATTTTCGTCAATTAAAAAAAATTAAGAAAGCCCATTTTGCCAACAAATTTGCAATGCTTGAGAGTGAAAACAATTGTGCGTCTGTCAAAGCAAAACCTAGTGGAAAATAAGCAGTCCAAGGAAGTGTCATGTGAACCCAAGAAAGTCTCTCAAATTTAGAGTCAAAAAACTGAGCATAGAAGATTTGCAGTTGAGATATTCCGAAAAAATAGCAAAAAAACTTTGTCAGTATGAAAGCGTGGAAGGCTCAATTTAAAAAAAAAAAGTTGTTTGTCCCTGTAAAGGTGAGATAATTTACCAATCATGATGACAAAATTGTACTTTCTTCTTTCATTTTTCTGTCAAATTGAGATTGAAACACGTTCTTAAGCTTTGTAATAGAGATGTAAATGCATGCACTTGTAATGCAAATTTGTGTGTTTTAATAACTATTTTTTAAAAGCTAAATTTTTGAGTCATTGTCGGATTGTGTTGTAATAAAAGTAAGTTTATAAGGTTATGTAAGGGTGAGGTAAACTCCTCTGGTAGTTTCCTAGTATTCTTTATCGTTTCTTGAGCCAATTTTCTTGAGTCTCGATATAAGAAACATCTCGATTTAAGCAACATTTTGCCACTGACAGAAAAATTTCTTATATCGAGATTCGATTGTACAACAGAATAAGCATCACGAAATCAGAAAGGATTGAATGATTCCCCGTTATGTGGGCCCAATTTTATCATGATTTATTCAGGTCTTTATAAAATTACTCGCATAAGACTTGGGCATATGTTCCAGTTAAAAAAATGATGAACTCGATAAGAAACAGGAATGATGGTATAAAGCATTGAGTTTTAGTAATACTAGAGGGAGTTTAAGCCTAATAATGTGTCTCCAGTCGCCAACTGTTGAGCGGATAAAAGTCCGGGAACAATTTAAATGTGAGACCAGGCAAATGTTAGCCATGTAATTGATGAATCAAATGTGGAATTGAGTAATGTTTTTGGGTCATTTTTTGTTATTGATAGTGATCATTTTCTTGAAAGAACGGAAGAGTTCACTAGGTGACCGTGCCTTGGATTTGAATATTACAACTAGGAATTTTTTTGCCAATACATTGAATAAGTCACTTGCAGGAAGAACATAAATTTAAGCTTTTGCGTTATTTAGGGTTAATCCAATACAAATGTGGACAAAAATAACTTGTGGCTTCAAGAACGAGTTTAAAAAAGTTGGTCTTGATTCGCATGTTTGGTCACACTAACTGTCCGCTCAACAGTTGTGATGGCGACATTTATCTCATAAATTCAACGCATTCCGCCCCGCTTGCCAAATCAGCCAGCTTGCACGCTATCTAGTGATTGATAAATGATCTAAGGTATAAAGTCGATTTTGTGGACAAAAGGATTTCAAAAATGTTCATTTAAGAGCCAGAGAAAATGGTTCATGAGCGCCTGATTATGTCTGTCCGAACAAAAGAAACCTTTCTGTCCATGCATTTTCAATCGCCATCTGTTTAGCCTTAGATCAAGGAAATTCCTTTACTTCTCAGTCAAATAGTAACTGAATTGAATTTACAGGCTCAAATGACGCCTTTCATTACAGGTAATATTGCAATAATTCATTTACAGTTAATCTTTGAAGCAAAATGTTATTTGTAAGCATTTTATCAAATAAACATTTTATCCATTATTCTGTTCAGGGAGGAGACGTGGCGTCAAACATGGCCATTGAAACTTGGTTTAAATGTTGATGTCAAAAAAGCGATTACCTCTCAAAAATCGAGGAGAGAACAGAGCAGACACTTAACAGATGTGGATGTCTTTTTCTCGACACATTCAATTTGAGTTTCAATACACCTGGTATATTT
Source organism: Tigriopus japonicus (assembly GCA_010645155.1). Lineage (NCBI taxonomy): Eukaryota > Metazoa > Arthropoda > Copepoda > Harpacticoida > Harpacticidae > Tigriopus > Tigriopus japonicus. Next base: position 2,242,076 of record CM021312.1, on the reverse strand, counting down.
GCCACAAGTACATAATGATTACATTGTCAGGTTGTTCAAATGTATGGGATGTAAAAGGGCCAATTTTGATTGTAAATCCACTCTCCTAAAGTTCACAGGGTTTCTATTAGGAATAAGACGTACTTAAAACTACAGTTTTAGTGGTTCAATTCATGAATCTGGAGAGCACATACACGTTCTTCAAAGCAATTTCTAGAAACCAAAACCAGCTGACCAACGCAAACTCCTTGTACAATGTCAGGGTGATCAAACGCAGAGAAACTGCGCCTACATAGATATTTAAAATTCCTCGGCCAATCACCTTTATCTGGTCCTAAAAATCAAAGTTGGAAATAAAGACAATTTCTGTCAGCACCAACACTGAGAGATGTTTTTATAGTAGAAGGACACCTGGAATTGGGTGATTTGCAATCAATGCCCCCTAAATTTATGACAATTTATCGCAAAACAAGATGCCAAAAACACTTTATGGGTTGAATTTACAAAAAAAAAGAAACTTTATGTATGCCAAATACTTTAACCATCAAAATAATTTTAGCACAATTAAGCCGCGCAATATGCAATCAACGAACTGGTAGTCTGTTAGAAGAGAACTTGTTGAATTTGGAAGCAAAATCATTGCTCTTTTACGAGTTAGTCATTTTCGTTAAGACTTGGCACGAATATGTGCCCTTATTGTGTTTCAAGGTTTTTTCTTATTTCTCAAGGGACTCCAGATACAGATGACCAACCCTGAATATACTAATTCAGTCAGTATTGTGAATAAATACTCTTGTCAAGAGTTCTTATTTCATGGGATTTTCCCATACCTGGCTTTGACTGTTCAGTAAACTCACAATTACACGCTTGGTTTATTCTGAAATATCCTTTAAAGCTTTGTTCAGTAGATACTGCCGAGATAAAGTGAAAGAATTTTGCACAATCCAGCAATGAATATTGCACAATGAACTTGAGCACTTTAAATGCACGAGGAAAACTAATGAAAAAGGGCTGCCAATAAAGTTTAGTAAGAAAAAGAAAATACCGTCATTATGATTTTTACCTTCAGTTCTGAAGTGTACGCAAGTTAGTTAGGAACAGATAAAGTGGGGAATTCCCGTCAAGTATTGTTTTCTACCTCGAAAAGCAGCAATTCTGAATTCCAAAGCTTTATATTTGAAACCAGTTTGAGATTGGGAAGTGATGCTTCACTATTAGTTCACAAGCTTTGAATTCGTTTGGAGGGTCACGAAATTATACAATGCACAAGCTCCAACGTACGTGTACTTCACGAAACGAAATCAACATCATATGTTAGAGAATGTTATGTTTTGGAGAACGTTATGAGAGAAGCGTCAATTGACATTAAAGACAAGTGGCTAGTAAGTGAAGCTTCAAAAAAGTCAAACAAACCAAGAAGCGCAAAAAGATAAATTCAACCAATAGATAAACTTCTTGGGTTGATGGTGGTGAAAACAACGGCAAACGTTTGAAGCTTTGAAAAAGAACAACTTGACCTGGTTGGTACTTCTTTCCTTTGAGCTTTTTTAGTTTCTTCACCTTAATGTTTATTCATGCATGAACTTTTGAATCGTTCCACTTCAATTAGTTAAAGTTACGAGTTCAAGCTTAGATCTCTTTTACACTAAAAAGTAAACATTTTTTCTGAAAAATGATGGTTGATTTTGAATGTTAAGCTTTCATTTCTTTCATAGGCGATAGTAATAGTCCAACAATTCAATCCTAAATTGAATGACCTATTATTGTGTAGAAATGAAATTTGACCATCAGCATATGAGGAGTTGTTTCAAATAGAAATCTGTCTTATCATACATTTTCAACGTCGTAAGTCAACCCGCTAAATTTACTTCATTTTTCATTGGAGAAGGGATTGTAAATGTCAACCAACCTGTTTTCTGACAAAATGAGCAACCAAAGACGGAGATTGGGAATAATTTTAGATCATAAGTGCTTTGTTTTTCACTTTCGGTTACATGTTTAAACAAAGACTTGATACAGAGAGCAGATCAAAGAGTCTTAAGACCTCTTACCATAGTTTCTAAACATAGCTCCAAATCTGGATAACCTTTTAAGAGAACATCGATAATTTTAAGTGAAGAAGGCAACTGCGAGAATTTGGGGACCCAATTACGGACATGAAAACAAGCCAAAGCTAAGGAAATTTGGATAAAGGAAAGTACAATCAGATATTAGATATGGCGAATGGCAAATTGATCAATGGACCCCATAACATGTCAGCATAAACCCTCCGCCGCCAGCGCCTCTTGTGGTCAAAGTCGTGAATGGTGAAAAGACTGGCATTTTTGATGCCACTTTTTGGCACTATTTTGCTAGATGCACGCTTGACTACTTTTCAAATGTAATTAATTATAACTACTTTGGTTTCAAATGTAATTAAATACAAATACAATTACTATATTTTCAAACGTAATTTGTTACAAAATACTACTTTCAAAAAAATGCTTATTTTCAATTACATTTCAAGTACAATATTTTCAAACACAAATGGAACTCCTTTCTTTTTCATGGGCATGTGTAAAGAGCATCTAAAACTTTAATTCTATGTAAATCAATTTACATCCAGAAAAATATCGAAAAATGGGGGGCTTCAGTCGCTGTTTTGATTCCCCATTCAGTTGGACCAACCCTGAAGATGATGAAAAGCTCGATGAGCATATTTAGGTTTTAATGTTTTTTGTTAATTATTTACATTTTTTTTCATGAATAACATAATAGGGTTGTCCTGATCTGCCCACAGTAACCATATAACCTATAAATGTTATTTGTAAGCATTTTATCAAATAAACATTTTATCCATTATTCTGTTACTTTGTTTGTCTCATAACCTTAAAGCCAAAGCTTTAAACAAATATTGGACCAAATGAGTGCTGATCTTACACCAAAGACAAATATCAAATTCAAAATCAAATTACCTTTATGCCCCTGGTCAAGGCCCCTTATTTGGTATTTTTGCAAAACTTCGGCTCTAGGCGCTTTTGATGTACAGGGTGTACCTTCTAGATTAAGACCGAGAGTTTCCCGCCTTTAGTGCGCTGGCTTTTTTTAGTTTTACACTTTTTGCTTAAACAAAATGTTCTGAGCATTCTTTTGACAAGATATCTTGTTTTCAAAAAAAAAATTGTAAGATAATTTTAAATGTGCGAAAATTGCCTCTGAACTTCGTGCTCCTCCAACACGATGGGGCTCCTCGACATACCGCACTGGTTGGGCAAAGTTATTGTGAAGATGTCTTTTCTCATTTCTGAGGGAAGGATGAATGTCCTCGTTCATCTCCAGACCTCAATTGTATAGAAATTTTCACTTGGTCAATTCTGAAGAGGCTTTGAGTCAAACAGACTGAGGTGCATGCTTGTGCTGATGCTGCAGTTAGTATATCGAAGGCCGTGGTTAAGACCAAAGGTGGCCAATTTGAAAATTGAACTTTTCTTGGTCTAGGTAAGGCATCTGGGATTGTAAAAATGTGACAACATTGATTGAATGGATGATAAGTGAGTTATGAGACAAAAACCGAGTCTCAGTTTAAGTGGTACACCCTGTAAGATTGCCGTTAAGTGAGTTCTTTCTCAATTACTTTTATCAATTATTACTATGATTCTACAGCCATTACATAAAGCCCTTCTCATGTCAACAACATTAAAAAAGTCAACTTTGATGCCATTTTGGTTGTCATCTCCATCTCTTCAAAAGAGAAATCAATGTTGTTTTAGAACCAGTTTGGAAGGTAGGATGATATTCCCCCTCAAAAAACAAGAAGTTGCTCTACGATCATTGTCAGGTCACATATTCTTCATTCTAAACCAAAAGGTATCACGTCATCCAAAAGTATGGTGGGGATTACATGGAAAATAACATCATGACTTAATCTTAAATGAAGGAAAATAAGTTTACTTTATCAATTTAATTCTGACCTGAAAAAAGCCCCCGATTCGTTAATTTATGGTGATTTCACTGGAATTAGGGTATTGAATTGACAAGTGTGAAACGAGGGAAAAAGCGGTTTAATTTCAAAGCTGTTCATTTATACCTTCAAAACAATGAGATTCATTAAAAAAATTTGAGAGGTAAGAATATTCACCGCATCATTACTATATCTTGCGCATCTAATTGGATATTTGACTTTTTGTGTTGGTTGTGAAGTGCTGAATTTGAATAACAAACAAGTGAAGGTGTCCTATTCTTAGAGTTTGCCGATTCCAAACATGACCTAAACTCTCAACAAAATTGCAATGATTTTCACATGATCTTGAGTTCATTTGGATTGTTTGATTGCAAAAATCCAAGAAGCACGAAAATCATGGAGTGGGAGGCTAGTAATGAGAATTATCATTTCCAGCAGAAACAAACCATTTGCGTTCTTCTGCAAATGAGACCTGGCTTGCATTGAGAAGAACACGTATTTTTAATTTCAGCCCGATCGAGTGCAGGTGTGAAAAGTTGTGCCTTCTCAAACTTATGTTCTGAAGAGAGCATAGAATGAATGAACTCGCCCTTTTGTGGTAAAAAGATTACCACAAAAGGGCGATTTCATTCATTCTCGGTAGGATTTGCACTGAACTTTGAGTGAGCACAACTTTTGTCTCCGACGTTCGATTGAGCTGAAAATTGAAATACGTATTCTTGGCAACATATGCAAGGTCTCATTTAAAAAAAGAACGTAATTGAATTCGTCTTACTGGAAATTATTATTCTCATTGCTAGCCTCCCACTCCATGATTCCAGTGCTTCTTGAAAAATCTGATAATTTGGGAAGATTGAAAATGCGAATGTTGTGAGGTCCATGAAACCAGCGAAAGCAAACAAAATGTGAAGAATCAAGCGCGAAAAAGGAAGGATAAATACGTCGTTGCCCAAAAGAAGTAATTACAAAAAGCTTCAAAATTCAATTTAGCACTTCTTTGGCAATTTTTTTTGTCTTGGTTAGAAATGGGTCTTTCCACTCAACACACTCCGAAATCTTAAAATTCCAACAAGCCATTTTCAAAAACAGGCCCGTTTCATGTTTTTGCTTCCTTCTGACAGATCACTAAAATTTAGATTCAGGCCTATTACAAGGAACTTGATAGAAAAAATGCTTTTGTAAAATCTAAACTTGACCTAAGCGCAAAAGAAAAGCAAAATTTAAAGCAGACAGACCCAATAGTGTTTGGAGTCTGGAAAAATAATTGGATATTCCATCAGTAACAGTAATCTGGAACTTTAGTATATCCAAAGTTATCATTTCAATTTTAAGTTTTCATAACATTCTTTGTTTCGGTGCCATAATGTTTGAATGATTGTTAATCTTAAAGTTTTGAAACAAGCAAAAATTTTTTTTGAAAAGCGTTTTGTGGTTCAGCATTCCTTTTTTGCTTACTCGGTGCACCATACACAGGAATAACGTTATAATAGTATTACTAATACTTCAGGGGTCCTTGCCTTACTGTACGTCTAATAGCGAGCTAAGATCCTACTCAGCAGGATATACTCTACTGGACAAAAACAAGCTCAAGAATGTTGGCTTGTTGCGAACAGCTCTTGCAGGGTGCGGCCATGATATTAGACCATTTTCGTGATAAAGTTTTGCAAGAGCTTTAAATCAAAACTTTAAGATTAACAATCATTCAAACATAGTGGCACCAAAAAAAAAGAATGTTATGAAAACTTAAAATTGAAATGATAACTTTGGATATACTAAAGTTCCAGATTACTGTTACTGATGGAATATCCAATTATTCTTCCAGACTCCAAACACTATTGGGTCTGTCTGCTTTAAAATTTGCTTTTCTTTTGCGCTTTGGTCAATCAATACTAAAAATATGTCTTTTTTCCGTGATTAAAATTGCCAAAATTATGACAAAAAATGCAAGCTATGCAATCTTAGATGGGAAAAGAGGGAATTTGAGTCTTTCATCAAAAATAATTATGGAAAAATACTGTGGTAAAATTCAATCCTTTTTTTCATTCCAGTTCAATTTCTATTGCTAGTCGTACACTGAAAACATAAAACATTTTAATTAATAGAGGTTGTGAACAATTCCAAATCTAGTGAAATCTAGCCCTTTTCTCCTCATATCTGTGCTGGTCAGCTAGGCCGAAGTGCAGAGGAACAGTAGGGTAGCCAAAATGAGAAGATAAGCAAGTGCTTGGTGGGGGGGGTTGTTAAACCTAGTCAAGAAATATATGCGTATAAATCTCTAAAGACAGTTACGTCAAGTGACTTTACTTAAAGCTAATGTTCTGGTTAGGATGATATACTTTTGCATACTTAAGATGACAATTGTAAAATGAGTATCAATATGTGACCAATATGTGATTGACTTTGAGCTTTTACCTCCCTTTTGTTTGTCTCCACTTATGGGGGGAAATTGTATCACCGATATATTTAGTTCACATTCTCTATTGACAGGTTCTGTCTTCAAAACCTTATTCCTTATGGGCAAAATGCCCAAGCCAAAAATGATTTGAAATAGCTCTAAAACAAAGCAAATGAATCTGTTTAGGTCTGTTTGATTTTAACAAAAATTATTACTTTAAAAAAACTTTTTGTTGGTCCCATTTCAAACACTTATTCTTTGCTTTCTCATTTCAAACACTTATACCAATTGCAGCAAATATAATTTGTGAAAAGATTTCAAACTAAAGGAATTAAAGCATAGTTGATAAAGAATACTATATTTTTATATAGGATGTTATAATATAGATCAATATTAAGCCAAAACTTGAAGCTCATTGACACTTTTTCTAACTACTTGAAAATCGAGATATTATATAAAACATGCTTTGTTTTCAATCCGACTTTTGTTTTCGCATTCTGTCCGCGGCAATGTTCCCGTCTGTTTGAAGATCCTGCTCGTTTTGGGGCAACACTCCAGGATGATGGTCTATGTTGAAGGTCACATCCAGGCATTCAAACAGGACATCCGCCTCCGTAATCTCTTTTTATATGAGTCATTTCAAACCTCATATCAACTTGATCAGCAAAACGCTCAATTTTGCAATTTCGTTCTCAATGATGAAAATTTCTTTTTTTTCTTCTTTCTTTTGCCATTGCGTGCTTGGACGTCATGTTTTTCCACAAAATGAAAAATCATGAATCGTCACGATTCCAGGGCTGCCAACATTGGCTCTTTAGCTCAATGGTCGCACCCATACCTGTCCGGTGGTTGAAACCAATCGAATGGAACAAGTTGCTCAGGGCAATCCTGATTGAGAACTGTGTACTAGCAGAAGTCCTTTTCATTTCTTACAAGCCCCAGGTAAATTTCAGGGCACTGCATTAGGTTCACTTTTCACAAAAAGTTATTCAACAATAAGCAAACCAGTACCTGTTAATTAAATGCCATATTGAATAGGTGTTAAATAACAAGTAAAAATAAGGTGATATATCAAAGATCAAGTGTTTTAAAACAAGACATTAAAACAAGGTTTGGCTTTAACATTAAGAAAGACCCAACCCTGAGAACCATTTGGCCTCAGCTCAGTTCTGGCTGTGCCAGTGGAAAGGTCTAATTTTGCAATGTACAGACATCTTAAAGGATAATGAAAACAGCTATGTTCAGTTACTGACCAATGTGAGTGTGCGTATGCCTAAGTAGCAGGAAAAGCTCATTAAAACCCTGCTTGAATGACAATAAACAGGGTCATGTGAGAGTCAGTTGTGTCTTGCTTCCATTGTGTTGTTTGTTTAAGGATACATTTGTTGTGATGTGACCAAAATGAGGGACACAACCCCAAGTCTCTCCCTCCATTTTAAATGGGGAAGTGTGTTTCTAATCCTCTTGTCAGTTCACAATCTAGGTGAGTTGTGAGTGAACAAAATTTCGCTCGAAAGTATTCTGCATGTCTTACCAGAGTTGAAATTGCATGCAATTGGGCTAAAATTTTCTTTTTGGGTTGCTTATGTTCCAGGTTTGGCACAGAATTTCAACTCACCGCCCATTCTCATCCCTGAACCGAGAACATGGAACATACACATTGATGAACCGGTAAGTACTGGATTAATACGCGGATTTCTAAATGAAGATTTTTTCAAGTTAGCGTCCGTGACTCAAATAGTATTTCTTTATTCTAAGACAAACAATATTAACCAGAAATTTAAACATCTTATACTTGCTTTATTTCTTGTCTGTTCTCCCACAGAAAAGAAAAGTTGCAAGAGTAGTTGAGTACTAATGTAAACATAAAACGTTCTTAATGAGAAGACGACAATTTGTCTGAAAAATGAATGAGAATAAAAAAATGCTAACGGTTGGTCAATTTTTCAAACACTTCAATTTCGCTTTGCATTTCTATGACATACGTAAAAAATTATAGATGATAAATACAAAAAAAGGTTTTGCCAATGATCACATAAAAAAAGTAAACTTATGTTGTATGATTTTGGTTTGCTCTTAAAATAACTCATTCATGAAAGTTGTGTTTGCTTTACAGAATGAGTTTTACAATCGAAAAAAGAATTAATCAAAAGTTTTGATTCATTTTGCTGGAAGCACTTCTTTCCACAATTTTATTTTTTATTATAATAATTCAAGTAGCTTGAAACTCTCTCTCGTTTTGATTTTAATATTCCGGTTTGATTAAACATAAAATGTGCAATTGTTGTTCCTATCATTGCCCAAGGGAAATGAAATAGTGACATCTCTTAACTATTGTAGTTAACATCTCGAAATAAACGTTTTCTAGGTCCCAAGAGAACCTCAGAGGAGAGAAGTTGAAATTGGGTGCAAAATATATTTCAGATCCCTTATGGTTTGACTATGTTATTAGAGTGCTCTAGGTTTGACAATGAATTTCCGCCCTACGTTAGTCTACCCGTCTTTCAAAAAATGTCTAGACAGGTAAAGAACCAAATGTTAATTATTTTGGGCATGATTAAAATTAGGGTTGGAATTATGTAGCAAAGCAACCACGTAAAATAGGTCAGATGTTTTGTATCAGGAGATGCATACTTTTAGCATGCTTCATCCCACATCTACGTAACATAACAGCATATGATTGTTAACTAATGCATCGGACGTAAAACTTAAAATAACTAATGCTTTACTGGGCTTGAAATACGTTTAAAGTCAATTTTTGAAGCATACTTGTAGCTTGCTACTTGGTACAGACAAAACACTTGAGCAAAAAATGTTTCTCTTATTTTCAGATTGGGACCAAAGTAGCGACCATTGAGGTCAAAGACCACGATGACGACGAAATTGAGTTTGGCCTTGAGCCAGGTCGTCCCATTCCTGGTCTCAGTCAAAAAGATGGATCAGAATACTTTGTCGTGGTCAAATCCGGAGGAGCGGGGATTGTCAAGCTCAACAAATCATTGTCAGATCTAAAAGTAAGTAAAATATGCCCACTCAGTAATCTCCTTAATGTGAAACGACATGTTTGGATCAAGTGTGTTTGAAGTACTTAGTGTACGGCACATTTTTACTTGGTGGTGGTCAAACCTCTATTCCCCATGAATTTGTACTTCATGGGATTGACGTGCCAAGTAGTTACTTATCCCCAACAACAAGATTCATATTATGCTTTACTTTGGATACTGGATATTTCCGCTTTGATATTCTTCAAGACTGGTGATGTCTTGAATTAAATTCGATTGAAATTTTCTCTATGTACTAAAATCGATTATGGAATCGTAGCCTTAAAGAAGGTGGCTCAGGGGTCTAGGGGTATGATTCGCGCTTCGGGTGCGCGAGGTCCCGGGTTCAAATCCCGGCTGAGCCCAACATTACTTTTAAAGTGCACTCTAATTTCCCTATATAACCAAAAACTTATGAATACGTTATGACTGTTTCTCCAGGATCGCGTCAGTTAAAATGTCATTCTTGAAATGAAAAAATGCACAAATGCATCGTAATATCTCGACGAGCCAAAAAAATCTTAAGTTATCTTCTTGAGATCGTAAATATTTGCCACAAGATTGAACAAACACTTGGACCGAATGTATAGATCAGTTTTGGCTTGGCCAGGCTTTAATTGTAGGTTTTTCAAAGATGACATTGCAGTAAAATTTAGTTAGATCCATTCTTCATCATTGGCTGAATAATCTGAATAAAGAAAGAAGTGTCAAACGTCCAGTTCATTTTTGCCAAGGTGAAATTCGATCCTCAGGTATTTCGTACGAAAATATAGTTGTATGGTAAAAGTCAAAAGCCACTTTTGGAGATCTGTAGAACCTTTTAATCAAAGCTTTAAAATTCGTCAATGGATGGAGGCTAAATAGCGGTAAATGCTCCTAAGTGTAGAGCTATCCTCAACTTAACTTGTTGCCAAAATTGAGGCATACAGGGTGTCCAGGAATTCATGGTGCGTCGAGTTTTCCTTACCATTCAGACAATTTGAAATGAAATTTTACTCCAACGTGTCTTTAAGCTCTTGAAAGTATATTTTTCCGATTCACCATAAATTTCTGGACACCCTGTTCAGCCGCGAAATTATGATGTCTAAAAATCTAACAGCATTAATGAGTGATTATAAATGCTTTAGAATTGAAACAAGTTTGTATTAAAGAAGTGTTTTGAAAATCCTGATCGCATCAAAAAATAAAGTTTCAATAGCATGCCTCATTATATGAAAGGTTTTGAGCGTTTGAAGCAAAGGAGGCCTAAAATGTCTCTGAAATTCGTCTTGGAAGGACACTTCAAAACTGAGACGGGTCAGGGGACATCTAAATTTTCTGCTATTGCTTATTGAAAATTTCCACCCAAGACACTTGACATTCGTGTACATTGTGTAAAGGAGCGACTATCATATCATATTACAGACCTACTGCCGTTAGCAGTCTAGGTTTGCCAAAAAATGTCGCAGGTTTCAAGGGTCAGATTATTTAACAGTGTTGCATTTAAGAGCAATGGCATGGTTAGTGTATGTTGAGAAGTATTGCAAAGTAATGTAAAAACAAATGGAGAAATTGGAAGCCTTCAATTAAACAAATGATTTGTTTTTAGGTTTAGTTGCCCCAGGAACTGATCTCCTCTGGCCATCTTGTCATTCAATCTCGGGCATTCCTGATTCAAAAGTTCGGAAGAACCCTCTTAATTCATTTAGCGAAATTTTAGATAAAAGCAACAAAACATGTTTTTTACAAAACTAATGTCAATAATTGCTATTCTAACTTCAATTTATGCAGATGAGAAAGGAATTGTAATTACCAGGCCTAAATCTTTGTTTTAGCTACCTTGCACGCTCATCAGAAACACATGTCTTCTGAACTTTTTTCCTCGCCAAAAATGATGACATCACTAGGACCTCCTGTCATAAAGAGTAAAACATAGTGCATAAAGAGCATTGGAGTACGGAAAGTCCAAAAAAAGTCATAATTTAAAAGATCAACGCAATATTGTTCACTGGACTAAAATATGCTAAAATTATGAAGTTTGTTTTTTAAAAGTATAAGCATATTTTTAACCCTGTGTCAAAAATGCGAAGTACGACCGAGAAAAAAACATATGCCCCCATACCAAGTCATTTAAGTTGAATAACTTGAGGTCTCTTAGCGGAATTAATAACCTCTTCTGTATTATCTGATATATTTGTCATGAGAGAAGCACTTGGCAGTTATGAGCATGATAATTTTTATGCAACTTCCTACGTGTTCTACAAAGCAGATACACTCAAAACTTGTGTCAAATTCTCTAAGCCAGATGGGATTCACTCTGTGTGAAAAGTACTAATACGTGCCGAATGTTTTGTTGACGTCTTTGTTGGAGGGCAAAAGTCCCTATTTGCTCTGGCCAAAGTACATTTTCAGTGAGTCCGATTTGTACTCCATTCATTAGAATCTCGGGAGTACAAATGGAACCACTTATTGGATAAGTTGAAGCAATTTTCAATGGGTTCTCAGCGTTCTCAGTATTAAAATATTAGAGCCTTTCGAGTAAGTAATAGTAAACCAAGTTTTGTAAATAAATGTATTGTCACTTAAATCTAAATTTTTCTCACGGTGTTTTAATTGTCGTGAGCAATGTAGAAAATCAACTTTGACAGTGAAGGAGTTTGTATGGCAACGTTGGAAGTAAAAAAGCAAATATTTTCGTGTTTTGTATTCGTGTGCACTCAACAGAGTGCTCTTACGAACTTGAAATACAAACCAAAAATAAAACAATCAACGGATTTTCCTCTCTGGGAAAAACGTAGAAATTTGTTCTGAACTACTGATTTACCAAAACATTTTTTGGAGAGTGTTACCCTTATTTAGTCTTTTGGGTCACTTAATTTCACACTTAATTTGTTGGCATTACTTTTCTGAACGCCAAGAGCGACTAATTTTCAAATATGACTGTTTGAAATTTTGCTTTGTTAGGTTCAAGATTATTTTTACATTAGTTCAAACATCGCAAATGCTCTAGGATAAGGTTATATTTTGAACTATTTCAGAGTATTTGCCGTTATCGTTTTCACGGCTGAAAAAGAGTTCTGATTGAAGCAGTGTATGATGTGGATCTTTAGTATTTTTTTTGACTTATGGACCTGATGTCATTGAGGTTATTGACTTGTTCCTACATTATACGTACTTTAGACCTTAGTTCAAGTAAGTAGATAGGGAATACATGCGTGCAAACCGAAAGAATATTAATGTAGGGAAATTACAAAGAGTGAAAAACATTAGTTTTGACAAATGGCACAAAGTAAAATTATTTTTCAACATCAAGAGCTCCCTTTCCTAAGGTTATATGATTTATTTAGGTTAGTATTATTGGTTTGAAGTTCAGATCTTCGACCTTTTTTAAAACCAACTTTTGAGTAGAACGAAAAAAGGTTTTTGGTGTAGTGTTTTTTTCACAAAGATATTTTCTTCTCATGCTATTGAAAAATAAACCCAAAGTGTTAAAAACTAATTGCCACAATCTTTTAAATTCCTCTCCCTAGATAGTCTGAAGTTTATTATAAATTTACTACGTTGACTGCCCTTAAGATTGTTAATGTCAATTTTGAAACCCATGTAATTGTAGAGAATTACTAGAGACTGGATTTCAAACTGATTATTTTTTAAGCAAAACTTTTTCTTTAAATTGATAGAGATCGAAAGAAAAATTATCAAGGATATTCCAGGTATAAGAATTGCTCCCAAATTACCCGAAATTATGAACCTGGCCACCATGTAAATATTTGTGAGAAATTACGAAGAACAGTGTAGCTTCAAGCAACTGAAAACGCAACAGGATTTGATTTTGCGGACTATTTCTTTTTCTTTTTGGTTGGGTTATGCTTTGTGCACCAACTATTAAACTAGTCCACATGACATACTCAACACATTCGGGATTTATCGATTCAAAACCCAAACTAACAAGTTAAAAACGATTTAGATAAAAAACATTTGTCCATCGCAGAAAGTTTGTTCAACTTTCTAACACCTTAAAAAATTCTAGATGCATGAATTACTCAATAAAAAAGTAATTTTCAATACAAAAATCAATCGAATTAGTTTCAAAGAATTGTTTTTTTTTTGTTAAAAATACCTCAAAAAATAATTTCACCAAAACCTGTGAAAAAAGTGAAAACATATTTTTTTCAAAAAATGAATTTCAAATCCGGTCTCTAGAAATTACAGTCAGGAGCAAAAGTATTTGTAACGTGACGAGAAAACCAGAAAATCCTTTATATCCAATTAAATACTATGCTAAGAAGTTTGTAAGAATGTAATATTTTTTTCCGATTAAGAATAATACCAGTTTCCCGCAATTGTTTTATTAAAATGTTTGAAACTAACTTTTAATTATAAAAAAAAAATTTAGATAGTGCAAAAGTATTCGTAACGCGCAAAAAAGTTAACAAAATAGGTTTATAAACAGATTTTTCATTAGAAAAAATTGATCGAAAGATGTAGAACATTTTGGAAAGCCGGAGAAAAGTCATTTAGTCTCCTTTTTTCCAAGATTTTCTAGATCTTTCTTGGATCTTATAAATTTTGCGGAATTGAACAATTGCTTCAGAGTCAGCCAATCATGACCAAGGTCAAGGAGCTCGACAAGGACTTGAAGTTGAAGATAGTAAGTCTTCATCATGGAGGCAAGGGCTACAGAGCCATTTCGAAGCTTCTGGACATCCCGATTTCAACGATTCAGTACGTCGTGAAGAAGGCACAAAAGAACGGAACGGTTGAGAACCTCCCAAGATCCGGTCGTCCAAGGAAACTGTCAGCCAGACTTGAGAGGAAGATTGTCAGAGAGGTCTCAAATAATCCTCGAACAACGGTCAAGGACATCCGGAACAGTCTCAGTGAAAATGGATTGTCCATCTCGAGGTTTACTGTTGCTCGCTCACTTCACAAAGCAGGATTGAAGTCTTGTCGCCCACGGAAGACTCCCTTGCTCAAGGATAGACACTTGAAGGCTCGCTTGGAATTTGCCAAGAAGTACCTTGACAAGACCAGTGACTTTTGGTCTAGGATTCTTTGGTCAGATGAGACAAAGGTTGAGCTTTTTGGTCACAACGATGTTCAAAGGATTTGGCGACGTAGAGGAGAAGCGTTTCATCCAAAAAACACCATCCCTACGGTCAAGCACGGTGGAGGATCGATCATGTTTTGGGGCTCCTTTTCCGCCAAAGGCACCGGTAACCTCGTGAGAATTCATGGGACAATGAAAAAAGAAGACTATCGGGATATCTTGGCAGAGAATCTCCAGAGTTCAGCGCGGAAACTTCGGCTTGGTCGACAGTTCGTCTTCCAGCACGACAACGACCCTAAGCACAACAGCATTTTGGTCAAGAAATGGTTGAAGGACAATTGGATTAAGGTCTTGGACTGGCCCTCCATGAATCCGGACCTTAGACCTGGTCTAAAACCTTTGGAGAGAATTAAAAGTCCGTATCCGTGCAAGACGTCCAAAGACAATTGACGAACTGGAGCAAATCTTTTTGAAGAATGGGCTAACATTCCTTCAGATGTATTTAAAAATCTTGTAAATGATTATAAAAAACGTCTCTTAAGTGTAATTCAGCAAAAAAGGCATTCAATAAACTATTGACAAAATGTTACGAATACTTTTGCTCTTGGTCTAAAACATGTTCGGAGCAGTTTTTTAACCAAAATCTTGTAAATTTTTAAAAAGAAAAGTATCATAGCTTTTAAATGATAAAAGAATAACTAAGGAGCAAAATGGTTCTTAAATGTATTTTTCAAAAATCGAGTATCATTTAAAAATCAATAAAAATTTCGAGGTTACGAATACTTTTGCTCCTGACTGTACATTTTGAAAGTAATTAACACAAACGGATCACTTGAAATGTGGTTTTTTTTAAGGTGGGTGATACCCTTTCGGTGTCTGTGGTTGGCAACGATGGATCCATCACCAGTCGTATTGACATCCATGTCACGATCAAAGATCCCATTCATGGAGGCGAACCTCCCGTTATCCCTAGTTCCACATCCACCAATGCTCCACCAACCAGTGAGACCACAACAACCACTGTTGAAGCCCAGCCCATTACCAATCCAACCAGAATGCCTACCAATGCACCTGCCAAACAGGAGGAGAACATCCAAAACTCGACCCCAGTGAATTCCAATGATGACGAAGACGATGGGTAAGGTTGAATCGAAAATACAAATATATGTATATAAATGCTACTTGATAATAATAATAAACGTAGGATAAATCAAAGATGAGAAATTAAGATGTCCTTGGATAGATTGGGAGTAAGAAATATTGGTCAATAATTGCAATAAAAGCAAATGTGTGTTCATGTAATTAACAAGAAATAGTTTGAAGTACTAAATCTTGCCAAATAAATAATGATAGCTTTTAATTGTCGATCAAGAATTGCAAAAGCAAATAATCAAAGTAGATGTTATGAAATTGCGGGATTTTGATATTTTCCAATATTTACATATCTTTCTGTAATTTGCGATCTACAATTTCATAAATATGAATAATTCTAGCGAAAAAAGCGCAAATGAATAGTTTAAATGAATGGATTAGGGAACTGCAAATAAATAGTTGAAATAACTATAATCGTTAGATTTTAGATAAATAATTAAGAAATATTATAGTCGTGAAATAATTGCCCTTCAATGTTGTGAATAGCTAAAAGATAGAACTGCAAATAAATCACTCTAAAATGGATCCAAGTTTCAAAATGATTTGGAATTGATTGGAATTATCTGAATTGAAGCTTTATCATTGAAAAGTCTCTTTGAACCCTTTAGGTATCATATGTATGTGATCACGTTGGTTCCCATCTTCATTATTGGCCCTGCTTTGGCAGTTGGGGTTTATTTGATGCGTCACAAAATAAGGCATTGCCGCACATACTTGTGTTGTGGGACCTCTAAAAATCCGGACAAGGATGACATGCGAATTGAAGAGGCCAACGGAGAGTTCTCGCACGAGATGCATTTTAATCTGGAAAGTGAAAACCCTCGATCACGCAAAATCTCCATGAATTCATCTCACGTTTACTCATCAGACCCAACAGCAACGCCCTCTGGTCTAAATGGCGTGGACCCAAATGATCCGGT
The DNA here is from genome assembly GCA_010645155.1 of Tigriopus japonicus. Lineage (NCBI taxonomy): Eukaryota > Metazoa > Arthropoda > Copepoda > Harpacticoida > Harpacticidae > Tigriopus > Tigriopus japonicus. The sequence goes on along the minus strand of CM021312.1, from coordinate 2,225,620 downwards.
AAGACAATTGGTCTGTAAAACTTGTACCAGTATTTTGCCCTCCTGAAGGTATTTGAAGGCTTTTGAAGATGCTTTAAGTTTTAGAATAACAATTGTCACAAAAATAAGTAATAAGTTAGCCTCAGGTCTGTAAAGTAATTGTTACTTTAGTATGTAATTTCAATAACATTTCAATGTAAATGTAATCATTAAATTTGAACTTGAACTTTTTATGAATGTGCTTATGTTTCAGTCAATTAAGTTTAAATTTCAAGTAAAATTTAGAATTACATTTTCACCATAGTAAAACTCATTTCATAGAATTTTCAAAAAATTTCCAACTTTCCGTGCAAAAATTGATTAATCTAAAATGATTTTTGTGCTCTTCTTGAATTTTCTCTCCAACATGAAATGAGTATGAATTGATCAGATGAAAAAACACAAGTGAAATGTAATTCACTTCAGAAAAGTGCAGCTAATTACAACAGTTTCCATCAATGCGTGTTTGTATTTCATGCGGTGGTTTTCTCGGGAGTTATGAAACATGGTTGTTTTTTTCTTTATCTTGGGGCAAACATGTCAGCCATAAACTGCTTCGTGAAATCTTGAGCATTGGAAGCACCTCCAGCTTGATTGGCATTTAGTTTTTGACTCCAATCATTCTGAGCACCATTTCCCTATGGAATAGAATAGAAAGTCATAACTATTGAATCCTCATTTGACTAAAATGATTAAGTTTTTATTGCTTCGCAATTCCCTTTTTAAGCCTCCACATTGAAACTTCAAAGTGAACATCTTCTGAATGTTTGAGTCTTCTCAGTGAATACTTTACTTGCACTTTGTCTCTTTTACATGGAGATGGAAGAAAAGCATACATGCTACAGAATGACAAACTACATTCCATGCAATCCTATTACTCTGATATTTTCAATATTTGGCACCATTTGTATACTCTTTGATTTTTATTGCTCGTCATTGTTGACTTCACACACCATTTCTGACGACACTTTTTCAAGAAATCAAATGGGCACACACAATTGTTCTACAATTCTACGATTTCAGCAACAGTAGTACAGAGAGAGATTAGAGATCACAAATTTACCAATAGATGGCACTAACAGGCAAGGCAAATTCGGAGACAAGTTTGGAAGCTTAGAGATTAGTACCTGCCATCTTTTGGTGGATTTGAAAGCTTCAATTAAATTGCAAAGTTGTGTGGATAGCACTTGATTTTTTTTCTTTAACACTTCACAATGAGGAAAATTACGAGCCTCACTTTAATCTATTTTTTTGAAGTGTTAAAAAGAAAAGAAAAACAAACCTGGCTCATCTGTGGCGGGTTCTGAGGTTGGGGTTGTGGTCTTGGCATTTGCTGCATGGGTTGTGGTTGTTGTAGTTTTTGCTGTTGTTGTTCCTCTTTGAATTGGTTTTGAATGCCAATGATTTGGGCAGCTTTTGCTGCTCTTGCGCAGTTCTCACAATACAACTTGTCACTGATATTGAAATAGCCTAGAAGCAAACAACTTCAGGGGTAGGAACATCCTCCAAGGAGACAGATTCTGAAAAAGGCTCTTGTTGAGTCACACTTACCAACATTCTTTAAGGGGCCTCCACAAGTTGTGCACTTGAAGCATTCGGCATGCATGGTTTTCCCTGATACCTTCACAAACACTCCTCTGAAAAACAAGCAAACACTTGAAGCTAAGTTTCCCACATCAATCAGTCCAAAGTTACTCACGTTAGTACCCCATCACATTGGAAGCACTTGGACAAGGGTCCACCTTGAAAGGGTGGAGCTCCTTGAGACCCCGTTTGCCCTGGTGCACGAGGTTTGGTGATTGGTGCAGCTACAGACCGAAATCCTCCAAGAGGCGTGGGAGAGTTGGAGTTGCTGGATTGGCCTGTAAAAAAGGACTCTTTTGACAAGAAAAGACCTGGCAGGATTTTAAAATTCCATCTTTAAATTTAAGAATAAGAAATTGGGTGGAACCTATGAAAAAGGCTTTGTTGTAAAATCTGGATTATGTTCTCAGCAAACCAGTGGCTGATTATCTGTTCTTTTACTGGGGCACCTGTTTATGTGTTTTGGAGAAAAT
>CM021312.1:2205849-2223471 GCA_010645155.1 Tigriopus japonicus | reverse complement strand
AGTGGCTGATTATCTGTTCTTTTACTCGGGCACCTGTTTATGTGTTTTGGAGTAAATTTTGATTTTGCCAAAACCAAGCCAGATTAACGGTCCTCAAGTATATCATTGGTCCAGGTGCTGCATTTGAAACACAACATAAGCAGCAAGAAAGCATACTTGAAAATTGATCAGACTTGACTATGGTATACCCTAAATTATTTCAGGTATCAATTTACGTGCAACCATTTGTGGAGTAATTCAAGGATGTCCTTGAGTAATTCTAGCCAACTCTTCTCTTATTTGTTATCTTACCCCCGGTTCTGTGAGGTTGCTTCAGTATCCACAACGTGTCTACCAACATATTTATTCAAAAATTACAAGAATAATTGCCAATCAGACCTGTTTGTGAACCACTTGAAGTATTGGCGAGCAAACTCGTAGGTTGAAATCCTCCAACACTAGCTGCCGGGTTGAATCCTCTTGGTGTAGTGTTATATTTCACATCCCAATGAGAATCATGCTACAAATGAAATAACAGTGCTTAATCAAAGTTGGTAGAGGTAGAAAAATGCTTGGTTGAAGCAACTTTACCTGTTGATCTTTGGCCAAAGATGTCTTGGTGAAAGTTTGACCAAGGTTTGTTGGAGCCTTTGGCATTTCTCCAACAGGCTGAACCTCAGGTTTCCATGTTGATGATTGCAATGCTCCACCTCTGTAAATTGATATTAAGGCATTTTTAGGGTTAAAAATTCATATTTGAACACTTGTGTGTGCAAAAACTGCCAAACAATTTGAAGTTCCGTCCATTGAACACTTGAACAAACATCAGGCAAAAAAAGGAATATTAACCAAGATTGGGCAACATGACTAGTCATGGGAATTATGAAGTAATTTAGAATCAAATCAATGTGCTCTTCTACAAATAAGACTTTGCCTGCATGGGGTTGACGGCATGTTTCAATTTGCAGCTAAATTGAATACTGGAGTTGGGAGTTATACCTTCTCACACATATGTACTGAAAAGAGCAAAAAATGAATGCGCTCGCCCTTTTAGGGTTAATCAATTCTTAATGGAAATTACTATTCTCATCGCTTGCCTCGTTGTTCAGAAGATCAAGTGGTCCTTTTTTTGACAGATCATTTTGACGTGCGAGGAATCTTTACCCATGTTTGGATCACTAGTCACTTACCTTTGGATCACCATTTCAAAGCCATTGCCACTATTCACAATGATATCTTGGGCGGCCTTATGGGTCATAACCGAGCAGTCTTGGCCATTGATGGCCAAGATAAGGTCTCCACTTTTGAGCCCTGCCCGATCACTGGCCGATTCTTCGTTCACCTTTGGAAGTCCAAATGCGGACAATTAACAAACCTTTTATGTGGAAAAGTAATTTCCAATTTACCCGTTGAATCATGAGAGGCTTTTGGAATTCAAAGCCTCCTTGAAGTCGGAATCCCCAAGGCTCTGCAGGAGTTTTTCCCAAGGGAACGACGATTGGTTCGGCCATGATTGAGTTTGTGAGGCTCAATGCTCGGATTTGAATTTTGAGCACTGGGATCGTGTTCTCGTCGCTTTATGAGTCACAGATTAAATTTGCTCGAACATAAAGGTGAAGCTGAAAGGAACAGGGTGAGGCACGAGATGTGTGATTATTCCCCAAGGAGCTACCTTTCCGGACAATGTTGTGACATCACACTGTTGTTTGAATGGCAAGGATAGCGATCAATGCCATGTCACTGAAACAAAGTTCCCTTTTTTCCGGCTATTCGATATGAAAGCTCTTAAAAAGTCTCCCCGCTTTCCCAATGTCCGTTATCTAATCATTATCGGACTGTCGTTGGACAATTGCAAAAGCCATATTTTTAGTGGAAAAATAGTGTATCGTGTGTAAAACGACAGTTTTTGGGGAGGGGCCGGTAGTTGTGTAGAAGAGCAGAGAAAGCACCTATGAGAATGTAGGCTTGTCCTTGTTGGAAATGAGCTCAGTTGATGTGCCTGATCTTTTGGCTCCGTCGTCGATTTTGCTTTCCATCCATCCACATGCATTCCCTTCCCTGAAAACTTGAACATGCAAAGCTACATTGCACACAGATGGATCATTATTCTATTCTGATGTCTTCTTTGGGCTTGTTGGCCCACCCAATCAAATGGGAAAAGTTCAATGAGATGTTCTTGGGCGGAAGGAACATGTTCGGCCCTTTTTCGGCAAAAACAATAAACGACAATTTGAACAAGCTCAGCTACACAAAATGAAGTGTCGGAATAAAAATCCTGAAATTGAACAAATTCTCGGGACACAAGTTTTGAGACATGATTTTGACAATCATCAAGTCCCTTGCTAATAATGATTTTTGTTTAGTGTAATGTCTATTCAATTTTTCCTTCAATTTTGGGATTTTTTTAATTATTTGAATTATGACAATATTGCGATATTGTGTACATTAAGGCTGTAAATTGAACCCTCTTTTATAAACATCACTGTAACATTCTTTTGAAATAGAATTATATTAAATCACTTCAATTAAAAAACGTTTTTTAAGCAAACCTTTCTTCATCCAAAATTTAAGAGAAAAAATTGATGGAGCAACAACAAATTGTTTGACTAGTGTTCATCAATTACGCAGCTAATAATGCTTAAAACTTGTGGATAAAGTGGCAAAATATTTAATCTCAGAGCTTGCTTGCATGTGGTTAAAAATTTCATTTTGATTTGCAATTGAAAATCTTTCAATGACATTGGCCGTAATGAAGTAAAATACTATTAAATTACTTTGATTTCAAATGCAACTCATAACGATTACTTTGAGTTCAAATGTAATTAATTACAATTAATTTGAGAATAATTGCTCAAAGTAATTGTGATTAATTGCACTTGAACTGAAAGTAATTGTTGTTCTTTTGAATTTATTTTTTTGATTTTAAGTGAATCACAATTAAATGGAAATATTATTGCAATTACGTTAATTGTATTGGAGTTACAATTTTAAACTATATCTAAATTAGTGTCTTATGGTTTTGGTTCACTTTATATGTACATCGTTGGAGATATTAATGAAGGGCTTTTAAGAATTGCTAAAACAAAACCATCTCTGAAAGCAAAACTATTTCAACAGAGTACATGAACTTTTAGAATAGGGGAATAATTTGATCCAATGATGTCTGTCGTTCAGCTCAGTCCTAAACATCTAGTAATTACAGCGTTTAGACATCCAAAGAAACTCATTGGAGTAATTGACTATTTACAGATATTGGAGGATCTCAAATGGGAGTTCCCACGTCATCAGCTCAAAATTGTGAGCATGCTCGGCGAGGGCTGCTTTGGACAGGTCTGGAAATATGAAGCCGAAGATATTGTCAATGTCAAAGGTACGTACAATATCCAACAGTCTTTTTTATTCACGGCTTCACCCAAAAAAGATATTTTCAACATGAAATTGAGAAGTCATGTTGAACAAAACGTAAAATACAAGGATCTTGAATATTTCGTTTGTACTCTTGGCCCAAAAAGACAGGAGACTTTTGTGAAGAAAATGGAACTTTAAACGAGTGAAATTAATGAAACAGAACGAAAATAACCTATGAATTAGGCAAACAGACGAATAAAACAGAAAATTGGATGATCTAAATGACAAGATGTGTTTTTTTCCGTAAAACAATCCCGTAAGATATCAATCTAAAGACAAATGTGTTAGTTGTACTTTGCAAAAGCTTTTGAAAATGATTGATTTGTCGCGAAACTGTCAAATTGACTTTAAAAGTTTTATTCTCAACCTGTTCAATTGGCAAAAAAAACTTTTGTGAGAAGGTTTTATTTTTAAGACAATCAAAGATTGGATGAATCTTAGAATTTTTGAAAGATATTTTGACCACAAACTAACTCATCATTCATCATCTAGTTAATTGACAAATTACCATTCAAGTTTTGGGATTTCAGTCAACCCTGTAAAAGTATGAAGTTCAACTAGCCATAATGACATTTTGTGAAGTAGGACTGCAAAATAATTGATTATTTTAGGTACAACCACTGTGGCCGTTAAAACTCTTCGAAGTTCAGCTACTGAAAAGGAGAAGCGGGACCTTCTCCATGAATTGGCCATGATGAAAATGTTGGATCCCCATCCCAATGTTGTGTCGCTCTTGGGATGCTGCACGGAAAAGGGTAAAAAAAGACAGCATTGTGAAGACAATTCAGTTTTTGACAATTTTTTGCATGTGCTTTCAGATCCTATTTTCATCATCATTGAATATGTTAATGGTGGCACATTGCAAGAGTATCTGAGGAAATCCCGATCTGAACACAATTACAGGAATCTCCATGGAGAGAGCCAATCTCTCACTGCTCGAGATCTAACCTCGTTTGCATTCCAGGTAAGGTTTCAATCAAAATCAAAGAAAAAATGTTATTTGGAAAGACAGAGGTTTCTCAAAAAACAAATTATAATGAACTGTACATGATGTCTTACCATAAGCAGAGTTTCTAACAAGGTGACATGCAAGTCCTTTCCGGTTCCAGTAACATAAAAACTCAAAATATTTGCCTTCCAATTAAGAAGGGAACAAACCTTGGTTCATTTAACATTTTGGTAATTCTCCATTGCATTGATTTTGTGTTTCTTTATTTTTTGTCGCATTGAGTAAAAGCGACGAAATTGAGACCTTTAAGCAACAGTTTGTCTGGGAGGCCAAAACGAAAAATACCCCAAAAGTTGCACAACAACTGGCTGAGTAGGCACTGAGCATGGTGTAACTAAACTTTTGATTTACATTGCTTGGAGGTTACGTGTATTGGAATTTTAACACAAGCTTAAGATAGACGCCTATACTATGTAGATGGCGTGGAAGGTAGGCGCAAGTTAAGAGAAAAGTCTTGCGATTTTAGCGCATGGTACTTGCTCTCTCTTTCTTTTTCTTTTTTTCTGAGGGGGGGTTCACACCATCTATTGGCGATTTTTTTTTCAGTTTTGGTTAAAATCCTTCTTAGCTGGGTTCTAAAAAGTTTCTGGGAAAATTAACAATGTCCCAAAAGTTTTGTTTGTATGACAGAAACTAGGTGGAGGAATCAAATTCATAAGGTAGTTTTTGCTTTGGTATGACCCAAAAAAATTAAAAAAATAAAAGTTACTCAATAAAACAAAAATACAAATATCTTGGTTTTAATACCTCTTCTTTTTTTAATGGGAAAGGCAAAAAAGCAACTTTGAAACCAAGGAACCGACAAAGACGTTTTTGTTTTCAATTACCTCACTGGTCTGCTAACTTCAATTGAAATATTTGAACCATTTTCAGATTGCCAAGGGAATGGCCTATTTATCTTCCAAGAAGATCATTCACCGGGATTTGGCAGCCCGAAACATCCTTTTCTCCCATGAAGACCAGGTTTGCAAAATCGCAGATTTCGGTTTCGCTCGAGACATCATGGGCAACAACGTTTATGAGCGCAAATCCGAAGGTCGCTTGCCCATTCGTTGGATGGCCCCTGAGTCCTTGTACGACAATTGCTACACTACCAAGTCAGATGTGTGGTCATTTGGCGTCCTCATGTGGGAGATTGTGGCCTTGGGTGCCACGCCCTATCCAGGTAAATCGGCCAGTGAGGTCATGAAGTTCGTGAGAGAGGGCGGTCGTCTCGAGAAACCGCCCCATTGTGATCGGCAATTGTTTAATGTGGTCAAGAATTGTTGGGGAGCAGAGGCGGATGACCGGCCTTCTTTCGAGGATTTGGTGGAGGACTTTGAGAACCTTCTGGTCACTGATACCGACTATATCGACTTGAACATGTTCCCTGAGCACGCCTACTACAATGAGATCAGCTTGAGTGACGAGAAGGTTTGAGGCATGCTCAAACCAACCAAGAAGCCAAGAAACTGACTTGAAAGAGATACCAACACTATTTAGTCAAACCACCAAAGCTTACTTACTTACTTACCCAATCTTCTTTTCAAATGAAATAAGTGTTATATGTGCATGATATGGAAATATACAAATTGGTTCCAAAGCAATTTTTAGCTTCGTCATTGATGATATTGAGGATAGTTTGGTTACTGCATTGTGACTACTGATGGGATTTCCCAAGCTATCAAGCACTTCAATTTTTCAAGCTGGGCTTGTTTCCATTTCAGCTGCCTCAAGCTAAACCAAGCATTCAAGCCACAGGGCTCAGAGGACCTATGGTAAATAGCAGGGTTGCCAAGCTATTTGTTATCCTTTTTGCCTGATCTAAAAATAGAAGCAGAAACTCCTATGCTGTTGCAGAATTTGCCATTTTTTTCCTAGATTTTTCAAGATATATGCCTTCTTAGGGGCTATATGAAGCATGCTTTGTTAAACTTGAGTGCAAACTATTTTACTCCATTTCCAGTGGCCAACATTGAATTTTAACTGGCAAGCCTGACATCGGGTGAAGGTGCTTGAAACTGCTTGCAAGCTTTCAAGCACAGCTGAAACTGTTGCTTGGCCCAAACTCCTCTTCAAGCTGCAGCTTGTGTCCCATCAGTAATTGTGACTCAATTAATCAAACCTGTGTCAGTTACTTTCAAAATGTAATTTTTTGAATTGATGCTATGATTGGTTACAAGATTAAATTACTTTTAATTACACTTTTCTCAAGTTTAACTTGCTAACAATAATGTACTGGCTTTGAATAGCTAGGTAAGAGTACATAAAACTAGAGTACCATAATTAGTACAGCACAATTGAGATTATGTGGTCACACTGAGGGCCATTAAGTCATAGAGGTCTATAGAGAGGCCATTGTCGTCATTTTGCCTGCCTCGCTTGTTGCTGAAACTGGCCAGAAGTTGCGTGAAAAGGCAAATATTTCCGAAGAATATCGTGAAATAATCGCCCAAACAAGTGGAAGTTCATAGTACAAATGGAAGTGCGTAAGACATATTTTCGATGCCAAATCTTACAATTGCGTGAACTTATGCCTGTGAATCAAATTATCATCTTCATTGAGCACCTTAGTATAATTTGGGATAAGCAAAGCGTAGACAGGAGGCCACATGGGCAAAAAACTAATGTTTTTCAAAAAATTGCCTTCTCCGAATACGTTTGTTTGGACAAGTTTCAACTTGTCGCTGATGATAAACGGCCCTTACTGCCCAAAAATGAAATTTCACGGCCGGCCTGCTCCGGTATGTCCACTCTGGGACCTCTGTGTTTTGGGACCAATTTGACAAAATTGGCCATAAAAAGGAAGTTGTTAAGTTAATAATAGGACCCACGAACTTGACTTATAACGTAAAAGGAGTAAAAGGGGATCTATTCTTCTGGAGTTGTCTCTTAATGAAAAAAGTTGACTTGACCTGCTTTTTCATTCTTCAATAATTTTGCTCTCGACTTTTAGGTCAAAAATATTCGTACTCGTCTTGTCACCTAGAAAAATATTGAGGACCTTTCTTTAGTCCGGATTTAAGAATCAGTTAGAAGTTTTTTGCGTCTAAAAAGCGCAAAAAAACTCATTTTTCATGTATTTGGGGCATTGCTTGGAATAAAATTCCAAGTGATTGTCATTAATTACATTTGTAATCAAAGTAAATGACACTTTTCAATCACAATTTACAATTATATTTCCAACTTTGAAGCAAGTTCTGCAATTGCAAATTTCTCAAATTTTCCCTTTTTTTAAATTATTCAGTACGTAAATCTGGTGTGTAAATCTGTAAAAATGATGTTGCTGAATGCATTGATTAACAATATCATCTCGCCAAGGATTCCGTTCTGTGATAATTTAGTGGCAATGCCAAACTTGAGATTTATTCAATTCTTGGACAAAATATTTTGACGCAGAATCCGCTGTTTCAAATATTCATAAAACTCCAACTCGCTTTTCAGTATTTTTTGCAGGGAATCTCTAGCCTTGCTCGTAACCTTGGACCACGGATCAACATCTGATAATTGTAGAATGGAATTGGCTCTCTCTGAAATAATGAGTAATAAGAATCAAAATATCGAAGGAAAGGGTTTGCAATTTTGGCGAGATTGAACTTACTTGAATTTTGAATTAAATTTTGAAATTTTAATGTCTTTTCTCTTAGCAACTAAAAAAATGTCTGTTTTTAGAAATTCGTTGAGCATGATAATGCTCACATAAACATTCCATGGAAACATATTATGGAGACATTTCTATTGTAACCAGTGAAAGGAAGGACAATTGACAATATTGTATTACCTTACTCATATCATTTCAAGTAAAATTGATGATAAAAGCATGTTTCGTATCAGTTGGAACCATTAAACCTAAACTTTAACGATATAAAAAATTGATGACAAGAACAAAACAATTTCATGGGAAAATGAGACCTCTGACAACTCAATCTTTGTTAGTGGAGCACTTCCAAATTTTGTTCCCATCTTAATCTTGACACAACCAAATCCAAAGAATCATTTGTAAAAATCGATATGATAAAAACAATGACATGAAACTTGCGCGGTGATTTAAACGGCCAATCAGACGAAAACGACGATTGAGCCAAAGTTTTAATTGAATTTAGAAGTTAATTAACTTTGGGCACTTTCTCGTTGCTTATTCGTGGATTGACTTTGCATTAGCTGATCAAGCAACAATATCAAAACAAAGAGAGATCCCTGTTCAAGCAGCTTGCAAGAAATAAGGGTTCGAGTTTTCGGCTCTTGAAAAAACTTGTTTTATCAAGCTCGTCTTCAACTACGATAGAGAGGAGGCAGATTTCATTGCATGATGTGCGGTCACTCTATGGAAATCAAAACAAGAAAAAGATGTTCACAGCTTACAGCTGATCAACCTCAAAATTTTGTATGCTGTTTTGCGTTTGTCAATTATCAATTCATTGTCTAGCTATTGCTGGCTTGTTTCTGAGACTCTTTCATATTTGATTTGTCCTTTTTAAAAAAAAATATGTAATGGGCTAATCAAACAATGTCACTTTGTCACTTGAAGTCAATAGCCATATATTGGACCTAAGATTTTGAAAAAAAAATATATTTGAACTGTCAAATGATATTATGTTCGAGATATTTTTGAAATGTCTCTCACATATTTTCCATCTTTTTCAGGTACCTCTGGGTTTACAGAGACGCCTGTAACAAATTTTGTCTGCCAAATTTCGACCCTCCTTGTGGGCCCACTTAAGAGAAAAAAAATACTGAAAATGTGACAAATCATGAAAACTTGAAATGAAGGCAGCCCCTTACAGTTAGATTACATATCTTTCAAACACATCAAAAACATTTACTGAAAAGGAACATCCTTCCTGTGATATGATTGAAACGTGTGAGTGGAAAAAATTTCATACGCCTCCCTGTTAACATCCTCTATTCGTTCTTATGTTTTATGATTTGGTACGAAAGTAGGCTATTCGAAAGTAGGCAATAGCCTACTTTTGTACCAAATCATAAAACATAAGAACGCACCTTTTTGATACCAAACTGAAAAGTCCATAACATCTTGGAAGTACAAAGCGAGTCTTTTGGAGGCCACTGTCAGGGTTTCCTTCCAATGTTCGACCACCCCAATGACCGGGAACCACTTTTCGACATTGAACTTGGCCATTTGTAATGCCCAAGATGATTGAGGCTCTTCACATTGGTCCAAATGTCCACAAAATATGGGCTGAAAAATATAAGGGAAATCAGCTAATTTCTTATCACCAAAAACAATCTGGTCACCCTAAAGCAATGAGTTCTGGTCACCCTAAAACAAAGAATTCTGGTCACCCTAAGGCAATGAGTTCTGGTCACCCTAAGGCAATGAGTTCTGATCATCCTAAAGCAATGTTCTTTTCAGGAACATATTTTCAGACAATTACAAAGGCTTTCTGAGACTCCCAGAAAGGATTGTAATTATTTGATTTTAACTTATATTTTGGGTATCCTTCTGAAGACAAAAAGAAACAACATTAAAATCAACCATTGGCTACCTCTTTTACTACATATTGCTGAAAGAGAGGGTCTCCAAAGAAAATCCCAAATCTATGGTCCAATTGCGTTTTTTGTAATTTGAACGTTGAAAAATAATTCTGATTATGCGGGGTTGGGCATTTAAATTACATTAACTTATCAAATGTGATCATTTTCAAAATTCCCTGAAAACCTTTTGTTGATTTTTTGGCAAAAAATATGTAAGGCTGAATCTTTTTGATTTTATGCTTTTTGTAGTAAAATCTCTTTAATTGCACAGATTGCCACACTCATACAATTTTTACAAGCTACAAGATTAAGCATTGATGCTGCCTCATTGAGAAAAAAGGACCAATGAATAATACTTCTTTTTGTTGTGTAGTAAACTTCTAAAAAAAATTCTAAATGAATGCTATACCACAATTAAGGCACTTAAAATAAATTAGCTCTTGCGTTAGCTTCTAATTAATATGCGAGAGAGTTAGCTATTCTTATTCCTAGAAACCTTAATTTTTAATTCTTGCTCCAGACCAAAAATTCAATATTTTCCGGGACTCATTGCAAAAATTGAGTGCCAGACTAGTTATGCTTCAGGGTGACCAGGAACTCTTTGAACTGCAAGTTTGGTAGTCAACTAAAAAACTCCAAATTGTTTTGCCGGACAAATTTTGCTAACTGTCATAAAATAGTAATCATTTCTTGAAGCTCATGTAGTTCAAGTTTTAGACAAAATGACCGCCTGTGGCCTTGAAGTTAGGCGCCTTCTCGATGGTGTTATGAGGATAAATGCGCCACATCCTCTTCAATAGGAAATGAGGCCCCCTTTCTCCCCACATGGAAATGATCAAACTTTGTAATGCTGTCCGTACTTGAGAGCAAGGTAAGGTTGGATTAGAACCCTCGAAAGGTGTGCACAACCTCAAGGCTGCCCTTTTGCTACCTAGGACACAAATGAAAAGGATGTGGGACATTGATCCTGTGACGATGTTAGGTGCCATCTCCATGCTGTTGTGAAATACCACAGGCGCTCATTTTGTCTGAAACTTGGACTACATACACTTCAAAATATGATTATCATTTTATGATCAGATAGAAAATTTGTCAGGCAAAATGACTTGGAGTCATTTTTGTTTGTTGTCCTAAGACTTCCTTGTCACCCTGTAATGTCAAAAAGCTTTGACAACTTCATGTGACCTTGCTTTTCAACATCACAGACATCTCCATCTTCTCAGAAAAACATCCTCAAGATAACTAAAATTAGCCTTTTATGTGACAAAAAGCATTTTAGGTGCATGAACAAACATTTTTAAAAAAAATCAGTGTAAAATCAATTGTTGTGACAACAAATCATTTCTTTCGAGTTTGAAACATTTTAAACCTTACTTTTCAAATATACAGTATATAAATGTTAGCCATATGTGAATAATAAACCTACTTCTTTGGACCCAATTTATGTACTACTATTAATGTAGATTTGAAAAGTTTCCCCAATTTCTACTTCATGGGTAAAAAATCCGAGCCCTAATGATTATGCATTGAGTGGTCTTCCATTATTCAAAAATAAAAACTTACAATTGTGGTGAGATCGTTCACAAATTCAGGGTAAACCTGACAAAGGCTGTCCTCTTTCTCCAAACACGTATTCACATCCATGGCCAATCGATCCGATACACACAATTTAACATCATATTGTCCCGCACAATAATTTCGACGGATAAAACCTGGAGTGCTTTTGTCGTTGATGAACTCTTTGTACCAATGGATGAACCTGGTCACTGGATGTTCCACAAAAGCAAAATACAAAGGACGGATATCGGTTACTGAGAAGTTTGAGAAATCCACAAACCTGACCGAGTCAATCACTACTACCGGTCTCTTAAGACTCCACACGGTTTTTACAAATTTTTCCTATAACAAAAATCATACCTTGAAGCATGTCTGAATTAGGATTATACCAATGTTCTTACTTGATCTTTTCTGGACAAAACTTTGTGCTTGTGGTTGAGTTCCACGACGTTAAATTTCGCCCGTCGAGTCCGTCCAAAAAGTTGAAGCTCATGGGAAAACTGTTCGGAAATTCTGGGCACTAAATCGTATAAAACGAGCACTTGGTCGATTTGCGGTTCCTGTGTTGAGTTGGCACGTTCGTAGATCACAAATGAATCCTCCAGATAGTTTAACACACTTGTCAGTATGAAGGTGACACAAAGGACCAAAAGGATCCTGAAACGATAAGACTTGGCACGGTAGGGCATAGTTCTTACAAACAGTGATTCAATGAGTCAACTTACTTACCAACATCGATAGTCAATTGTGATCATGGGATAATAACTCGTGGGTCCAAGCATATTATTTGAAGGGTGCATCTGTGAGTTCGTAAATGTTCTTGCACTTGTGGCAATTGAGTGACTGAAAAGCGACTCCGAGACAGTTCAATGTTGAACATTTTAAAGCGCGGGAGAGGTTTAAAAATAATATCAAGAGTTAGAGTAAAAGAAGGGATAGTAGAGAACTAGAGGAATGATAACAATTTCCATGGAAATTGATCAACTTTTAGGGATGAGTAATGGCGACGGAAAACAAAACATCATCTTTATTTGAAAGCGCTTGTCATCATATTTTCGCGATGAGTTAAAATCTGGCCCCTAAAGAAAGCAGAGCAAAGCACTCCATTTATTGACAATCAAGAGTTATTTCCTTGTGTCTAAAATTTACTTTAAGTTGCACTTGGACTAAGTTCAAACTCACTTTAATTTATTTTTCTGTAAATCATTGTGATTCAATACTTGTTATTTCAAGATAAGTTACAAAACCACCATTCTTTAATGATAAATCATCAAAGTAATAGCCTTGGGCAATGACTTTTAAAAAGAGTTATTGAATTTCTCTAGCCAAAATTTCGGATTTGCCCACAAAGATCAACGAAAGAAGTTTTTTAGCTAAAAATTGCAACTTCTCTGGATCTAAAATTCCTAAATACTATTTTTTGTCTTTACTTTACCTATAGAGTATGTCACGTTGAGGTACACATTTAACATTAAATAATCTTACTGAATAGAATGAAAGTTGATAATTGACCATAGATAAATTAATTAAAGATATCTCAATTTTAACGGCGCCCAAAAGCACCCTCTGGAAGGGATAACGTAGAGTTGTTCTTGAAAGTGGTGCTTCATGATGAAGCTCATAGAGTGCGTTATGGTGTGTGTAACGCAAACATCCTTCATGAAGTTTGCGTCTCAGAGTCAATCCAGAAAATACCGCCTGAGTCATCTAGAGGTCACGGATCAAACTACTGTTGCCGTAATCTGCCTGTTTAGCTAGAGCTGAGTAGTCTGGACACGGTGGTTAGCTGTGCTCTATGAAAGTGTTTGCTCAAATGCCAAGACTTCTAATTACGATTTTTGATGTCATAGTGTCAAAATGAAGATATCTTGTGAATACATACATATTAAAAGTAGCTCAAATAACTATATTAATTCACTCAACACCATTAAAACCAATATATTTTCCCAAACCATATTAATAGATATTGAGAGGGTCCTTAGTTATGAGTTGATACGAAATTTGATCAATATCTATTGAACAGATTAATAACTATCACTACTTGAAGACTTTAAAATGCATCGAATTATGGCGCCATGAAATGCTCCGGCTGTACGTTGCAGCAATTGCCAAGAAAAATAATTTACATTTTCGATGTCGCAATAATAAATGATAATTTTTCGTTTCTCTATGATATTGTCTAGTTTGTAAGATTGATATATAATATATACCTCAAAACTAACTTATAAGGAATATTTTTGGATTCTTTTTTCTTTGGTACTTTTATCAAACATTGTAAGCCATAAGGTCAAATTTTCGCAAAATTCCAATGCAAACTGTTTGTTGCAAATATTGCACTTTGTGAATAAAAAAAAATACGTTGTACTAAAAGTTTATTTTTCAAGTATGCGCAGATCACCAATAGCTTTTAAATTTATGTAATTCTACCTTATCAAAGATGATTTACAAAAATCTCACTAAAAAGTGAACACTTTAAGTCAGTTTTAAGTTATATTATATATCAATCTTACAATCAAGACAGAATCATAGAGAAATAAAAAATTACGTTTTATTTTTGCGACATCGAAAATGTAAATTATTTTTCTTGGCAATTGCTGCAACATAGAGGCGGAGCATTTCATGGCATAATTCGATGCATTTTAAAGTCTTCAAGTAATGATAGTTATTAATCTGCTCAATAGATATTGATCAAATTTCGTATCAACTCATAACTAAGGACCCTCTCAATATCTATTAATATGGTTTGGGAAAATATATTGGTTTTAATGGTGTTGAGTGAATTAATATAGTTATTTGAGCTACTTTTAATATGTATGTATTCACAAGATATCTTCATTATGACACTGTGACATTAAAAATCGTAATTGAAAGCCTTGGCATTTGAGCAAACACTTAAACAGAAATTTTAACTACCGTGTGGGGTAATTGTGTGTAATTGACTGACAAAATAGAAAGGACTGTTACACTGCATGTTTTCCTACAGTTTTTGACCAATAAGGAAACACGTGTCCGAGAAGGAAACGGCTAAGAACGAGTTTTCGACCGTTGAATTATACCGGGTGTTTCAAAAGAAACGGAACACCTGATCACATCGCCTATATGCAAACTATTTCAATTTACTCTAAAACAAACTATTATTCACTTGAACACACGTCATTTCTCTTGTTATTTGCCATTGCTAAAATGTTGTGATGTTCAACCATTCACTCAAAATCGAATGTTATTAGAAAAAATAATCAAAATTTAAAAAAAAAATTGGCAAAACTCTGCCAAAAACCCAACTCGAAACACATCAGTACTACGTTGGGTATGAGTGTTTTCATCCAAACTATGAGGGGAGGGGCGATGAAAATTCGAATGACTCTGTATCTTTGTAAGTAGTTAAGAAACTACCTTGAAATTTGTATCATTGCAAAGTGCTGTGTTAGACCATCAAATTATGTTTTCTTGACTAGACTGTAACTCTAACTGGTTTTCTCGTAGCAAGAATTCTTGTCATGCAACTAAGAATGCCCGTTCCAAAGTTTTGTTAAAGCAACAACATGACCCATCGACATGACTTCATTGTCCATCTGGCCAAGGTAGACAAAAGCTGCAAAGACATCAAATCAATCGTTGATGCCTCCTACGGTCCCCAAGGCTCTCTTGCTGAGCCAAATTTATCACATTGCCGCAAAAGCCAAGGCAAGAGATGGTCCGATCAGAAGACCAAAGACGGCAAGTGGAAGATCAGGACAGATGACTTCGTCACGGCTGTGGAGGCCAACCTCGTCAAGGATCGACGGGTGACAGTAGGTGATCTTACACGCGAGTTTGACACCTCATCTAGAACCATCAGGCATGTTTTGCATGATGATCTTGGTCTTGTCAAGAAAAGTGCTAAGAAGGAACTCACTGATGGCCACAAGGAGGAAAGAGTCCACTGCGCTAAACTCTTAAACGCTAATTTCATGAAGAGTACGGCCTTTCTTAACTCTAATGTCACAATGGACGAGGCATCAGTGCCTTTCTACACCCCTGAGAGGAAGGAGAAGCCCCGTCAATGGCTTGCAAGAGGTTCAAAAGCACCTGTGAAATTCAAGCACTAGGAGAGCCGTCGCAAGCAGATGGTGTGCACACATGGGATTATCTACCAAAATCAAGTTCCTATTGGCAGCACCGTCACCAGAAATTTCTTCGTAAACGTTTTAACAGCCTCTTTAAAGGCTTTTAGACAAAAGCGACCCGACATGACGCCTCAAGGGAAAGGTTTTTCACATGGACAATGCACTCAGCCACACGTCCGCCGTGGTGAAAGAGTATGTGAGCTCACATGCCATTCAGGTGATCCGTGACCCTCCATACAGTCTGGATCTTGCTCCTGCCGATTTTTTTCTCTTTCCCAAGCTATAGTCGGCACTTGCCGGCATGGAGATCAAGAACACGGCAGTCCAGAAGGACTGGGAAAGGGTCTGCAAAATGGTCCCCAGGGACGAGTTCATGGCGGCGTTGGAAAGCTGGGTAGGCCGCTGGAAAAAATGTATCAATAGGCAAGGTGATTATGTCAAATAATAATATTTATATACATTCCCTCTATGATTGTTAATGAAGTGATAATTGACACATTCGGATTTTCATCGCCCCTCACCTCGTACCCTGTTGTTCTGTGTCCAAAACATCCATTGACTAAACTGATTGTCCCAGATAGCCATCAAAGGAATTATCACCCTGGTGTAAATCACCGTCTCGGAATATTGCGTCAGGAATATTGGATTCTTCGTGGACGTGAGGCTGTCAAACGCGACCGACGAGATTGTGAGTATTGCCAGAAACTGACTGCTCGTCCAGCCAATCAAGAAAAGGCAGATCTCCCCAAAGAACGGCTAGCAGTGGGTCGACCACCATTTTACTTCACCTCCGTCGACTTTTTTGGACCAATAGATGCGCTTGTGTTACGGAAAAAGGTTGAAAAACGGTGGGGCTCAATTTTTACGTGAAAGACACCCAGAGCCCTGCATATTGAGGTGGCGCCGTCGCTTTCAGCCTCGGACTTATTGAACGTTTTGAGGAATTTTGTCAATCTTCGTAGAAAGCTTCATCAAATTTACAGTGGCAATTGGACAAACCTTGTCGGAGCCAACAATCTTTTGAGCGAACTTGTTCAGAGGGATGGTCCAGGTGCTAATTCTTGGAATCTAACAAGATCTTATGGAAATTCCAGCCCCCTGGAGCCCCACACTGGGGTGGAGTTCACAAGGCGCTCGTCAAATAGGCCAAGCTGGCAATGACGAACGTTCTGGAGAGCGAGCAAGACAAGAGGGGGCATCTTAGAGATCACGAGCTCCGGACAGTTTTAGGCGAAGTAACTGAATTTTGAACTCCCGCCCGATCATTTATGAGAGTGCAGATCCGGGAGATAGTAGAGCCCTCACGCCCAATCACTGCTTCGATCGAACACTACGGTTCCACCTCGAGACTACGCCAGGTTGGATACTCGAGACCATTTCCGCTATGGTTTAATCAAGACTTATTTATTTTTGTATTTCGAGTATTGCTATCTCTAGTTTTGACTGAATTTATCAGACTTGTTCAAGATACTTTGAAAAAGTATCTAGAAAAGAAAGTATTTTCTGCAAAGTATCTAGATAAAGATAGTTTAAGATACTTCTCAAAAAATGCATCTAGATAAAGATATTTCAAGATAGTTTGCCGAAAAAATATCTAGACAAAGATAGTTTAAGGTACTTTCCCGAAAAAAGTATCTAGATAAAGATATTTCAAGAGAGTTTGCCGAAAAAATATCTAGATGAAGGTACTTTAAGATACTTTCACGAAAACGTATCTAGATAAAGATACTTATAGATATTTTCCAGAAAAAACTATCTAGATAAGATACTTCAAGATACTTTTCAGAAAACGTAGCTTTATAAGATACTTCTAGATACTTTTCGTCATAATGAAAATGTCAAATTATTTGTGCATCATGCACATTGAAAGTGGATGCATTATCCATGTTGAGGCTTGAGAGTGGATGCATAATGCACCCTTCCTCAAAGTGGATAATGAATGCATCCTCAGATTCCTCACTCAGTGTGCAAAATGTGTCCACTCTCAAGTTTCAATTCAACATGCATAATGCATCCACTTTCAATGTGCATAATGCACAAATAATTTGACATCATGCATTATGAATAGAGTGAGTAGAAAAATTTAAT
>CM021312.1:1934641-2200182 GCA_010645155.1 Tigriopus japonicus | reverse complement strand
GGCCATTGTTAGCCTCCAACCATATCAATAAAATCTTGTGTTGTAATCCAGGGAACTGCCGATTTCCATGGCTACTCAACACATTGCTTAAAGTCCCATTGGTCTTTTTCCCTATTTAGGAGCCTCAATAAATCTATTTTATTGAAATTTGTCAAAATTTGGCTCGACTTTTCACCACAGTACACCCAATCAACGAGTGTATGAACAGTAATCACTTGGAGCAGGGGTGTGCAAACCCTGGCCCGCGGGCCAAATGTGGCCCGCGAGCTGATTTCGCGTGGCCCGCGAGAGGATCTGCCATTTTCAATAGGCTGTGGCCAGCAGCATGATTTTGGCATGGCCCGTGAAAGGTCACATTTTTTAATTTGCCGTTTTGGAAGGTGTGGCCCGCGAGCGCCAACGGTCCGGCCAATTTGGCCCACTGCTAAATAAGTTTGCACTCCCCTGACTTGGAGCCTTGTTTTAAATTTTCTAGCGCTCTCGAGCCGGCCCGCAATCAGCTAGGTCTACTTCAACTTGCCAATATGACCAGAAGAATCGTTGGTAGGAAGTTCGTTCAAGTTCTATGTTGCAACAAGACACAACGAGTACGAACCACTCACACCCACAAGTACTCTCTCCTAAAGCATCTCTACTCTCTCCTCGCTCTCCAAATGCTTGTACGTGTATATAAAGCCATACTCCTATTGAAATTCAAGCCTCCTGGTGCTAAAGCAAAAAGAAGAATTGACTATACAATTCAGGGACTCTATGGTCAAAAGCGTACCAAACCAAGGACTGTTGGGCGTCCACCTCCAACACCTGGAACGACCATGTTCAAGGAGTACTCAGTGTGTGCACTAACACCGGGATATGAATTGACTATACACTTCTTGTCTCTAATCAGTGACCTCCCAAGGGCAACCAATGCAGCTAATCTCATCACCAATGCAGATGACACTACTGCCATTGTCTCGGCTCCAGATGAAGAGAGATTGATAGAGGCATTGGAGACCACAGCCAAAGAAGTTGACCTTTACATGGAAGACACTGGGCTCATATTGAACCCAGAAAAGACCGGCCTCCTGGTGCTAAAGCAAAAAGAAGAATTGACTATTGTGGCTTACTCACTCATGAGCACTGCGTTGCTCACAACCTGCTATGTATATGGTAATGGTGACGATGTGAGGTCCGGTCGAAAAAGCGAACCAGTGTTACCAGAACTTTGCGAACCAATCATGCCAAAAATTATCAAAAGGAGGGCCATTTTGATGTGTAGAAATGAAGTGATGTAGAATGTAAAGTGACCAATGAAGATATGGCTAGGTGGAAGCAAATAATGTTTTGGCACCTCAGCAAACAAATTTGAAAATTAAGTAGTAATGATTCAAACAATGCAGACATTCTCAATAGAATACTTTACTTTCAAGAATGAATATGAGATCAAAAAATATTTGTTTGAACACTTAGAATTTTCCTTTAGGCAATATCTTAAGATGTTTTTCTTTTTGTTTTATAAGTGGAACATATTTGAAATGAAATGCAAGTGTTTTCCATAAATTGGCATTTGCCATTTTTTAACATGAAACTACTGATCTTGAAATATCTGGCAACGCTGCTTTGTTGTTCTTTCGATCGGACCTCACATCGTCACCATTACCATGTACATAAAGAGGTTGTGAATAGAGCACTATGATAACAGAGTACAGTCATAAAGTGCGCCATCTAGTGGATTTCATGCTGCAACAGCTCGCCGTTCCCATGATAAACACATTTTTGAAGATTGCGACGGTCATTCATCAGTTTTGGACAAACTAATGTGCCTAAAATGTTGATGGCTGAACTATAAATGATACCTTAGTGTTTTTCTGATGAATTTTGACATATATCATGCTTAAATTACCTTTATAGTAGTCAGATTTCCATGCCATTTTGAGAGGGATTTCATTAATAATTTCAACCAAAAACCACCACAGGTCCTTTAACAATACTCAGTCAACATTTGAGGCACTTTAGTTTGTCCAAAACTGATGAATGGCCGTTGCAATCTTCAAAAATATGTGTATCATGGGAACGGCGAGCTGTTGCCGCATGAAATTTACTAGATGGCGCACTTTATGACTGTACTCTTTTATTATTTTATTATAGTGTTTTTTTGTTGTCCCCCTCTATTTCCGCCCCACCAGCCTGCCACGTAGACATCGCTAAAGGCCAGTCAGCATTGTCTATGCACTCGGGAAGAGACAAAACTCAACATATTTTTAACTATTTCAAAAAAAATGTGAAATTGTACTGATAAATAAGTATCATAATTGTTTACCGATGGAAAAGGACAGTGGTTGGTGACATTGTTGGCAAATTTACTTGAAATGTTAGGTAATTTGTCTCTTTCTAAGTGCCTGGACAGTGCTGGCTGGCCTACAGCAATGTCTATGTGGCAGGTCTTGGCAGCGTCTTTAGCGAAAGACAACAATCAATTCTTCGTTTTGAAGTATGAAGTACATCTCTCTACGCACTACACGGTGAGTGGCCTTGCGGCTACTCATTGTGCTACATGGTGGCAGCAGTGGCACAAACCAGTGCCGGAATCGATTGGCCGGTCGGGTGGATTCCCAAATTGATTGGATAACGGTTGGATTCCCAGATTAATTGGATAACGGGTGGATTCCCGGATCAATTGGATAACAGGTGGATTCCCGGATCGATTGGATAACAGGTGGATTCCCGGATGGATTGGATAACGGGTGGATTCCCGGATTGATTGGATAACAGGTGGATTCCCGGATCGATTGGATAACGGGTGAATTCCCGGATCGATTGGATAACGGGTGAATTCCCGGATCGATTGGATAACGGGTGGATTCCTGGATTGATTGGATAACGGGTGGATTCCTGGATTGATTGGATAACGGGTGGATTCCCGGATTGATTGGATAACGGTGGATTCTGGGATCGATTGGATAACGGGTCCATTCCGGGATCGATTGGATAACGGGTGGATTCCCAGATTGATTGGATATTGGGTGGATTCCCAGATCAATTGGCCGAGCGAGTGGATTGCCCGGTGGGCTGAGAGAGTCGGCCGTGTGATGCACCGATATGGTTCATTGGGCCGTGTGATGTGCTGCACAGATATGGTTCGGTGGGCCGTGTGATGTGCTGCACAGATATGGTTCGGTTTGCCGTGTGATGTGCTGCATGGATATGGTTCAGTGGGCTGTGGGATGCACTGATATGGTTTGGTGGGGCCCATGAGTTGCCCAGATGGATCGCATGGTGGGGATTGAGTCACCCAGATGGATTGCATGGTGGGGATTGAGTCGCCCAGATGGACTGCATGGTGGGGATTGAGTCGCCCAGATGGATTGCATGGTGGGGATCGAGTTGCCCAGATGGATCGCATGGTGGGGATTGAATCGCCCAGATTAATGGCATGGTGGGGATTGAGTCGCCTAGATGGATCGTTAGTGGGCCGCGTGATGCACCAATATGGTTCAGTGGGCCGTGTGATGCACCGAGATGAATCAGTGGGGCGGGATGTGCCCGATATGTTTTGTTTTGAGACAGATCTTTGATCTGGGGGGAAGGTGCGGCGTGCTCGCTCGTGAGCACTGCGTTGCCCACAACCCTTCCCCCTGCTATGTATATATAGTGTTCTACATAGAACATAGTACCAGTATTGAAGTATGAAGTACATCTCTCTACGCACTACACGGTGAGTGCCCTAGCAGCTACTCATCGTGCAACACTATACAATTCAGGGACTCTATGCTCAAAAGCGTACCAAATCAAGGGCTGTTGGGGGTCCAAATATCCTCCTTCAACACCTGGAACGACCATGTTCAAGGACTACTCGGTGAGCTCAACTCAAGAGTGGCAATCCTCAGAAACCTGAGGGAGCACCTGCCACAAAAGACACTGTTAGAGCTCATTGATCCCATGGTCTTGTCCAAAGCGAGATATGCCATTGCTGTTTAAACCGACCCAATCCTGGGTTGGAGGGACAAGCAATGCCGCAATACAAACATTCAGGCCCTCCAAGTGAAAGCAAACAATGTCGTGCAAACGTGCCTCAGATTGGGTTGGGAAGACAAAACCCCTGCTCCCATCTTACTGCAAAGGGCCAACATCCCAAGTGAGCTTCAGATGAGCATCAGCGCCCACGCTCTGACAGCATGGAGAAGGTTCTCGCCTCACAGCAACCAACCACAGGCGCGGGAACAACAACACCTGCAGCAGCAACAGGAGAGAAGTAGGTCTCAAACCAACGGTGATGCTGTGGTGCCAGCAATTTTCTTCAGCAGCCAGAGAAAATTCGCTAGCATTTGGAATGTACTTCCAGACTGTGTCAGACAAGCAAAAATCGTGAAGCACGCCAAAGATTTGATCAAACTTAACATTCTGACAATAGAAGAGAAATTCAGTGCAAAATTCTAAGGACACTCAGTCAAAATACCAAACACTTTACTATGATGCATCAAATATCTTTATCAAATTCTCATACTTCAAGAAGTATATAACTTAGCCCTTTACGAGTTGTAAAATACAGTAAATCGAAACCAATCCAAGAGCATGGTAAAGGGTATTGAAAGCGCATATCTTATAATTGAAAGCTTACCACCAACGATTGTTGTTGCGGTAGTGCTGGTTGTAGTTGTTGTAGTATTTGTTGTTGTTGTTGTTGTAGTGGAGGTGATGGTGGTGGTGGTGGTGGTGGTTGTTGTGGTGGTAGTAGTAGTAGTAGTCGTAGTAGTAGTTGCGGTGGTATCAGTGGTGGTGCTCATGATTGTTATGGAGGGTTCAGAGGTGGTTGCGATCAAGGCGATCAAGGTGTTGGTGTTGGGATTAGGATTGACTGGAGGAGCCAACGTTGCTGAGCTAGCAATCAAACCAGAAGTCATGGCCCATACTATCGTTCCCATTAGCAAACCCAGGAGCTAAAGCAGGAATTATTTTCTTTTAGCTTTCAATGAATAAGAAGTTTATTTATCGAACACTCCATGAAGTAAAATGTTTGCAGACCCACCTTGGCACAAATCATATGGCTATTATTTTCCCACACAGTGAAGGATGGTAATCAAATATCGTCCCTTTTAGTTCAATTAATTGTATTAAACACATAAACAAAATCTAGGCTCCAATTTTCTTTTTTGTTGGTTGGGGATTTATTTTTTACTTTGCTGTAAGGTGTCTTGAGTTCTCGAAATTCTGTTTATTCCCATGTTTTAAGGTGACCGCCTCACAACCTGGATGGGTGGCTAAGACCTTGAACTGTGACGAAACACTGAAGGAAGCCATGGACGAGGCCTTGACGTAGATACTGTATGTCGCACAATATCTTTCCACCAAAACCCATTTAGAGGTTACCCCAGATTAATTTGCTTGATGAAGTTTCTTGAGTTGTTGCTAACTCGGAATCCAACCTTTGAGCTTGGGCAAGGGAATCAAAATCCATGGATTCTCGAATAGCTGTAATCATAGTAGAAGTCTTAGTTTCATGATTCTCTAAAGGGGCGCGGCATGAGGCATCGGCCACAGAATTGAATTTCCCAGCCACATGCTTTATGACAGGGGTCGGCAACCACTTTTGGGTCNTCTCCTCCTCTCCTCTTACTCAGGCCCTGGTAGAATGTAACCCGGGTAAAAGAAATAGCTATTCAGTGGTTGGAAGAATATGTCGTTCTCCAACTTACAATAGGCCACGCAACACAAGTAGTATCTAATTAGCGCACGAATTTCTTTGCCCATGGATGCGTAGACTCACTTTCAAAAGCCTTAAAAGCTCACTGAAACTCTAACCTACAGCCTTAATTTAGGTTATTGTCCTAAAGTATCAGCTTTAGTTCGCACTCGTATTGAAAATACATTAGCTTCTTTCCTGGTCTTACCGATTTGGTGGCGATAAATTAAAATTAATAGCAATGTTCCAATGAAAGAATTACATTGAGCCATCACTGGTTTTGCTATGTCTGACTTTCGGAATATCCCTCCTCAAACTAAAATCAGGTCCTTTCTAGCCAATGAGGTTCAATTAAGACTTTCATGCCCGTGTAACCATTCTGATTGCTAGAGCAAGGAATAAAATGTTTTGACATTTCTCGTTTTCTTGCGACACAAGGTCGTGGACAACTTTTTCTAATGTTTTACCCAGTTTAATTTTTAGAGCATTTTAAGTGCTTGCCGGATGCCGTGATACTTTTGACCGTGAAAAATCCTTCCTTCCCTTAAACAGGGTCGGCGTACCAATGGTACCTAGAACCTTTAAATTGTCTAAAAAATGGCATTTTCCTGGAGATTTTCTTTCAAATTTAAAGCTTCGGAATTACAAACAGGATCATACAAAAACATTTATTGTTGTATTTTCCGGTTTATAAGCTGGGTATGAAAGAGGGTAGATTTTAAGCTCAAATGATACGTTCAAGTTTCACAAAAAAGTCAATCAGCCTCAATTAGACTAAAAACTCGGAATGATGTTTTGTACGCTTATGTTTATATGCTTAAGATTCCCCAAAAATGTACAAGTGTAATTGTGAAATGTAAATTGAAATGGCTTGTGATGAAACAATATGGGGCATAAAACGTAAACATGTTCTAGTCTTAAGGTAGGTGCTTCAATCGTGCTGAAGCTACCTGGTAGCTAGCTACGCTCAATGAAAGTGTTTGCTCAAATTCCAAGAATTCTGATGACATTTTTCAATGTCAGAGTGTTATAATTAGGGCTCCACAAATAATGCAAAAAATGCCAAAAAATGCATCACAAAAAGACAACAAAAAATGCCAAAATAAGCATCAAAAAAGGCAACAAAAATGCCAAAAAATACATCAAAACGGCAACAAAAAAGGCCAAAAATTGCATCAAAAAAGGCAACAAAAATATCAGAAAATGCAAAAAAAAAATGCAAAAAGAGCACACATTTGAGGAACATTTGGACTAAATGAAATATTATTTGTTGCAAAACATAAAATTAAGAGCTATAAAGACTATAAAAATGTTATAGCTCGTTTTTTCCTTAAATATTTATCAAGTCAAAAGTTGTTCTGGTATTCAAATAAAATACTTTATGGAGATTTTACCATTTACGAAAAACTATTTGTGACATGGGAGGTGGTCCAACTCTTTCAATATAATTACAGAAATATGTATCTTTGTTGTTTTTCATGTTACTTGTTCATATAGATAAAGATTCCTTTTTTCAATTACTAAGCACACCAAAACCTTGAACAAAAGAATAATGAAATAGTCCAGTCAACAGGATCTTTGAATCGACAATGGTTTCTCTAAGACATTTATTAAATGACCCATGCTCTTTATGCACCTTAGGGAGTGCTTGAGCTCGTCCCGAACAAAAAACAATAAACATTTACAGCATTTATTTGATGTAAATTGTTTTGAAGGTGTAAAGTAGTATTTGCTTTTAAAGAACCAGCTTTCGCCTAAAACTTTTTATCTCCAAGGAGCCTACTTCATTGTTATTGAAGAGTAAAGGTTTCTTTGGTTTCTGAGCTCAAAATGCTCAGGTTTGCTCTCAGAGAGTGCTGTCTTCCGTTTCAATCCAATTTATTGAGAAATATTGAAAATGTTTTATCAACTCTGTACGTCCTTTGCTGACAGTTTTTTTGCAACCAAGAGGGTTAGTTACTTTTTACCAAGTAGTCCAATCCAAGAAGCATTGAATTTCTGGAGTGGGAGGCTAGCAATGAGAATTATAACTTCCAGTAGGATTAATTCGATTGCGTTCTTCTACAAACGAGACCTTGCTTGCATTGAGAAGAACACGTATTTCAAATTTCAGCCCAATCGAATGTCGGAGTAAAAAGTTAGGCCTTCTCAAACTTATGTTCTGAAGAGAGCATAGAATAAATGAACTCGCCCTTTTGTGGTAAAGCAATTACCGGAGAAGGGCTGATTCATTCATTCTCGATAAGATTTGCACTGAACTTTGAGAGAGCATAACTTTTGACTCCGACGTTCGATTGAGCTGAAAATTGAAAAACGTATTTTTATCAACATAGGCAAGCTATCATTTGAAGAAGAACGTAATTGATTTGTTCCTACTGGAATCATGATTCCTCTCGTTAGCCTCTCAGTCCAGTGAAATTCAGTGGTTCATGTCCAATCCAACTGAATTTCCGTCTGCACTCAAAAGCACTTCAAAGCCTCTGAAGAATATAAAAAACCACGTTGGTTGTCATTCTAGTGAGACACAAAAACATATTTTTATTACAAATCATGAAAATGTTTCCACGTTTCTTTCCGTCTCTTAAACCAGGGACCACTGTACGTCAGGACGAATTTCAAAAATACACACTGGGTCCGATCATTGTACTAAAATGTGAGGTTTTTGCAACAAATATATTGTTCCGTTTAATTTTCATTGTACTAATCGGACCCAGTGTGTATTTTGAAAGTAATCCTGCCTTGAGCCATCCTTGCTTAAACATAACTCTGTCTTTAATCTGTCGTCTGTCCTTCATTGATCCGTCGCCCTTTAATGCATAATTCATTTGAGATGAGAAGGAACCCAATTACACGAACAGATTTAATCCTCCAATGGATTAACACTCAGCCTTAAGAAAAACCACTTTCCGAATGGCTAATTTTACATAATTGTAATTTTGACGCAATTGCCCAAAATTCTCCAGTCCATCCAATCCTTAATTGGAAAAAAGATCCACCGGCTTTGATACAATCAAAAACGATCGAATATACGGATCCATTCCATCCAAAGGAATTATCTAAGCGAAATATATTTACTAAAGTGCAGGTCAGAAAACCAACATTAGACCCGAAGTATTTTGGACAGGGTTGCTTCTTAAATCCCGACCGGTTGACACTAAACCCACAAAAGTAGGGGTTTCTGCCGTTGTTTTGGGGTTTTCTATTTTTTCCTTAATAATCCGTTCATTATTCATTCACATATCTTCACAACCCATTAGAATACGACCAATGAGTGTCTAAACGAAATAAGAAGAATTATAAACCCAAAAAGGCAAAAAAATACAAGGACAATATTTTTGAATATGAAAAGTCATTGCAGAAAAATAAACTTTTTTTTTGTTTTTAGTTAAAAGGTTGTGCGTGAACCGTGGTACAATGGTTAGGTGGAAGGCATCATATAAACCTCACTAATACGACACATACATAACGCGGTGGATAGCTGTGCATGGGCTCTATGTAAGTGTTTGCTGAAATGCCAAGACTTCTACTGACAGTTTTCAATGCCAGAGTGTCATAATGAAGATATTTTGTGAGGGTGTACATTTTACATTAGCTCAAATAATTTTAGCAAACCGCTTCAAACCGCAATAACCAACGTATTTTCCAAAACCATTTTGTTATGAATTGAAGCGAAATTTCAATATCTATTAAGTAGAAAATAAGCTATCATCACTTTAAAGTTTCAAATGACATCAACATTGCGACAAAGGATGCTTCAAGTGAGCATTTTGAATCATACCACTAGCCATAAGACAAGGCCGTTGGCTGGGAAGGCTTGCTCAGCCCATTTTGGTGAATCCAAGTTTTTTCCCATTTGAGCGTCCATTTAATGATTCTAGGTCCTTGAAAACGGTCTATATTTTAACTCTTGATACCTCTGTTTACACTTGGTTGTTAGTATGCTCAGGTTATTTACTAGAAAATGAGTGATATGATACCAGAAAGAAACATAAAAACTATTTCATTTCTCTCCAAGGGGCCATTTTGAAGCATTGATTTGATTCTGTGGAATCCACTGAACAAATCTGCCTCTTCAAATTATTGTTTGGATCAATAGAGGATTTTAAACCAAGCTTGAAATATTCGCCAATAGATGGCGTGAAAGAGGGGGCAAGTACTAAGCACTTAGCTCACAAGTCTTTTCTCTTTACTTGCCCAACCTTCCCCGCCATCTATTGGCGAATTTTTCAATCTGGGTTTAAAATCCTCTATATCAAGTTCCATTTTTCGCTTGATTAATCGAAAGTATTCAAGCAAGGAAGCTTGAATAATTGCTTTTAATTCAATCGCCCTAAAATAAATCTTGCGTATTATTGACACAAGTCCACACAGTTATCTTTACATGAAATATCAATTGTTTCCAGGGACTAAGAATCATTGAATGGACGCCTAACGAGAAAAACTTGGATTCCCCAAAGTAGGCTGAGCAGGGTAGCACAGAAAAGAGGCGTTTTTTGTCATTAGCAGTTTGATTCAAAATTTTCACTTGAAGCAATCTTCTGCGTGTGCCATTGCCGAAATTATGTTATATACATGTATTTCGAACATTGTAAAAGCAAATGATATTTTTTCGTTTCTCAGTGATTCGGTCTAGGTTGTAAGATTGATATACATTAGGTCATATGTTTTGTGTATTCCAAGGTGTGCTTGCAAAGTTGATTTCAAGGCAACTTCAAGGCAGTTTCAGCTATTTTGTCGATAGCATAAGCTTTCTTGAATCAGAAGTACACCAAGCAACTCATGAAAAAGAGAAGTGTACCACTGGTGCCAAGGTGCAACAAGTAGATACGTCAACAATAATCCAACACTAGTCATATGTTTAGCATGCACAAACATGTCCTAGTTCCATTGACTTCAAGTAAACTTCTAGCAAGCTGGGTCGCTATTTGGGCTTAGCATCAGGTTTAATTGATGAGAGGTTCTCCGAGAAGCACGCCTAGAGAGGAGCATTCCAACGTTGTGGAAGCACTCCCATTTGAATACTTCAACGCTGATCAATCGAACTGCAAGCGAACTTCCTTCCAGTGTTTCCTTAAATTAGCTGCCAAAATTTGCATGCTCCTGTGAGATCAATCAATGTTTTGAGTTGAATGGAGTGATTTGAAATAAAGAAGGAGAAATGGGGAATAGCTGAATCAGCGGGCAATTCGTGTTTCGAGAGGATGAATTTACGATCATAGATGTAGAGGCACTTCTAGGTTGGAATGGGAGACTTACTTTTCAAAATGGCAGGTGTCTCAACAAAACCAGCCAATTGAACTACGAAGTGTACGAACAAGTACGCTTTCTAGAGTTGCCATCAAAACATATGCTCACACCATTTACTGGTCGACTGGTCGAACTGGACGATTCATATTGCGTTTGGCACGATTTGTCAAAATTACACCCAACAAACTAGCAGAGTGCCACAAGTTCAAATTGAATTAGTATATGGAATCACTGAATGCGATTTGTTTGGGTTGCAGTCTTGCAGAAACCTTCAAAGGAGTTGTGTTTATAAAGTTAATGAAAAGTTTACTCTCAAGTAGACTTTGTAGCATACCTTCAAGTAAACTAGCAAGCATTCCAAGACCAAAACAACCAAAACATATGACCTATTATGACTCATAGCTCACTGAAAATATTCATTTTTCACTTGTACGTTCTTAAATAATCCTTACTACGGCAGAATCACGTAATCATTAAATCAATTGAAGAAGAAAATTTGAAAAATCATTTTCTGTCACAGCATATTTTTTTTCAAAAAAATGTGAAAGAAGAAGCTACAAATATTGGTTAAAATTTTAAGAAAATCTAACTTGCATTTTAGTGTTTACTAAATATAACAAGAAATAATCTAAAAATGAACAATTTAAGTTTGTTTTAAAAGGTATTACATTTTTTTATTTTAGACACGAGTAGAAGTAAACAAATGATATTCACTAAATTGTTTTTGCAATGCTGAAGAGTATGTAATAGTTATTCTGAAAAACTATGTTATATCTCTTGATAATTGTTTTGACACACCACTTGAGCCTTTCAGGGGTTTATTTTGTGCATTTTGAAAATTGAAAGCAATGATAGTTTAGCATCTGTTTGATGGATTTTGATAGAAGTTTACTTCAATTCATAACTAAAGATTTTTTATACTTAACATGAATTTGGAAAATACGTTAGTTTTAACGGTTTTAAATGTTTAATATGGGTTTTTGAGCTACTTTGATATGCACGCCTTCTTTCTTCTTAATTCTTCTTAGAAAAAGTCAGAAAAAATATTTCAGGCAAAATTGAGGAAATTAAATGACCAAGATGTCGTTTGCTCCTGATTTGATTTGCAATTTCTTTGTGAATTCTGCGAAATTCCGCACAATGACGTTTGGGGCGTCTAAATTAGATGTTCCGCTCAAAGATCGATGATCGTATCCAGTTGAAAGTGGGTAAGTCATTTCAAACGTGTGGCTGGGTCCATCGCACTTTCAAGTCCAGAGATAGTGTTACAATGCTAACTCCCTTCAAGTCGATTGTTCAACCGCATCTTGAATATGCCTCACCCATTTGGGCTCCAATGAGTTCGGCAGGTTTGCAAAAGGTCGAGCAGGTCCAAAGATGTTTTACTAGGAACATCACAGGAATGAGAGAGCTCTCGTATTGTGAGTGCCTCCAGAAGTTAGGGCTGTACAGTACTCAGAGAAGGTAAGAAAGGTATCTGTCCTAACCCAGGCTTTGAGATCAGTTGTAGTGATCGTAAAGGTTTTACTTGTGCTCTGAGAGCACCTCCAAATCCTAAGGAATTCAGGCTAGTCCGAACAATGAAGTCCTCCTCTCTTCTTTTTCGGGCTCTTTCATTGTTCAATATTTTGCCCATCAGTCTTCGTCGGGAGTATGTAGGAGCTGATCCTCTAACAGCAACAGTGGATTTGCAAATTCACTCACCGGATATTCATGTTCTGGCTATTATACTTTGTATTTAAATATGGTTGGAAATAAGCATGCAAATATCCCCCAATTGGAAGAGGATACAGTATAAAATCAGATTATTCGACAATGAAGAGGTGAGCAAAGAAGGTTCCTCAAAATGCGTTTGATGATAAGTTAACTTTCTTGCATTGAAGAGCTTTATTATGCAATACATATTTTGAAAACTCTTGGAAGTTCGAATCCCAAGAACAAGGAAAATTTGACTTGCACTTTTTAAATTTACAATATCTTTCATTTTTTTGAAGGTACCACAAGTTGGAAATAAGCTTCAATAAGAGCAGAAAAGATTTATCTTTGGACTTAAAGTCACTTGCTCCTCGAATGGTGTTCTAATGTTTTTCATATGCAATTTTTCGAAAGACATATGCTTCCAAAAAAATGTAGGTTGCCTACTTACAGACTTTTGGAAGTTTCCCTGATTAAGGGAATATCAACCATTTGACAACGTGTAAAGTTCCTGTTGAAACTGCAAAAGAAACCAAAGTGTTTGCGTGTGTTTCCATTATCAGCGCTTCCTGTCAGGCAACATTATAGAACATGAATAGGCAACTGGTGGGCCGCAGCGCACATGTGGGCCCAAGGATGGTCTTAGGTGGGCCTAGAAGCTTTGGGGAAAATAAAAAATAGTGGTCCCGCGAGACATCCATGGAACTGTACTCGTTGGCCCAAAGCTCTTTGATCATTAATTTGTGCCCTGAATCTACCAACGTCTGTTTGGTGGGCCCTTGACAACATGTAATCAAATTTGGTGGGCCTTGACCCAAAAGTGATTGCCGACCTTTGATATAAAGGCTCAAGTGGATCGTCTGATCGACCATATTTAACCAATTATTCCAAAGGCAACTTGCTGATCGTAATCAATAATTTCTTGGGATAATTGAATGGCCAAAGGGCCAAGTCACGCAATAATTCTCCCGGATCGGCGCTTCAACGAAACAAAATTAGTCGAAGTAGTATTTTGAAAGAAGAGAGAAATGTGAAAACACAACATGATTTCAAAGGAGATTGGTGCTTTTTCTATTGAATTGCCGCACACGTCTAAACTAGGAGTTTTGGCGAACATAAATTAGAAAATTACAAGCATATCTCAGGTAGAATTAGTTGCAATTATTTTGCATGAAACCGTTTTAGCGTTAAAATTAGATTCAAAGGGAAAAGGGAACCCTTGCGTAAATTATGAAATACATGACCCTTGTAAAAATCGATATTTTCAACTGTTTTCGTCACTAAAATATTACAATACGAGTAATCATGTTGAGACAGCTCATGAGTTAAACCTCTTTTTTTGTTTATTATTATTTGAAAAGGAAAAGAAATATTTTGCCTGTCATCTCTGGACAAACCTTGCGAGGATTCGCAAATTTCATCTAATCTGTGTTCATCAGATTTCATATCTCATTTCACTGTTCAACTATATTTGGCTGCACAGTGAATATAACTTTCCTCACACACACCCAATATTCATAATTGCCAAACTTGGGCACACATTTGACAGAAACATCGAAACTCAGCAATTTTTGAGGCAATTTTATTGGAATAAAGTCAAGTATTTAAATGATTAAAATAATCATCAATAATAAAGAGCATCGGATGGGCATGGGCATGGGATGTAGTTGAAATAACTCGAAACGTACGCAGAAATCATCAATAACATTTAGGGTCCAAA
This sequence comes from Tigriopus japonicus, assembly GCA_010645155.1. NCBI lineage: Eukaryota > Metazoa > Arthropoda > Copepoda > Harpacticoida > Harpacticidae > Tigriopus > Tigriopus japonicus. The sequence goes on along the minus strand of CM021312.1, from coordinate 2,185,861 downwards.
GCCCCCAGGCACATATAGTCCACTGACTGACTAGAGTTTTCATAACATCTAGCAAATATTTCATAGTAAGAAGCAGGGTTGCCAACTGGCAATTTCTGTCACCAGATTTCACGAATCTGGCGATAGAAAAATTAATCTGGCGAAATCAGCTGATCTTGCGATAAATGTGGCAATTTTGATATCACTGGCGATTTTAGTATTTCTGGCGAAAAATTTGGCGAAATGAGCAAAGTTGGCGAAAAATTAGGTGAAATCGGGGAAATTTGGCGAAAAAATTGGCAAAATCGCCCATTTTTGGCGATAACGCAGGCAAATTTTGTTTCTCTCCTTGTGATTTTGACTTTCATTCTGACTGAAAACCAAGGAATAAATATATTAGATGACAATCACTAAAGGGGAAGGAAAAGCTCTATCCAAAGTATTGTTTCTTGATTTGATTGTGCTCTTACCAAGAACAAAACATTTTGTTTTCCTCTTTTGATGTAGAACTTACCTCCTCCCTCTTTGCGACGAATCTACCCATTAGACGACCCATTATAAATTTCTCATCTAGACGACTTGTTATCCACTACTGTGACCTGCCCTAAGTTCAGGGGCTTTATCGGGCATCTAATTTCAACTCCCTTACAGACCAATGCTTTTATAAGACATGACTTTTCCCCACTCGGGTTTTATCTTTTTTGACATTTACATGGAATGACATTCTGTGTACCAGTTAAAATCGGTAAAAAAATGCAAACTGGAATTTTTAACAAGAGAGTTTGGGAAAAAGAGACTGTTATGAAGCCAAAAGCTTCGGCAAACGTATGTCTAACTGATTTTGAAAAATTCCCAATTTGATTTTCCTAACGTTAGGGCCAATTGAAATCGTAAATAAACTATGCATACTATTATTTTGCGATTGCCCCCGTTTGGTTTTGGTTACGCCCTCTTTATGGTTTACTACTACTATTATCATACGGTCAAAATAAAGGGCATGAACAATGTCATTGGTATAATAATGTTTTTTTTTCTATTTGAGTGATCACTAGAGTGATCACTCTATTGATCAGTGATCCTAGTGATCTCTAGGACTCTCTAGTGATCACTAGAAAAAATTCATTAAATCGTAAATTTTCTTTAAATTTTTTGCCCCTTTTTAGTAAAATTTTAAATTTTTGCCCCTTTTTAGAAAAATTTTAAATTTTCGCCCCTTTTTTAGTAAAATTTTAAATTTTTTGCCCCTTTTTAGTAAAATTTTAAATTTTTTGGCCCTTTTCGTGGGCCATTTTTGGTCACGTCAAGTCATAATTGGGGCCAAAAAACACCAGCCTGATCAATTTTAGCCATTTTTCCTCATATTTTGGAAATTTGGCTCCAAATTTGAGCATTTAGCTCTTTTGGCTCTTTTAGCTCCTTTTGAAATATTTGGCCATGTTTTAGCTCTTTTTCTGAGTTTTTTTTTCTTTTTCGAAGTTGCCAGATTTTCTACCTCAACAAAATGAGGCTTGTTTAAATATGGTCATTCATCTTACAAATACGTAGGATTTTTAGGACAATCGACTCCAAACTATGGCTCTTCTTGCTGAAGCAAAAAATAGCAACTTGTGGCTTGTCTAGGTCTCCATTAGCGTGCAGTACCGACTAAAACCTTGACTTAGTTTACTCTTTGTTTCTAACTACTATACTCTAACTTACAAAAATTTCATTTGATGTGGTTGAAATTTAGCTTGTGAGCTTTGAATTACGGGTCAAACAATGGGTTAAATTAGATTTTTCTCTGGTCGGCCCCGAAATCAAAAACGGCTTTTGCTAATAACCGAGGCATAAAGGTCTTTCACTATCGTTGCTCTATTTGTAACATTCAAAAAGCCAACATCACTTTGCAGAACAAACTTTTTTCTTGGCCGTTCTTAAGAGAGTAAGAAAAAAACTCCAAAAAGCATTTTTCCCATGTCTTAAAGCAGGAACCCCTGAAAGGGGTGGACACGAACTCCGATTTTTGAAAAAATGGTATGAGGCCGAGGCCATATTTTGACACAATGTCATTTATTCCTTATTAACGATTAAAACTGTTGAACATGCATCTTGAAAGCATTCAGGTTAACTTTTTGTGTTAATATTTATTGACTAATTGTTCTTTACCTTGATTTTAGAGGTCCCAGCACTCCTTTTACTCGTCTCATGAACTTTTGACATTCAGCACTCCAAAGGATTTTAGTCCTCTTAACAATCAGGAAAGTACATAGATGGAATCTTGCTTCACCCAATAGTCCAACTTTTGTGAAACAATGCTAAATAGAAGTATCTGTGGTGATATCTGGAGGGTTACTCCTCTTCCATCCTCTTCAGCACCTCCACGACGCAGGAACCATTTCCATAGGAAAATGAAGGAATGAGAATAGTCTCATTTTGAAACAAGATGGAGTCCAAGTCGGAGATGTTGTTGGCTATTACTATTGAATGGCACTTTTGACGGTTCTGGATCAGATCAGCCATCTGATCCGGATTGGAATTGGAAAAAGGCAATCACGACGTCCTTGAGACAAAATAAGTGAAAAACATGAGGATCCTGGATTGTGGATTTGATTGAAAATGTTTCAAGTCTTGGGGCTCAAGAAGGTCAGGACCACGCAGGACTGGGGCTAAGGGTCCTTCAGGACCAGAGGATCATGTCTTTTCATGGCTTCATGGCAGGGATAGGCTCTACGTGCTTGATAGGGTTTGATTGATCTTCTTAGTTCTTAGATCCCTTTGTCCAGGAATTAACAATCAAATTGAGTCAAAAAATCCACACAATTCAATCTTGGTGGGAGCATTTCATTCTCAAGACTTTGAGAGGGTCCATGTAATCCGGGTTAGAGGGCTGACTGAGTCGAAAAGCAAATCAAAATATTGAGCCCATCCATTGCTAGTAGGCACACCTGATATGTTTTGAGTTCATCTTAATTTGTTCTTCATTTGATGGAATTCTTGACACTGAGGACTTCTTTCTTTGTTCTATGTGGACCTTAATGCGAACGCAGATTCCTCTTGGAAAGGAACCAAATTTACCCCAGAAACTCTCCTCTGGATCAAAACGGGGATTTTTATCGCGCTCATCCATTAGACAACTTGAACAACCTAAGAATATCTTACCTGTACTTGAATTATCCTGAACTAAAAGACACAACCATATAATAAAAGAAATTCGAAGATGGACCATCATTTATAGAACAATGCCAAGGTGACACAACCTAAAACAAACTTGATTTCATACAAAGTTTGGCATGTGTTAGTTAAGTTCAGGATAATACATGGATGGGTTCAATTGTAAGTTCAAAAATAGTAATAAGACGTTCAAATCGGATAATAGATAAGCTCGGAAAACCCCGCTATTTTGTTGTTGATAATTCAAGGAATGGTAAGATATTCTGAAGTTGTTCAAGTTTTGTAATGGATGAGCATAAAGAAACTCCCCGTTTTGGTCCGTGGGAAAGTTTGTTCTTAATCCTTTTGCGGAAAAGAGGAATTTGGGCTCGGATTCCGGTCCATATTCGTTCTTTTTGCTGTAGTTAGGTCTATCACTTCCGAAGGTTGTAGCCGGTAACCTAGTCATCATCAGACTTCATTTGATCACTTTGATCGTCACCTTGTAGAAAAGACACCTTGTGGGGGGTTCACTCGCACTCCATGATGTGGTCATTCATTCATTCACTATTTCATTCACTCGTTCATGGCTGAACTTAATGTCTTCGAAACACCCACATCAGACTAATTTTGGGGCGTGGGGTTGACCTCTACCAAGGCTAGGACTTGGCTGGACCCGCTGGAAACACAGAAAAACACGATTGGCGCACTATCTTTTGGACTCTTGGTCGATTTCCGTTTGATTTTCCACTCCCAACATGGCCGTTTGTACTTCTTGTTTACTTACGAACTCTCGGCCTCATCCGTGTGAGGTTGCGAGCTAGGAAATTCCGCGAGTTCGTATCCAGTATTTATACTATTATATAGGTTATCCCTGCTTAAAGACACTGCCAATTAAGTAAGGTCCAAAAATTTGATTATATTAGTGTTTTAGCCTTTTTGAATTTGGCTCCTTTTTCCATAAAAATTAGCTCTTTTAGCTCCAAAATTTACCCCTAAACTGAGGTATATAGCTCTTTTTGATCTTGAACAACACGCTGAACTCATCTGTCTTCAGTTCAAATTTCTTCGATGCCAGAAATAAAGCCTTAATATTTAGCCAGAAATAACTAGATGTGCTGAGTTGTAGCTAGATTACAAAGAATGATTACCAGAATGACTAAATGTAACTTTAAATTCAATATTACCATTTTTGATACAATTGGGGAATATTTTTTTTATTTTTTTGCCCTTTTTGGAGTAAATTATTTTTTTTGTTGTAAAAATCAGTAAATTTTTCTACGCATTGGTGATCACTAGGGCCCGGAAAAACATTTGCAAAAAGTGACAAAATATCCAATATATATTTTCTTCAAAAGGCCAAAATATTTGGAAAACAGCCGGATATTGAAGAAATATTTTTTTGACAAGGCCATCATTTAGTATTTTTGTCCTTGTGCGCCCATTTTCCAAATTTGTTTCTGGTGAATTTGATATAATTTGCCGTTCTTGGAGGCCTACTTGAATGTAATTGATTTAAAAATACAATTTTCAGTTTTCCTCAATACATGGCGCAATTTTTTTCGTGTATGACAGTAGTTTTGGTTGTGAATGTCAAATTTCAGGACAAATGCGATTTTGTAGCGGTTTTTGTATTTTGGGTTCATTTTTGGTAAGCCCTTCTGAGCATTGGTCGTTTATTTATTTCCTCAATTTTGCCTGAAATATTTTTAAAATATTTTATATTTTAAAAAAATTATTTCCGGGCCTAGTGATCACATAACATTTTGGGATTTTTTTAATGGCAATTGGTCAGATTTCGTTAACATAATACCATTAACATTGCTTTTGAATAGTTGTAAATTTCATATTATTTCAGAAAAGAGTCAAAAAGATTTTGCAATTTAGCATCAATGAAATTTCAATTTTGTTCACAAATTACAAACTAAAACGCGTTCCATGTGCTACAAATAAAAAATTAAAAGGAAAGTCAATATGGGGGCATTCCGTTTTTCTTCGAGAACTTTTGTCATGAAATGTGTATCAAAAGATAAAAGTTAAAATGAAAGTTCAAAAACAAAACTGAATAATTGCCCATTTGAGGTTGTCCTTGAATATAAATTCAGCATGATTGATTGACTACTTATGTACATAAGGTTGTAAGTAAAAAGAAATTTGGCAAAAATCTGGCGATTTTTCAAATGAGGTGGCGAATTCGGGCGAATTTAGGTGGCAAATCTGGCGATAATAGCCGTCGAAGACCTGGCAACCCTGGTAAGAAGTCATAAGAACGCAACAGTCAATTAGCCAATGACCGGGGATGTACTTGGCGTCCGAAATTTTAGAGGAAACAAGATTTGCCCATTGATACTATCCGCACTCCCCCTCATGACGAGCTTCTATCCTCCATAATGAGGCTACGTCCTCCATATTGAAGCTACGTCCTCCACGGTACTGAAAAAATCATATCAAGTTTCTATGGAAATTCCCAAACATGATGAAATGTGATTCGGGCTCAGGAAACCAAGAGGAACAACTTTGATTTACTGAGTTTCTCAAAGTCAGGTCTGGATTAAAAGTTATATACCTAAAATCTATTAAATAAATTCATTTTTGAAAATCTAGTCAGTACACATTTAGGGCAGATTTAGATACCTTTTGAATCGAAATTGCTTGAAAATATGTTGCTCAGTTGCTCAGTTGCTGAGTTATTTAAGTTTCATCGGTTCATTTTTGGCTCAAAAAAGCGAAAAAACGTTCCGGATATATGAATACTCAAATTCCCAAGCAAATGATGTGAATTTTTGATGTCACGAAATAAAGTAAGAAATCTTCATTCTTCTGTGTTTTATTGTAACATTTAAAAATAACATTTATAAAAACTGAATACACACTAAAAATGCATATTTTTGAAAAACTATGTTTCCATTGATTTCAGTACAGTTGGTTAGGTTTGCAAAAAAATTGTTGAACAGATGTGTCTTCGTATTTAGCGAGAATTCGATATTTCTCGAAGGACCATGGTCAAATGGACCAAAATCGATTTTTTAAAACCTTATTGAATTTTACAAAATTTGCATTGAGGACTTGCCAATATTACCTTTCCATAATTCAAAAGCCACAGTTAAAAAAAAATGCATTTTTAGTGTGTTTTTGGAAAATATATATATTATTTTGACATGCTGTAACAAAACATAGAAGAATGAAGAATTTTTATTTCATCTTGTGACATCAAAAATTTAAATCATTTGCTTGGGAATTTGAGTTTTCATATACCCGGAACGTTTTTTCGCTTTTTTGCGCCAAAAATGAACCGGTGAAACTCAAATAACTCAGCAACTGAGCAACATATTTTTGAAGCGACTTTAGTCAGCGTGTTTATTTTCCCAAATCAATCATCAAGTCGAAAACCAGAAACTCAAAAGTAAACTTTGCCATTAGCAAGTGAACGCTCGTGAGAAGCTACAGCTCCCCGCCCAGATCCGGAGCTATTCGGATCGATAATACGAAGTCCATGGACGACAATACGAAGAACAAGATTTGTCGTTTTCACAAACGGTTCGGAATCAAAGCCTTTCGGTGTGGAGGATATTGTTCGTTTAAGTCAAGAACTGGATCACGTCGGGGTCACCATTGAAGCGACGTTAGTCAGTGTGTTTATTTTCCCAAATCAATCATCAAGTCGAAAACCAGAAACTCAAAAGTAAACTTTGCCATTAGCAAGTGAACGCTCGTGAGAAGCTACATTTTCAAGCAATTTCGATTCAAAAGGTATCTAAATCTGCCCTAAAAGTGTTCTGACTAGATTTTCAAAAATGAATTTATTTAATAGGTTTTTAGGTATATAACTTTTAATCCAGACCTGACTTTGAGAAACTCAGTAAATCAAAGTTGTTCCTCTTGGTTTCCTGAGCCCGAATCACATTTCATCGTGTTTGGGAATTTCTGTAGAAACTTAACATGATTTTTTCAGTACCGTGCCTCTGTAATCAAGGTTGCTTCAATCCCGCCCGGTTAACTAACTCTATATGTCAGTAGTCTGTAGAGAGGCCATTGTCGTCATTTTGTCTGCTGTAGGAACCCTGATATACCAACAGATGCTGATAAACTAGTTAGTCGTTCTGAGACTTGAGAAGAATAAAAACGTGTTAAATTGACGACCTCTACATTGGTGACCCCGACGTGATTCTCGAAACGTGAGAACTAACGTCGGGGTCACACGGAACCTGGACCTTAATGTCCTGACCTGAACCTTGGACCTTAATGTCCAACGTCTTTGGCTAAACCATGCCAAATGAATTTGGAAGCCATGAGAGACTTGGATGAACGGATGGAAGGATGTGATAAGTTGTGAATACAGTCGAAGAGTTGTTTTCTCATTTAACGAGGGACTACTGGGCGAGGGTTACCGGTGGAAACGTCACACAGTATTGTTATATTGCTATCACCAAGAGGAATATCTTCAAAAATAAGTTTTGTGATGGCTGTGCGGTATGCTTGAATTTCTTCATCTTGACTTTGAAAACAAGCCATTTCCTCAAAGTTAACTTGAGAACGAATGGTGTTAATGGAATTTAACTGATCAGATCGAGAGAGCATGTCTGCAACCACGTTATCTTTTCCGGCAATGTGTAGCACTGACGTCGAAAACTCGGATATGTAGCTCAGGTGTCTTTGTTGTCGGGCTGACCAAGGGTCTGATAATTTTGAAAAGGCGAAGGTGAGTGGTTTATGATCCGTAAAAATCACAAAATGTCGGCCTTCAAGGAAGAAACGGAAATGTCGAATTGCGAGGTACAATCCAAGAAGTTCCCTGTCGAATGTGGAATATTTTTGTTCTGGAGGACGTAATTGTTTGCTAAAGAACGACAAAGGTTGCCATTGCTGATCAGTCCATTGTTGAAGAACTGCACCTACGGCAAAATTCGAAGCGTCTGTGGTCAGAGATAAAGGGGCGTCAGAGACGGCTTGGCCACACTTCCAGTGAGGGAGACTCCCAACCCTGCGAGGGACCCTTGCGGCGAAACTCTGAAGTTGAAACCGAAAAACAGGTATTGCGCGCATGCTCAACCAAGCCCACTGGGCTCAAATCGACTAAGTCCATCTCAGTTTCAAATTTGAAAGTAATCATCAATAGATGGCGGTGTTGACCATCAAAGACGCTTCTGGTTGGAATTTGCTTCTCTACCGGGATAAATGTCAACTAACATGAGAATCGGAGTTTCCTAATGAATCATTGAAGTTGCCGTATTGGTGCCATGAGAGACAGGTTCAAAGTTGCATTTTCATATAGAATCTTAGATATCGGAGAACTTCACTTGGCATTGAATTTATAAATGGTGCGTCAACATCACAATTTTTTGGGTGGTTAATTTGTCCAAGTTGCTAAACTGTTTTTTGAACGGCAGCCCTGTCCATGGAGCAACCGAGGAATTAAGGGATAGCCTTCAGTGTGGCCACTTGATAGGAATGTTGAACAAATTTCCGGGATTGAACATCGTGGATGGAAACAAAAAGCCCAGCCATTAATTAAAGACTTCAAATGATATATTGCTTTAAAACACACAGGACAATGTTCTTTTGCTTTTGAAAAGATAATGCTAGTTCAATATGATGATATGATGTGTATTTTTTCAAAACGTTTTTTTTACTTTACACTTCAGTCACAATGCATGCAAGATCACAACATCTCAAGTTCATAGGTATCCCTAGATGCGACATACTATCAGGTCTTAAAAGACTACTTTTTGCTGAAGACACAGAATGTGGGGAAAGTTGTTGAATTTCCACTTTTCCAGTTTTCAGCTTAGTATGTCCAAATTTACTTGCTACACACATGAAAATCTTTGTTTGTATTGGGATAAATTAATTACATGTTGCAGACATATTTTAAAATACCAAATTTGAGTTCTGATATTTCTTAGGGGTTTTAATTGCTTATTTACGCAATAAACACAATTGCTCTTAGCATGCAATTATTTGACATGTAAATGATAATAGTCCTTCTGCCAAACCCCTTATCAAATCATTTTGAAGGTGGAAATAAGTTTGGTGGCTGTAAAAGCAGATGGCTCTGAGTAATTTGTTTGGACATACTTGTTTTTCAGCAGTAACTGAATGCAGTACAACAACAAACTGTGACTTTTCCTTCAAAACAAAGCACCCATTTAGCTCACTTTGTCATATCTGTGTATGTCTGTGCTAGAGTTCTGATTCACTGAGTTTGAAAAAAACGACTAAGTCCATCTCGGTACCGAATTTCAAATATCCGTCAATAGAGGGACCTTCAAGGTTGGGAATCTAGGCGCTTCGCGCCTATATCTATGGGGGCGTCTTCTTTCGGGTGTACTAACATCACAGCATTGGCTAATGCATCTTTCGTATCTTGAAAGGCTTTGTCTAGCTCATCGGACCAAACTAGGTGTTTTAATTTCAGTGCCGAGTACAGAGGTTTCATAATCATTGCTGCAGAAGGTAAGAACCTGTGGTAGAAATTGACCATCCCAACGAATTCTTGGAGACCTCGAATAGTTTGCGGTTGGGGGTGTGAACGCACTGCTTCTACTTTTGAGGGAAGGGGTGATGCTCCATCCTTTGTGATCTTATGTCCCAAAAAATTAAGTGACGATTTTCCAAACTCACACTTGGCTAAATTCACTGCCAATCCATTTGAGTGAAGTCGATCGAATAGTTGATGCAAGTGTGACATATGTTCGGTGCGATTACTTGAAGCGACTAAGATGTCATCAAGATAGACGAACAAAAAATTCAGACCTTGAAGAGTTGTGTCCATTAGTCTTTGGAAAGCTTGGGCGGAGTTTTTTAATCCAAAAGGCATTCTTAAAAACTCAAATAGGCCAAACGGTGTCACAACTGCTGTTTTCGGAATGTCATCTGGGTGTACCGGAATTTGATGGTATCCTCTTACCAAGTCTATCTTGGAGAAAATTGTCGTGCCATGAAGATTTCCAGTGAAGTCCTGTATATGAGGAAGAGGGTATCTATCTGGGGTGGTTGCATCATTGAGTCTCCGGTAATCCTCGCCCAGTAGTCCCTCGTTCAATGAGAAAACAACTCTTCGACTGTATTCACAACTTATCACATCCTTCCATCCGTTCATCCAAGTCTCTCATGGCTTCCAAATTCATTTGGCATGGTTTAGCCAAAGACGTTGGACATTGGGCTAAAACGTGCATTTCTTGCCAAAAGTCGAAAATCCAAACGCACATACGATCTCCAATGGAGCATCTCCCAATTCCATCTCGCCGTTTCGATCATCTTCACGTTGACATTGTAGGACCCTTACCCGTAGCACAGGGATTTTCTTACTTGTTCACAATCATAGATCGATTCACAAGATGGCCGGAGGCTATTCCCATAATCGACACGACAACAAATTCGTGTGTGAAAGCTCTTCTCGACGGTTGGATATCGCGTTTTGGTCTACCTTCACACATTACGTCTGATCGAGGAGCTCAATTTACCTCGCAATTGTGGATTGGCCTTTGTCAATCATTGGGAATCAACCTTCATCGAACTACAGCTTACCATCCGCAATCAAATGGAATGATTGAGCGTTTACACCGCACCCTTAAAGCCGCACTCAAAGCACGTTGTTCAACTCCAGATTGGTTGCAACAATTACCTTGGGTCTTACTCGGACTTCGTACTACACCAAAATCCGACTTGGGATACAGTTCCGCGGAACTAATTTTCCCGGGACACCATCGTTGTCCCGGGACAATTGACTGCTTTTTCAAACAATACTCCTCCTTTGGACCACTTTGTGGATGATCTCAAATTCAAAATTGCACGATTTCTGCCCAAACATCCAGAACGCCATAAAATCGGACCGATCTCCGTCACACCTCATCTTCAGAGATGTACACATGTATTCATTCGAAGAGACTCTCACTCCAAGAATTTGCAACAACCTTACCAAGGCCCTTTTTTGGTGATACGCAGAGGATTGAAATATTTCGTGATTATGGTGGGAAATAGACATGAAGTCATCTCCATTGACAGGTTAAAGCCCGCTCATCTTGACTGTAGCATTCCGGTTGAAGTTGAAAATCCTCCGCATCGAGGACGACCTCGGGCCATCCTTCGACTCTCACCTCAGATTCATCAACAACCATTACAAATGAAAACCAAGCACCATGTTTTTCACCGTCGTTCAATGAAAACCTAACCTCTGTTCCTCTCGCGAAGCACACAAGATCAGGTCGCCGGATCATTCAACCAGACAGATATCAAGCGACTTGAAAGTCTGGGGGGGAGCTGTGTAGGAACCCTGATATACCAACAGATGCTGATAAACTAGTTAGTCGTTCTGAGACTTGAGAAGAATAAAAACGTGTTAAATTGACGACCTCTACACTGCCTTGTTTATTGCTGGAACTGGCCAGAAGTTGCGTGAAAAGGCAAATATTTCGGAAGAATATCGTAAGATAATTGCCCAACCAAGTAGAAGATCATAATACAATTGAAAGTGTGCAAGATAAATCTTCAATGCCAAATCCCATAATTGTGTGATTTAATGCCTGTGAACTGACCATCATCTTTTTTGAACACCTTGGTATGATTTGGGAGAAGCAAAGGGTAGACAGGAGGCCACATAGCGATGAAAAACGGCCCTTGGTGCCCACAATGAAATTTCACGATCGGGCTACTCTGGTATCTCCACTCTGGGACCTCTGTGGAAAGAACCAAGACGTCACTAGGTAACCATGCCTTAAGTTTAAATACTAAAACTAGGAACTTTTTTGAGCAGTCGCAGTACTTAGGCCGAACGCGAAAGACAAATTGATGCTACAATCGTCCCTTAGGCTTGAAACGGTAAAAAGTAGCCTTGTTGGCTTTGAAATTTCAAGCCGAAATCAAGTCATGTTTGGGCCCGACTTGGTCTTGAAACCTTGGGGCTTGGGCCCGACTTGGTCTTGAAACCTTATGACTTGGGCCCAATTTGGTCTTGAAACCTTAGGGCTTGGGCCCGACTTGGTCTTGAAACCTTAGGGCTTGGGCCCAATTTGGTCTTGAAACCTTAGGGCTTGGGCCCGACTCGGTCTTGAAAAATCCTTTCCCGACCCATTGCTAACTCTTTTCCATGAGTTGATGGAACTCGGTTCCACGATATACTTAAGAATGTTTCTTTAAGTACTTCAGGCTGTAATGCAATGTGGGAAGCACTACAAGAAAGACTATCAAATAAAATTCTTTCTTTGGCCACTTGATCAATGGACTAAATGTATTTAGGTTGAAATTTTGAGCAAATACATACTCAGAGAAAAATATTCTGTTTTGAGCTTAAAAGATGCCCAAAATTATGCCTCACACAATGCGAACACTGAAATTTATCTTACTTGCTTGGTTCACTCACATTTAGAAATAGTAAATGGACTCTTGGTATGTGGCTGAATCCATAAAAACAAGCCCCGCCATCAACATGAAATCCCGACATGGCAGCTCACTCCCTCTATACGGAGGCCTTCAGTGTGTCAATATTGGTGTGAGGAACCACACAGGCTCTATTCTTGACATTGCTCTAGATGCCATCGTCGAGATGAGCGGCATCCGGGAAAGAAGATGGCAGCCAGAAGTTTACAAGATTCTCTCTGATCAGGTTGGCCTTGACCACGGATGCCACGCCCATGAGGAAGTTTAGATCAATAATTTTATTCATACCACCACTTCCAGGCTTTCTTGCCATGCTCTCCCCGGCCTCCTTTTTGTTCTTGATGCGGTACACATACTTCCTGGAACACATCACAATCTTGAGAATGGGCACTTGGGCGTCAAGCAAATTGGACACACATTGTCCCTCCATCGCGGCTTTCACTAAACGTAACAGAGTGAGCTTGGGCTTTTTTGAAAGCTTAAAACCGGAACTTTCAGTCTGTCTATATGTAACCTTGAAATCTTATTTAATAATTGAGATATTCATAGTTAAAGATTTGTAACGAATTTGCTATCGCACACTGTACATAGACAGAAATGTCACTCCAGTTAGGTCAGTGGAGATTTGTTTTGAGCTCATTTCAGCAGTCCAGCATCAAATATGCCAGCTGACTTGATTCTTTATGCATTGTGCTTGTTCAAGCATAGCAGGTGAGAGAGCAATTCCGCCACTGACTCCCTGAAATCGCAAATTCCAGTTTTGACTCAGGTAACTAGTGGTGCTCAATGTCCAATCCCAATGCACACTAGTGATGTGACTTGGTGTGTTGGGCAAGATTTTTTGCGCGAGGTCGTAAGGTAGTGTCGCCAATTGACCTTTGTGAAATCGTATTCCTCTTTGCTTACCAATCTTCAAAAACCTGTTTTTTCATCAAGGAGAACGGAACGGCGTCCCTAACTTTTGTGACTTCTGAACAGGGTTGCAAATGACACTCAAATTTGAGTTTGCTGATATAGCTGAGCACAACACGAAATCTCCATTAGGTGACCCTACCTTGCGACCTCGCGCAAAAAAGCTTGCCCAACACACCAAGTCACATCACTAATGCACACACAGTGCAAGCTTGTTGAATCACGAGCAAATTGGGAGTGACAATGGACCGTGTAGAGCTTGTTTATTTTTCTTGGTTCCCACAGCTGAATTGGATGACATCATGTCAATTTGTTCAATTGCCTAACGTTAGATGGCGCAGCACCTTGAGAGGTTGAAAGTCAAATTTGACCGTGAAATTTTACCAAGTTTCGGCATCTATAACTTTGAAAATGTATGTGTTTTTGCGTGAAAACCGAATGCTACTTGTTCTTTGAGATATGCGGTGTAATTTCAACTCTTCTCTTGTAAAGTGTATTATTCCAAATTTGAATAATGTCAGGTCAAGTTTTTGCGCTCCGAGATCGCGCTGCGCATTCCTGGACATTTTCTGCATAAACATAAGTCTGGGTGTCCTCAAATACTCGCAACAGATCAAGGACCTCAATTTGCTAGCAGACAAATGCAACAATTTTTGAAAGAGTCGGGAGTTACATGGAGACTATTGTCCCCACATAATCCACAATCAAACGGGCATGCAGAGTCTGCAGTTAAAGTTCTCAAAATGCTGGTGGTTACTACGAATTCAGATATAACTCACGACAATTTCACAAGAGGGTTGCTAGAGATTGCTTGAGAGAACGGAGTTTCACCTGCAGAGATTGTCTTTGGACATCCTTTGCGGACTTTGATTCCAACTCATCAAAGTGCCTTTGCACCTAGATGGAAAGATGAATCATTCAAATTGGATTTGGCAGATAACTCACGTACAAAAGATGATTATTACAACGCTCGGAGCCGACCTCTTAGTGTGCTTCAAATTGGACTGGAAGTGCTGGTCCAAAATGTTTTCACCAAAAAACGGGACGCTTGTGCAACAATTGTGGGACAAAACCAATGCAGGTCATATCAACTACTGTTTCCCTCGGGAAGAATACTTTGGCGAAATAGAAAGCATCTTTGACCAAAGATCCAATCTTCAACTAAAACATCTGAGAAGAACAGTAAAACTCAATTGACAAGAGACCTTCCTCGGAGAAGCCCCAGATTAAAAATTCAATTGGAGCAAATGTTTGTTCTTTGATTTTTCCCATATTGTTTCAAAACTCATTGAATACCCGTTTTCACCTCCCATGATCTTGAAAACTTGCAACGGAGGTGTTGTATCTTGTATCCCAAAACTCTGGTCATGGTAATTAACGACTGCGTTCTCATTTTTTTCACATGACACTTAGTAGAGTAAAGCGTTCTTCTTTCGTTCTGAATGCTGCCTGGTTCTTCTTTATCTTGACAGAACATTGGGCATGACTTTTTTGGTAAAAATATAGCAAAACTAAGGTCAAATACATTTTTAAATACAAAATGTTATCTTAGTGGAGTCCTTATTTAGCCTCAGGTGTAGGCCTGAGGGCCGCAAAAGGCCAAAATGATTCGGTCTCCTCCCTCAACAAACGGCAGAACATACGCCATGGAAGCAAGCTGCGGCAGCCCAACCGAAAAAACAAAAACATTAGATGCAAGAAAAGCAGAGGATGATCGTTTATCCATTACCTTGGACTTCAAATGTCTTGATGACGACAGTGCTCCCATTTCCGACTTGGTTATCGCAGATTTCGTTTATCTTGAACTCCGATTCCAAAAGTCTGAGATTACGGGATTTTTGGGGTCGGGGAGTGGCATTCAACGTTCTCTGAAGGTTGAAACTGTGCGTCCGATTAAGGTCGAAGAAAGATTCCAGAATGGGCTGGATTTTGAAAGAGTTGTGAATCAACGCAGGTGGTCTTGCTCTATTCGAGTTGGCGAAAGGGCCTCAGCGATGCGTTTTTTTAACGTTCCGAGATGGATAACGGACGAAGAACTGTGTCAAAGCATTGGCACTTTCTCTGAGGTCGTCTCTAATATGGAGAGGGAAGTATTCGGGAAAAATCGTGATCCTCGTCTTAGTGGCTTAACAAATGGCCATAGACGAGTGCTAATTTTAACTCGTGGCCAGATCCCTGATTTCGTAACCATTGGCACAAAAAAGGTCCGAATCTATCATAGAGACCAGGTACCGAAATGTTTTTCCTGCCGAAAAGAAGGTCACAAGCCAAATGGCTTAAGGACGAGACCCGGGGACTACCTCTTAACAAATAACCATTTATTTATTGTCAGCTTTTTTTCTTTTCTTTTATTATTATTATGAGGACCCCCAAATAAACAACAAACAACAAAAAAAAAAAACCATAAAATCAGCCTGTCCATTAAATGTAACCGTTACTGAACCCCAAGAGACATCGCCGCCAGTTGAGATTGCAGTTGGAGTGGATGAAGCCACGCAGGTCATTGATCAAAATACCAACAGAGACAATCATGTTTATCCCCCTCTGACGGACCCAATAATTTCTCTTCAAGCTAATCAACGGAAGCCGGATCAAAATGAACCCGACGTGGAAGGTGAAAGTCAACACCGGGGTCGTTCAAAGCGGAAAAATCCGGAAACTCAGACCTCTCCTTTTACCAAAGACAGCCAGGAAAACAAAAAGAAAGGAAAACATCATCAAATGACAACTCGGTATTCAAAATCTCAATCGCCTCATCTCATGACTAGGCATTGGGATCAACCAGTTGGAACTGCCTGATTATCTTGGTTTACGGCCCTAAACCTTTTATGACATTATCAATGACTGAATTAGCAATCACAACATTATATTTCAATGCCCGTAGTGTGGTAAACAAGTTGGCCGAAGTTAAGACCATGATTTCGATGGAATCTCCCGCAATCGTACTTATCAGTGAAACGTGGCTTCATACCGGGATTGATTCGTCCGAACTTACATTACCCCAATACGTTTTGGGATCTCGAAAGGACAGGCTCAATACGTTAAATGGTCGTGGCGGAGGGGTCATTATTCTCGTTCGTCGGGACCTGCCGTTTTGCGAAATTATTAGGGACGAACCAGGGACTTGCGGTGTCCGAGTTGGAGACACTGATGTGTTTTGTTCGTATTTGTCCCCAAATGCTAGTGTAGATGAACGTGCTTCACTGAACCAGCTCTTGGCCTCATCTGGGTCTCATTAGCTTTTCTTCGGAGACTTCAACCACCCAGGAATCGATTGGAGAACGCTTCATGGGAGAACTATAGACGATTTCGCATTGATCGATGCTCTTGAAAATGGCTTTTTGTACCAGTTTGTTTGTGAACCAACCCATATTGGAGGGAACATCTTGGATTTGGTGCTTACATCCTACCCTGAAATGCTTTCATATGTGCAGGTTAGGGAGGACCTCTCAGTTAACGACCATTTTGCCGTGGTATGTAAATTTTCTGCTTGTGTGACGTACGTGAAATCGGTCGAAATGGTGCCAATTTACGCAAAAGGTGATTATGAATCATTTAAAACTTTTCTTGATGCCATTGCTTGGATTGATGAGCTAACCGCTTCATCTAGCATTCAGGAAGCTTGGGAGTTTTTTCAACATCAAGTTGAAAAAGGAATGTCTAAATTTGTGCCATTGCGGCCACGTCGGGACAAAAAGACACCAGAATGGCTGACAGACGATATTAGAAGAAAAATTCGCAAAAAAAGACGACTATGGCAAAAATTTCGAGAGTCTCGGGACATAAGTGATCACGAGGAGTTTAAAATCTACAAGAGCAATGTTCAGAGATGGATTCGTGAGGCCAGATTGAATTTCGAAAAATCACTTTCGTCTCAAAAGAATATTCGTTCCCTTCATGCCTATGTTCGTGATGTAAGGCGCGGAAACAGGACCATTGGCGGCATCGAAGATTCGCAAGGGATTTTGCATGAAGAGGTGGACATTGTTGTCAATCTACTGAACAACTACTTCTCATCTTTCTTCAATGACATTGGAACAAAAAGCTCTCCAGTCATCAATCGTTGTGATCAGAGTGTGCCTAAGCTATCAAGAGTGGTGTTTTATGCATCGGATGTTTTAACCAAACTCAACAAGTTGAAACCTTCTTCTTCACCCGGTCCAGACGGAGTTTCCGCTTTTATCCTAAAAAAGTTAGCACCTTCTCTTGCAGCTCCCCTTGCTGTTTTATTTAATATGTCCCTGAAATTGGGGGCCCTGACCAAGGAATGGTTACTTGGTAACGTTTGTCCTTTACACAAAGGTGGTGACTCCAGAAAATCTTCAAATTACAGACCGGTATCATTGACTTCGGTTTGTAGCAAGATAATGGAGGGCATCCTCAAGGAAAACGTGAACAAATATTTTGATGATGTGATGTTTTTGTCGTCCAACCAACATGGCTTTCGTTCGGGTCTGTCATGCACCTCAAGTGGAACAGTGTTTCATGACTTTCTTACCCACTCAATTGAAGCCAGATACCCAGTTGATGTCATATTTATGGATTTTGCGAAGGCTTTTGATAAAGTGGATCATTTTCTTCTCGTTCAGAAACTTCAGGGGGCTGGAATTGGTGGGGAAGTGCTACATTGGATTCAATCATGGCTCACGAACAGATACCAAAAAGTTGTGTTGAATGGTCACTTTTCGGATTGGAGCGAGGTGACTTCTGGTGTGCCCCAAGGGAGTGTCCTCGGACCCCTCCTTTTTCTAGTTTTCATTAATGATCTCAAACCAGTTCACGGGTCGATGTTAATGAAATTTGCCGATGATGTCAAAATATTTCGTCAAATATCCAGCCCTATGGATCGGGTGTACCTTCAGAGAGATCTGAACGCTGTAAGTGACTGGGCTACTCGAAACAAGATGGACTTTAACGTATCTAAATGCATAGTCTGGGGAGTTGGTCGGAAAGCCCTTGAACCGGTTTTTGACTATAGAATTAAGAACATTGCTCTCTGCAGGAAGCAAGCTCATGCCGACCTTGGGGTCATTTTCAACGAACGCCTTACCTTCAGTGGGCATTGTTTTGGCATCACGTCAAAATCAAACAAGATTCTTGGAATGATCAAGCGTCATTTCTTATCCAGAGAACCCGATACCTTCATCAAATTGTACAAAATGTACGTTCGGCCTCTTTTGGAGTTTTCTTCCCAAGTGTGGAATCTACCCAACAGGGGTGAGGTCGATCGTTTGGAAAAGGTCCAAAGGAGGGCAACAAAGTGTGTGAAGAATCTCTGGAATGTCTCCTATTCAGACCGTCTATCAAAGTTATCAATTCCATCATTAGAAGACCGACGTTCTTTTCTAGATCTTGTTTTTACGTTCAAGATGTGCTCGCGAATATTGATCTTAACACCCTTGGGGGATGCACCTTTGTTTTTCATTCGCAAGGAGCCCGACGACCGTGTGAGAACTCGTAAATTGGAAACAGAGCCCCTTTTTGAGCCTTTGGCCAAAACTCGCCTGCGCCATCACTCCTTTTTTGTGCGGATGACTCGTCTGTGGAGCAAATTACAACTGACCCTCAGACAATCGACAACAATGAAAGAATTCAAACGGAATCTTATACACTTCTTTAGCTGAAAACTAGATATGCCAAAATGTCGCTCCTCATTTCGCTCTCAATCTAATTTTACTACTATTTCATATATTTTTTAACCTATACTCTTTTATCATCATTGTGATGTTTGAGTGGTTTACACAATAAACAATAAAATAAACAATAAGATTGTATTTTATGCTTGTAGAATGGGTAACAGTATGAAAATTAAAGTTTAGAGTGATCTTGTAGCGTCCCAGTGAGGGGAGCCCTGCAATAGATACAGTCAGGAGCAAAAGTATTTGTAACGTGACGAGAAAACCAGAAAATCCTTTATATCCAATTAAATACTATGCTAAGAAGTTTGTAAGAATGTAATATTTTTTTCCGATTAAGAATAATACATAAAAATGTCTGAAACTAACTTTTAATTATTAAAAATAAAATTTTAGATAGTGCAAAAGTATTCGTAACGCGCAAAAAAGTTAACAAAATAGGTATATAAACAGATTTTTCATCAGAAAAAATTGATCGAAATATGTAGAACATTCTGGAAAGCCGGAGAAAAGTCATTTAGTCTCCTTTTTCCAAGATTTTCTAGATCTTATAAATTTTACGGAATTGAACAATTGCTTCACAGTCAGCCAATCATGACCAAGGTCAAGGAGCTCGACAAGGACTTGAAGTTGAAGATAGTATGTGTTCATCATGGAGGCAAGGGCTACAGAGCCATTTCGAAGCTTTTGGACATCCCGATTTCAACGATTCAGTACGTCGTGAAGAAGGCACAAAAGAACGGAACGGTTGAGAACCTCCCAAGATCCGGTCGTCCAAGGAAACTGTCAGCCAGACTTGAGAGGAAGAGAGGTCACAAATAATCCTCGAACAACGGTCAAGGACATCCGGAACAGTCTCAGTGAAAATGGATTGTCCATCTCGAGGTTTATTGTTGCTTGCTCACTTCACAAAGCAGGATTGAAGTCTTGTCGCCCACAGAAAACTCCCTTGCTCAAGGATAGACACTTGAAGGCTTGCTTGGAATTTGCCAAGAAGTACCTTGACAAGACCAGTGACTTTTGGTCTAGGATTCTTTGGTCAGATGAGACAAAGGTTGAGCTTTTTGGTCACAACGATGTTCAAAGGATTTGGCGATGTAAAGGAGAAGCGTTTCATCCAAAAAACACCATCCCTACGGTCAAGCACGGTGGAGGATCGATCATGTTATGGGGCTCCTTTTCCGCCAAAGGCACCGGTAACCTCGTGAGAATTCATGGGACAATGAAAAAAGAAGACTATCGGGATATCTTGGCTGAGAATCTCCAGAGTTCAGCGCGGAAACTTTGGCTTGGTCGACAGTTTGTCTTCCAGCACGACAACGACCCTAAGCACAACAGCATTTTGGTCAAGAAATGGTTGAAGGACAATCGGATTAGGGTCTTGGACTGGCCCTCCATGAATCCGGACCTTAATCCAATTGAAAACCTTTGGAGAGAATTAAAAGTCCGTATCCGTGCAAGACGTCCAAAGACAATTGACGAACTGGAGCAAATCTGTTATGAAGAATGGGCTAACATTCCTTCAGATGTATGTAAAAATCTTGTAAATGATTGTAAAAAACGCCTCTTAAGTGTAATTCAGCAAAAAGGGCATTCAATAAACAATTGACAAAATGTTACGAATACTTTTGCTCTTGGTCTAAAACATGTTCTGAGCAGTTTTTTAACCAAAATCTTGTAAATTTTTAAAAAGAAAAGTATCATAGCTTTTAAATGATGAAAGAATAACTAAGGAGCAAAATGGTTCTTAAATGTATTTTTCAAAAATCGAGTATCATTTAAAAATCAATAAAATTTTCGAGGTTACGAATACTTTTGCTCCTGACTGTATATGGATAAGTGTGACCATAGCCCAAAATAAAAATTTATAGTGTGACCATAGCCTAAATAACGATTATAAGTGTGACCATAGCCTAAATAAAGATTCCAGTCTACTACCAGACTCTGGTCCTCACACTTCTTAGCTAGTGGAACTTTGGTTTCCTACAATCTCTAGACTTGCATTCAATGGCCTAATTTGGCAGGACCAAAATGTCATGTCGCTTCCTTGCTCAAGAGTCCTTGCCTCACTCTAGGAGCAGAAAATATCCAGGAATGCGCAGCGCGATCTCGGAGCGCAAAAACTTGACCTGACATTATTCAAATTTGGAATAATACACTTTACAAGAGAAGAGTTGAAATTACACCGCATATCTCAAAGAACAAGTAGCATTCGGTTTTCACGCAAAAACACATACATTTTCAAAGTTATAGATGCCGAAACTTGGTAGAATTTCACGGTCCAATTTGACTTTCAACCTCTCAAGGTGCTGCGCCATCTAACGTTAGGCAATTGAACAAATTGACATGATGTCATCCAATTCAGTTGTGGGAACCAAGAAAAGTAAACAAGCTCTACACCGTCCATTCTGTGTATATAGAACTGTAGCCCCAACTAGAGAGTAAGAAAGGCTGTCACGAAACCGGGCCTGAGTCATCCATTTATTACTAGAAACAAACACCCACACAAAACAGATAAACACTTGCTTCTTATTTTTTTCGATTCTCAATTTAATAAATCACGGCAAGTTTTCTGCCACTTTCTGTGGCAGAAAATAATTATCTCTTACAGGAATCTACCTTTCATATTTTCAACAGAACAACAGCATTGTTAAGTAACTGATTACAGATGATGTTGATCATGACAAACCAAATAGGGATGCATTTTTTGAGCATTCTTTGGGCACATGCCCATTAATTAGACATGGATCCTGCATATAAGTCCACCGGTTCATGTTATTCATGGCATACGTCAAAAGCCCTTGAGGTTTGGCTGAAAAATTTTTGGCCATAATCGCTTCTCCACCGGTTAAATACGAGCCCCAAAATCCAAATGTGCCAAAACTGAAATAGGACGTTTCTATGACTTTTTGAGTGTCAATAGAAAACATTTCAAGATATTAGCCTAAATCGTAGAAATTTCACTGATCATTGAGAAGGCTCATTCTACAGCTTTTGAAGCAATGTATTTATTTATCTTTATTATGTAGCCCTTTTCAGTAATGTTCTCACACGTCCTCAGTATGGGGATCAGAGAAGCAATAACTTTGATGGAAAATTAAATTACACTAGTTACATACTGAAAATGTCAAGCATTGATAAGTGGATTACAAAAAATGACAAAATCTTTTTTGTCAGTTTTTGTCTTTTTTAGGTTTTGTAATCAATTAAATTTGAGGGGTGAGGCATGGCGTAGTGCGTACTGCGTCGGTTTGTCGTGCAGATGGCTGGGGTTCGATCCCGGCTGACTGCCACCCTCAAACTCAACTCTTCGGAGTCAAAATTAGCATTTGAACCGTCTTTCAAATGCAACACACAACATTCCAAACTCAACTCTTCGGAGTCAAAATTTAGCATTGAACTGTCTTTCAATGCCAAATACTAGGCAAGCCCCGGTTCGATCCTGGGCTTGCCGAGTCCTAGTGACCTGTGGTAATAAGTTATATGCAGAAGTCACGGCCCTTGACAGCTTAAATGGTCGAACCTGGGGTCATTCCCGAGGGTGAGGTAAAAATTAATGCTTGCTTGTTAGCTTGTCCAAGTGGAGCGGCAATATCCCCATATGGCGGACAGCCTCTATCAGATCGCAGCTGCGAAGCTGCGTTCTGACTCCTCAACAAACAAACAACAATTTAATTTGAGATCGAAGTAATTGTAATCAATTACATTTGAGATCAAAGTAATTAATATTTTTCAATTATAAATTGCATTTTCACTTACCTTGTAAGTTATGGGACTAAATATTTCGCAGATTTCACCCCACCTTTCCAATTTTATTCAGCATGTAAATTGATTCCCCCAAAATTCAAAAGTGTTGATTGTTCTGAACACATTTTGCACTTAAAATGAAATTATTTCAAGTTGAGTTTGAAAATTCATGTATTTGAAATGTACTTGAACTTTTTGAATTTAGTTATAATTGAGATCAAAGGAATTGTAATTGCAATATAATTACATTTGAAAAGCAATTGACACAGGTCTGCAGCCTGAAACACCTGGTAACGCTGATGATTGTAGGTAAAAAGGTCACAAGCAAAACGGTCATAGTTAAAAAGATCACGGGGTAAATAGGTCACAGTAAAAAGGTCACGGTAAAAAGGTCACGTGGTAAATAGGTCAAAGTAAAAATGTCACACTGTAAATAGGTCACGGTAACAAGGTCACAAGGTAAAAAGGTCAAACAGTAAAAAGGCCACACGGTTAAAAGGTCGCACGAAAAAAGGTCTTGCAATCATTGCAAACACATAATAGCTGAGTTTATATACCTTGTGACAACTTGAGTTGTTACGGAAATTTTTTACCACACGCCATTGACTTCAATTGCAAATTCAAAAGTACATAAGTTAGGACAAGAAACCCTGGGGCAAAAGTTATGAAAAAGTTTTGCGACTTGGTTTATCAGCTTAGCTTTCTTTAAACAATTTCTTCTTGCTACTTACGTACTTTCATGTTTGCAATGAAGCCAACGGCGTGTGGTAACGTAAAATTTCAGTAAAAACTCCAAGTTGTCACAGGGTTTACCTATAACCAGGGTTGCATTGGAGAAAAACATGCCCGGGTATTTTGGGTGTTTTTTTCGGGCGGGTTTTTCGGTTTTTTTGTTTCTGGGGTTTTCGGGTTTTTCGATTTTTTTACTTTCTTCCAAATTACTATTTAAATCATTAACTCTTCATATTATCTTCTGCATACTGGACCACATTAACATATCACAACTAAGTTTTTGTCGCTAAACGACACACTTGTAACTCGATTCTTTCGCAAAAAAATGCATCTTTTGACATTTTTTGTCTCAATTTCTTAAATCCTGCGGGAAATTATTTGAATCATATATTTTACACGCAATGTCAACAAGTAACACTTTAAAGCAAGAAAATGGCAACATTTTAGCAACTTTCGTCGAATTGAATGAAACTTTAGGGCTAAAAGCCTGCAACTTAAGGCAAAATAAAAAGTAACTTTATCCGAGCCCTATTTATAACAAATCCTCATAATTCATATCTTCTTCAAAAGTTCTAGGAAACACAATATCCACGAAAATTGAATTTAAGACGCATTTAGTCACTCACATAGAGGAAAGAACAATTTTGAGGGGCGAGTTAGGGGCATTTAGGGCAAGAAAGGAGAAAAACCCGAAAATCCCCCAAAAAACGAAAAACCCACCCGAAAAACCCGCCCGGGCGGGTTTTTAGGGTTTAATGTCAACCGGGCGGGATTCAAGCAACCCTGTATATAACTCAGCTAATGCTGTTGGGCTTAACATGGTACTTAACTGAGGTTGAAACGATTTATTTATCATGGGCTTTACTGGAAGTTCAGGACACTAGTATGACAAGTAAACAGCAACAAATAATTAAGCAAATCAAATAACAGGGAGTGTCTCTTTAACAAAGGTATAAGTTAAAGGTAATTTGAAGTTGTTACTGATCAAAAGTTAACACCAAAAATCAAAGTTGGCCTGGTCGCAACTCAATTCAATAACAATTCAAAATAGAATAACAAGGACTCTGCTGAGACTCTGCTTTAAAAATACCGAACCAAGCAAAGGAATTAAAAGCACTAAGGTGAGTGACAATTGAAAATTTAGTTGATTAAACCTGGAAATTGAGACTGCAATGTAAATCCATGCTTTCCTCTAAAAATTCCTCTTGTGGCACATGACACCTTCACTGTAGGTTTCTTGGTTTTCAAAAACAATAAAATTGTTTTGGAGCATGGTTAAGAAGAACTGATAGGTATTAATATTCAAAATCGTTTGCAAGCATTTGGACAAGTTCACTTATTTTGTCAATTTTCAAAAATCCTTCACGGCCCCCAGTTTAGGAACCAGTGATAAAGACGGCTACTGGGCCAAATTTAAATAGCCCCCGTCGTTGCCGAACCTGAAACCCCTGGACTTGTTTGTATGGTCAATGGTTGAGACTGAGGGAACCAAGCTGAGGTTACCAAATATCAAGATCTCTTGAAAGAGGATTGCTGAGGCCTGGAACCTCATCCTCAGACGCTGGAATCTGTCAAAAAATCCTATGAATCAATTAAAGTTAGAATAGCCATAGTATGTTATGATGAAAAAAAAATCGTCAAAACACAAGAAGATTTAAACAATTAAAACTGTACTGACAACTGTACATGGATTGTATGGCATACAGTCCATGTGCACAACAACATTTTTTGAATATCATTTCAATTTGAAGTTTCATTGTGCCTTTTCTGCTTTTGAATTTCTTACCTTGTGACTTTTTTACCTTGACCTTTTTATGTGACCTTTTTACCGTGACCTTTTTACCTTGTGACCTTTCTACCATGACCTAATTACCTTGTGACCTTTTTACCGTGACCGTTTTACGGTGACCTTTTTACTGCGACCTCTTTAGCGTGACCTTGTTACCTAGTGACCTATTTACCGCGCGCCACGCTGATTCGGCATGTTGATGGGATGAAAAACATTGTTGCTCCCACTCTTATTCATCATTTCTTATTTTGTTCCTTTGTTATTTAAAGACACTGGGCTAAGGAATCTTATTGTGTAAGTGACTTTAAGATAAAAAAGTTAACATTAGGTTGAAAACTTCGTTTTTGGTAAAAATTGTCCAAAAAGCTATTTTAGGTCAAAAACCAGGTTGTTAGGTAAAACATAAAATATTCGGCCCTATTGATAACTTCTAAGATAGGTTTTGGCACATATGTTCAAAAATTCTAGCAACTGATTCGCTTTTTCATCTGGACCATGCATCGTCAAGATTACCTGAAAGTTAGCAAATTTACAGAACATGAGGTCAATAGTGTACACTAAATAACTTAATCTTTTGACAACAATTCTTCAAAATGATTCGTTCAAGCATTTATATGTTTTTTGGACATTGATATTTGTACTGTACTTGTTTGTGTAATAGGCCTATCTACTAGGGGCGTCCCAAAACCAATGGAAATGGCTCATAACTTAAGAATAATAAGATATATCAAAACACTCATTGAAAGCTATTTCTCGACATGATCGAAGTCTCGAGATTTGTTGTTTATTGTTTAAAATTGACCTATTCCACAAGGTGCCATTGCTCCTAGTGCAGGTAGAAAAGGAATCTTTAGGGATGTTTTTGTCAACCCTTACAGGAGTTTTCTGGAGGCCATCCACGTCCTGGATTTTGTTCTTTTCCAGTTCTTTTTACTCAATGGGAACAATCAATGGTTGCAAAATGGCATGCATGAGGTCAAGTCAGGTGTTCCTCAAGGTTCAGTTTTAGGTCCGCTCCTGTTTATTCTGGTTGGCCTCCTTGGTTCCACTTGCGATGTCCGTAGTTCGAGGCTTGGGAGCTCAGGCATAGAATTGCTAAGTGGTCAGTCTTGTTGCACGAGGAGCATACCTTGTGTATTGCTGGACATTGCTCAGACGAATGCTTTGTCCTTGAACCACATCGTAAACACCTGGGTCCATTGAACGTAAGAGCGGCCTTGCGACGAGAGCTCTTTGAATAGGGTCCCGATAACCTCAGCAAATTAGGTTGGGTGTCCAGCGCAAAAGTAGTAACCCCATTCATGACCGAATTAGATGCGACCGCGGAGTCTTCGAATAGAATGCCGTTGGACACCACCTCGTCAAACGTCCAGTTCTTCTGAATTGTAGCATCCCGGAGTGTTCTGTCGGATGTACCCAGAACTAACTGGATCTTTGCAGCCAGTTTGACTGGATCTCCTTCGTTGAAATCCTCCTGGTCAAAACCACAGAGAGCAGCCTGCCTTTTGCATCTCTCGGCAAACTTTGGGATCGTTTCGCCTGGTTATTGACTGAGAGCACGAAGTTTTGTTTGTTTTTTGTTTGTTTTTGTTTTGTTTATTTATTTAGGGACTCGTTCGTTTGGGTTAAATGTTAAAAGAAATAAAATAAAGTAATCTAAGCGTAAAAGAAAAGAAAATAACGAGATCCCTAGGCCATTGCATAAACCGATTGGTTTGTTTACATGGAATGGCCTCGACTAGAATTGATTTCAGGTCATCTTCCATTTGAATTCAGAGGTCAGAGGTTCTGGCTCGAGCATCTCGCCCTCCTCTACCACGGAGTTTGTCTTCTGCTTGGGGTCCTGGAATTGGCTTGCCAACGAGATGACTTCGGTTGGTAGTGTTGTCGCAGGGCTTTGACGATGACTTCAAAAGACTTTGTGTCGTCGGCTTGGACATTAGGGCAGAGGGATTCGATATCGTCAAGTCCCCCCTCCCCTATAAACCAGAGGAGCTTTTCTTCTTTGTTTTGCGATACTTTTCTAATGCGGATGCGTCGTTTGGTGGCGGTTCCTCCAAAATATGGTCGCAGAACATCTCGAATCGGCTGATCCATTTCTCGAATGCTGCGGCAACATCAGTCCCATGATCATTTGGGTTGAAAGGCACGGGTCCGTGTGAAGGCAGGGGGTCCATTGGGGTCGCGTAGGTTCGTTGTCGCCTCCTCGTCGCCAGTAAAACAACTCGGGTTCGAATGCTTATGAAACTATATATTTACATAATATATTAGAAATGGGAATTATAGAATGGAATGTACCCTATTATTGTGTATTACCCCTAGCCTTTGTCGAAGATAGTATTTTGAACGTAGTTTGAAGGAGACTTAGCTGGCTGGAGGAAATGGAAGACTGAATTGTGTTTGACATTCGTGCTAATTAGTAGCACTAATTAGTCACTCGTCGATTTGTTCTTTTCCAGATGTAGCACTTTACTCTTGGGTTGGCCAGAGTAATATGGCATTGAACGGGATGAAGTTCCGCACAATGACGTATGGGATGTCCAAATTAGATGCTCCACTCAAAGACAATGAAGATTGTGATATTGAGCAAGTCTCGTCCATGAGGGATTTAGGAGTTGTCATCCAAGATGATGGAAAGTGTGATGAGCGGTTCCAGGATAACTCGGTACATGGGATAACTCAGCACTGGATAATTGGGTACGGCGGAAAACTCGGTACACCGGAATACTGGGTACAGCGGAAAACTCGGTATAGGAAGATTCAGCACAAGATAACTCGCTACACCGGATAACTGGGTACAGCAAAAAACTCGGTACAGGAAGAATCAGTACAAGATAATTGGGTACACTGGATAACTAGGTACAATGGAAAACTCAATACAGGAAGATTAAGTGAAAGATACTGGTACACCGAGTAAGTGGGTACACTGGATAAGTGGGCAAACCAGTTAAGAGGGAACACAAAATTATCTGAGTCATGGATTATTGACCATATTTGTCGTGGCACCGTTCTATAAACCGTGGCAAAAAATCCGGCAAAATGGTAAACACGTCTTTAGACCCCTCAATTGTGAAAAGTTTATTCAAGGACTTGGCGTGTTTAGCACATCAATCTTCGAGCCAAAACCTGAAGGGTATATTTTTAATGCTTTCAAAAACGTTTTGAGAACAACAATTTAACATAGTTGCCTTCAGTCTATTTCAAACAATCTTTTTCTAACCTCCATCATCCTGACACTCACTTTTCCATTTTTACCAGTTTTTCCATCCTGTTTATGCAGTTATCCTAAGCACCCAATTATCTGGTATTGGGATGTCAAACTCAAGGTGGTGTGATGTTTTGCGGAGCCAAACGAAAACTAGACTCGCAACCTCAAACAACATGGTCGTAAAACGGCAGGCCGCATGTTATCGCACTTAATTCAAAAGCGAGAGGATACCAAAATCAAGTCGAATTAGCATTCGTCGAGTATATACTATCCCTATCTGCTGCGTTTCAAACACAGGAGTTGTCACAAGTATAAACTCGAGGCCGGTTTATCTGATTTGATTTTGGTGTGCTCTCGCTTTTGAATTAGGTGCGACAACATGCGGCCTGCCGTTGTACGACCGTGTTGTTTGAGGTTGCGAGTCCAATTTTCGTTTGGCTCCGCAAAACATCACACCACCCTGAGTTTGACATCTCATACAGAGGTTTCTGCTGAACCCAGTTATCCGGTGTACCCAGTTATCTTGTACTGATTCTTCCTGTACCGAGTTTTCCGCTGTACCCAGCTATCCGGTGTACCGAATTATCTTGTGCTGAATCTTCCTGTATCAAGTTTTCTGCTGTACCCAGTTTTCCGGTGTACCGAGTTTTCCGTGGTACCCAGTTATCCTGTGTTGAGTTATCCCATGTACCGAATTATCCTGGAACCGTGATGAGCATATCCAATTGAAAGTGGGGAAGGCATTTCAAACATGCGGCTGGATCTATCGCACTTTCAAGTTCAGAGATAGTATTACGATGCTAACTCTGTACAAGTCGATTGTTTCACCGCATCTTGAATATGCCTCACCCATTTGGGCTCCAATGAGTTTGGCAGGTTTGCAAAAGGTCGAGCAGGTACAAAAATGTTTCACTAGGAACATCACAGGAATAAGAGAGCTCTCGTATTGGGAGTGCCTCCAGGAGTTTGGGTTCTGAAGTACATACTTGGAGAAGGTATGAAAGGTATCTGAAACTGTGTTTTCAAGAGCATTCATGGGCTCTGTCCCAACTCTTTATCGGGCTCTGTCATTGTTAAATTTGTTACCCATTAGTCTTCGTCGGGAATATGTGGGAACTGATCCTCTAACAGCATTTAAGGCAAGATTGGACAAATTTTTAAATTCTATTCCTGACCAACCCACTATTCAACGGTTGTACAGATCTGCCAACAGTACCTCATTGGTAGATCAAATTTCATATAAACGGTAATTTTACAAACTATATTAATCATTAACTCTCTTTACAGAGAATCCCATTCAAAAACATTGCTCTTTTTTCACATTTCAAAAACCTTCTTTTTTAACTCTTTTTCTTTGCTCTAATCATTACAATATTTGTGAGTCGCAAAACCAACGTGATTACCTGAATATGGAATGATTGGCATTGGCCAAAACGGCCATATCAAACGCCACCTTATTACGACAATGAGGCCAATTTTGGAAACTAAAGAAGACATCTTGTCGATCGCTGAAATACTTCACCAACCATTTTGGATCATCCGAAACCATGATGAATAATGTGGTGTTACCATGAGCTTGTATAAATTTTTCCATTGCGTTTTCAAAATACCGCGTTGATAGAAGACGACCTTGGACTTTGAATTTCAAATATGAGGCATAATCTGTCCTTCGGTTATGAACCCCAACAAAAGTAATCTTTGTGCGTTGATTAAAGCCCATCCGTAATCGAAATTCCGTCTCGATTTGATTCATATAAGCTTGAACTTCCAACATAATGCGTTGATCAAAAATGAATTCTCTCATTACTCTTGGATAAAACCGTTCAAATAATTCGATTTCAGCGGGATTCTGGGATATAAAAATATTTTCTCCATGGGCAAAAAGTTCCTCCTTTGATCTGATTTGCTTCAACTTCCTCGCTGGAACCGTGGTCCAGTTGCAAGCACATGACATAACATCGGTGGAAGGGACACTTAAATAAGGAAAAAGACTCAAAGATCTCTTCATCCCTCTGGAGATAATGGGAAGGAAATCGAGTCTCAGTGAATGTACCAAAAGGGTCATGTATTGCGACATCTTGTTGCCCAATCTCCCGCCTTCATTGACCGTGACCAGATTTTTACAGGGGCATGCGTATCCGACTTTTGTGAGATTTTCTGCTGAGTGAGTGAAGGATTTTTTGGCCCTAAAAGTAAGATTTGACTTGAGTTGTGTCGATTGCTTGAGAATGTAAAACATATGATCGCAATGAAAAGAAACTCAAAATTATTTTTGCAAAAGGCAGAA
The DNA here is from genome assembly GCA_010645155.1 of Tigriopus japonicus. Classification (NCBI taxonomy): domain Eukaryota; kingdom Metazoa; phylum Arthropoda; class Copepoda; order Harpacticoida; family Harpacticidae; genus Tigriopus; species Tigriopus japonicus. Next base: position 2,155,067 of record CM021312.1, on the reverse strand, counting down.
ATGACATATTTGAACCATTTCCAGGGAAGGTTAGGGCGTCTAAATAAACAGGTATTTTGAGGAAATCAGTTATGTGAGCAGATATGTGTGTTAATTTCTATAAAATTAAGTACAAGGTCGGCGGGCCAATTGCAGACTTTGCCGTAGTACTTGGTTTCAAGACATTAGATAAATGGACAAGATAAATCGACAGTTAGATAAAACATCTTTTTTCTCTCTTAACCAACATGGATTCCGGAAGGGATTGCCAGACATGACCAAATTATTACAGTTTCAAAATACTCTTTCGATAGCTATAGAAACGTTAAGTCCATTCAAATTATCTTTTGGCTTCCCCATGACGTTTGAATAGCTCGTATGTTATAATGTCTACTGCCAACTTTCAGACTACTTGTGACAATCTCCATGACACAAACATCTTAGAAATGAAGCCCGGGCCCATTTTGAAAAGGCGAGAGCATTCTTTCCATGGACAAATGTACTTTCGATACAGTCGATAAACGCTACAGTTATATGAAAAAACAAATTCCCAAAGATTTCATAACACTTTTCAAAATCGCAAAAATAAATGATTTTTTTGAGTTTTGGAGCTTTTGTCAAAATAGCTGAAAACAATGAATAATATGACTTTATGACTTGAAAGGCACCAAAACAAGATTTTTGGAAAACATATTTCATAACTATTTAGAGTACGCTATGATGTGTGTTCTGCCAAAATAACAAATAAATTTGTCCAACAGATTCATATTCAAATTTACGATTTTTAGGACCATGTTCAAAATGGACTAAAATCGAAACTTGAAACATCAACCGATTTTTTCAAAACTTCTAAGTTTAACCCAACTTTGAGTGTTTTTGATACTGCAAAAGATTTTTTTATCGCAAAATGTATTTCAAGTGCCTTTTAAGTGATATTTTTTATTGTTTTGAGCTATTTTGACATAAGCTGCAAAACTCAAAAAAAATCATTCAGTTCGTTCAAGAAAGTGACCACTAGCAATAGCAAAAAATGACCCAAAAACATTACTCAATTCCACATTTGATTCATCAATTGCATGGTTGACATTTGCCTGGTCACACATTTCAAATGTTCCCTCACTTTTGTCCGCTCAACATTTGGCGACCGGAGAAACATTTTTAGGCTTACTCTCCCTCTAGTATTGACAAACGCAAAGCAGCTTACAAAATTTTGAGGTTCGTCAGTTGTAAGTTGTGAACATCTTTTTATTGTTTTGATTTCCATAGAGTGACCGCACAACATGCTTTGAAATCTGCTTCCTCTCTATCGTAAGCCAGGGATCTGCGTGATGGGCTAAGACGAGCTTGATGAAACAAGTTTTTTCAAGAGCCAAAAACTCGAACCCTTATTTCTTGCAAGCTGCTTGAACAGTCTGTCTCTTTGTTTTGATACTGTCGCTTGATCAGCTTATGCAAAGTCAATTTACGAATTAATAGAACTAAATGGGTCAGCCTTTGCAAACTCCAGCCCAAGCTGATGGTTGAAGAACGTGTTCTTCAGCTGACTTTTCTCTTTGTACAGGCTAGAATTTGTGCTCTAGAGCACAAAATATGATCCCTACCATACTAATCAGTTAGTTTTCAAAATTAATCAGTGGCAAAATGGCTTATTTTGGGCTCAACAAATACTTCCTAAAGAAACCTTGCCTGACCCGTCTTTGCAATACTCTTGTAACATAATTCTTCAACTTACTTTAAGAATTAGACCGCACATGCATACCTAAAATAAGTTGGCACAGTTTTTAAAGCGTGTACATGTTTGCTTTGAATGGCTCTCAAAATTTTGAGATAGGGTTGGTAATGTATCGGAACACTATTCAAAGTATTCACATTTCTCAACGGCCATGAATAAAAATTTTCCATGATCGGGTTCATCACCACAGTCTCTTGATCCGGATAAGGCAAGGGTAGTTTGTGGATGCGCGCTTGGTACAATTGCTCCTTGGTCCAATCAATCGATAATAAATATAAAGCCGGCACCACCAACACAAAGATTGTCCATATTAACCAAGCTTTTGTCATTTCCAAGTGGAGCTTTCGCAAAATACGCTATTTAAGTTATCACAGCAATCTAGCCTCAGTTCAAATCATTTGAACAAGCTTTTTCCAATCACAAAATGATTTTTTTGCCTCACTCAATTGGGGAATCAGGTGTTTCTTAATTGTCCCTAATTATGATAACATGGAATAATAGAAAAATCTGTGGCTTCCTGCATATGGAATGATTGGCATTGGCAAAAATAGCAAAAACAATCGCAACATTGTGACGTCCTTAAGGCCAACTCTAGACAAAGACAGTTTGTTCCTAGTTAAATGTACAATAGATTATTCAGATTATCCACCTTTGACATGTCAAGGGAATAGACCCCGAAAGTTTTTTTTTACTTTTTTGGTTCTAAAACTGACTTTAGATGGTGTTACCATCAACAGCTGACGATAGATGACGCTGCTCCTTGATACGTCGCAAAAGCGGTCAAATTTGAAGAGATTTATACCAATTTTCTAAGTCACTGACGTTAAAAATGTAGGCACCTTTGTGAAAAATGGTGTTGCCATTTGTGTAAGAAGACATTTAGTGCATAAGTGGGCCTCGAGAGCCTTTATCCTTACCACCTCATTTGTGAAAATTTGGCCTAAATGTAGGCTTATCTTGTACACTACCAATGACTTTGAAAAAATCTAAATTCTAATTAGCTGTGTAATGATGGCTGTTTTTGGAATATCCCCCTCTGCCACTTCAATCTGATTATATCCCCGAATAAGATCCACCTTGGAAAACACGGATGTCCCCGCCAACCGGGCGGAGAAATCATGAAGGTGTGGTACAGGGTAGCGGTCAGATGTGGTTAGTTCGTTAAGGCGCCGATAATCGCCACAGGGCCGAAAGGACCCATCAGGTTTCGGTAACATGTGCAGAGGTGAGGACCAATGATTGTTGGAGCGGCGGGAAATTCCAAGCCTCATCATGACATCAAACTCGTATTTAGACATGGTAAATAGATCAGGCGCTAGCCTACGTGGTCGGGCATGGACTGGACGTCCAGAAGTCTCAATAACGTGTTTGACTCCATGCGCGGGGACCTGGGTCTGTATTGACGGATCAAGCAATAAAGGATATTGTTCCAATAATAAACGATACTGGCACAATACTGGGGCAACATGGAGAAGTCGCGTAGGCCGGCAGCTTGCGGGAATGCCCGGGAACGTGATGAATGTATCAGGGTCCAGTAACTGACATCCTCTAACGTCAACCAGCAAGCCATGTGCCCGCAAAAAATCGGCACCCAATATGGCTTTATCCACGGCCGCCATGGTAAAAGCCCACACACAATTACGTCGACCCAAAGTAAAAGAACGAGTGAGAGATCCCTAAGTAGGGATAGTTGTGCCGTTAGCAGCAGTGAGGGTAAGGCCAATCCCTGCCATATTGGCTGAACGAGTCGGGGGAAGGACACTTATTTGGGCTCCAGAATCAACCAGATGGCAGTGGCCGTCAGTGTCAACTACATGAAGTAGGGTGTGGCCGGCCATTACTGCGGGTGGCCGGCCCATGCATTTCCCGATTCTGTTGTTGTCCTCTCAACCTCAACGGATACTTCATTGAGCGCCGCTGGTGTGTACGAGCAAGAAGCCGCACAACAGCGTGCTTTGACCCCGTATTTTGAGTGCTAAGTGCAGAGTTGTTGTTTCTTGTTGGTCTGACCCGCCTTTTGTTGTGGGCCGCGTTGTGGGCGCGAAACTGAATGTACTTCCATCTGCAATCCCCGAGTGGACATCAAGGCATCAGCCCGCAGCGCTAGTTCTCGGCGATTGTAGGTAAAAAGGTCACAAGCAAAACGGTCACAGGTAAATAGGTCACAGTAAAAAGGTCACGGGGTAAATAGGTAACAGTAAAAAGGTCACACGGTAAATAGGTCACAGTAAAAAGGTCACACGGTAAATAGGTCACACAATAAATAGGTCAGAGTAAAAAGGTCACAAGGTAAAAAGGTCACACGAGGAAAAGGTCACACAAGGAAAAGGTCTTGCAATCATTGCAAACACATAATGTTGTTGGGCTGAACATCATACTTTAACTTAGGTGGAGACGATTTATCAATCATGGGATTAATTGGACGTTAAGAAAACGTCAGTATGACGCTAAACAGCAAAAATAATTCAGCAAACCAAATAGCAAGGAGTGTCTCTTTAACAAAGGTATTAGGTAATTTGCAGTTGTTACTATTCAAAAGTTAACACCAAAAATTGAAGTTGGTGTGGTCGCAACTCAATTCAATAACAATTCAAAATAGAATAATAAGGACTCTGCTGAGACTCTGCTTTAAAGATACCAAACCAAGCAATGGAATTGAAAGCACTAAGGTGAGCGACAATTGAAAATTCAGTTGATTAAACCTGGAAATTGAGACTGCAATGTAAATCCATACTTTGCTCTAAAATTCCTCTTGTGGCACCTGGCACCTTCTCTGTAGGTTTCTTGGTTTTCAAAAACAATAAAATAGTTTTGGAGCATAGTTGAGAAGGACTGATAGGTATTAATATTCAAAATCATTTACAAGCATTATATTTGGACCAGTTCACCTATTTTGTCAATTTTCAAAAATCCTTCACGGCCCCCAGTTTAGAAACCGGTGATATAGACGGCTACTGGGCCAAATTTAAGGAGCCCTGTCCTTGCCGAACCTGAAACCCCTGGACTTGTTTGTGTGGTCAATGGTCGAGACTGAGGGTATCAAGCCGAGGTTACAAAATGTCAAGATCTCTTGAGAGAGGATTGTTGAGGCTTGGAACCTCATCCTCAGACGCTGGAATCTGTCAAAAAAAGCCTATGAATCAATCAAAGTTAGAATAGCCATAGTACTGGTGCCGGAGAAAAATTGTAAGAGCGACTTTTTATACAAAAAGGACCAATTCCTTGAAAAATGAACAACATATGCTTACCAGCTATTGTGTGCTTAGTTTTGAGTTAAAATATGTTGAAATCTGTTTAAAAGTGGATTTGTTTTGAGCTAAAATATGTTGAAATTTGTGTAAAATTGGCAAAGTGACATCAAATCAAAATTTTCAATCAGAAATCGGACCTTGCTATTTTTGTATTTTATCGTTTTTGACATATAAGGTAGTATTCATGAAAAAATATTCCGAAAATGAACACTTGAAGTTTTTTAAAAGTTCTAATGCATATATCACTCACATAACTTGTACAGAATGATAGAGAAACGTAAAATTCTTTTATAGTTTTGTGATTGCCAAGAGTTTCTTGGCAAAAGCTCAAACACATTATGAGCATTCTATTGCATGATTTGTTGCATTTTGAAATATAAATTTTAAAAAATTATAATAAAGCAGCACTGGGCTTGAATGCGCATCGAGGTTTAAGGAGAACGAGAAGGTTATCTTCCGGCACCCACGGTTTTGGCCAGCCTTGGCCTTCAAAGGCTATTAAGGTCAAATATTATGTTTTCAAAGGTAAGCTGAGATCATGAGCGTCAGTTTGGTATTAAATAGTGCATAGGTAAAGTTGCCTCAAACAGGTCGAACCCAAGAACCACAGAACAATGGAACCGACGTCTTGGGACCAAAATGGCACATGCGCGTACTCTTTTATTATAGCGCTCTAGGGCTGGGCTTATTTTTCTTAATCGTGAAAATATGTTATTGGTGAAAAATGTCAATGATTTTATACAAGATTTGTCGAAAAAATATTTTTCGTCAAAGCCAGAGAAGATTTAAAGAATAAAAACTGTACTGGCAACTGTACATGTATTGTATGGCATACAGTCCATGTGCTGAACAACATTTTTTTAATATTCTTGGCTTTTTTCTACCTACACTTTATTTCAGGGTTGCGTGAGAAAAATCATTGATGTTCCGTCCGTCTGAAAATTTAATTTCAATTCCTTGACATTTCAGTTGGCATAAAATATTTTAGGCACTCGTGATTTTTTGAGTAGTAAGTATAAAAGAAGGGTAAATTATTTGTTTTTGTCTAAAAAATTATGTTTTCTCTCTCATCTTGGGAGTAACTTAAAGATCCTGTTGTCCCTGTGAGCTAATTCCACTAACTATGAAAATCTAGGATCTCTTGCCTGAATGTGGCCTTCAACTGATTTAGGAAAATGGAAGATATTTCTTTCTATGCTGGGAAAATAAAATGGGAGTATACTGAGTATTATTGTAACTGTCACCACCATGACCTCCCTCAAGACCTGATTTACACCCCGTTTGCTTCTTGTTTTGTTTTTTGAAGTGTTTGGGTTCTGAAGTGCTAGAAAAGCATGGTTCAATTCAATAGGATTGTACACACTACCGTCAAATTAACTTTCTACTCATTTACTACTTGGCACTCAAGTACCAGTCAATTTACTTTCCAAACATATATTCAGGCAACCTCCAGAAATTGCAAGTGAGATAATAATGCAGCCTCCTCAAGTCACATGGAGCATTTCCATGTGATGTTGGTGTGATTTGGCATGTTTGGTCTGTTTACATCTCTTAAAAATTCTCTTAGGGCAGGATTGGGCAAATTTTGAAATACTATTCATGACCAGCCCATCCATTCAAGGGTTGTACAGATCTGCCAACAATAACTCATTGCTAGATCAAAATTTGTATGAATGTGAATTATATAAACTATATTAATCATTAACTTTCTTTTCATGGAATCCCATTCTTTGTATCAGTAATAAAAAATCTGCCCCACCCCCAAAGAAAATAATCATGAAGCCAAGAGGGTTCAAATAGGGGTTTGCAGGAAGTCATGAATTTAGGGGTGCACTTTTCGTGCAAATAAAAAGACCAAAATATGCAGATTAAATTGCAAATAAAAGTGCAAACATTTTTTGGGGAAACACGATGAAATTGGATGATTGATCTGGTTCATTTGGGAAAACACGAAAATTGCTAAGGACCTTAGTTGTTCCAAAAATGCTTTTTAAGTCAAAAAAGATCAGAAATGCATTTCTCCCAATATTTGGTCACATGTCAGCATACAGTATGCGATCAGTATAGCTTAACTAGTAAATGCTAGTTTTTGTGACGCAAATATTATACGGTTTATGTCTTTATGATGCAATATGAGGCTTTTGACCAATCAGAAGCTGGCATTTTTGAAATTTTTGAAATTGACCAATTGAAAGCCAAGCTAGACTACATCAAAGGCAACAAGTTCAAGATCAGTGACATCTATTGCGGATACAAATCTCATGGAAACTGTTTCGTTATGGTCACAAGGAATGGATAAGTCTGGCCCAGGTTTGTGACAACTGTTTTTTTCTTTCGCTGGGGGCAACTTCCTTGTCTCCATAATTTTAAAATGAGCTAGTTCTTTCATTCAAACATGTCTACGAAGGCTTGAAGATGGCCTATCACACAAACGAGCACAAATTTTAACAATTTTCCAAGAGACAGATTTATGCTGTCAAAGGATTAGTTAGAAGAATTATTGTTGTCAAAATATAGAGTAATTAATGATTTAACACACTTTCCTTTCCAGTTTTGGAACAACTTACATGAGGGTAGGATTCCGGTCAGCCATGGTATAATATTTTTGATATTTCAGCCCGTTCATAAGCTTTTGGTTTTTGTAAACCACGCGTTCATTTTAACCTTTCAGCAATTATAAGTTGCCAGTTGGTGCTTCGCTACTTAAAAATAGCAGATCTGTTCATTTTTCATCGTTTTGAAATAGCAAAAGGGTGTAAGAAACGGAAGAATTGTAATTGACATTTTTAATGATTTTTTATGAAGTAATTGTAATTGTATTTAATTACATTTTTTAAGTAATTGACCCCAACTCTGAGCAATAGCCGTCACTTGATAGTTTTCTAAGCGCAAATGAAAGTGTAATAAATGTGTTAAATACCTACAACTTGGCTTTTGAAAATCCATTGCAACATACAGTAAACCTACGAATAACGATAAACGATAAACTACACGAAACCCCAATTCTACCCAAAAAATGGGATACTTTGGGTTGGAAAAGCAAGGTCTCTTCTGGAACCTCAAAATACGAAGTTTTGAAAGTGTTGCGCAGTGTTTTGATAATTTGGTCACGCAACCTCGATAATCATCTGCTGGATTTATCGCCAAGACCAATATGATAAACTGTAGTTTTGTCGACAGATAACGTTGCATAGAACTTTCCAAGTTGTTTGATTGGGTTTCCATCAATTCCGATCTCTTGATCTATAAGCTTCTCTGAGAGAAATACGATCTTGCTCAAGCCAGAGGAACGGACGAGGTCAGAGCCCATGACAGAAATGTGATAACGATGGGATTGCTAGTAAACCCTGAAGGTAAAACTGCAATTTCAATTTCGTTTGAAATGATATTGGGTGAATGAGAAGCAGCGACTTTCAATTTGAGAGAACTTACACGAGGTCCAGATAAAGAAGAATTTCTGATCTCGTGCATTACCTTCTTCTCAACGGGTTTAGTTTTGCATGCCTTGTCCCAATGACCTTTCTGGTTACAAGTACGACATTTGCTTTTCTGAGCAGGACATTTATCCCTTGGGTGAAATGAACGTCCACAATAACCGCATGCCTCTGAAGACTTTTGAATAGCTTTTGGTTTTTATGAATTCGGCATTGCATTAACATGAGAAATGACTGCAGAACTCATGTCTTTGGCCCCACCTCGAGAAGTTTCAAGTTCGAGAATATGGTGACGCGCTCCACCAAAGTGGCGGGCTAACGTTCAAATCATCACTCATTCCCGTCCTCTGACGAACATCGCTCGTGGTGCAATCGAGGATCTATCTTGACATTCTATGGTAGATCTGGACAGTCGCAAGATGCAAGGGAATTGCTAAAAAGCGCTTTTTTCGGGGTCCTTTTTGAGCAGATTTCTAGTCTCTTGCTTGCCTTAAGCCTTTCGTCTTTGGGGCTGATGAGTAAAGGGCTAATTTTGTAGATCCTACCATTAAATCAAGACAGCATTGATTGCCTCATTACTCCTTTTGGTCTTTAGTCTTCGTTGGGGTCCCCATCTCAAGAGGGAGGGGGGCTGAACCAAGGATGGCTGAACATGAAGAGATCGATCAATGAATGTCAAGACCATTCCACAACTACTTCCACAGCTCTCTTTTGGAGTGCGAACTGTTACGTATACATGAACGAATGCCGAGTACATGTATTTCTTTCCATCGAATGTCCTTCGAATGATGATTTGTCCATCTATCATGACAAGATCAATTTCCCTCACGGTCTAGCGGGCTAAATGGAGAGAAATGTCACTCCCATGGGCAAGAATTTTGTTATGAACACAGTTTGCTGTTTCTCTGCTTCCCCAGTCATGGCGCCAAATTCAAAAATACGTCAATAACCTCATGTGCTTGTGCAATAGTGATGGGGGGCAAACAAGAGATTGGGCAAGCTGTATTGGCACAATGCTTGGGCTTGCTGAAGCTTGGCATAGCTTGGGTGCTTGTACAAGTACTTTTCCCAGCTAACAGGTTTGCCAAATTTGCTATGAACGAAGAATAAACTTGCCATCCGAATTTCACTAAACCAGGCTGATTCAGTAAAATAGGGCCCATACCTTTGAAAGGATGTATTTTTAAGAAAATTACACACTTCAATTCTCTCACATGGGGAAATGCAAAATATTTCGAGAATACTAAAAAAGATTTGGCATTTTACTTTTTCATGCCGGCAACTCTGAGTAAACGAGATTGTTCTGGAAGTGTGACTTCTAAATCTCGGTCTTGATTAGCCTCAAAAGTGCATTCATGTGTGGCCTAGAACCGAAACAAAAAAACATGGTTTTGCAAATGCTATCCAAATTGAAATATTTTTTTTTGTATCACTTCCACTATTTATTGCTAAATTATTAAGGTCAAAAGATCATCGAAAATGCAACTTGACATTTTTTCTTCTAAGTCACACTGCAAGTATCTTAACTCTTCAAAGAGCAACTGCCGGCAACTGCATCTTCCGATGTTCCTTGAGCTTGGGAAGTGTATTGGTGTATTGCCCAAGTAATGCTTGTCAACAACTTGTTCTTGGGTGTTTGTGATGACTCATTACTTGCCCAAGTCACATCACTATTGTGCAAGGCTTGTGCTTTCACTCGAAATGCAAAAAGGGTTCCAAGCTCCATCAATGAGTTGGACTCAGTGCAAGAAATGTACTTGCAACTCAACCAACATGACTATGGGTCATTTTAAAAATCAGAAAATAATGTGTACCCAGAGGGTACATTCAAATATCAATTCAAGAGTACCAATCAAAACTTTCTAACCGTTTGACACTTAGGACTCGTGCAACATTTGGTCAACCTGGCCCGCTGTCCAGTTGTATTTCAAAGCATAGATATGCATAGATAGGACAGGCTCAGTCAACTCTCCCTATGATTTTGTCGGATGATTCCGGGGTTAACTCCCTCCAGCAAGGAATGGTCACCTTTTGCAATCACCCGCCAACTTGGGCCTAAGTGTAAACAACGGCAAAGAACGTTAAGACAGTCAAGAGAAGAAAAAGCTTCAAATTGCGTGTTATCTCATCTAAAAACCCAATTGCTGTGGGTAGGAATACCTGTGTTTTCAGATGCCACAATTACGGGGAGGGGCAGAAGTATCCAGTCAAAACTTGGATGACGTATATCTCCTAAAGCAAGAGGAATATTTTTATTTCCCGCGTTTTTCTGGTTTGACCAAAACCCGGTTATGAATGTTTGTTATTTTTTTTTGTTTAAATCCGGAAATATGAAGCCCCAGGAACAAAAGCGTAAAGTGATTCCTGAATTGCTCTCGGCCGGCAATGACGCCAGAGCCATCATCAAGTCAACCAAGTACCCCAGGGCCACCGTCTACGAGGTCGTGAAGAGGCTGCAGTCTGGCTGGGGGACAGGCCACGCCCCCTGCGGCCCACACAGGGCAAAAAAGAGGACCCCCAGGTTCTTGGTGGGCCTGAGGAGGTCCATCGAGGCCAACCCAGCTGTATCCATATCGGCCCACGCAGCCAGGCGGTCCGTGAGCAAGAGGACTGTGGCCAGGGCCGTCAAGGAGGACCTGAACTTGACCTCCTACGTCAGAGGCAGACGCCACCTTCTTACCGAGAAGATGAAGGCCACCAGGCTTGAGAGAGGCAAGAAGTTGCGCAGAATCTGCAAGGTCAATCCGAGGACGGTCAGACTTTTCTCAGATGAGTCAATCTTCACGGTAGATGGCGTGTACAACCCCCAGAACAACCAATGGCTTGCCGAGAACAGATCTGTTGTGCCTCCCATCATGAAGACAAAGAATCCTACCAAGATTATGGTCTTTGGCCTCATCAGCGGCGACGGGAAGGTGATGCCAGCCCATGTCTTCCCTCCCAAATTCAGGCTCAATGCTGCCGGGTACGTGGAGCTTCTAAGGAAGGTCGTTATGCCCTAGCTGGCAACCTCATACCCACCAGGAACCAAATTCATGTGGATCCAGGACTCTGCTCCGTGTCATGTGTCCAATGTTTCCATGAACTTTTTGAACAGCAAATTTGACGTGGTGGTCAAGAAAGATGAGTGGCCTTCAAACAGCCCTGACCTCAACCCATGCGACTTCTAGTTGTGGTCCGAGCTAAGGAGGAAGGTCAACAAGATGCCCCACAACAGCCTGGCGTCTCTGAAGTTGTTGGTGAAGTGGAACATGGCCTCCTTCTCCACGGCCGAGGTCGCCAAAGCCTGCTCGGCCTTTGTCGGCCGCTTGGACGCCGTCTTTAAGGCCAACGGTGACCATATTGAATAAAAATGTTCTTAATTGTTGTCCAAACTTTTTTTGTTAAATACACAATTGGCTAAAAATAGCTCTTGATGCTGTAAATTATGTTCAAAGTTTTGTCCGGATACTTCTGCCCCACTCTGTATGTCATTGATTCAAAGGCTCTAAAGAACTTTTTGAGCCAAGCTTGCTTGTCGATAGTGCCCAAAATCCCCCATGCTCTGGCTTTTATTTCATTGCTACTTAACAATACAACAAGAACAACAAGTTCCTCTTCAAGAGTTATTTAAAAGTAAAATCTGAAAGTTCCCGGTGGGTTCATCCCCAAGACAAACCAATATCCATGGATCAAGGGTTTCTGCCATTCTAAATATTACTCAGGCACCTAATTCATGAGTGTCCAATGAGTTAAAGAAACACAAAATATGCAAGCAGCCCTCAAAACCTCCCATTTTAGCATTTTAGGTCTCTTTTACCCATTGACTTAAGTATTTATGAATAACAATAGTTGTGAACTACTTAGATACTATCCTTAATTCATATTCAGTTAAATAGAGTCTGAAATTATATATTTTCTATTCAATATCATAAAAATGGCAAAACTTGGAAGAAAGTGTTATTTTGTTCAACCTTTATTCTTGCAAAACCGAACTTGTGCATGACTTTTTTGCCTAAAATACAACAAATCAAAGTTCTAATAGATTTTTGAACACCAAATGGCATCATATGAATGCATTTTATGCTTTTGGAATGGGTAAAAGGGAAAGTTAAGGTCTTGGGTGATCTGAAGACTTCCAAACAATGGCCTAACTTGGCGGGACAAAAAATGTCGTGTCGCTTCCTTGCTCAAGAGTCTTTGCATGGAACAGATTAACATCAACAAGCTCTCTTCCTTCAAGTCTTGTCACTGAGAACAAAGTTGTCTCTGGTCATAGTCAAATTGGACACACTCCTAAGGTTGGGACAATCCAGTCTTTGAAGAAAAGACAGATCATGATCAATAGGCTCCGGAAAATTATCTTCTTTTGCTGTGGAGAAGAAATCTCAGACGTTTTGAAAGTAAGGCTAGCTGAAGATAACCATTACCTGGTCCTACATTATTAAAGGTCTGGGATTTCTGCTCCACACCAAAATAGAATTATTTTCTGGGGCCTAATACTCATATATTTGCAATATATCTAGCCCTGTCTGAAACAATTTCACCTCTTGTTTATTCCCTGTCAAGATTTGAGGGCAACACATTCAAAACTACAAATTTACATGAGACAAATCTTATTTTACTAGTAAGACAGAAAAAATAGGACATGGTTCTGCTCAAATCAACCATAATTGATACATCAATATTCCTTGGAAACTTTGGGCGCATTAACAAAACCCTTTTCCACCTATTGAAAATGAAAATGTCGTATCTATACATATCTATGTTACGAAGTCCGAATGTTTAACTTTGCAAAGAATAATCTCAGGATAACACAACCTCTTAATCATAACATTTCTGATATTCTCAAATTCGAGTTTGACCAACGTATTTCATGTTTTAGTGTGCTTTGGGTGTTGGAATGACAATGGGCTTGAATACTAATGGTAAAAGAAGTTATTTTTGTGACCCATTTGTCTACAAAATCAGCTCAAAAATTGACAAATTTCTGCCTGGGCAGTCGAGCCACTCTTCTTTTTAGAGCACTTTGAGCTGCTCTGCCCAACTCCAAGCTACCAAAGTCAAAGCAATTTACCACTCAAGCGGCTGAGTGGGAGTGTCTCTTCTACACCAAAGGTCTTGGGATTACGTTCAATAACTTTTGCTTTATCTGCACCGCATAACTTGGAGAAGCAGAGCAATCAACAACTTATCCTCTGTTATATTGGCAATATCAGCGAATTCGGCTAAGTCTCTTATGACATTACAGAGACTCGTATAATGTATGTGTAGGTATGTATGTATGTTTATTGATAAGTGTAAATGGTTCACTTTTTAAAATAGTGTTGATTTCCATCCTTGCATTCACAAGGGCAGGGTCTTGAGGAAAGCCTTTAGCTCCTTCTTAAATGACGTTTTGGCTTGTTCTTTTCTAAGTGCTGGGGGTGCCTGATTCCACAATATCGATGCTTTGGTTGCAAAGCTGTATGTTGTGAGTGTTTGGAGATGGTCGGGCTACATTCCATTGCTCTTTTGATCGGGTGGGCATATGAGTGCTTTGTGTTGCAGTGAGTTTTTCTGTCAGCGAAGGGATATTGATTTCAAGAGCTCTTTGTGTCTCGGATAGGATGGTCTCTGCTGCCAGGTGGTTTATGGAAGGTATACCCGTGGACTTTACCAATGTCTCTAGTGACACACGATCCGTGAGCTTACATCCCATCAGGAAACGCATTATTCGACTGAGAGCAACTTGCAGGCTTCTCATGTGTTTGGACTTGTAGTCTTCATATTTCAATTGAACCTCTCCATAGATTGCAAGGGCATTTCGCAATCCAGAAAGAACGAGCCCGTGTACGACTGTTTTTAGAAGGTGTCTGGGGACAGAGGTGCTAAGTTGACCTAGAATAGCAAGGCGTCTCTGCATCATCTTTTCAACCTCCTCAAAGTGTTCTCGGCCCGAAAGGTCCCATGTCACTTTTATACCCAGGATGTTCACCGATTCAGATGCGTGTATCCTCTCTCCATGTAGTGAAATTGATGATGATATGTGCAACTTTGATTTAGATTGTTTTCCTTGAATAAGAAGGTATCTGGTTTTTGAGCTATTTGCGACCAGCCAGTTTGACGCCATAAACCTGAGAATGGCCTGAGCTTCTTTTTCTAGACCCAATTCTAAATCAGACAGACTTTTACTTGAAACAGACGCTGTTGTATCATCTGCAAAGGATGTTATTTCAGCCTTTGTCCACAAGGGGAGGTCCAGCATGTAGATCAGGAATAATAGTGGAGATAAGACACTTCCTTGCGGAGCGCCGTATCTCACATTTGTTTGGTCTGATATGCCACCATCAACACAAACCCTGCGTGTTCTGTCTGTCAAAAAGGACCTAAACCACAAGATGCTTAGTTCACCAAAGCCAATTATTTCCAGTTTTTGACACAACAGGTCTGGCTTGATCCATGCAATCAAATGCGGCGGAGAGGTCAAACAGTAGAACCCCAACTAAACCATCTTTGATTTTCTTTTCTTCCCAGAGGGAGAGCATCGAGAGTATTGCAGTGTTTATGGACCTATTGGGTAGGTATCCATGTTGGGAGGGTGGAATCAGATTGAACTCTTCCAAATACGCCAGCGTCTGTTCTTTTACAATAGATTCCAGAACTTTGGAGGCAATCGGTTGTAGTGAAATTGGCCTGTAATTTGATAGGTCGTCTTTTCTTCCTTTTTTGTGGAGGGGTATTGTTTTTGCGATTTTCCATTGTTTGGGGAAGACCCCAGTGCTTAAGCTGCAATTAGACGACACTTGTTTTGTCGCATTTTAACGGCACTAATGTGAGTCACATCGCATTTGAGTTTGCGAGAAGCATTTACACGTCGCACATATTTGTTCTATCAACAACATCAACCAGAATTTAAACCATGTCATTAAAAGTGACTCTGGCAAAGGCCACCATGGTCTCCTACTTGTTTGACAAGGCTAAGGAGGCTGAAGAAAGGACAAATGATCATCAAACCAAGAAATCTGTATGGGTAAAACCGTGATTACTTTCCCGTGAAGAAGACGTTTCTACAGTTTATTGTGAGATAGAAAGGGACCCAATCAAGTTCAAACAGGCCTTCCGTATGGACATGGCAACCTTTGATTATCTCCTTTCTCGCATCAACTCAAGAATCAGCAAGCAAGTGACGGAAATGAGAAGGCCGATTCCACCTCGTCTTCGGCTCCAAGTTGCCTTACGTTTCCTAACATCCGGCTCCAATTTCAAAGTCCTTGAGGAAGCGTTCAGGATCAGTGCAACAGCGATTTCCAAAATTGTGCCTGAGGTGTGTGATGCGATATGGGAGGAACTAGGAGAGGAACAAATACAATGCCCTCAAAGTAAGCAAGAATGGATCAACAAGGCCAAAGTATTTGAATCAAAGTGGAGCTATCCATTTGGTCTTAGTGCCCCTGATGGCAAACATTTTTCTCTTACAAAAAAAGTTTTAGCATTGTACTTTTGGCTTTGACTGATGCCAATTACCGTTTCCTCTACGTTGATGTTGGGCCCCCGGTGGTGGCAATGATGCTGGTGTGATGCAAGTATCATCTTTGAATAAAGCTCTTCAGGATGGCCGTCTTCATCTCCCCTCTACCCCTCATCCCATTGGTGTCGATTATCACATTGTTGGTGACGACGCCTTTGGTTTTACCACGCGGTTGGTCAAGCCGTATCCGTCCAGAGGGCTGACAGCCGAACAAAGAATTTTCAACTATCGTTTGTCCCGCGCGCGAAGGGTAGTGGAAAATGCTTTCGGGATCATGTCTAGCAAATTCAGAATTCTTCGGACTACAAACCATCAAGGCTATGATAATTGTGGAAAAACAATAAGAGCTGTAACAGTTCTACATAATTTTCTTCTTGATGAGCATGACATCACCAATGCAGACAACAATATTAATGAAGAAGTCTCCAACTTTGGCAAACGCATCGAATCTCATGTTGGAAACAGAACTGGAAACAACGAGGCCCGTAACCAACGAGACAAGATGGCCAAATATTTTTTTCTGGTGAGGGACAAGTTGATTTCCAATGGTTCAAAGCTTTTCAAATGTGATTTAGTTTATTTATAGAAATAAAGATATTTGTTTGGTGTTGACAAGAACTACATTTTTTGAATTGAGTGCTAGGGTCTCCATCACATCGTCCAATTTTTTCCGATAGGCAAACTCATGTCCGGTATCAGAATGGTTCTCCGTCAATGGGTGTGGATTAACTTCTAAAAAACTTCTTTAGAAAGGTCGGGGAGGAGAATCAAATCTGGGGCCTTTCTCACTATACCGGTAGGAAACTGCGCTAACCACGAAACCACGTCTCCTCCCTTACTGATGTATTTTTTGGTAATTTTGCTTTAGATTTTTGGATTAAGAAAACCTTGGAATCTTGTTGTACATAAATACTGTTAGAGTGTTTTGTGGGTTGAATTGAGTCCCACATTTTTCAACTATTAATGTCTAAGCAGTGTGAAAAGTTTTTTTTATGTCTTAAACTCAATGCAACGTGGATGAGTATCGGTAAATATCAATTACATAAACTTACATAAAATTCACAATCTCAATGAGCTTTTTAATAGGGAGTAGGAGTATTGGATCTTTGAATACTGATTCACAATGTCCATGGATGATTGCGAGATTTCTGAAATGAGCCAGGAAGAATGACGGTTCAATAAAACGACATGAACATTTCGCAGTTACCTTTATTAAACAAACCCACACAAATGTCGACATTTCCAGTAATAACAACTATACAATATTATCAAATAATAATAATAATTGCCATTGCAACTTACAAATGGGCTGAACAAACCTGGTACCTGGTTTAAGGCAATCTAGTGAAAACAAGATTGAGGATGTCCTTTTGAAGTGCCATGTTTTCGTCGTGAGGAAATTGGCGAAGAAGAGAAGAGAGGTAGTGGGCAAATTTGGACACGTCGTCATCATCATCCTTAGAGAGTAATGCCATGGTGGCGTGAAAGGCCTCTTCGACTTGAGACTTTTGCTTGTTTGCCTCTTCTAATTTCTTTCGCTTTTTTCTTTGACAATGAGCTTGCCAACCAATATTTCCAACGGCTGTCGTGGCTGGAGGGCTGTTTAATGTCGTTGTTGTTTGGCACCTTGGATCAGTTGAGGTTTTGGGGCCAATTGGGTGGTTGGAACCAACGGACGTTTTGGGATCAATTGAGATATTTGGGTTGTAAGTGAAAGTGGCCGTTGATTCAGACGAGTCTTCGTGGCTGGTGGAAATCATCCCACCCGGATTGGTCTTGAGATTAGGAAGCTCCTGAATCATTGGCAAGGGGTGTCTAAGTTTATCTTGAGGGTTGTTTTCGCCATCGTCCTCTTCGTCAATGGCAAAGGGGGCGTTGATGAGATCAACTGTTTCTTGATAATTTTCCGCAACAGATATTTTCTCCGTGTTTAAGGACGGGGAAAGGTCAAAGGGAGAAGTATTTGAGAGAGTAGTGCTTAAGGGATCAAGGTTCAAGGAAGAACTGGAGGTGATTAAATTGGCCATACCACCATCCAAGAAGGTGAGTTGATTGAAGTATGCCCACTTAGGCTGTGCAACTTTACTAGCACCCATGCCACTCTTTAAGCTC
The DNA here is from genome assembly GCA_010645155.1 of Tigriopus japonicus. Classification (NCBI taxonomy): domain Eukaryota; kingdom Metazoa; phylum Arthropoda; class Copepoda; order Harpacticoida; family Harpacticidae; genus Tigriopus; species Tigriopus japonicus. Next base: position 2,137,070 of record CM021312.1, on the reverse strand, counting down.
CCTTTCAACTCCCGCAGCCTGTCACGGTATTGTGTGCGAAGGGTTTGCCATGACTTCTTAATTGATGAGACAGTGACTTCCTCTTCAGGAAAAATTTGTGCCATACATTGGCAAATATTTGCCCAGTTTGCACTACTTTTGTCCCTATTGATGTAATCTTTGGACGACTTATCCCAAATCGCTGGCCGCTCTTTCACCAGTTGAATCAGTATTTTTTTTTTCTTGTCCGACACAATTGTCACGGCCTGACAATTTCCCGTTTTACCCATAGTTCTGTCGATTTGCGGCTCCGTAGTTTCACTTCACTTCAGCACAATTATCTGAACACCCTCGCCAATTTCTTAACGTTAGAGTGGCTAAATCAAGCTTAACTTTTTAGCCCTTCTTGTTGTTCTTGTTAACGTTGTTTTTTCCCTTAACAGTCCGAGAAACGAAATAATGGAAACTTTCATTTTATTAACCACGTAAAAAGGATTTTCTCCCCATTTTTAAGAACTTATTCCTTGATCTTGGATTTATCTACTCGAAATATTTGTATCAAATCTGGGTTCTTTGGTCACTCTGAAAGCTGACAATGATTTGTCAACAGATGAACGTCACAGAATGTGCATCACGTCACACAGAATTAGAGCATGTTCCAAGTCGGAAATGTGACACATTTGTAGCTCAAATTAGAGCTCTATATTAGAAAAAGTACAATCATATCCAACGCCATCTAGTTGATTTGGCTCGCAACTGCTCAACGTTCCCAAAACAATGTAAAAGTACCCTCTAAGCTGAACAACTTTTCCAAAATATGAGAACAAGTTGACAGTTTTTGAGAAACTAAAGGGCCTAGAACCTTAATGAAGGGGTCCAAAATGACCTATTAGTGTGTTTCAAATGATTCAAAGCTGAATTACTTGTAAAATTAGGTTTAAAACCTAAAAGACCAAGAGAAAAATGAATATCTCACCCCTCACTCTGATCAATGCTTTTCAGAGGAAACGTTCGTAATCAGGACTCCTACCATAAAAATGATTCAGATAGAATATTGATAGAGAGGAGAATGTTGAGTTTCCCTTGAGAGAGAGAGAGAGAGAGAGAGAGAGAGAGAGAGAGAGAGAGAGAGAGAGAAAAAAGCTGGCCCGGCCCAGCAATCCTATCAGTTCCCTTCTTAACAAGTGCCAGTGGGCAAGCTGGGCAAGCCATCTGAAGCTAGCAAGCATTTGACTGGACTCCCCTGCTGGCCACCACCAGCTACTCTTGTGATCTTGCATATCAATGGGTAGGTGGGCAAGTTTAAATTGCAGTCAGGGGTGAAGTCAAGAGAGGAAGAAAATTCTCAGCAATGACCATGACAGCCAAGCACAAGAGGGAAAAGAATTCAGCAGCCCTGCAATTTCATTTCCAATCACATTGTTGCTGTGCATTGTTGCCATCACCATTTGCATCAATATGTCCAAGGGGATAGATTTTCATTCTCTTAATGTCTTTTAAAGTTTTAAACCTAATTTTACAAGTAATGCAATCTTAACTCATTTGAAACACACTAACAGTTCATTTTGGACCCCTTCATAAGGGTTCTAGGCCCCTTAGTTTCTCAAAAATTGCTATCTTGGTCTCATATTTTGGAAAATTTGTTCAGCTTAGAGGGTACTCGTGCATCCTTTTGGGAACGGCGAGCAGTTGCGAGCAGAATGAACTAGATGGCGTTGGATATGATTGTACTCTTTCCAATATAGAGCTCTAGCTCAAATGGGATGTGACTCACATAAGTGCCGTTAAAATGCGACAAAACAAGTGTAGTGTAATTGCACCATTAAGGACGTGTTGACAATCCTTGTCAGGGGGAGTAGTTACATTGTATGGCTGTTTTTTAGGATATCTGCTCTAAAATCGTCCCATTCAGTGCTATTGGAGTTTTTCAGGCCCTTGATATGTTTTAACACTGTCTTTTCACTCACGCTCTGTAGAGTAAACTTTCGAGGTCTACTTCTCTGTTCCATTTCCTCCTTTAGTCGAACAAGAGGGTCTTCTTGAAGTGATGAATCAATTTTGGCCCTGAGGTCTGCAATTTTTGTGGTGAAGAAGTCATTTAGGATCTGACTTACTTCTGTTGGGTTTCTAGACGCTTTTTGACCGGGATTGCGGAGTTGAATAATCGCCTTAGCGTTGGATTTTGTTATTTTTTTGACAACTTTCCATACATTGGTCTCATTATGGGCCTCTGTGGTCAAAAGTCGTTCTATTTCTTTTAAGGCATCTTTCCTTTGCATTTTGGTGCTCTTGTTTCTTAGTCTTGTATAATGTTTCCATGCACTCTCACGATCTGCATGTGGTACTTGGTTTACTGCCTTTCTAGCTTCATCTCGGTCTTTCATGATTTCCTTGGTTTCATCTGATAGGTCATGTCTGTAGTTGGGGTGTATTTTTATGGTCGTTTTTGGAGCGAATTTGTCTAAGGATTTCTCCAAAAAGCAATTCATATCTGTCACCATCTCATTCACGTCTTCTGTTTGGCCAAGACATTCCCACGGGTGGGATGCCAGATCTCTGACGAATTGAGCTTGGTTGAAATGCTTGTATGATCTCCTGGTGACCAATTTCCATTCTTTTTGCTTTGCTTTACACTTCTCTATGGGTAGATATACTATCGCGGGGAGATGATCGCTCATGCCGTTGCTAATTAGTAATTACTTTTGCTGATATATTTGATAGTTTTTTTGACGAGAACACGAGATCAATTTCTGTCTCTATAGTAACCAGACCATCCTTTGTCTGGCGGCGGCAAATGAATGTATTTCCTAGTTCATGTCGGTGCAACGCGTTTAAAGCTTGACTTGATCTTAGGTCTTGCACCAAAGGTTTGAGGTAATAGGAGTGGTCGTTGAAACGCTTTGCGTCGAGGTTGAAGTCACCGATTATTTTTAACGATTTGCTAATTAATTGCGCTCTACGAACCTGATCCAGTAGTACTAGAAATTTCTCTCGTTGTGCGTTGATGTTGGTATTTTCATTTTCGTTCTTCCATTCCCTGTACAGACCGCAGATTAGTGTGGTTTTGCCCTCAATATTTGATTCTACCCAAATTGATGGAAAATCTCCATTCATAAGGTCCGTTCTGATTTTGTGTTTTGGTATGAGCGATGGTCTCACCAGAAGAATAACCCTCGTTTTGTCGTTTTGATTTTTTTTCAAAGGAAAAAACACTCCAAAAGAAGCGTGGAAAAAACACTCCAAAAGAAGCGTGGAAAAAACACTCCAAAACAAGCGTGGAAAAAACACTCCAAAAGAAGCGTGGAAAAAACACTCCAAAAGAAGCGTAGGAATCTACACTAAAATGTCTGATGTCCGTTTCTTGAAGAAAAAGTAGGTCAATATCATTGTCTTCTATGAACGTTGTAATTTCGGATTCTTTTTTCAGAAATCCTCGTCGGATGTTCCAAGAACCGATTTTCAGGGATTTTGCTGTGAAGCAGGGTTTTGGGGTTTAGGTGACTTTTGTTTTTTGAGTTGTGGGTGATCTCTGGGTCCACTGACTGTCCACCTCACATCTGGGTCTGTCTCTATCTCGTTTTTTGCTTGTGCTTCGGTGTAAAGGGTTGTAAGCTTTGCTTGTCTTTTTGTGAGGTCAGGAGAGATTGTCGTTCCTCCCAAGGCCTTTTGGTTTGATTTCAAGAGGTCATTGGCTTTTTTGAGAAATTTGGATCGTTTTGTTTCACTCCAGAAGCAGATGATAAGTGGCCTCGATTCCTTTTTTCCAAACTTTCCCACTCGGTAACATTTTGATATATCACTTGGTGTAATGTCTTCCTTGATAATTTTTGAGATTTTCAACACCTCATCAATGTCTTGTTTTTTCCTTTCGGTTGGATCCTCTGCTTTTGATTCCATTACATGGGTGAATTTAAGATTTGCGCGTTTTAATATCCTTTCCTCCATTTCACTCTCCAAGTCTTGACCTGGGTGGGTTTGTAAATCCATGTATGAGCCTTCACCTTTCTTTGGTGCTCTGTTTGAATCACTTTGTTTGCTTAGTTCTGATTCTAGGCGTTGAAGTGTTGAGGAATGTGTTTTCGTTTCTGTTTCTAATTCCTTCAGTCGTTCCTCAAGCTTTGACATTGCTGTGAATCTTTTCCTGCAGTATTGGTTGCACGATTCACAACACACGAGGTAGTTCAGTTGAAGTCTTGACCATCATGTTATTTGGCATGGAGTTCATCTCGCATATCCAAAAATATACTTCGCAACTTTCTCAGATGATCCTGAATGATCTTGAGAATCTCGTCGACTTCCCGACCAGTATTAGGTTTGATACTAAGAGAATGATGGATAATTTTCATAAATCCAGGGCTGCAGCATTCCCAGAGTAATGAAACTTGTGGTGCTAGATTACGTTTCTGCAAACCCAACAAAGTAACATAATTATCCCACAAAGGACGCCTTTGCATGAACGTGCGAAAATACGTATCTTCTGTCAATAGAGGTGGTCGTTTGATTTTCAATTTTGGAAGACCCGGATTCGAGGAAGAATTCAAAACAGGATTGGGGGTCCCACCCGAAAGTGAATCTGATACCCGATCGAAATCCTGACGAAATCCCCGAATTTTGACCTTGGCCTTATCAAACAAATCTTCACGATGTTCTAGATCTTTATCCATATCATTGTCGTCAGCCGCAGAATGACAAATTACTGTTGCTTTGGCGTCCCGGTATTTGTTCAATTTCTTGTCCCATGTTTCTAGCTTTATCTCAACATAGAAAGGATCATCCCCTTGAACATAAGAGTCCATCACATCTAATGTTACGCGATTAGCTTTCGAAGAAACACTTGTACCGTATACCCTTTACGGGAGGCTTTCAAAGTCAAAACGGCCTCTCTATTTGGCACGATTTAAGTAGATTGTTCACCAAAAATTAGTTTGTACTCATCCACTGTATATCCCCGGAAAATCCACAATACCAAAGCTATGAACGATGATCAGGGTTGGTCAATCCCGCCCGGTTGACATTAAACCCGAAAAACCCGCCCGGGCGGGTTTTTCAGTTTTTTTTTCTCTTTTCTTGCCCTAAATGCCCCTAACTCGTCCCTCAAAATTGCTCTTTCCTATATGTGAGTGACTTTATGCGGCTTAAATTCAATTTTCGTGGATATTGTGTTTCCTAGAACTCTTGAAGAAGATATCAATTATGAGGATTTGTCATGAATAGGGCTCGGATAAAGTTACCCTTCATTTTGCCTAAAGTTGCAAGCTTTTAGCCCTAAAGTTGCAAGCTTTTAGCCCTAAAGTTGCAAGCTTTTAGCCCTAAAGTTGCAAGCTTTTAGCCCTAAAGTTGCAAGCTTTTAGCCCTAAAGTTGCAAGCTTTTAGCCCTAAAGTTGCAAGCTTTTAGCCCTAAAGTTGCAAGCTTTTAGCCGTAAAGTTGCATTCAATTCGACGAAAGTTGCTAAAAAGTTCGACCAGAAGTGTAGATATCGACCCATATAACAACTGATGAAAACAGCTCCAACTAATAATGATGACACGACGATCAAATCACCACCAAATTCACTATTGCAAGTCGGTTAGCCTCCCCAGTTGGTTTAATTCGCAACCGACTGCGCTACGGATTGATTGTAGGCCGAAGATATAATAAAATATTTAATTCGGGCGATGAAGATGAATATGTTCAATGGCGGAAGATCAGAATCAGAATGATTTGGCAAGTATCGAGGAGAGAGGAAAAACTGGTCTTACAGGAAGGAACTATAGCATGATATTCTCGGAACCTATTATTAGTAATCTCTACAAAAAGATATCCTCATTTTTTTATATGTTTACCTATATTGCTCACAATATACTATGATTGACATATTCAAAGAATTCTCCATCAAGGATAGCATCGGACATAGAGGTAAAACAAACATAAAATTTGTTAGCATTTTTTTATCCTAAATTTTTGAAAGAAATATATTTTCACTGATTGTGGCCAAAGATTATCTAACATGAATCAGCCATTGACTTTATCTGAAACAGATAAGAAATATTATAAAACAACAAATAAGTTGATCATGACAAACCAAACAGGGATGCATTTTTTGAACATTCTTCAGGCACCAGCCCATTCATTAGACAAGGGTCTTGCATGAAAGTCCACCGTTTTATGTTATTCTTGGCATCTGTTAAAAGCGCTTGAGGCCTGGATGAAATATTCTTGGCCATTATCGCTTCTCCACCGGCCAAATACGAGCCCCAAAATCCAAATGTGCCAAAACTGAAAAAGATTGGATCAATGACTAGGCAAATCTCAATTCAGCATAAAAAAGGTGTTTACTAAGATTATCCAAACAAAGCTTATCATTTTTCACATGTGCTAAAAACAGAAAAAAATGTGCCTGAACCCAAATGATATGCTCTGTGTCGTGTGCATTTTGGAGTCAAAGGTATATAATTATAATCTTGGGAAAACTGTAGATAAAAGAAATATTATTGCTTTGGCAACATCTGTATTTAGTCTAAAATCGGCGATATTTGAGCTGAGGCGGTCCATTTTTGACCCAAAGAAGCGGAAAGTATCTCTGGGCATATACGGTAAACACCCAAATTGTCAAACGAGGTAAGTCTTTGAAAATTTAATTAAGATTGAAAAATGCCGTTTTTGTATGTTGTACTACAAAAAGTCAAAGATATAGAATTACATAAACCACACTTAAAACACGGATTTTTGAAAAACTTGCTTTTGAATGAGAAAAAGGCTACACAGGTCATCATATTTAGTGGACTTCTGCTGTTTTAAAAATCGCCTTTTGGTCCTGGTATTAATGAATAATGAGAAAATGTGTTAAGACTTGTCCTCTGAGATGGACAAAGTTGGGTAGAATTTCGGATTTCCTCTTCTTTTTGGACCTCCTCCAAAACACCAAACCGATTCTTTGGAGTTAGCTCTTTGCCTTTCTTTTTTATTTCGTGACAAAAGGATGCTTATAAGTAGGTTAAAGCCCCCTCAAATGTCGATTTCCTGCTTTTTCTGCTACGAACAATGAAGATTGTACAGCCTAGGGCAAACAGCGCAGAACCGTGAAAGGTTGTGAGAGGATCGTCAAACACTTTCCGTCCTAGAGCTCAACGTCATCTCGTCTATAATAAGATAGTAATAGTTCTAAATCAACTTCCGAATCTCATTTAATAGTGTTGATGTGTTTCGAGTTCAAATTTTAAGATTGTCTGATTGGATTGATTCTGGTTTAGTTTTTTGTGCCAAAAAGCTTACCACACCCAGACTTTTTGAAAGGCAAAGGACATAAATTTCGAGTCAAAAAATGACAGCACTGCCAACTCGAAACCTTGGAGGAGCATAGGGCTCAGATAATACTTCAATCCCTCTAAAATAGTTCAAGGTTCTGCTTTGATTATAGGGGGAGCTACTCTCTTCAGTCGAGAGTGAGCAAAATATACTTCTCAGACGGAGCCACCTGAAATTCGAGTCAAAAAAAGCGTCACTTTGAAAGCGACCGTGTTTGCCCGGGCATGCGTTCGAGCGAGCGTTCTTTGATGGAGATTTTCGAAAAAAGCCAAATGGAGGAACGATTATGTTTTGAGAAAGTAGCATGAACGAACAATTTCTATTTTGTTTCAGTTTCTCTAAAAAGTTTGTAGCACTGACTTGAATACTTGATTGACTTGAGAGAGGAGATGGTTTAGCGCAGTTGGTTAACGCGCGACCGAGCCATGCTCGGGTTCATGGGTTCAATCCCAGGTCTCCTCCCCCTTCCAAAGGTCTAGTGGATGGATACGTCGCCTCGAATGGCGCCTCCTAAATACCCAGAATGGGCCCCATGACTAAATATTGTAAAATATTGTGTATCCAATGAGATGATTGTGTGCATTCTCGCAATAAACATTATTATTTGTGGAATACGTTCATTTCATTGTGTTCAACACTTATCAAATACGTAAAATGTATTTGATGGAGGCAAAGTCGTCACACTCTCAAGTGATCAAAACGACACCTCGCGGGGTAAACAAATCATGATTTCAAGTTGAATGACTAATTTACTAATCACTAGATAGCGTGCAAGCTTTAGTCAGGCTGATTACGCAAACAGGGCGGAATGTGTTGAATTTATGAGGAAAATGTCACCCTTACAGCTGTTGAGCGGACAGTTAGTGTGACCAAACATGCGAATCAAGACCGACTTTTGAAGCCACAAGTTAGTTTTTGTCCATATATGTATTGGATTAACCTTACGTAATGCAAAAGCTTAATTTTGTGTTCTTCCAACCACTGACTCTTTCAATGTATTTTCTAAAAAGTTCCTAGTTGTAGTATTCAAATCCAAGAAGTCATGGTCACCTAGTTTCTCAACTGGTTCTTGCAAGAATGTGACCACTAGCAATAGCAAAAAATCAACCTAAAATAAGACTTTTCTTCCAGATCTGCATTCTGTATGGTGCTTGACTGATTTCGGTTTCGGTATGCATAATCGAAACAAAAACGAAATTTCACCCAAAATTAGGAATTCAAATCACGAAAGCGCTTTTGCCCCATCACAAATTGTCATATTTGGTGAGTGTTAAAAAGAACGTAATTACCTGAATATGGAATGATTGGCACTAGCTAAAACGGCCAAATCAAAGGCAACCTTGTCATGACATTCAGACCAATTACGAAAGCTGAAGAAGACATCTTGTCGATTGCTGAAATGCTTCACCAACCATTTGGGATCATCCGAAACCATGATGAATAACGTGGCATTACCATGAGCTTGTATAAATGTTTCCATTGCGTTTTCAAAATACCGCGTTGACAGAAGACGACCTTGAACCTTGCGTTTCAAATATGAGGCATAATCCGTCCTTCGGTTATGTACCCCAACAAAAGTAATCTTTGTGCTCTGATTGAAGCCCATCCGAAATTGAAAGTTCTTCTTGATTTGATTCAAATATGTTTGCACTTTCAACATAATGCCTTGATCAAAAACGAATTCTCTCAGTACTCTCGGATAAAATTGTTCAAATATTTCAACTTGAGCGGGGTATTCAGATAAAAAAACATTTTCTCCATGGGCAAAGAGTTCCTCTTTCGAATTGATATGCCTCAATGTGTGCGCTGGAACCGTGGTCCACTTGCAAGCACAAGGCATATGATCCTCGGAAGGAACACTCAGATAAGGAAAAAGGGGGCGCAATGCTCTGTTCATCCCTTTGGAGATTATTGGCAGGAAATCCAGTCTCATGGATTGTCCTAAGAGGGTCATGTATTGCGACATCTTGTTGCCCAGTCGCCCATCCTCATTGATTGTGACCAAATTTTTACACGGACATGCGTATCCGGCTTTCTTGAGATCTTCTGCCAAGTGATTGAAGGACTTATTATTATTGGCTCTGAAAGTAAGATTGAGACAGAGTGGGGTTAAGTTCTTGTGATAGTTTGCAATCAAATTGTCTAAACATGCAATCAATGAAAATTACTTTGACCAAAAATGTTATTGATTTTGATTACTCTGTCCGAAAATGGTATTAGTAACCATTATTTTGTCTGAAATTATAATTAATTACGAGCACATTATAGAAAAGTAACCAAGAACAATTTCTTTGTTCAAAAGTAAATTAAAATTGCAATTTCGTCAGCAACTGTACATTGCCAAAAATGTCATTTTATGTAATTGCAATTATTTCACTTAATCAGTATTCAAATCAATTAGACAGGGCTATGATAGTGAATTACATGACAGATTTTGCAATCCATCTTTTTTGTAGTGATGGACCGAAAGCGCTTTTGGCCGAAATTTCGGTTTTGGTTTCGGAAACCGAAAGCAGACATGCACAATGAAGAAAGGAGTTTAACAACAAAATCGAAAATGTTTTGGGGTCCGAAAATCTTTGAAACATAACTTCTCCGATTTTCTAAAATTTGCCTTTGCCAATAATCGAAAATTTGAGCAAAAAAATATGATTTTGTACTTAGTTACTTTCGGTTTCCCTTAAACCCTCTTTCGGCCGAAACTTTCGGTTTTGGTTAAGAACCCTTTATGTTCATCACTACTATTTTTTCCTTATTGAGTACTGGCATTAGATTTTGCAAAAGCTGGCATAGTAATGGTACAGTTTTGCAATCAGCACATCAGTTTTGACGTTTTGGAAATTCGATATCATATAGGCCCAAACTTATATAAAGTTAACGTTACTTTTTCTTGCTGGATTTGGTAAACCTTGCACAAATCAACACGTTAATAATACCCGACAAACGTTCTTTTTTTCTATTTGGCAAGCCTGATATCATTCATTTTCATGTGCATTTTGCTCTTGAGTAAACTTCAGCGTAATAGAATGACGTATCTACAATAATTCCTCAAGTCATGTTCATTGTAAATTTTGCATTGCCTGGAAAGGGAATATCGTACAAATTGCCAGGACTTTTACTCGCTGATTTTCAAATCAGATCAATTGTAATCAAGTGTATTTATTGTCAAGACCTGGGAGCCTTCGTAACTTTTGGACCAATATCGTACAAATTGCCAAGGCTTTTTACTTGCAGATTTTAAAATCAGATCAATTGTAGTTAAATGTATTTATATTCAAGACCTGGAGTCTTTCGTAACTTTGGGACAGATGGCAAACAATAATGATTTGAAACACCAAATCAATTTGGTAGGAAAAACTGATCATTGGATCTCTTAAATTGTCCAATCGGCAAAATGGCGGGTATCGACATTTGCGTAGTTCCAAGACACTTTTTCCTTAGTACTGTTTACAAGCTCCTTTGATCATTTCTTTTTTGTATTGACTAATGCCTTGCAATTAGATGCCATTGTTTTTTTGAAATTACATTTTCAACTACTCCTCATGTCTTGCTTATTATTACACCGCGGATTCAAAAGTTTTTTTCTTGTAGAGCATAAATTATAGACGTTTCACGATGTAGGTCAGCTCGGTCAGTTGAACACTAGCAGTAGAGAAAAGTTAATGGCGCCAACCATCTAGATTCTAGATTTTCTACGCTGCAAGAAAAAACTTCTGAATCCGCGGTCCACTTATTAGGTCATATGTTTTGGTTGTATTGGTCTTGGAATGCTTGCTAGTTTACTTGAAGGTATGCTCCAAAGTCTACTTGAGAGTAAACTTTTCATTAACTTTATAAACACAGCTCCTTTGAAGATTTCTGCAACCCAACCAAATCGCATTTTGTGATTCCATATACTAATTCAATTTGAACTTGTGGCACTCTGCTAGTTTGTTGGGTGTGATTTTGACAAATCGTGCCAAACGCAATATGAATCGTCCAGTTCAAGTAAATGGTGTGAGCATATGTTTTGATGGCAACTCTAGAAAGTGTACTTGTTAGTACACTTCGTAGTTCAATTGGCCGGTTTTGTTGAGACAGCTGCCATTTTGGAAAGTAAGTCTCTCATTCCAACCTAGAAGTGCCTCTACATCTATGATCGTAAATCCATTCTCTCGAAACACTAATTGCCCGCTGATTCAGCTCTTCCACATTTCTCCTTCTTTATTTCATATTACTCCATTCAACTCAAAACATTGATTGATCTCACAGGAGCATGCAAATTTTGGCAGCTAATTTAAGGAAACACTGGAAGGAAGTTCGCTTGCAGTTCGCTTGATCAGCGTTGAAGTATTCAAATGGGAGTGCTTCCACAACGTTGGTATGCCCCTCTCTAGGCGTGCTTCTCGGAGAACCTCTCATCAATTAAACCTGATGCTAAGCCCAAATAGCGACCCAGCTTGCTAGAAGTTTACTTGAAGTCAATGGAACTAGCACATGTTTGTGCATGCTAAACATATGACTAGCGTTGGAAAATTGTTGACGTATCTACTTGTTGCACCTTGTCACCAGTGGTACACTTCTCTTTTTCATGAGTTGCTTGGTGTACTTCTGATTCAAGAAAGCTTATGCTATCAACAAAACGGCTGAAACTGACTTGAAGTTGCCTCGAAGTCAACTTTGCTAGCACACCTTGGAAAGCACAAAACATCTAACCTTTTATCATTCATTTTCTGTTGGTTGAGCAAAATATTTAAATTTGTATCTCAATCTAAAAATAGAGCCCAAAGTTTCATTTTGTGCAAACGCCGTGATCCAAAATGTACAATGTACGCTACATAATACATGCAAAATTACCTTAAATACTTGATATTATGCCGGGCGACTAATTGCGCTATTGGTTAGCCACTTTGCCACTTGTTTTGCTTTGCTAATGGATGGCAAACTACGGTTGACTGCTCACATGAAATCGTAAGAAAGGTTTTGAAATGTTACTTTTCGATTCGCTGAAGCTAGATGTTGTGAGTTTTATTTGCTAAAGCAATCGTCATTGACTAAATTTGCTTTTAAGTTTTGGCTCTAGTCTTGTTTCTCGATTTTACAGGTTTCGCAATTAAAAAAATGACGAAATGGGTTTGTGGTAAAAAATGCATTTGGGCCAAGCTTGTGCTTTACCAACTGTATAGAAATCCCGTATTCACAATACTCTTTGATCGTCAAGATTCCTTAATGGCGAAGCTGTACCCAATAAAATTTTGAACGCATACCTGAAATGTGTAGGCAGAGTTTTCAAAGTTTTCACGTATTGACTTTGAATATCTCTCAAAGCTTTGAGTGATGACTGATGTTGTTTTGGGACACGAATTAAACTATTCACATTTCTGAATGGCCACAAATTCAAATCTTCCAAGCTCGGGTTCAAAGCACGGCGAGCCAACGGAATTCGCCTGACCTTTTCATCCGCAAACAGGAAGGAAAATTTTGGCAAACGAGATGGGAATAAATCATCCTCTTTGGTCCACTCGGTCGAAAATAGATAAAACGCTGGCACCACCAACACGAAAATTGGCCATTTTTTCTTAGGAATGGCCGTCATTCCCTAATTAGTTTTTGCCAAGTACCACGAGGCTAACAGTCGGAGCAATTTGCTTCCTATTCCAATCAGTTATACAATGTTGCTCTTTCATCAGGAAATAAAGTGTTTTCGAACACAGGTGCGCTATTTAAGATTGGTTGCTCAACAAATATCTTCAATGGCGATTGTTCGTGAGGGATTCGGAGCATGAAGGAACACCTATTTCACGAGGGAAAATATGCGCGTTTGCCTTGTCATCCAAACATAATCAAGGAGCCTTTCAATACAAAAATTCAACTGTAGCTTTAAAATCCGTCACTAGAGGCTAAAGGGAGACAAACAGGAGAAAAGTCTCTTGATTTTAGGGCTATCCTTATCTTAAACTGGTGGCCATATTTAGAATTATTTGAGTATGGTTATGCTAATATTTTGTCTCTAAAGTCCCACTTTCAATTTCTGAGTTTAAAGTATGGCCCGACATTCCATTTCTCATGAACCACCCAATCTTTGATTCAAGTTTACCTTTTCAATGAAAAATGACAAAAAGTGCATCACGAATGATTCTCAATCTCCTCACAAAAAATTAGTTTGCAAAGGTTACTCAGCAAATGTGATGAAGTTCTGGCTCCATATTTCGTTTACATAATTCCGCCAGACGATTCTGAATCCCCACTCAGTTTCAAATAGCGCATTTTGACCTTTTTCCCATTCAGTGTCTTGACGGCTAAATAATCAAGTTGTCCAACATATCAAAAGCACTTGATAGAATAATCAACACAAATTACTACATTATCTCGAAAAGAGAAATATTACACCATTGATTTAGAGATTATTATGGTGCACGTACGGTACAGTATGCATATGATTTTGACCACGATTGAACCCCACAAAATGTCAGCGTAAACCCTCCGCTCCCAGCGCATCTTCAAGTCAGATGGGATTTTTTATGCCACTTTGGGCCCCATTTCACGAGGTAATATCTTGTCAGCGGCGACTAAAATGTCTGTGTTGGTTGAATGATGTCACTTATGAAAATATTTCCTATTTGGCGAAAATGTTGATTAAAAATCCGATCTGGCAATCCTACTAAGGATTTTTTTCTAGGATTTTTTTCCTAAATGCTTATGCTTCTTTGTAGTGGCATTACGTTGTTAAAATCGCAAATTTTGGAGACATAATACTGTCCAAAATTGGTTGACGTTTTGCCAAAGAATGCCATTAAGAATCACCATTTGGCAACTATATCTCAGTCTGATTTGGGGGTACAAACTGACACTTTGTTCAAGGTTCATTGATGTTTCTCAAAGAATTGAAATTGTTTCGTTTGATTGCGTTAAGTCAAAGATATTCAATCTCTTGATCCTCTGGCTTTGTGATAATAATTGCTCCTCTTTTGTTGAAGCAAGAAGCACTGGAATCATGGAGTCGGAGGCTAGCAATGAGAATCATGGTTTCAATTAAGAACAATTCAATTACATTCTTCTGCAAAAGAAACCTTGCATTTGTTGACAAGAATATGCTTTTCAATTTTCAGCTCAATCGAACGTCGGAGACAAAAGTTATGCTCACTCAAAGTTAAGTGTAAATCCTTCCGAGAAGGAATAAACTAGCCCTTTTGTGGTATTCGTTTTACCACAAAAGGGCGAGTTCATTCATTCTATGCTCTCTTCAGTACATAAGTTTGAGAAGGCATAACTTTTCACTCCGGCATTCAATTGGGCTGAAATTTGAAATACGTGTTCTTCTTAATGCAAGCCAGGTCTCATTTGCAGAAGAACGCAAATGGTTTGTTTCTACTGGAAATCATAATTCTCATTTCTAGCCTCCCACTCCATGATTTCCGTGCTTCTTGGTTGAAGGCAACATGGTTTATATGATTTGTAGGGACAGGAAGTTTAGACAAATAAAACTGTCAAATTAGGCGAAAAAGGACGAAAAGTTGACTAATTGAATAATTAACTAATTATGTAAATACTAAATGACTAATTCCGTCGGGAATATGTATTGTTTATTGTTTATTGTTAAAACCACTCCAACACCACAGAGTGGTTGATAGGGGAGTAAAGGTAGGATGGATATAGATGGGGTGAATAAGTCAAGGATTATGAAATATTTGGTAAATTGTCGTAGAAAAGGCTAAGCTGTCGTTTAAAAGAAGGGAACGAAGTCTCCGAACGCATGAGTAGAGGGAGGGCATTCCAACTTGTGATCACTCTAATTAAAAAAGACTTTTCCCTGGCGATGGAACGAGCATGGGGGGTCCAGAGGTGTTCGTGTAATGATGCTCTCGTTTCTCGATGAATTTTGTCCCTCAAGTAATAAAAGGGCGTGTCATTCTTTTGTCCAATTTCCACGGTCACAAGGCCCCTGATAAGTTTGAAGGTCCACAACAACTCACTCTTCTCCCTACGGCGTTCCAGGGACTCAATTCCAAACTTAGAGAGGCGTTCGGAATATTGTAGCCCAGTCACGCATGGAAACCCTTTCGTGAAACGGCGCAAAACGGATTCATGTTTTATGGTATCTTTCTTGAACATGGGGGTCCACACCGGGTAACCATATTCCAAAGACGAACGAACATATGTATTAAAGAGTTTAATGAGAACTCTTGGACACCGAGTTGTAAAATGTCTCCTAATGAAGCCAGCCGTCCTGTTTGCCTTTGAGGAAACGTAAGCAACGTGGTTTGAGAAGTTTAGTTTGTTGTCGATTTGTATGCCGAGGTCCTTGTGTACCTCAACAAGGGCTAGAGGCTCACCATTGATATTATAACGAACAGGAACCCACGTCGAGCCAAAACGTTGAACAACGCACTTTGAATTGTTAAAGCGCATCCCGTGGGCCCTTGCCCAGTTCTGAACGCAGTCAAGATCTGCTTGGAGATGATCCACGTCAAGTTGAGAAGCTCATCCTCGAACAACATTTAAGGCAGGATTGGAAACATTTTAAACACTATTCCAGACCAACCCACTGTACAAGGGTTGTATAGATCTGCCAACAGTAACTCATTGGTAGATCAAATTTCATATTAACATTAATTATAGAAAATATATATTAATGATTAACTCTCTTTACAAGGAAATTTATCATAATTTATTATTCAACGGGCCCCCCTCCAACTTTAAGTACAGCTTCCGCACGGGACCTGAAAGCCTTGACGGAATTAGAGACCTCTGCGGGGTCATTGGACCTTGCCACAGACCTGATGGAGTTCATAAGGACTTCTACGGAGTTTTTGTATAAAGGTTGCACAGGCCTGCTCCTCCAACTTCCCGTACAAGTAGTAGCCAAAGGGATTCAATCCAGGGGGTGGGGGGGATTCATTGTGTTCTGCACCAACTCACAAGGCCAAGACAAGAGCATACAGACCTGGTTCCCACTCGTTCCCATCTTCTAAATTTGCGTTCGACTTCAAAGCACTTTGAGTCAATAAAAAACCCAAACGTTGAAGGAGTTTGAGGGAGACGAGATTAAAATAAATGGACTTGTGCCCAATCAGTTGTCACAACATACCTCAAAGGCACTACCAACAAAAAAATGGTCATTTTTTTCCCACGGAGCTGTCCTTTCAAAGACATTGGTACATCCCAAGCCAATCCCTAATTGACCTCATTAGGGATTGCTGTAATTATATAACTCCTTCTGGTGTTTAAAAAAACATCAATGGATTTTGCAAACAATACAAAGTTCCCACTTTTGACAATAACTTCATAGAAACCAGCAAAATGGGTAGCTTTAAAGTATGCTTTCATGTGACTCAACTACTTTATATTGGAGTCTTTATTCACGAACAAAGTTGCAATGGCTAGCTTTTCAAAACAAACTCTCCTGAGCTCCTTGTCTTAAGATATTAATAAGAAAGGTATTGGTTATTCATCATAATCCAAATTTACTGGCATTTTTTGCACATTCTATGGTGACTTGTCCATTTCTCAAGCAAGGGTCCGACATGAAAGTCCACCTTTTGATGTGCGTTTTCGCACTCAATAAAAGCTCTTGAAATTTTGGCGAATGATCACTTGCCATAATTGCTTCTCCACCGGCCAAATAAGCTCCCCAAAAACCAAATGTTCCAAAACTGAAACATACAAACATAACCTTTCAATTTTAATTGGTTAAATTTTAGTAAGAAAAAAATTAATAAAGCACATTAGTTTCAATGTAACTACCTGAAAATGGAATGATCAGCGTTGGCCAAAACGGCCATGTCAAAAGCCACCTTGTCATGACAATGGGGCCAATTTTGAAAGCTAAAAAAGACATCTTGTCGCTCTTTGAAATGTTTAAACAACCATTGGGGATCATCCGAAACCATGATGAACAACGTGGCATTACCATAAACTTTTGAAAAGATTTCCATCGCATTAACAAAATATTGCGTCGACAGGAGTCGTCCATGGACCTTATATTTCAAATATGAGCCATAGTCTGTTCTTCTATTATGGACACCGACAATAGTTATCTTTGTATAATGGTCGAATCCCAATCGTAATCTGAAGTCCTTCATGATCTTATTCAAATAGGTTTGTACTTCCAACATGACAGCTTTATTGAAAATAAACTCTCTCATAACTTTGGGGTAGAATTCCTCAAACACTTCAATTTGGGTTGGATACTCGGAGATAAAGATATTTTTTCCACGGGCATACAGTTCCTCTTTTGATGGGATGCCATTTAGTTCATGAGCTGGAATAGTTGTCCATTCGCAAAAACACGGCAAAATTTCTTGAGATGGAATACTCAAATGAGGAAAGATGGAAGACAAAGTATGACTCATTTCTTTCGTGATGATTGGAAGGAAATTGAGCCTCATGGATTGTCCCAAGAGAGTCATATATTGTGACATTTTATTTCCAAGCCTTCCACCGTCGTTAATTGAGACCAAATTAGTGCAAGGACACGTGTAACCTGTTTTCTGAAATCTTTGTTGTGATTGGTTCAGTTGCAAACTGGCGCTGAAAAGATGGGTTTTGAAAAATTATTTTAGATTATATTACAGCAACACAATGTTACACCAAAGACTTGTCTCCAAATCTGACCAATGCTTAATGTCTCTTTATCTATAAATTCTAGGAATGGTTCGGGCCAAGATTTTTTCGTCCGGAGTCAGGGTCGATCCGGAGACTTTTTGGATCGGTTCGGTTCGGAACCAAAATATATTTTTTGGGATCCGGCTCAGATCAGACAAAGCCCTCATCCAGACCGGTGGATATCCGGATCAGATCGGATCCGGCTCATGAAGTGTTTGTTTGTTTGTGGTGGAGTCAGAACGCAGCTTCGCAGCTGTGATCTGATATTGGCTGTCCGCCATATGGGGATATTGCCGCTCCACTTGGACAAGCCAACAAGCATTAATTTTTACCTCACCCTCGGGAATGACCCCAGGTTCGCCCATTTAAGCCGTCAAGGGCCGTGACTATTGCATGTAACTGAATACCACAGGTCACTAGGACTCGGCAAGCCTGGGATCGAACCGGGGCTGGCCTAGTTTTGTATTGAAAGACAGTTCTACGCTAGATTTTGACTCTGAAGAGTTGAGTTTGTAGATTTGGCTTGTTATCATGGGTTTCAAGGTCAATGACAAATTTAAAATGGAATAATTTGTTTGGTTTTCATGATGACTTGATAAGTATCTCTTGGAAGAAAGCGTAAAAACTTGGAAAATTGAAGGTTGAGTTTCAATGCAACATTTATCCAAATTTTATGATCAGACTCTTCAAAGGTCGGTTCCAACTCGCGATTGGTACCAAGGGTTTTGGATCCGACTCATGACAGGCCAATCTTGGAACCGATCAGATCTAATACTGAGCGGGGTTACGGTCTATCCAGATCAATTCCTAATAAATCCCACAAACAGGAGACGAAATTGACATTTGAAATTGCTAATTGGCCTGAGGTAACATTTAGTGCGCTCTATCAAAATTTACGAACTTTATATTGAGATATATTCTTGAAACAAAACCATTACTTTATTGACGTTTTAGAATGTTAAGCTTCGTCAAGAAAGATTATGGATTTTTTTGGGTGGGTTGCAGATTTTTAATTATCGCTTCAAGGAATTTTTGATCGCGTCCCATGTGAACATTGAAAGAATTTGCTTTAAATTTGTTTTTTTTAAATAATGAAAATCTCATAGATCAACGTTAAGTAGTCTTTTCCACGGCTGAACCCAGGCACGGACTCTATAATTTCTTGTATTTGGATACAGAGGGTGTCTCCCTTCGAATTAACCAACAAGCACTGAACTTCTGGAGTGGGAGGCTAACGATGAGAATTATGATTTCCTGTAGATTTAATTCAATTTCGTTCTTCTGCAAACGAGACCTGGCTTGTATTCATTAGACGGCACATTTCAATTTCAGCTCAATCGAATGCAAGAGTGAACAGTTATGCCTTCTCAAACTTATGTACTAAAGAGAGCATAGAATAAATGAACTTGCCCTTTTATGGTAAAGCAATTCCCAGAACATAACTTTTGACTCCGACGTTTGATTAAGCTGAAAATTGAAATATGTATTCTTGTCATCATAGGCAAGGTCTCGTTTGCAGAAGAGCGTGATTGAATTGTTCCTACTGGAAATCATGATTCCTTTCGTTGGCCTTCCTGTCCAGAGAAATTCAGTGGTTCTTGAATTAACAAAACTTGAAGTGGCATGATGAGGGGTGCAGATTTCAGGCAAATAAGATTTTATGCCCAAAAACATGTTTATTTGCTCTTTGTTAGCTTTTAAAGTTTATTTGCCATTTTTTATTTTATTTGCCATTTTTGGGCAAATAAATGCAAAATTTGCCATTTTTGGGACAAATCAATGCAAAAAAAATCTTTTTTGTTCAAAAACTTGAAAAAAAAATTTTTGCCCAAAATTTTTTGTGTAAAAGGATATATTGATTATTCAACGGAATAAAAATAATAATCTTTATTGCGAGATTGATTCTCATGGATACGGTACAGGCGTAATGTCAGATTATATATACAAATACATTATTATTAATATACAATATTGAGCCCACTCTGGGTTTAGCGAGAAAAATATTTTCTCTTAAATGTTCATATATGTACTTGCATTCCATTTTATGGTTGGTGAAACATAATGCTCATTTTCCAAATTTAGTGGCCAGTTTTGCTATATTTTGGTAAATTTTTGTGTCTATTTGCCATTTTCTTGTTCATTTGCCATTTTATTTGCTAATTTGGACGCTTTTATTTGCCATTTTTGGGGCATAAAAGGCAAGTTTCATTTGCCAGAAATCTACACCCTTAGTCATGATAAAGTTGAATATTTCTTGTAAATTTCTTGTTTTTCAAAATCACTCAAATGACCAGGCAATATTCCTTGAATGTTTTCTTCTCTTTTTATATCCTAAACTCCTTTTCTTTTTTGATACTCGAGTAGATTTTCTAAAACACAAAAAAACATCTGATTTACTGGCTTGCTTTACATTCTCTCTTAATAAGAATTATTTTGGTGTGTTTCTAGCCTTTTGTCAAAGCTGTGTTTTAAGCTTTCTAAAAATTGATAGAAAAAAGTTGAATCGTCGACCGATCGGACGTCATAGGATGGGTAGTGGGTGCTGATTTATATTTCAAATATAATAATATGTTTATTGCGACTCAAGGTCATGTCAGGTTGTATAAAATAATGGTGCAGTGACATGTCAAATGTTAAAAAACGTTACAATAGACAAATTATATTGTGGTATCACAAGTGAGTTGACTAGAATGGTTTCAGTGCACATGAAAGAAATGAAGAGGAGATTGACAGACAGTACAAATACAGTTGGGTAATGGAAGATGATGAAAATCTTGGTTATTGCAGTAGATAGGGTAGGTCAGATTGAACAGATCCTTCGTCAGTTTCCGTCTTTGGTGGAGTTGGGCAGGAATCCGGACGAAGGTGCGTGACCGCCAATATTCCGAAGGGATGTCGGACCAAGGACAATAGGGTGTTGTCAAGTCCTTGACCGGGAAGGACAGCAAATGTCCGGACATCACCTCCGGAAAGGTCAGGTTCCTAACACTGTTGGACACTAACCTGTCCATTTCATTTTTCCTCGCGACGAGCGCGAAGGTTTTTGAGATCGAGTATGAGACCTACATTTTCAGTCACTCTTAAAATTAATCATTCATAATTGATTTTAATTTTTGTCATTTGAATGCATTGCAATCCCTCAGTTATTATCCCCGCTCATAAATCCGCGCTGATTCCAATTGGACTATGTCAAGCTTTTCCATAAATTTTAATTAAGTTTATGTATTTAATTTAATTTAAAAAAACAATTTTAGATTTTAAATGGGTGCTCATCCACTTGATGTGCTTATCTTTCGGAAGTTCTTTTTTAAACCCGGCAAAAATTAAAAAAAACCCTCTCACAAACCTATTTTGCTCATATAAGTAAGCTTTTGATATTTGGATCCAATCTTGATCAATATTCAAAATCTCACGTTCTCTTCAAACGGAAAAAAGAAAACAAATTTACCCAAATTCCCTGGGTGCCGTTTTTAAATCACGGATATATTTGGCACGTATGTTCCTCAAGTGATTGATCGAAGGCTGGTATTGCTTAGGAAAGTGACTCAATGTATTGACGTATCTGAACTGCCACAAAGTCTTGGTATCCATCGCCGATAAATTCCCATCAAAAACAGCAGGATTTAATGGGATGCAAAAGTTTCCACAATCCATGAAATGAAAAGATGGTTGTGGTGCGTGGCGCAAACCCTGTTCTTCTGTCCATTGGGTTGCATGAAGACATAGAACCAACACAGCCAACATTAAACTTGGGCATATTTTCCAAGGATTGTTGGGAATCCTCATGCAGAACATAAGCACACATAAAGGGCACTTCCTGCTTCTAATTCGAATAGACAAAGGTATCAATCACAATTGTGTGTTTCAAACTAGAGTGGTCTCTTAAATCTAATACATACGTAGAATAACAATGTCACAAAAGCAAAAGAGCGTTTGAGAAAGGGCTTGATCAACAGGAAAGTGCCTTCTTTTTTTATCGATTTACTCTGGAGCAAATGGGTGAAATGTAACCCTAAATGCGGTTGCTTTCGTCCAATTGTATTGTTCATAATTGGGGTCAGAGCGGCTTGTGCGAGATCACTGGGAAGGAATTACGCATTTTTCAATTCTGAAAAATGCCAATTTTGTTGGATTAGCAAAGAATATTTTAAATAATGATATTCTTGACATGAGGAGGCCTGCCGTGGCCTACTTGACACTAGTGATGGACCGAAAGGGCTCATAACCGAAACCGAAAGCAGCTGACTACAACATTTTATAAATGCAAAATCCACCTTAAAAATTGAAAACCCATGTGTTCGATGTTGGTAGTCGCAAATTTTGAAAAATCGGGAAGCTTGAATTTCAGAGGTTTTTGGACGGAAAAATTTTCGATATTTTTTGTCATACTCCATCCTTTATAGTGCATGTCTGCTTTCGGTTTCGGTAGGCATAACGGAAACCGAAACCGAAATTTCGGCCGAAAGCGCTTTCGGTCCATCACTACTTGACACGATAGGCCGGAACTAATCTGAGAGCTGAAATACAAAGGACATTTTCGATGTGTATCAAGTATATAAATTTGGGCTTCATTAACAAGAAGGAGATCCTTATTAAGAGCTAATCTGCAAATATGAAAGTTAACTCTGATTAAACGTGTTGCCCAATTCAATCTGATTTTCAATCTGCTCAATCATTTTTGTGCATGCTTCTTCGGTGTGACTGCCAATTCACGTAAAACAGTCCATTTGTCACTCCTGCTAAAAATGCGTTCGTTCATAGAGAATACCCAAAAACTGACCCTGTTTTTGACAACTTCAGACCAGGGGTGCCATGAAGATAAAGCAAAGTTCATTTCACACTATTCTTGCAATGAACCAATGAAATTGATGGCAGCTTTAAAAAATTGAACAGATTGAAATTAGATTAAATCCCATCACTTCTTAGTTCATGGGGAAGCCATTTTTACGTCAGGTCATAAGTTGGGGTCGCCGATTTACTTTGGTGAAATCGTATTCCCATCTGTCAACCGATAAATCTTCATAAATCGATTTTTTTCATTTAAGAGCACCGAAAGGGGTTCCTAACTTTTGTAACTTTTAAGCAGGGATGCAAATTAAACTCAATATTATGTTTGAGCAAAGCCCAAATTCTACATTAGGTGACCCTGCCTTGCAACCTCCTGGGAAAAAACTTGCCCAAGCCCAGATTTCACATCGCTAGATGGTAGACGTGTCGCAGTTTGTTCCTGCCATTCGTCTTAAAAAACAAATATTCCAAAATTCACTTCAAGTACAATCTTAAGATCGATCTTTGCGTCTAAAAAACTAGCCTTTTTGCCTTTTTCCCTAAATTTCAGCACCTTTTGCCTTTTTCCCTAAATTTCAACACATTTTGCCTTTTTCCCTAAATTTCTACACGTTTTGCCTTTCTCCCTATGTTTTAACATTTTTTGGACATTTTTCTACATTTTTTTCCGGGCTTTTCTAATGGGCAGCTTGTTGAACCCTTAGAGTAGTATAGAGGGGCCATTGTTGTCATTTTGTCTGCCTTGTTTTCAGCTGATACTGAAACCAAAGTTGCCCATAAGTTGCGTGAAAAAGCAGATATTTCCGAAGAATATCGTAAAACCTTTCCCAAGCAAGAGGAAGATCATAGTACAAACGTCGGTGCGTAGGACTTATTTGGGCAAGTTTAACAACAACAGTAGTACTTGCTGTTGCATATTCGCCCTTGCTGCCCGCTACAAAAAGTCACGGCCGGCCTGTTGTGGTATCTCTACTCTGGGAACTCTGTGGTTAAACCATGAGGGAGGCCCATACAGAAGAGAGGAGGACTTTATTGTTCGAACTTTAATCGATTCCATAACATTAAGAAGTTTGAAAATTTTAATGATTTTGCATACCTCTAGATACGAAACCTCAACTCTCACGTCTTATTTTCTAGTTTTGCAGTAATCATTCAAAGCAATGGCGAACATCTTGCAATTCATTTTTTCAAACCTTATTTCATGGCAGTTATACTGCAGCTTTGTTCGCCTTTTTTCCCAAGCTCTCCGACCAAGAATTTCTGAGAAGAAAAAATCAAAGCCAGACACCAAATGTTTGAAAGCTTTATTAGCACATTAAAACCGATGATCACTATTTCCAAGAAGAGGAGGGTTCCAAAATCTGTCGTCACGTTATTTTTGAGCCTTTCAGTTTGAATGCATTCATTTTGGAGGATATTAAACCGACAAAATTGTAGAAGAGATGCCTGTGGACAAAAATTTTACATACCCACCCAATCCCTCCCAAGTCAAACCCACACACGCAATCAGATCATTCATTGGTAGAAGGGCCGAAAATACCTTTCATAGAAATATTCTACAAAATGTAAATAAAAACACGTGAAAAATATAGAAGTACAGGATGCAACGTAAGGACAACCGTAATTCTCAGGGCGGATTACAGAAATGATTCAGACAAAAATATTCATATTGCGTGAATCAGTTTGAAATAATCTAGTGCAGGGGTCGGCAACAACTTTTGTTTGGGTCAAGGCCCACCAAATTTGATTACATGATGTCAGGGGCCCACCAAACAGACGTTGGTAGGTCCAAGGGCCCACACACTAACGGTCAAAGAGCTTTGGGCCCACGAGTACAGTACAATGTACTGTATGTCTCGCAGACCCACTATTTTGGACTCTCTCCATTGCTCCTGGGCCCACATGTGGGCCGCGGCCCACCGGTTGCCTACCCCTGATTTGGTGATTGCTGTCTGGAAACAATTAGTTGCTAACAATTGGTCAAGTAATCAACCTTGATATTTCAGGGATTTTATTTTGGTATTGAACGGGGAAGAACCCATAAGTAAAAGAAGACCCCAAAACAGGCTAAAACTGTATTGAAAATGGGAATATTCTTAACTTTTTATCTTATTGGAATCAAATATTTTCGGCCGCTCTAAAACATATGAGATGAAAACAGAAACTAACGATTCCATCCTTCCTATCGAGTCAAATTTACCTAAGTTGGGCTGACATTCAGTTAGTTTTTCCAAGTTTATCCACCAAGGTTGGAACCGAGATGTTGAAACACACTCAACAGCGACAGTCTCGAACCCATGGGTTGCATTCTTCTTGATTAGCATGGTGGGATCCTCACAAGAATAGATCGTCTTACTTCCCACCCATTTCTGGAAATGGTCCATTTCAGATGGAGTTTGGTCCTCTCCACGAGGTTTTGCCATTACTTACCTCACTTCTGCCTTTTAAGAAACCAGCCTTTGCAGGAGCTTCAGTGGTGCATCTGGCCTTACAATCGAAGGGATCCATTCTCTCCTCATTTGATTTGGGATCCAACCAAATCCATTGGGCAGTATTGTTCCCAAAATCTTGACATTGAAGCTCTACTTCAGCATAAGCCACATCCTTGGAATCCACCAACCATTCGGCTAAACAAGAGTTTGCGTTATTTTTTTTTTTTAAATGTTCCTTGATGGGAAAAAGGAGAATAGGTCTTCCTACGTTCAAATTGACATTTGGCCTTGATTTTAGCACCCGGTCCTGATTTCAAACCAGCATTGTATCCTTCGACATTGATGAAAGACTCTCGTTTTCGAACGATAAAGTCCAAATTGGGATCAAAGGTTATTTTATCGTCAAAGAAATCTTGAAGAGGTTGGCAACTTGAACTTGGCTGAAAGAAAACCAACCTCAATGAACAAATGATCAATTTTCAAGAAATAAAAAATATGACTGTTTTTAATGAATATTATTATTGCTATAACATTATATATTACAATAAGGAAAAAATTGTATTTAATGCCACATTGACTTGATTTTAGATTTGGTTCATATTTCTTTATCATTGCAATCATATTTTAAAGTTGTTATTTTTGCTTTTTTTCAACAAATATAAATCCACTCTTTAATTGGCATTGCTGCACAAGCGCTGTTTTGACAAACAAAAAATATGTTTGTTGCAAACTTTATAAATTTTACAGGAACCAAAACTTTTTTTTGTTTTTGCTAATTTGAAGCAAAGCGGCTTCTTGCCATTTCGAGCTTTTGCCCTCTACAAATTACTTTGCATTCCGGTAGCTCCGATCGGTCAGTTCCAATATTGTTCCACACCCATTCGCCCTTGGTTTCCCCCGGATATTGTTTACAAATCATCTCTATAATCGGATAGTAGATCCCAGAAAAGAAGCTGTTTTCGTCCGGACCTGGATTAAAAGGAGCTTTTCGCAATAAAATTGTGCTTTTTATGTAAAAACAACTAGTTCGAATGATTTACCAACGCAAGTGTACTGAGCTTTGGCACCCACTGTTTTGTTCTTGTCCCAAGATTGAATGAACAGAGCTGCATCCAATGGGGGGTCTTTATCACATTTGACAACACATTTTGGTAGTGTTGTCAGAGGGTTCCCATCAAACGACAACATCCATTGGTTGGCGGGTCCATTTGGATTAGGACCACATTTAGCCACGATAAGAGCGTCCGAAGAATTGGCATCCTTGTGATCGAACGCCAACCCTATTGGAAAGGTCTTTTTAATGCATGTTCCCAAATCTATGCCTCAACACGATATTAACATAAGCTAGAGATGTCATTTTTTAGACTAAGTATGCCTTGTAAACGCAGATGTATTTGAATTTTGTCTATTAGACCTCGGGGAAAAAATCATGTCACTATAATATTTGAAAATTTTCTTTTACTGAAATCTTTGAGACCCTAAATGCACTTTTGTTTTCAAATTTATCGGACATTCACACAACTGATCAATTTTTATCGATCTCTTTGCACAGGTTCCTCGAAGGGCCATAACAGAGTGTTTGACGTCAATTTAGACTAAAACCTTATTAGATTTCGACTACTTTATGGGAAAGCTACGTAGGAAACCCTACCACTTCAGTGCAGGGTACAAAACATGCAAATATTTATCGCAGAGCCTGTTTCAAGTGACATGAAAACGTTTGTGCTTTTTGCAGCAACCTAATTAACAGAATTCAAAAACATTTGTGGCATGCATTCACAGACAATAAGTGGTCTCAAAAGTCTCTGGATTTTAAGAGTTTAAAAATTGCTGCTCCAGCCCCCCAAAAATGTTGTCCTATAACTTTAGAGTGGATCAAACAAGCGACAGTCAAAATACAAGTAGTAGAGTGGTGGTAGAGTGGTAGAATGCAATTCCCTGTAAACAAATACATCATGAAAATAATGTATACATTGATCATTGTAAAAGATATACAGACTTTTGGCTAGATTCAAATAGAAACATCCCTTAAAATAGTTGAAATCATTATCCTACATCCTATCGAATATGATAGACCACCCAAAAAAAACACCGTGTCATACAAGTACCTTCATCACACTTATAAGTGACATTAACATCCGTCCAACGATTGCCGTTCCAATCTCGTGTCATATGAATTCCAGGGGATGGAGGTTCACTTGTGCAATATAGATCACATGTCGGAAGAGATGTTCGTTTCACACCCTCATCAAAGAAGGACCATTTACTGGTGGCATTGGAGTCATACATGCACGTGGCCGTGATATTTCCAAGAGGTTTCGACGAATTCGTAACGCTTCGGAAAGTAGCACCTAAACATTCGTAGAGAGGGATGAAGTAGGATGGTTCTTTGGGAACAGAAACGTTTAAAGATCATACTTGAATTGACACATCGAATCACACCACTGGAACCTGGAGTCTTTGCCACTGAAAACTTGTCCAAAACTTCTGCTTCGGCCGTGGTAACGTTCAACTCGTCCCAGATGTCTTGGGTGCAATTGGGAACCGAACAATCCAAATTGGTCCAAGGCAGCGATGGGCACTTATATCTCGTCATATTTGACGTGGTCATATTTTCCGGCGTTGCACATCCAAGTGATGACGTCAAGGTCCATGAGCTTAATACAAAATTTAAGAAATAATTTGGCTTGTTACTTTGGTTACAAGCCTTTAAGCGTTTAATGGCAGAATAAACGATAATAGTAGCGACCAATAAGAGGAACGAAAATAAAAATAAATATAAATGATTTGTCAAAGCAGAGCGAATTCAAACTGGGAAAATCAATAGGGGGAAAAAGTTGGTGGGAAGAAGTAAAGGGAGAATTACTTACTCTTGTCCCGTGCATTTGGCCTCAAATTGGGTTTCGTTGTTGTCAAACATTAGACCCTCTGGACAGAAAGTCTGAAATGATGTGGTTATTAAGGATTGATTTTTGCCATAGTGGAGTCGATGACTAATGTTCCATCCTTTGGCAAATGTTGGTTCCATTGGTGGAGGACAAGTGATTGGAACACACGATGGTAGAGTTTTGTTTGGATCCAAGTTCCATTCGAAATTTTCTTGGCATGTGAAAGTCAAATTGTTTGATGTGAGTTCTGTTTCCAATTGGTAACCAGCTTTGCATCCATATTCCGCTGTTGTGCCATTTAAAAAATATTGATGATGGTAGGTCAATAAAAGGTTTTTGTGCCCTAAATCTTTCAAAGGCGAGCATCCCAATTTCCATAAGCGAAAGGCGGTTGCCACTGGGATCGGATTGCCAGGTTTTGAACATTGCGATTCAGGGAGGAAACCTGAAATTCCAATTAAGCTCTGGTGATCTTGCTTTCAGTACGGAGATATTTCACTTTGAAATGCGTACCATCTTCGATAAATTTCAGACAATAGCAACCATCTGATTCAAAAATGGACCATTGCCAAAGAGTCACATCAGTGGTGCAAGCAGACATGCATTCAGTTGCGTTGGTGGTAGTATTAGAAATCATGTACCAAGAGTCTTTATTATCCTTGAGGAGACACTCTGAAAGATTAGATTATCAAACTTGATGCACTTTTGTCTTTGAAAAATTGAGCGCTTACCCAGTTTTTCAAGCTCCGGGAATTGAGTGTTGGGATCTGGCATTTCGCAGAGAGCCCCTTCTACTTCAAGGGACTGACAATCAGTGGCAAACCATGGCAAAGGGTTTGATTCGTTGGACAATTGGTCGGTGAGGACTTTAGCGCACTCCTTGTCAACTTGCGGCTCTTCATTTTCGTTCAGGATTGATTGGTTAAATCTGAAAGACGTTTGTTGTAAAATGCAAAACTCATAACACAATGTCATTGTTACCCATTGGCCCAATTATAATAGTCACTTAGTGCTTGTCCATTTGAATGGGTCCATATCTTATTCATTTTCTTCAACCCTAGAATATCAAGAATTGTTATATTGGGAAAAGAGGTATGAGGTGAATTTTAAAAACGTGTACACATATTTCAGGGATTCTTATTTTTGTTTTCTCTAATAATTGGTGAAATTGCTTGCTTCAAAGGAAAGTAAAGCAGAGGAAACTCGTCTTTCTTCAGGAATGAGAAAAACATATAAGAAAGTAGAGTCTTCTTTGTTTTTAGTCCAAATCATCAGATGTAAATTTAGTATGTGATTCAACAAAATTCAACAGCTCACCAATTACGTAACTTCCGAGATTGTCAGTGTCATTTTGAAGAGCATTGGCCACTTCCAAAGCTTTGGCCCTCGAGTTGATGGTAACCAATTTGGCATCTCCGCAAAGGGATTGAGCAGCCTCGAGGGTTTTTGAACCTGAGTCCATCTTCTTGAACGAGTACAATCTCCCACCCAATTTGACCTCAATTCCATTGTTTCCAGTGTCCCTTTTCTTTCTTTCATTTTGCGTTTCTTCCGAATTTTCTTCAGAATTTAAATTTGATGATTCAGGTTGGGCAAAATCACAGCCTCGGATCTCAAAGAACGGGTTAAATTGGGACACATTTCTCCGGTGAAGGTCGATTTCGATGGCATTGGCCATGATAGTTTTCGGTAATGGTATTTGTTCAGTCAAGCCATTTTGGTTCGGTTCAAACGTCCATTGGGACCCATCTTCTTGAACCACTTCGTTTGAAATGTCCTCTTCGGAATCGCCATATCGCATACCCAAAATTTCCCAAGCTGTTGTAAGGTGTCTCAAAGTTTTCCTTGTGTTAAAGAACACCTTCAATGTCAAATTTTTGGATGATACAAATCCTATTTCTGAATAGAACTGACTCAGATACGTAGCAGCACTTGTCTGTTTCTCGCCATTGAGATATAAAGAATCAAAGTTAAGATCCAGGGTTGCCAAAAGAGGCTGTTGGCAAACCTCTTTGCTTTTAAAGGGGCAATTGACTTTCGTGGCTTTCCCAGTTTTCGGAGATTTCAACAAGATCGGGCTCATGTCCCTCAAGATTGGAGATGAGATGACAGCCATTTCACACGTGTCATAGACCAGATCTAAATCATCAGTGGAATAGATGGCCATGGAGTCTTCTTGTCCACAGGTCTGTTGTCCACATTCTGCGGTGCACGTGGTGGCCACTTCCTTTTCCGCCAAAGATACGTTTGCAGCCAAACAAGCACACGTGGTACTAGTTTCCTCCGTACCTTGACTCATGATTGATCCATACTACGTACATGATGAATAGGTTACTTTAATAATACATTAAGAGGGTTGATTGAATTGCTAACATACTTTCATGTCATGATTCAGACAATACACTGAGCAGTCATATGCTGAAATGTGGTGCATTGTCACCGAGTGCTGAAGGTCACTTTCCAAGGAACCTTTAGTGAAGCACATGGCTTGCTTTGACATTTGCTGAACACAGATATAAAAGTCCTGGTCGATGGGTTCTCGGGCTTTTTGAACTATGGAAACAAAGCTGTCCGGGTTTTTTATATAAAATTGATATGCAAAACCAGGGTAAATGGGAATAGTAGCATTGAGACCCTCAGTGGCATAGGTTCCATCAGGCACCACAGAGAAAGGATGATACACACTCCCACGAAGACCTATCTCGATTTTGAAATCGGTGAGGTTTAAACCGTCATCTTTTTTGACCTTAAATACAAAGGGAACGGATTACATTTCCACAATCGTGAAAGAGAACATATTGAAAGCAATATTTTGGGCAAAAAAACGATTGATTTTTAACATAAAGGGAAAAATGCATTTACCAAGATATTTCTAACCGACTCGGCTAATTGAGTTCGGTCAGCAGACGTTAATGGAATGGGCAGTTCTGCACCATTGGCATGACACACTTCTTGTGGATTCATAGACGTTGAAGGTTTGGGTACTGCAATCAAGCAACTTTGACCATCAGGGAGCATGTGAGATCCAATGGAACAAGGCACTGCATTAAAGAGATTCCATTCAAAAGTACGGTAATCATTAGTGCATACCAGAGTTTCAATTACATTCTTTAAAACAAATTGGACCAGATGGTGTGGAACTAGATTTGGTGGCAATAATTTTCAGTGCTTTCATATGATCCACAGCTATTCCAGGTAATTGATCCGACCCTGTTCCCGGTTGACAAGACTCTTCAGCACCTTCAGTAGTCACACACAACCCAGCTATAAGGTTCTGAGGCTTGGGACAAACTAAATGGTAATAATGAAACAAGTTATCGAAGGAAATGTGGCCTGACTAACAATGAGGTTTACTTGGGCGTGCGCAGACAAATTTCTTCTTGGTTTCACAATCTTCCAAGGATCCATCGCTGAGAAAGCAAGAACTGTCATTTTTACCACCCCAGTAAGCGCCTTTGCTCCCGAGACCCATTGACTCTGCCCAAAATCCCAATGACGGATCTTGCAACATTTCTTGCCCACTTGAACAAGCTTTTTCGGCATCCTCAAACTTTTTAACTAATGTTGGAAACATGATACATTGCTTGCCGTACAAGTATTCTTCGCTTTTACATGGTCCCTCTGAAAAATGTCATTGTTAGAAAACTATTTAATTTGGCGGGAAAAACCGAGACTACTCACTCCAATTGCTACAATGTTCTATTTTGCCATTAAGTTTGAATTTAGCGTCCATAAAAACATTGGCAGCCTTCAATTCGGCACAACTTTTAAATCCAAGATTGAGCGCAGCTTTCGAGGAAAATAAAATCATTAGAAAAATTGTCCAAACTAAAATGTTTTTCGCCAACTATTCAAACCTCCATCTCGATTATCCATAACTAAAGTCCATTTATCAGCCTCTTCAAATCCACAAAATTGAATGGGATTGCCCGGACAAGGCAAAAGTTTGGGCTTGAAGTCAGGACTCGTGATTAATTCCAATTGTTCCACATCATCTAAAATGTGATCATGAAAAAGACCATTTCTTGTTTAAAAACGTTGAATTCCAACCTTTGAGGCAATAGCACGAATTATCCGCTAAAATGACGGTTTTGGCTCCTTTTCCAAAACAAAATGCTGAACAAGCCGTTTGCGACATCATAGGATGATCATAGATGGCATCCACGAATTCTGGGAAAGGCGAGGTTTCGTTGATTTTGGCAATCTTGTAGATGGGCGCCTCAGCAGCTTGACAAACAAAGGCTCGCCTTTCGGTCAAATCAAAACAAGAGGTACGGTGAATCTGAATCTCGATGGAACCATTGAAGAATAACTCGTAGCAAGATCCACTCATTGATCCTTGTGGGTTAACAGGCACTTTTAAACTGAAACAGGACTATGCAAAGGGTTTGACGCTTACCATTCATTTCTGAGAACTCTGATTGGCATATTGGGCGTGGTCTTTGACATGTTTGATTTCTAAAATGTAGAAAGTTGGACTCGGAAAAACAACACAAAAACAGTTTGTTATATCCGATACTCAATCTAACATCCACAAGTCTAAAAATTAGTGATGGACCGAAAGAACTTTTGATCGAAATTACGGCCAAAATTTCGGTTTCGGTTATGCCCACATAAACCGGAAGCAGACATGCATTATAAGGAACGGACATCAAAAGTTGAAGATTGCTTTGGTCCAAAAACGTCTGAACTCATTTTTTTAATATTTTTTTTTAAATCTACAGCTACCCAACATTGTATACACAGGATCAATTTCAATTTCAAAGTGAATTTTGCATTTAAATATTTTCTAAGTCAGTGGATTTGGGTTTAAGTTTCGGTTTTGGTTTCAGTTAACCCCTTTAGGTAGGTTAGGTTAGATTTTTTTTTTACTTTAACTTTTGGTTTCGGTTAAGAACCCTTTCCATCCATCACTCCTGTACTAGAAATCCAAATCGCATAAGAAGATGAGTTCACATAGGTTTCACGATTATCTTGTGATAAAAATAACTATGGCTAGCATACCTTGGATGTCCCACTGAACGAAGGCCATTTCCCGTCAGTTTGTCAGTGAAGAAATCAATAAAGGCCCCTGTTGGAAAAGACAACCCTTGGTCTTTGTTAGTAGGTCGAAAAGACGGATGGAATCCGAAAATATCAAATAGCGAGATCAAGTGCCCAAAGTTCATTTCTTGCACCAATTGAGCTCCTTTATTCTGACAATGGCTGTGATTCAAAGTTTACGATTATTCAAAATTGAGTTGTTGTTTTTTGAAGTGACTGACTTACTTGTTTATGTCAAGAACACTTTTTGGTTGTAAATCTGCTCCAGAAATCACCTTGAAACAAGACTCGAACAATCCGATGAAGCCATCTGCGCAAGCCTATAAAATATTCATATGAACGAGCTCAAATTCATTTTTAAATTACCAATCGAACCCTAAAGAAACTATAAAAGCAAAATAGACTCTTTTTGTCAGTTCGGCAACCAAAATGCAAATCTGTTTTCTGCATTTTTCTTTTGCCATTGAGATATCTTTCCGTAATTGATACCTTGATGCCCAATTTGGATTGACAACAATCTAACTTCTGATTGTGGCTATTCACAACTTTGTGACACCCTCTGATGGGGAGTAAGCCTAATTTGTAATGATCCATACATGAGTCGGGACGAGCAAACCCCTGGGCATCTGCAAATATGGATTAACTGACATTTGAAGAATGATGGAATCTCCCATAAAAATTTACTAATGTTAATCGCAGTGAAGGATGGTTTATTTTGTCGTTGGTCTAATCCTCCACAAGTCTGAGAAGGTTCTCCTGGGCAAGGATTTGTGCAATGGTTTTCCGTCAACTTTTGAAAATTTGCCATGGTCCCATTTGAACACATGCATCTCCAACCCTATAGAAGAAGAAAATTAAGGATTTTACCAAAAAAACATTCCTTTAAAGGCCAGCGTTTTCTCTCCATATTACTTGAACAAGGCCAATTGAAGACCCTTGGCCTTTGCAGATCGTGGAACACATTTGAATACTCATAAATGGGTCCTCGACAACAGGGGATGATTCGGTATTATTATTTAGATCAGTCCAACAACCAAGCAACCCTTTAATATGAAGTTCAAATAAGCAAGATTCACAAAATGGTACGAAATATGTTAAATACTATCTGTTGATTGAAGTATTGAAGAATATTGGCAGTACGAATGAATTTCGGTGGAGTCACAATTCACTGCCTCGTGAACTTCCGAGCCATTTCTAAAATAAGACCAAGTGTTAAGATAATTTCCTTTCCTCACATGATTGACTTCTTTTAGGTTTTGCAGTCTCACTCGACTTTATAGATTCCACACAAATCTGACTTTGAATCGGAAAATGATATGGAATCGGAGGTTTTGGCGCCGTCCGCATGAAACATCCTGTCTCCAAAAGAGTTGGCAATTTCTATATGATCCCATCTAAAAAAATGAACAAAGCAGAGTGTTATACTTTAAGATCATTGGGTTTGTTAACGCTTTAGTTGGTTTGTCTTAAAGTCTCTCGAAAAGCGCAAGACACAGTCCCACAGCTTTGAAAAAACACAAAAGTCAAATGAAAACCCAAAACAAATAAAACGAACTCAAGAAATGCACAACGCTTGCAAAATAGAATGATTGATCTTATGAAAGATGTCTGTTCTTTCATTTTTCTTCTCCATATGGAGACACTTCGTTCTAATTAGGGCCAAGTTGTTCTCTCTAGTCTTAAACGTAGTATTCTTATTACAGTGGAATACAGGGTACTTTAGAAAAACAGAACAGTTAATAACATCAAGTACAACCCGTAAGTGCACGCCGTACACGAACCTCAGTTTTACTGCATGAGGTATTTTTACAAAACACTTGGTTGGAAAAGTAAAAATAGACATTTTTCCGTTAATTTAATATTTGGACGGGGACGATTTTTCTCATGAAGGATCAATTTTGAAAATTTAGCCTCCATGACTCCGACTCTAGAATTTTTGTTATTTCCTTTTTATTACATTGGAGAATTGAGGGGAACAAAAAAAAGCACGTATCCTAAGAACTGCACTTTAATGCATTTTTTTTGGCGAAATCCATGTTTTGTGAGACTTCTGAGGCTTCTGACTCTTCTGAGTTACAACCATGGTTTGGTGTTCCGTTTCATATAAATCATCCTGTAGTGTGTTTATTATGGACGAAACGGTCTCTGAATCGATCCCCTCATTGTTTAGCATTGAGCTATATTTTTGCCTTGCTTGTTTGTTTGTTCATTGTTAAATTCAAGGATTCCCAGCCCAGAAGAGTAAAATACTGGATCGATAGAGGTTGTAAAACTTTTTTGAAAACCAACTCGAATGCCTTGATGTCTCTATCATGACATTATACGTAACACCATTTAGCAACCCAATCTAAAACATTCTTTTATGACCAACATCTTAATAAGAATAATAATCACCTAGATTCATTAGGGAACAGATTCTTGATCATCAAAGTGGAACCATCGTTAGGGTTCATGGGTGAAACACGACTCATTCTTCGAACATCTGAGCAAAATCCTTCGTCTTTGGGGCCGGTTTTGGTGGATCGAAACACGCAAGTTTTGGTCGCTGGATCATAGAAATCATAGAAATGACACGGTCCCAAATCATCCAATTCGACAAAACCTTCCTCCGTAATGCCGAACGTGATGGACACCTGAAATTAGTAATTTTAAGACCTCAGGCTTCAACTGATTTCAAT
Source organism: Tigriopus japonicus (assembly GCA_010645155.1). Taxonomy (NCBI): domain Eukaryota; kingdom Metazoa; phylum Arthropoda; class Copepoda; order Harpacticoida; family Harpacticidae; genus Tigriopus; species Tigriopus japonicus. The sequence continues at coordinate 2,101,393 of CM021312.1, read as the reverse complement.
TTAAAAATTGATTCTGACCTGGAACAATGAGTCCGGAGAGAGATCACAAAGAGAATCGCCAGTCAAATTAATGGCCAAATAAGTCCATTCGGACCGGCTTTCCAGTCCCAGATCATATGATTTTATCATGCCATCCGAAATTCTATTCCAAAAGACCTTCTCAAACCGAAGTGCTGCCTGAGTCAATCCCTCTGATCTGAGACGCATCCCAAAAGCATTGGAACGAACGCGGGAACATTCAAAAATGCTTCCTAAATCTAGGACCATTGTTCCTGGACCTTGAGCTCGAACAAAGTGGTTTTCTATCGAGGGGAGAGATCAGACCATGGTACGAATAAAATACGGTTTTGTATTGATTTTTCACTAACCTGTTGGTACAAGTCCTTCAGAAGCGGGCTCAGCTTTCCATAAAAGTACTGAGGGTCCCGCGCTCCATAAACAGTAACCTTCATTCCATAGCGGAGACTCGAAATCGCAAGATAAATCACCAAAATGAGCTAAAAGATGGCGACTTTTCATAGAAAATTATTACGTGAAATTATATTTGAAACACTTACGTGCATGGGTGCAGATCGATTTCTGGTCTTGAAATGATATCTCTTGATCTATAAAGGGAAACTTTGTCAGAGCGTTGTTGGTAGGGATGAGGAGTAATTGTAATTCCAATTACAGTTACGTAATTTAGATTGCAATTACATGTTATTGAAATTGTGATTAATTAATTTTTTGGGGGGGGCCAAGTAATTGTAATTAATTACATTTGTGGCCATGCAATTGACGAATTTTCAATTACAAATTATAAATTAGTTTTCAAAATCTATCTTCCTCAAATTAACCATAAAACCCATTCATCAGTTTTTACTTGCAAAACAATCATTTTGTCATCAATTTGCGGTCAATGTGATGCCACGAACAGGTAACTTTTGTTACAAAACACACCCGGGCTATGATGTTTAAATACTTTTAAACTACAAGAGCTTTTGATTTTTTTGTCAGGATATAGGGCTCTTCACAACCAAGGACAGACAATTGAGGTGCAAAAATAAAGTTTAAAACATTGTCATACTTGATATATATGTATAAAGTTCGTGATTTCTGAAAAAGAAAAATATGCCTTGTGCTTGATGGTATAATATTTTTGATATTTAAGTCCGTTCTTAAGCTTTTGGTTTTTGTAAACCACTCTTTCATTTTTAACCTTCTGCCATGATAAGTTGCCAGTTGGTGCATCGCACTTAAAAATGGCAAATCTGTTTATTTTTCATCGTTTTGAAAAAGCAAAAGGGTGAAAGAGACAGAAGAATTGTAATTGTCATGTAATTGTCATGTAATTGTCATATAATTGTCATGTAATTGCCATGTAATTGTCATGTAATTGTTATGTAATTGTCATGTAATTGTAATTGAAGTCAATTACATTTTCGGATAATGTAATTGTAATTAATTACATTTTCGGATAATGTAATTGTAATTAATTACATTTTCGGATAATGCAATTGTAATTAATTATATTTTCGGATAATGTAATTGTAATTAATTACATTTCCGGATAATGTAAATGTAATTAATTACATTTCCGGATAATGTAATTGTAATTAATTACATTTCCGGATAATGTAATTGGAATTAATTACATTTTTGATGAAGTATTTGTAATTGTAATTAATTACATTTTTTGATGAAGTAATTGTAATTAAAATTAATTACATTTTTCAAGTAATTGACACAATTGTGGTTGTTGGTCAATTCTTTTTAAGTAATACTTACCATTGGATTCATGTTGAATAGGAGTTGAGCATATAACTTGAAACGTCTGAGAATTACAAGCTTTTTGGTCAAATTCGACCATTTTTGATTCTGTCTCGTTTTCGGATCCAACACTAATCCTTATTGCCTTGCAGCCTTCCTGATCTGAATAACATTAAGAAGATTCATTAGATTCATCATAAATTACTTTGATCGGAAATTCATGTTAAAGCTTACCAGTTTTAGGTTTGACCCAAACGAATACCTCTGGTAACTGATCTCGCATAGCCACATCTGAAACGAAATTTAATTTGTCAAAGTTTTTTATCTAAAAGTTTGTCAAATTTCCTCTCCTTCGTTCGACATCAATTACCACGATTTTTCATACCAAATTTTGTGCCTGAAATTTTAGGTGCTACGAACATTGCTATTAATTATGGTGACATGATGTTTTTGCTTGGTTGATTGCGGATTTTCTACTACCGCTACAAGGAATGCGATTCCCAGTAAACAAATAAATCATAAGTGTAATTTATACAATTTGCATTATACGAAATTTGATCTGCCAACAATGGCTCGGTTGCAGATCTGGACAATCCTTTTGTAGTGGGTTAATCAGGAATAGTATTCAAAAAAATATCTAACCCTGCTTATGAAGCTGTTAGAGGATCATCTCCAACATATTCCCACCACAGACTGATGTGCAAAAATACAAATACAAAAGAAGTACAAAACAATATTTAGAAACATGCAATTAAGGACTTTTAGAGCCTTCTAACTTAAATTTGCAGTGGTAATTATTCTATTCATCTGATAAGTTTTAGTTTTGAGAAAGAAACGGTTAAATAGTTCATCACTTAACTAAGCGGAATCTGACCGCATAATTGATTTTCTGGTTAGTAGCAATAATTATTTCTGTTATGCGAGGAAGTTATTTGACTTTTTTTATGGCTATTGACGGATATTTGCGTTGCTTCAGTAAGATGATTACTTAAAACATTTGTTCCTTTACTAATTTGAGTAAAAGAGAATGCGTTGTAATAGAACTGATCAGAAGATGGAAGCCCTTTAAGCTGGGCATTGACGTGTTTATTCGTGCACCTTTTCTAATGTTCTTTACTATGCCACCATCTTCTTTTACCTCACATTCTCACCATATAACCCATTTGGCACAATAAACGAATTCTTTAAATATGCAATACTCGTGCCTCGGAATGCATTTGGGCATTGACCGCCAAAACAAAATCTGGTAGCCAATGGGTAGTAGGAAGATTGGAGACAAGTCCGTCACACTTTCTTTTAAGAAATATAAATTTCAGCAACGTGCAATGTTATCACCTTTGTTCAATTTAAGGAACCTTCACTCTGCACTCTTTTCACTCTTTTAAGGTTCCGTACAAAGCAAGATTAGGACTCAATCTGCCATGTCCATTTAGAGACTTACATCTTGCATAGGATTCGTGCCATGCATTATTGCTAGAGCTGGTTTCACACACATTGTCGTCAGGTTTTCCCACAGACTCGGAAATTTTAACACATTTTCCTTCGTACAGTTGTGAAGGAGTAGAGCACAGACCTAAATATGAAAAGTAATTATTAAACTGATAGTTCTAAAACCTGCAATGCAAAATACCTTGCTGCTCCTCAATCATTGCGGTAATGATAGATTGTGATTCATCAAGAACCTCGGAGATCAATCGCAACTGGGCCTTTAAAGGAAAATATAGGTACTATGTTATTTTTTGTTTTTATGGCAGATAGTTTACTTTCGACATCCTATTTCTCTTACTAGATTTGAGTTCAGAAGGATGCTTCCATAACCATGGGTTTGATTCGAACAAGATGAGGCAGCCGCAGAGGCAGATTCTTCAGTGACAATTTTCATGCATGTTTTGTCCACCAGAGTGAAATTGGAACGACAAATCAATTCTGGCCAAAAACAGCCATTAGTTTCCATGAGAGAGAAATTGACAAGAAAATTTGTTAATCATTACCTGTTTGTTGACAAATGACTCCGGCTGTCTCTTGTAAATCCCCAAGTTCGAACGATTTGTTTCGGAATATGATGGGATTAAGTTGATCCTTTTGGCCATTAAATGTGGACAAACTGCTGTTCATTTGGAAAAGCATGGCACCCTCAGAGGAACGCCTAATTTTCTGACCTTTGACATTGTACACTTGTTGAAATTCATCGATTTGGAAACCTAAATGATTCAATCAAAGTCAGTGATTCGAAGTGTTCTAAAAGTTCGAGGTTTTTCCCACCTGTCCAGAATTTTTCCGTCGAATTTGCAGATTCAAAGAGGGCCAACCAGGTTAGATGATGGTTAGAAGAGGCTATTTGGCCATGTTTGTTGTGGCAAATAGCAAAGGCTTCTTTAAAGGTGACAGGTTCATGATGGATTTGGTAACAAACGCCTCTAAAAGTTAAACATTAACTTTTTCATGTGTTCTGACAGGGTTTTGAATCTTCATTTTTAGTAGTTAGGGACCAAAAGTAAGTTCGGCCGATATTTCGGTTTCGGTTGCGTTTATGCCTACCGAAACCGAAAGCAGACCTGCACTATAAAGGATGGAGTTTGACAATAAAATCGAAAAAAAATTCGTCCAAAATCCTCCTAAATTTAAAATTCCCGATTTTCAAAATTCAGTCCACCTAAATTTGCGACTACCCAACGTGGAACACATGAGCAATTTAATTTTTAAGGTGGATTTTGCATTTATACAACTTTGCCGCCAGTTGTTTTCGGTTTTGGTTTCGGTTATTAGCCCTTTCGGTCCATCACTAATTTTTAGAACAAAAAATCGAAACCCGATGTACAAGAACTAACTTACCCTAGATTGAATGACCCAACAGAACATGGGACTCCGACTTGATTTCTCAAAGCCTGGATTTCTTCAGAATAGTCATGTGGAACCGTGGTGTCAACGGTTAAGTTTCTCGCATTAGGATATATTCTTGAACCAGGCTCATTATCCGATCTTGAAACAATGGCCCTTATCCCCTCTGAAGTCGTCAATGGTTCTTGGTCAGTATTTGTTGCTGTTGAGGATGATGTTTCAGTACTTGTAGCTTGAGCTGTACTTGAACCCTCAGAGGAGTTTGACCTTCCCGTTGTAGACCTTTCAGTAGTTTCATCGGTTGATGTTAAGGGATCATTGGTTGAGGTTGAATCATCAAGTGTTGTTGAGGTCTGATCATTTCGAGGTTTCATGACAGGTGTGCTGGATGGCTTAGATGTGGTTCCATTTACCTCTGAGGTTGGTTGATTTGTAATTGTGACCGTGGATGAAGTTGAATCCAATGTTGTTGATCCTTCAGCTGTTTCAGATTTTTCATTAGTGTCCTCGGATACGGTTGTTGTAGATGCGGGTTCTTCTTTTGGTTGAGTATCAATATTTTGGGTACTTGAGCTCGGAATAAGTGATGGACCACTTGTGGTTCTCTCTATTTGATCTGGTACCGTATTAGTGCTTTGATCAAGGTTTGAAGCGATTGTTGAGGTCACCAATTGGGAGATGGTTGATCCTTCGGCGGTTGATGTTGTTATGGGTGAAGATTCTTGCGACCCTTCTGTGGATAATGTTTCAATCCTGTTTGTTGTGGTTTCATCGGGTGTTCCAGGGTCTGTGATGGTTGAGTTGGATTGCTCAGATGTTGTCTCATCTGCCCTAGGGGTTGGTTGATTGGTTTGGTCCGTTCTTTCGAAACTTCCTGTTGTCTCCGTGAATGAAGTCGAATCTAACGTACTGGATTCTTCTTGGCATTGAACAACAGGATAATAGATGTTAGACAAAAGTAGGCATACCCCAACTTTGAGATAGAAGCCTTTTGGCAACATTTTGAAGGTCTTTAAACTAGTTCAGAGGCCAATTCAAGTCTGTTCCAAAAAGCTTGTGCGGAGCAATAAATTTCACGGTCCTTCAGAATAAGTGTGTTCCGTAGGATTGTGGTTGTTGCCTAAGCAACCATTGGAGTGTCAAGGAGACAACAGTCCTGTCCCAAATACGTTGTTTTGTGTCACAGGCTCAAGAGACAGAGTTTCTATGGCACGTTCGATATCGATTCATTTGACAGTAGAATGGCAAAATATGAATATGATTCAGCAATGTGGATTTTCGAACTTGAATTATCTGAGGCCAAATTAATGAACGGACAATATTCCATTTTAACGTGATTACCATCACGCACTAAAAAATGACAAATACAAGATGTAAATTGGTGTCTATCCTTCTTGGACTTCAAAATTTAAGGAAGAATAATTTAGTGTCATGAGGCACGAGATCGTGATTAAAAGGAATGATATTTCAATAACACGAAAGACTCACTTGAATACCCTGAAACCATCAAAAAAATGTATTGGTAGCTTAGAGTATGGTTCAAGGTGCATACCTTAATTTTGGATGAAGGCACGAAGAGAGACAGTCGCCATTTTGGATGCCGCTAAACATTTGCCCCTTTCCTTCATTAGAGGGGGTGTGACAAGAAAGTAGCAAATTACAGATTTTTCAAACCATCAATTAACATGATGAATGTGAACCCTTTCACTTTGGGCCCTCTTATGTTTTGGCTGTTGGGACTCCTGAACTCTTAAGAAATATGTGCAACATATCTAAAAGTCCAGTCAGAACCAATGATTAAAATCACTGAGAATTAGGTTTTGACCCAAACAAAGGCACTCGATAAATCCTCAAATCTCGGTCAAAATATTATGTTGCACCTTGTGCGTCGATGAATTAGTGAAGCGTACAATGAAAGTGGGCAAAGCAACAAAAACAAGTTTAATTTGGTAAACATTTATTCCATTCTGTAGTATGTAACACCAAGCGCATTTATAATAAAATGACTAATCATCATATTTTCTCGGTTTCAACTTTCTTTCTCAATTGAACATTCAGCATTTTACGATGCATGGTGATGGCAAACATTGAAGGAGAAAAATAGTCATAAAGGAGTTTGTTGTTGTTCTTGTAGAAGTGGTATTAGTAATTGTTGTAGTAGTACCGTAAGTTACAGTTGTTGTGGTGGTTGTAGATGTTGCAGTCGATGTGTCTTTGTAAGAGTCGCTATGAAAGTCGTCATAGAAGATGTACATAAGAGGTGAATAAGAGAAGCAATAGTTGCGATAGGTATGTTTTTGCTGTTTGTCATACTGGTTCGAATTACTAGTTGTCAAAATCGCAAGAGTCAGCGTCCTGTGGGTTGTCGTCATCAGCGTCATTCATTATAGTAAGTATGGTAATAGTAGTAGTTAGATTAATAATAGAAGTTGATAATGTTGTTCGGTTGACTGCGATTGTGTGTGTAGTTGACGTGAATGATAATTATGATGATGTTGATGATGATGGCATTAATAATCATAAGAATGTTAAAGTGATGCTGCTGCTGCTTAGAATGATGTTCATAGTCATGACATAAAAGGGATGGCAATCGTTCTCTCTGGACTTGATGATGAAATCGGGTCTGAGTCAGGGGCACGGGTGGGTGTGGTAAGAATTAAGTCAGCTGTCAGTGGGCGTGGGGTTGGTTGGGTGGTTTTTGCTTTAAGTAGTCCGTCTTCCTAGCCTTTCTCACCAGGACCAGAATCAATTGTAAGTCACACCTCAGCACCAGTTCAATGAAGGTTGTAAACCCTGGATTCATGAGATTTTGAAGTAGTCCAAGCTGAGTGAAAGGTTGGGGTGGGAGCTCTGGGGATTGTGGGCGTGGTGTGCTCAAGTCCATAACGTATTTTTGCGATTTGTTAATATTGTTTCGATAGGTGGGCTTGTTTGCCTTTGAATGACCTAAAATTGTGGCTTGAAAGGCTTCAACGAGCATTGAACTCTTTTTGACCAAAGGCTTTAGAAGAGGGCCTTGCCACGGAACTTGGTCCGTTCGCTTTTTGTTTGTGAATATTTGTCTCTCCTGGTCCTTGAAGAGTACTTTGTAATACAGAAGCTGTATTTGAGGGGGTTGGTACCAAACAGAGTGAACAGATGACAGTTCACCTATTACGACAAAAAAAGGTTAAGTTGATAATTATGTTGTGTTGTTGTATCATGTTCGACAATATTTTAAGAGAAAAAGAGGACTTTTCTGGTGGACTGAACGACGGAGGGTTGTGTTTGGTGGGTTCAAATTAGGCCGATGTTTGAAAGGTGTGCAGAAGTAGTGTAGCTGATATCGGGAATGCGTGCTATACGTCGGTTTCAAGTTGTCCAAGGAAGAAAGCGAAGATAGCGGTGGGCGGGTAGGTGGGTGGGACACATCAGAGTTGGTAGGTGTTTGTTCATCATCGTCAATCTAAATGCAGGTTTTTGGCACGTTTTCCAGAAGAAACCAGTCAATGCTGTGCAAGACGTTCGATCAGAGTGAAAGGAGGGCCAAGCAAATTCTCTCACCTCTCTTGTTTGAAGCCAACTTGCGCATGTGGGCTTCCAAATCCGGGCAGAGTGGGCAGAATGGAGTAAGTAAGAAGAGAGAGGCGGGGAATGTACAAAAGAGGACCCTGATTCGAAGTGACTCTGCTATTTAGGGGGCTGCGTGAAAAGATGTCAACGAATATCATCATCGTTTTGCACTGGCATCGTATGTACATATTTTTGAGGGCGTGTCGAAAAAGGGCGGAGAGAAGAACCTAAACAACGGGATAAAGGCCATCCCGTGGAGAGAACGATCGACAGAGCAGCCAACATCAGATTCGTGGGTGAAAACTCGTGGTCAACCCAGAAGGGTGGGTAGGCGCAATCAGAACTCCGATGGGAAAGAGGGGCAGGGAATTTGGGCGAAAGAGCAAGAAGCAAGAGAACAATATCGCTCAATAACTGATATAAAATGATGATAATAACAATAATAGAAATGATAATAATAATAGTAGGAGTAATATAATAATAATGATAATAGCACTAATAGTAGGAATAGTAATAGTGATCTTGATAATGGAGCAGCACTGTGTTTGTCGATTTCTTCTCATCTCGCGCAGTGAGAGTCCCGGGTACTAAGAGTGTCTTTTTTTTTAATAGAATATTATTATTCACGATTTTAGGCCTTTGAACTGGCGAGACTCTGCCGACCACTAGGAGGAAGGGGTGAATGTTCTTCTACTGGTTCTAATGGCCTTCTTCACAATTGGCATGGTCACACTCTGTTGTCATGAAATACTTGATGCGATCAATAGCCATCCATTCGATGGAGATGGCCGCCGCATTGACGACAATAGGAAGGTGAAGAAGCTGAAGGAGGGGATGGTGATGCTGACGAAGATGTTGTTCTTGTTGAGGATGGAGTTGATGGTAATAGTATGGATGATGATGTTGTTGTTGTTCTTGTTGTCAATGTTGTTTAAGTTGAAATCATGATGATAGTAATGGTAATAGTGGAAGAAGGAAAAGAAAAGCAAGAATTATGATAACAATAGTGATGATGATAATATTAGCGATAATAATGATAATAATAATGATAATTATAGTAATAATAATGATGATAACATTAGGAGTTATGTAGAAGTGACAGGAGAAGATCTGTAGAATTGTTGATGCTCTGATGGTATTAATTAATGGTTGCATATGTCGGTCTGATTTGGAGATCGGAGATCCAAAATCTTCTCTTTGTTTCATTTGTTTGTGTGAGTGTGAATGGTTTACTTCTTATGCGGATAGAGTTTCTTTTTTTGTGGGCCATTGCTTTTAGTGCTTCTTGCCAGGGTGACCAGTATTGGCCGTCATCTGGAGCCGACCAAATTCCGTGTTGTAAAAGCTGAATCCGGTAAATTCATCCTGGTTGATTGTGCGGATAAGTTCGGGATTGACAGGAGTCAGGACTGGATCCTCCTTGGTAAACTCGGTATCGAAATTCAGAACATCCTTCTTGTTCTTCTGCAATTTTGGGAAAGAAAAGAAGAAAACACTGTTAGTTAAACCTTTCACATTACGATCATTTTGGTCACTCTGCCAAAACTAGTTCTTAGGAAGACAACCAAAAAAACAAGGAAACTTACAATCTTCGGCTTAAAAGGCGGTTTGATCCTTCGATTTTCCATGTCTTCCCAATTAATCGATCTGAAGAAAGAGTGGTGCTTGATAGCCTCTTCGCCACCATGAGCAGCCACACAGCCCAAGCGTTTGGCAACATTTTTCTGCATGAACTGTAATGGGAAACAAAGGTAGAATGCCGAAAAAATCCGGTGAAAGGCCGAACAAGCACTTACCCCTTTCAGCACTGAAACAGCTTCCTTTGATAACCAAACTGGATACAGGACATCATCGTGAAGGATGCTTTCAAAGAGGTCATCTTCATTGTCGGCCTCAAAAGGAGGTTGACCCGCCATCATTTCATACATGAGGACACCTAGAGCCCACCAATCGACACTTGCTCCATAGTCTAACTCTTGGAGAATCTGCCAATTTATTGAAGGTGATTAAAAAATCAGTTTTGATGACGAAAAAATACGTAAAAGATAGATGACCAACTTACCTCTGGCGCGATGTAATCCGGAGTTCCACAGAAAGTGGTGGTGGTCACACCATTCTTGATTCCCTCTTTGCACATCCCAAAATCAGCGATCTTGCAATGACCCTCCGAGTCCAATAGAATGTTGTCAAGTTTTAGATCACTGAAAAAATGGGGAATATGAGAGAGTTGAAAAATAACTCTGAAGAAACCTGTTTGCTATCTCAATATCAACTTACCGATAAATAACTCCGTGCTTGTGGAGGTATTGCAAGGCTAACATGACTTCGGCCGAGTAAAACCGTGCTCTTGGCTCATCGAATTTGCGGGCACGCTGGATTTGAAACATGAGGTCACCTCCATTCACATACTCCATGACAAAGAATAACCGTTCCTGCAATTGACGTAGAACAGCTCTAGTTGCTGTAATATTTCCTGATATGGAAAAATCGATTCTAAAATTACCTTTGTTTGGAAGCAGGAATGCAGGGAGGTCAAGAAAGGGTGATTGGCGGCCAAGGCAAGGATGCGTTTCTCTGTCATGGTACATTCCACGTCATCGTCCTGGACAATCACGTCCTTCTTAAGGACCTTGACAGCGAACACCTCCTCCGAGTCCTTCTTCTCGGCCAACATCACCTTTCCGAAGGAGCCCTTGCCCAGGACCTTGAGGAAACGGAAGTCCTCCAAACAAACTTTCTTTGTTCCCGACTGCCGATCCACCAAATCTTGAAGGGAGGGCTTGGCTGCAACATGAACAAAAACATCCAAGAAAATCAGACAAGGTCACCTTAAGCAGCACCTCTACCATGATTATCAACGTCTAGGTCTTCGTTCTACCAAGACTATGTCAGTGAGCTTTGTACTGCGGTTCAGCTTTACTTATTATCCAGCTATCCGCCTCCACAAACGACCTTTTTAGCATTTCTTAGTGCTGGAAAAATGACGATGACATTTCTGTCGTGCCATTCCTTTGGCTGTGCTACAGCATTACCGGCAACTCTCTCTTAACATACGCGTCTTGGTTTTTCTGCACTTTGGAAAAGAATGGCAAGGACTGAGCAAAAGCAGCTTCTGGTACTCTACTAGACACCAAGGTTCACTCTCTATGCTGTAAAAGTTTTAGTGAACCCACCTCCTCCAGCTACCGCGCCGGGCTCTTTGCCATCACCTTCACCGCATTCTTTCTTGAATTGAAGGAGGCCCTTCTTTTGGAGACGTTCCTCCATTTCACGTTGGGCTTGAATTTGCAAACGAAGCTTGGCCTACAAAGAAATTAACAGTTAGAACGGTAATGTTCTGAAACGGCCAAGCATGGGCAAATTATCTGACCTGTTCTTCAGCATCTTCGCCTCCGTCAACGGTTCCGAGATTGGCCGTGGAGGCTGTTGCACTTGAGGAAGAAACTTGACTAGTATTTGAACGCGATTGACCTTCACCCAAGGGCTAGAGAACGAAATAAAAGTAAGTTGAGGCTTCCTTGTTTCTGATTTGAAGAGACATTTCGTTTACCTTTTTCCTGGGTTTGGATGATTCTGTGAGTTTGTGTGGGGTCATGCCCATATCGTTGAGTATGTCCGCCAACTGCCGTGCGTTGATCCCACAATTGTTAGCTACATTCTTCTGACATCTTTTGTGCGCATTGGTCTTACAAACTGAAATATAATGGACCAAATATTGCAAATCATTAAACTCGACGAAAATGGTGATTGAGCGGTTGGGTTGGCTTAATGCTGAAATATTCCGATGCATTCCCTAATCTAAATTTGAAGCCAACCGGAAGGTATGTCTCAGTTATGATTGAATCGCCTTCATTAGTGTAGGTAAGAATATAAGTGGCAAAATTCCTATGATGATAATTTAAAAATAAAATGTTCTCCTTGTCTTCATTGGCTATACCATTCATCATTGAAATTAATTTGAATGAAATGTTTTGCAAGCTAATCAAGTAACCTTATATATAGAACTAAGTCCTTCTAAAGCATTTTTGACGTTTTGCAAATGTTGCATTCAATCCCTCGTTAATTTCTAGTCTCGGGAGCAATCCCTGAGATTTAGTTGGTTCAAACTTGAAATCACCTTCGCACTGAAGTCCTTGTCTGTAGAGGCCATAGAGGAGAGAACCACAATGGTCGCACCAGGTGAAGCGACGATACGTGTGAACCACAAAGCGATGCGGCACATTGATGTTAAAGCGAGCACTTTGGTTCTGCAAGAGAATCGATTGAAACAAATAAGCATTGCAAGCATAGTATTCCATTCCACTCTAAAGCAGGATTCTTCACCAAAGGAATAATAAATTAAAGTAGGAAGGGAGTCGGCTACGCAAAAGTAATGAGGAAGACCACAAGAGTCATTTGAACCGATTCTTAATTGGCAATTCGGGCCAATATTCCACCCGGAGTGGTTGAACATCAATAAATGTGGGAGGCAGGTTGCCAAATGTGTAGTTCTTAATGCGGATTAGCCTTGCAATCATCACTTTGATGAGGATGTTCGTACTACATTCGTCGGAATGGACCGTTGTTCATAACTGGGCGATAAGCCAAATCGATCATGTGTGTATGCATGATCGTATGGACATACACTACACAAGTTCAATATTCGAGATTCCGTCAAGGTGACAAGGAGCCAATAACTCTTGCGTCCATGGATTGAAAGAACAAGAAATCTGAACTACTTACATCGTCGTTCGTCTCGGAATCCTTGACGCCTGAACACTTGGTGGTGATAAATTCGTGGCACCTCTTGTGAACCACACAAACACACACTTGGCATTGATATCCCTGTTTGCCCAGACCCCTGAAATAAAAGAAAGGACACAGCTTCAAAATAAATGTAAATCCAATTTCATTTTAGAATCGGTCCATTATCACGCATTTCTAAGGCTGACTTGTATTAAACATGGCAATGAAGATATGTTGTGAAATTGTTTTTGTATGACCTGTTGAAGTTTAGAGCCTAGATGATCTCATCGTTGTTTTTACGCATGATTAACACGGATTTGAAGACCTCTACATTCTCTTTTAACTTAATTTGTTAGATCGATAGCTACAGTTTTAATTCATAATATCGAATACTATAAGCAAAGTCCACTATATATTCCTGTCGTTTTTTTATAAGCGCCCGTTTTTGTGCTTTTGACAATAATGCAGATTGTTTCTTTCCCGTTTCAATTTGGACAAAGCTCGATTGAGAAACCTTGAACACATCGGTGACAAGAGAAACATCCCCGACGACGATCAAAAAGACATCGGCATCATAATCATGGTTCTTATTACAACACCCAGGCAATTAATTTGAATGGAGCGACATCACATGGGCCATTAAAATCCACCACCAATCGCTAGATTTATACATATACGAGGACATGAACATTGGAATCATAAAATGCGTGGCGAGAGCTAACTGGTCGTGAAACCCCAATCTCCATCAGGATTACGTATTTTCAAGGCCATTCATTCGTTCGTTCGTTCATTCGTTTCAGCGGTGAGAGAGAGCGTTGCTGCTGCCCCAGTTCTCGAATACTGATTTTATGACCCTTTGAGTGGTTGGATTCCTCACTAGCGTCCTTCCAATCACTGATAAATCATTTTAACAATGTCCCAGTCCATTTCTGTCGTCGATCCTGACCTGCATTTTAGGATTGGGACCGCGTGTAATGTAATGCATCCTAATGATGGCGTGTCTTTTTGTCTTGGAACTCTGAAAAGAGTTCTTCTCAAGCCTTTTTCGAAGCAATTTTCGAGTCGGACAAGTCCCTGCAACAATCGGTCTTCAAACTGATGCGGAGAGTAATATGTGTAACTCTACTAACAAGAATTTTTCTCGTATGATTTAAATGTCAAAGAGTTTGGCGTTTGAATCGGCCGTCTCTTGCATCAAAAACATGTCCACTTTACTTTTGTACATGCAGTAAATTGTAGGTAGGCGGGTAAACGCAAGTCATAGGAACTTTAAGTGGCTTGCTTGACTGTATGTAGTAAATTTGACCAAAGTGGTAATCACAATCTAGCAACATGACTTAATGATCATTTTGATTCAATCTCGGGGTTCTTTATTCTGACCATACAGAAGTCTGACATCACTCATTTCAAGCGAACGTCAAAGGCTTGGTGTTCTTTTTTGACAACTAAATCCCGCAGATTAGAAGATATCGCCTCATTTTTTGTTATTTCATTTTACGCAACTCGTCTTTTAATGGGATTAAGTGATCGTTGATGAAAAGTAGCCGATTGATAACCTCACTATGAGTGCATCACCAAAAGTAAGATTTTTTTCACTTGAATTTTGGCAAATTTGTGGGCTTAAACTATCACTTCTGGGCAGAAATCAAAATACATTTTCAAGTCATCAGAAGCAAAAATATTTCTTGAACTTTCATGCTTTCAACATGCTTTTAAACTTTGCTTAACGACTTGAATCACACATTAAACACGAAAGATTCTCCAACTGTGCCAAACATGTTAAATCAAAGAGTTGGGAAGACTTACTAAAATCACAGGTATTCTTATCATTCATCCTATCAAAACCCATTTTAATTCTTATATTTTTCGAAAAATGTTAATCATAAATCGCAATTATAATGCAATGCGCCAAACAGGTAATTTACCGAAACAAAGACCGAACACGAACTGAACCGATACAGAAACCGAAACCGAAAAAACATTGGCCCAAAAATCACTGTCCACACAGAATGAATGTACTGTGTTTGGGTCACAAGCGCTGGCATTCCGCTAAGTCTAACTTCAGATTAATAATGAGCTGTGACTGGTCACCTTCTGTTTGAGAAAAAATTTCCATTTTTTCGATTGTTTCATTTTATAATTCGTCAAAACCGAAACGTAACCCAGTTTATCAACACAAACAAAACAGACGACTTTTTGTTCAAGGCGCGTGAAACATGGCAGAGGGAGAATCAACTGTCGTATCAATCTGATTAGAGTCAAAGACAACCCTCATCTTTAGTGTTTCTCCAATTTCTATTTTTTTCCAAAAAAATATGGCCTTGACAAAACTCCATAATTTCGAATGAAAGCGTTTTCGATTTGTGAAATAAGAAAAATATGTGAGAGAAAATGTCTTGCAACTTAATTGACAAAAAAAATGAACGTCATTTCTTATCTTACAGAACTTTAGGAATGAAACTTTGGATCAACGTAATAGTGACTTGAAATGTTACTAAAACAGCTTCCCTTTTCATTAATACTCACTTGACCAAGAATTTTTTTGTCAATTTTTCAAACTAAGCGTTCGTGGCTGAACCTTTTTTCTACTCTGGGTTGTTTTCAAAAACTGAAGCCATGCCAAAGTTTCTTATGAAAATAAATTTTCGTAAGTTGACGCTGAAAAAAGGAATATTCTTCAGTAGACATTGCTAACCCGCTAGTTTTTCTTTCAAAAAATGACATGGAAATCTAAATTTTCAAGAAAACAATAATTAGAAAAATTTCGAATTCGGATTCCTAGGAAATGAAAAATATTTTGATTACATTTAAAACAGTAACCAGTTTTACGTTTTGATCATCAGATCTTTTGCATTGGACTCTGGAAATTCTCTCACTTTGTCTCCGTGTCCGAATATTAAGATATAAGCAGAACTAGACCTGAGCACAAACAGGAAAATGATTCCCTCTAACTTACTTCATAAACCATTTTTTTAAACCAAACATTATGGCAGCAAAAGTAGATCCACTCTTAGGGTTTCCCAAACCTCAGGGAGTCTAAGCTCTATAAATTTGTACCTTCTCGAACGCGTAAAATTTGCATAATAATAATTCTAGACGACTTGATTTTAGACAACTAAAAAGCCCCAAACTGGATCCAACTCGTCAAAATTTAAAAACATGTGATCGTACTTAAGTGTGGTTAATCTTAATTACACCAAATCAATGTGACCATGAGAAAGAAATATTACAAGCACGATTATTACTAGGACTGTTGAAATCTTGTAAACAAGCTTTTTAGGCTTAAAACACCCTTTTTGCATGAAACGAATACCACCTCCTTTTCTGTATATTTTCTGCATTTTTGGGGAAAAAAATCAAATTTCCCGCTTAAGTGTATCCGTGTTAAAACCCTCTTCTTTGAAAACATCAAGATTTGCCAAATTTTAAGTGAAAGCATAACCAAAGTTTGCCGATGCCATTGCCCTTGTCACCTAGGTTGAAGGGAAACCAGTCTCGAGTAGGGGTGCACGAGAAGCCGGTGCCGGTATCGACACCGACACCAGCTTTTCCTGTTTCGGTGTCGACACCTCCATGGTTTGGTGATTATTTCATTAATATGAAAATTGTTCTACATAAAAAATTTCACAGCTGTTGTTGATGTCGGCGTCAGTATCGACATTGGCAGAATTGAGGTCACCGTCGATGGCATTAATGGTGGTGTTACCAATCCCTAGAGACTACCCATCCCTAGTCTAGAGCAAGGTTACAAGGTGGTTTCAAGCGGACAGTGCCAAAAGTAGTCTCAAATACTGCCAATTGCAGGCCTTCAGGGTGAGCATTTGGAGCACCCTTGATCCAATGGAATAAGGCTCTTCTTTAATCAAGAGTATGGATAGTTATTTTCTTGCATATTCGGCTTATTTATTGCACATTCTTTTTGGGCATATATATATATGACTTCTTCGCACATATATTTGGGCATTTACTGATGTGCTTATTTAATGGGTTTCTACACTAGTGATGGAAACAATCCAATCTTCAATCATATTCACGATAGGTTGCCCAACTAGGTCTGCCAATTAGCCTTCAGCGTCTCTCATTTGTCAACCGACAAGAATTCCATGAGGAAAAAGGCTTTCTTCTGAAAGTGAGCGCAAGTGGCACCCCTTGCTTTATTCGTCTTTGGCTCAGGGGCGCTATGTGAAGGAACTTGCTTCTTGATTTTGCAAGATGTTGTACTATGTGAGGGGTGATGGCAAACCTAAAGCTAGCAACCTCGCGTGAGAAAGATTGAAAGATTGGTTTTTTTCCATCAGTATTCAACACCCCAATTATTACTACTGATGTGTTTCGAACCTGGAGTGCTGCTAGTTTTGACTCGGAAGTTTATTGCTGTTAAAAAGGGCAGGTTATATTGAACTTTTTGAAAAGACAAAAACCAATTTAGCAACACTCGAACTAGTTCGATTTCGAGTTCAATCCATAGTTATAAAAATGGATTTCGAGTTGGCAGTGCTGCCATATTTTATGATAGATGAGGTCTATTGCTTGTTGAAAAGCTTAGTTGTGGTCAAATATTTGACCCTAAAACCAAAATGGCAAAACTCTGCCAAAATCCAACTCGAAACACATCAGTAATTATTACAGTACCTTTAAAATTTACAACGAATCCATGCTTAAAATGATCATGTTTCTTGTATTATTTTCCTCGTAAAATATGATGGCATCATGTTCTCAGCCATTCCTGTTTAAAAAACCCCAATCCCAAAGCCAGAGATTTTGAAATGCCGTCACAAATACCTTTTCTATTTTCTAAATTGACATTTCATTATTCGGCTAGCCATGTTTAAAATCTGCCCTTTCAGAGCAGGTCATCAAAATCGTAAAATAACCATGAATTCATTCCATCACTGATGGTTGTGAACAATGTTATTGACCTTACCAAATAAAGTCGCCACAATGAGAGCAGAAAGTGGGCTGCCTGAGGAAAGTGGCCATGAATTTGTGTGAGTTGACCTGGTGGACCCGACGCTTCATAGCGCCTCGACGTTGTTTCCCGGCAAAACCGCCATCTTGTTCCTTGAATTGTCTCATGGGCTGGCTTTGCTCCTCTTGAGAAGCCCATTGAAGCTCGATTTTGCAATGAAGCTTGCCTTGGGGCTCAAGATCCACCTGGAACGGAAAACAGAGAGAAAGGCACATCAGTTGTTTGGAGAACACTTTCCGGAAAAAGTTGCCCAAAATCCCCCGTAAAGTCGACTCAAGGTCCTATTTTTAGCCCTCTCGCCTCCCATCTCCTCTTGACCACATTGACACTCTTCTTGGACAAGAAAATGAAAGTTGTACTCGATCCCAAAATATGGAAAAAGAGGGGGAGAGAGAGAGAGAGTAAGAAAACAACCATTGATATGGCAAAATACCTTTAAGGCAAGGTTTGTATTTTCGGCCTTTTTTATTGTTAGTTTTTTTATGCCGAGCGTGAAAGACAATGTAAGATGTCTGGAGTCAAAAATGACGTTTCAAGATTACATGGAATGTTCGAGTTCGAGTCCAATACAAGATAGTAGCCGTTTCCTAGTATGATAGGATCAAGAACCTAATAAAACAGTAAAAGCCTTCGTAGTAAAAGTTGTGGGCAATGACATGTACATTCAACATACTACAGCTTCAATAACTCTTGGTTCAGTTGAAGCAACTGTCATTTCCACATCATTCTCCTTGTGCTCTCTACGTATTCACTTGGCAACAGCCTTGAAGGTCAGGAAATGAAACCCCTTTAGAGGCATATTGCCGAATGTACAAATGTCCTTGGATCAAGTCTGTAATGAGTTGTTTGAGCTGAAGAGAGGATGAAAAATCGGTGCGTTCCAAGTTGTTTTAGATTCCTTGCCCCAAGTTCGGAAGGAATTTCAAGCCCACAGCTAAGAATCTGTAATTGGGATATTTGGAAATTCGAGTTTCAATCCTGCCGTTATGATACCCAAAGGTGTTCGTTCGTTCGACAAGACTTTTCGCCTCACATTCTCGAGGACTGTGGGGCAAGAATTTTATGCTGAATAACTTCTCTCATTGCCGGCCTAGAAATTCGAGCACCTTGTTGTGTTATGGAACACGAACGAGGAGAAGGCCAATCTTTAAAAAAATGCTCGCTTTCCTGGCCTCTTTTTCCAAGCTTACGGCTCACAAAAAACAACTGAGAGAGTCGAGCGGGTTTATTGAAATCCATTACAATAGGACGATGAGCATCCAAGGTCATTCCCCAACTCTCAAGCATGCATTTGAAGTCTGTCTCTTGAACAATGCCTCACTCCTTGGACTAGTCGTTACGAACAATGCACTTGGACCAAAAAGTGAGCACAATTTCAAAACAAGAATAAATCAGTCAGACCTTCTTAGTTTGTTTCGGCTGAAAATTGAGTATAGGAGGTTGTCGATCAGCCCCTGTTTCTACGTAGTTGCTATAATCAGAAAAATAGGGTTCTATATCCAAAGCAAAAGGGGTCGATATACGATTCAACATCCTCGTTATTGAAACAAGATTTACACATATGGAGGCGATGGCAAAATACGGTATTTTTTATTGCCATTATCTATATTTTACATTACATGTTTACGGGGCATCTTCCACAGATGGAAATGTTGCCCTAAAAGTTGCTAAATCATTTGAGTTGAAGGTACGACATTGGCCAGGCGAAATAACAAACTAGTATGGTTCATGCTAAAACCCAATACCATTGTCATTATTCCCCAAAACAATGAGAAAAATAAGAATACCAGAGTTAGTCCCCCTCCAATCCATGGATAAACCACATCGCCAAGTAATTTAAAACAAGTTTCTAACACCGAGCGTAAATGCTGTTATTTAATTAGGTTTTTTGAGGGACATTTTTCAACAAAATCTGCAATGAAACATCGAACACGATAAGAAATAAATTCAATTGGGGTATTTTTGGGGCCAAACGATTTAAAACGCATCAAAACTTGCTTTGACCTATCTCTAGCTATTCGGCCCCAAGAACCATTAGCTAAATTCGTCTGGATTGACCAATCCAATGGCTTAATATTAATATTTACATTTAATTTTTCCTTTGAACAATCCAATTTATTGTTTATTATTGTTTATTGTTTTTGCCACTCTAAAACACAATGTGTAAAACAAGAGTATAGGCGACTTGATAGGCAATTGAAAAGCAGATTATTTTTAAAGAAACCAGGCTCAAGACCGGTCAGAGGTAATAAATTAGGGGTTTTCAAACAACTGTTTGGATGGAAATGAATGAAGCAGTCCTTTCGTTTGTAATATTCGATAAAAATATATAATTCTTTTACAATAAGTGAACGGTTTTTTTTGAAATCCTAGATTCGTGGATATATTCTGAATATTCAGGTTAACAAACCCTTCTTTCCTTTTTTTGATGTTGAAGCTTGGAAGATAAAAAATCGACGGGCATGGCATCATGAAAAGTTGGCATGTGTTTCTCAAACTCGGTGGTTTTAGCACAGAAGCATTGGTTTCAACAACATTACGCAAAATCTATGAATAATTTTTCCATGCAGATGATTGCCTGGACCCTGGCCATCAATTATGGGACCACAGGAATCAAATGTTTTATGCCAAACCGCAGACAAACGATTCGGTCTTTTTTTAAATCAAAAACTTGTTCATCTTTGGTCGTTTATCCTTGACAAAGCAAGTTGCCTTTATCTCACTTGTTTTGAACATGTTGCAAAACCATTCTGACATGTTTGACGAGAACCCAATGAATGATCACATTGAATCAACACGTTCAATTGAAAACTAGGATTTGGTAGGCAGGAAAAAATAAATATACGGTGTGCGTCATAATTAACTAACATTGACCGAATCATTTCGTGTACTGGACTAATCAACAAATGTTCTCGCCTTCGTCATTGGCTCCGTCTTATCTTTGTAATTGCAACTCAGTAAGGAAGCGGGTAAGCAATCGAGAATTGGGAAAGGTGTGCATTTTATTACCCTCGCTAAAATTCGAGTGGTGGGTACTTATTGGGCATCTCCAAAATACTAGTTTAGATATGCACTCTCTCGGCCAGTCATAAATTTTGAGCAATGACTTCTCGAAAAGTGGGTTGCGGGTTTGTATTAGACAAGTGACGAAGTCTGACTCACTCTGAGCCTTTCCAAGAGGTCCGATAGCGGCAACTAAACGCGGACTTTCCTATTAATCGAAACTAGTCCCATGTTCTAAAGAATGATGAAAGCCTCTGATTCATAAGTATTTTAGTGAAATGACGAGCAGGCTCCGAGTAAGCTGCTTTGTCACGGTTTGATCGATTTCCTTACCCAGAGATCATGTAGTGGTTGATCCTCTTTCTCGATGAGGTCTGACAAGCTGACCTTGCAATTGGCGATGAAATCATCGGGTGGCATGGTGGCATCATGCCACATGGTGAAGCCCACCTCTTCCGAGTTGCGAACCAAGTCCGTGGTGAATGTCTCGTTCCAAGTGGGTTCACGGGTCTTGGTCTTGGTGGAGGTCCGTTCGATGGCCACCTCATCGACGTCGATGGCCACGTACGGGTCGAGGTTCATCACCGCTGGCTCTTTGCGGCCAAGCTCGGAGCTAATGTTCAGTCTTGTCATGAAATTGGTATGCTGGAGCTCTTTGGCCCCGCAGACCGTGATTTTGAGTCTCCCGTTGAACATGTTGGGTTTCCAATGGTGGGGAGCGAGCGACAGTAACCTTGAGTCAGTCTGGATGCGTTGGACCAAGGATGACGGCCTCTCACATGGGCTTAGTTGGGATCACTATATTTTTGAGCGCTGGAACCGAACGAATCACTTCACCGCCAATTCACCTCAGCATCTCGTTGGAGATGGCTTCCAACTTCCAACTCGTTGGGCTCTTGTCACATTCACTTCAGAGGTACAGAGACATGGCAGCTTACTAAGGAAGAAATCACTGACAGGACCACAAGGAAATGGCAACGGCCTCCAGATAAAATGCAATGATTTGGAATGCTCACTTGATGTCTCTCTGTGGCACTCACTTGATTAGGGAGACTGAAGCAACGTCTCTAGATTGTGGCACAAGTATGTGGTGCTGGTGGTGTTGGAGGAGAAGGAGTTGGTGTTGGGGGTGGTGGTGGTCCTACTTCAAGTAGTGGTAGTAGTTGTTGTAGAAGTAGTAGTACTAGTGCTACCACTAATTGCAGTAGTAGTCAAATCAGTAGTAGTAGTAGTAGTAGTAGTAGTAGTAGTAGTAGTAGAAGTAGCCGTCGTCGCTGTCCTCGTAGTGGTGGCCACAATGGTGATGGTGGTGTTGGTGGTGGTACTGCTAGTTTGGAGCAAAGGCCGAATTGACACTGCTCTCAGTATGGTGTCTCCCTCTTCCCCTCTTTTCGTCCCTTCTTTCAGCCTTTACAGCCTTTCTCAAAGACCTTCAGACTTCTCCGAGAAGGTGCTGTGGAAGTGGCCTTCCCTCACTTGTCTGCTCCAACTCAACTACTTGAATGTGTACGAGTGTGTAAATCTCTCTCTCTCTCTCTCTCCCCCTCTATTTCTCTCCCTTACAAGCACAGGAGTGAGAGAGTCTGTAGCAATACTGCTCGTAAGTACACTATTTCGTCTTCTTCTTTTTCTTCCTTCTTCTTCTTTACTCCTCTGTTTCTCCCGCTACCACAACTTCTCCAACTGCTGGATGAAGTTGACTCCACTTGGCCATCCTTGACGGTGGAGAACGAGGAGGATGAGGAGGACGGCTCCGACCATGGAGGACTTGAACTTGCTCTCACCAGAGGCTCGTCGCGGATAGAGCGTAAAGGGGCTCGTACTCACACACATGCACGCACACATCCACGCACACTCAAGCATATGCGATCAGGCCTGGCCGCCGAGGATTGTGCTCAGGCCGTACTTTGCCTCACCACGTTTCCCTGTACCGAGTCTGTGGTCGTTGTACATGGCATCATGGACTGGCAAGCACAAGGAGCAATTCATTCGCAGCCTCCATCTCCCTCTTTCAAAAGAAAAAGGAGGGTTGGATGAGGTGGTAGGGACGGAGGAGCAGGAGCAGGACGACGACCACCAGGAGCGCCGAGCTTGTAGGCCATCCGATACAGCTTGGAGGGCCTAGCTGGCCTTAAAGAGGTCGGTCGCTGACAGCTCCTTCTGCCGCCGATCTACATCCACCGAGGTTGCCGAGGACATGAATGTTGTTGTTTCCAGCCCCCGCGGTTGGAGCCGGAGCCCCTCCTGAATGTCAGTCATTCTCATGCGGCAGGGCCCAATCTACTTCACGACTTTCCACTGGGATTTTTCTCGTCGAAACGACAGAGGTCTCTATAATGTACATTCCAGCTCGATGGATGCTCCTCGTCCCGTAATGTCTTGACCACAGATTGGCCGGATGGGCCCACATCTGAGGTGCCAACGGGCAGCTCTTTAATCTTGCTATGGGATCAGACCGAACCGAACCGCATCAAGGGGTTCAGGCTGAGCGTCAGAGGAATAATGCGTCAGCCCAATTCCGCACCAGGATGAACGAGGGCATTCCTTGCGACCTCGACGAAAAGCGCCGCAAGATATCGGATATTGGCCGTTCTCATCGAGGTATTAAAGTACAATAGTTAACGCAAGAAGCGTAAAACTACACAAAAAATAGATAATGCCAACCTAACAATGAAATGCGGTTGTTGGCACTCCTCGTCAGCTTTCTCTGCCATCCACCATACTTGACCTTGAAACAAGCCACCTTGGCAACGACCATAACCGGCCAAAGGGGATGTTTTACACACTTATTTGCCCACATCTAAGTGTATCTTAGGTGCCTCAAGATAGGTAGGGCTTGGGGTTTTGGTCGGTCCTAGTCTACCACTACGTATGTATAGGCCAAGCGAAGGAGGGTAAGACCTGAGGAATCTGTCAGCAACAAGACAAATGGCCCCAAAGTGGAGACGGGGAAGGGGGGACAAAATGAACCTTTTCGGAGGCAAACCAACATGCAGGTTTTGTACTGCACAAGGTCCCTGAAATCAGCAACAAGGAAGTGGCTGGGTTCACAAGGATAACTGAGAATCTCAGTTTGAATCAATGAAGCAAGTTGAACTTGCTTGTATGAGAGGCGTATCAACCAAAGGGAAATTGACTCGTTGATATTTTAACAATTGTTCAATGGATGAAAAAAATCAATTTATATTCTATTCGTTCTCGCATTGTGAACATGGTACAGTTGCGTCTCGATTTATGCGATTTTTTTTTGTTGACCATTTTTTCAACACATAAATGTTCACGATTTAACGGTTTAAGGGGTTTTACATAATACAAAGCTTTGATTTTAAGGATTTTTGTAATTGTTTTTGCAAGCAAAGTGTATTGCGAGCAAAATGTGGAAAAGCAGGGGGTCAGCAACAGCTTTCGGGTCAATACCCACCAAATTTGACTTTGTGTAGTCAAGGGACCTCCAAACAGAGGTTCGTTGGCTCACATACATACCAACAAAGAGCTTTGGGCCTATGAGTGCCATTCTGTGGAGGCCCTTGGGCCCACTATTTTGAACTTTCCCGTAGCTCCTGGGCGCACCAATGACTTCTCTCGGGCCCAATGGTTGCTAAACCATGTGGTAGAGGATGAACTTGATGAAACTGAACAGAAGATGGGTCAGGAGACCAAAATCAGGTACAAGGAGTGCCCCAAGTAGGAACGTGGAGAGCTTTGTGCGAGATAGCCTCATTTGATTTCAGAAAGTACGCACCTTTTTGAGGCAAGAATAAGCAGATGCAAACAAGCATTACTGATTTTTATATAAAAAAAAAATAATTAAGTGTGGGAAGTCAGTAGGAAAAAATACATATAAAGCTTAGCCACGTGAGAGTTTTGCATTATTTTCTTTGGGTTTTGATAAAAGGGAAATCTCAATTTAAGGGATTTTTTCTGCTGACCAAAAGATCCCTTGAATTGAGACCTCATTGAATTAACATTTTTTCCAATTTCGTGACGAATGTAATATCTGATTAGTCAACTGCAAGAAAATACTTCAGGTCTTATAAAAAATCATTGGCCAACAAACTATGGAAATTTGGGAGTAATCTTGAAATGTTGCAGGGAGCAAAAATTTACGACTTCAAAGTAGATGGAAGAGCAATTTGCTCATTTTAAACTTCAAAACAACAAGGGTTTGAGTCTTTTGAAAGGATCAGGTAGACGACAAGACAAGTCAATTTTACCCCACCACTATCATAAAAAAATAGCTTTAAGGTATTCCTCATTTTCAGTAAAAGAATCCATTTTTTATTTGTATTTTGCAAAAATTATTGCAATTTTTTTATACATTCTAGTTTCCTCAAATGTAGTAATTAAGAAAAGTATATTGGCAGTCTCCCTTCAGTTGGCATTGCCCTCGTATTTCAGAGTGTGCGACTGTTCACCCTTGGCATCTACTGTCATACCCATTCACCTTTGAAAGTTGCTCCCCCGATGGAAGCAACGGGATTCTCCCGGCATTGTCCTCTGAGCAACCAATAGACCAAATCCAGTTTTACGTAACATTGAACTTTAATTGACATTGAAAGTGCTTGAAGAAGAAACCTGAAACAACACTTGGATTGATGAAAAACTAGTAAAATGGTCATTGGTCAATGGCTGATTGAAAAAGGATATGGAGCAAAATTCAAGTCAAGCTCATAACGACACGCAAATCAAGTAAATTCCGTCACATTCTGTTTCACGTTGTTACCATTTGGTTCCTGTAGGGATAAATGTTGAGTAAAATATGCTAAACGAAGGTAGGCCAAAGATTTACATATTTTGTGTTTTATTACTTTTATAATAATTCATTGCTGGATTTCTGGCGACCAATTAGATTTTGTTTGAATAATTACAGTGAAATCTCGATTTAGCGATAATTTTTGGTGTTACCAACTTTGTACAACTCTTACGTCAGCGATTCGATTAAACAATAAATTTCGATTTCACGATATATTTTGGGGGACGGACACTATCGTGAAATCGAAATTTCACTATATTTCACTTATTACACGACAACATTCTTCTTCAAAAAAAAAGGTGGGGAAAATGTAAAACAAAATTTTGATGTTCTCAGCCAAGAAGCACTGGAATCAATCGAGCGTCGGAGACGAAAGTTATGCTCACTCAAAGTCTAGTGCAAATCCTACCGAGAATGAATGAACTAGCCCTTTTGTGGTAATCGTTTTACCACAAAAGGGCGCTTTCATTCATTCTATACTCTCTTCAGTACGTAAGTTTGAGAAGGCATAACTTTTCACTCCGGCATTCGATTGATCTGAAAATTGAAATACGTATTCTGGTAAACATATGAAAGGTCTCATTTGCAGAAGAATGCAAAGGGTTCGTTTCTGCTGGAAATCATAATTCTCATTGCTAGCCTCCCACTCCATGATTTCCGTGCTTCTTGGCTCAGCTTAGTATTCGAAGTGAAAATGACTCTAAAATTTTGAAACCTAATTACTTGTCCACGGGTAAAAGATGTGCATAACATGTCAACAATTTACAAAGCGTAGTTCATACCTTAAAATAACTTAAATATACGTGGAACATCTAGATTCAAATCGACAAAAGACTTTTCAAGTGAGCAATATAAAGTGTAAATTCCAAACATCAAACCTCTTTTTGAGCACAAATCATCACTAACTTCTTCATCTTGGCAAGTGACGAGAGAGTAATGCTTAGGTTTGTTCAAAACTTTCGTTACATAAGCCCCGACTCGAAGTTTTAGATGGAAATATTTCTTTCTTCATTTTTTCGAGGTTGCGATAATCAAAAACATCGTAACGCGAAGAAAAACCCCATAATAATTTAAAATTTACGTTGCATTAAGGCACAATTCTTGATTCAACGTGATCAGCGAATTGCTATCGCTTCTGCTAACTTGAAAATTGCTTTCCAGACAAAAACAACTTATCAAAAAAGTAAATTTCGTCCTTTTCAAAAGCTTTGCATTTTATCCCGTCAGTCACCTCGTTCCACGTTATTTCGTTCAACAAACAAAAAGCCTCAACCAGTGTTGCTATTAAGCTGAAGGCACAAACCATCCTAGAAACTTGGACCTTTACCAACAATCCCCCTACAACCTAGACTTTAGCAAAGAATAGTAAATTCCTTTTCCATCCGTCAACAAACTCCGATTTCACTTCCAGCTTCGATTTATGTTCCACTCATTCTTAAGTTACCAAGCTCACTTTGGCAACCCTGAGTCTCTTTTTTGCAAGCCCTAGGGACAAAACCGGGAAGAAGCGTGTGTGTCGTGGGCTCGTTATCTCGATACCTCTTCTAGTATGGCCACTCGTCAAAACCCCAACGAGTTCCTGAAAAGTCTCTTGGGTCGTCCAGTGGTGGTGAAACTAAATTCAGGTGTCGATTACCGGGGTGTTTTAGCCTCTTTGGACGGTTATATGAACATTGCCTTAGAGCAAACTGAGGAGTACGTCAACGGCCAACTCAAGAACAAATACGGAGACGCATTCCTTCGCGGTAACAACGTCCTCTATATCTCGACACAAAAGCGCCGTGCCTAAAATCCATCCACCCATCATATCCTTTCTAAGTTATGTTTTCTAATTGATGCTCTCCCCTCTGGTTTACTATCTTCTTTTGGCTCCTTCAGCCGTGATTGTGTTCATTGTGTTGTACTATTGTACTTGGCTCTCTTGGGAGTTGTTCATTAACAATTAACCATGGCTCAGCCCGATTTAAAGGACTTGCAGCTTTTTAAGCAAGGAGCCGAGGGAAGGTTATTTACGGGCCAATATTTAGGACAAAAAGTGCTGGTGAAACAGCGTTTCCCGAAAAAGTATCGTCATCCTCAATTAGACGTCCAGTTGAGTGCTCAGCGGTTCAGGGGAGAAGTGCGGTCCTTGGTTCGATGCCAGTCCCTGGGGATTCGAACTCCCACCATTTTCTTGGCGGATTTGGAACAAAACATCATTGTGATGGAATACTTGGAACAAGCTCAAACGTGTCGACAATTCATTCAGACACTTCTGACTCAGACGGAATCCCGTAGCAGACTTTTGGACTTGGCGCAAGCTATTGGTCGGACCTTGGCTCTCATCCATTCCAATCACATCATTCATGGCGATCTGACGACATCAAACATTTTAGTGGCCAATCCAGATGTCTCCGACCAAGAGCTGGAATTGGTTTTGATCGATTTTGGACTGGGATTTGCGGAAGGCTCGGCTGAGGATAAAGGTGTGGATTTGTATGTACTGGAACGAGCGTTTTTGTCCACCCATCCGAATACAGAAGACATCTTTGATGCTATCATGAAGACCTACAAGAGCGATATGCCCAAAAAAGAGTGTTCGGAAATTCTCAAAAAGTATGAGGAGATTCGATTGCGTGGTCGAAAACGAACCATGTTGGGTTAATTCAATAAATGTTCTATTCGACCAAGATTATCAGTATTTTCTTAATAGATACAAAATAACTTAGCATTCCTCGTCGTCCGAAATGTCGTTGACGTCGGGGTTTTCTTTCATTTTGAGAAGGTGTCGGCCAAAAATGGTACTCTCAAGGCCCGTCTTACGGATGTTCATTATTGGCATCATTGCACTCTTAAGGCTCCAATATAACTTGGGGAATAGGATCTCTTGTTGAGCCAAGAGCTGTTTCATTCGGTGGCGTTCTTTGGGACTCTCAAAGCAAGCTGGGCAGTTTTCAGGGATCACGGGTAGTTTCTGAGTTTCAGCGAAAGTCCGCAATTGTTTTTCTCTGACAAAGGCAAATGGTCGAATCACCCTCAGATCACCTTCCTTAACCGTATAGTTCGCTTTCATGGTTCTTAGCCTTCCATTGTGGAACACAGACATCAAGAATGATTCGGCAAGATCGTCCAAATGTTGACCCATAGCCAATACATTGTACTTTTCTCGCCTGGCTGAGGCATAAATTCGTCCACGTTTCATTCTGGAACAAAAGGCGCAAATGGAGGAGCAATCTGCGGCCAAAGCTTGCTCCATGATGGCTTGCTCTTCGTAGAGATAAGGTATTTTGAGTTCCTCCAAATAAGGAATGAGAGGTCGAGGATCATAGGCAGAGCTCAAGGGATCAACAGTTACGGCTCCCAGATCGAATTGAATTCCGTTCTTCTTGCCATAATACTGGAATTGCTTCATGGTGTGTAGAAGGGTAAGTGAATCTTTTCCACCAGAGAGGCAAACCAGAACTCGATCCCCATCACGGATCATCTCAAAGGTCTCCACGGCTTCTAAGAATGGCTTAAAAATATCTTTTGTTGGTGGTCGCCAAATTGACTTAACCTTAAGTTTGGGAATAGGGGGGCGCTCCTGAGTCAACACGCACAAATCATTAGAGCAT
Source organism: Tigriopus japonicus (assembly GCA_010645155.1). Lineage (NCBI taxonomy): Eukaryota > Metazoa > Arthropoda > Copepoda > Harpacticoida > Harpacticidae > Tigriopus > Tigriopus japonicus. The sequence continues at coordinate 2,072,211 of CM021312.1, read as the reverse complement.
TTGACCTCTGCTCGGATTGAATTTGACTCTTTGACGTCGGATTGAGGAGGAAGTGTTTCAGTCTGCTGATGACCATTGTCAGTGTGATTATCATTTTGCAATGGTAACCACTTCGACACTTCTCCTGCTTGGGACAAGATCGCCTTTATTTTTTCACCTGGCGAAAAAGCTGGAGAATAAGATCCGATGTTATTGATATCACGCACTGTACTACTCGATTGATTTTCATAATGACAGACATGAAATGGCGATTTGAATTCTAGAACTTGGTTTCCACGAAGTAGATCTTGGGCCTCTGCTGGAAGGAGGAACCATCGGAGGTGCTTGACTTTATCAAAAATGATTGCTTGATTGCCCAATGTCAATGAGAGACATTGCTTCAGGCTAACTTCAATCAGCTTTTTAGCCTCGGATAAGATCTTTTGGTAAGATATTGGGACAGTTTTTTGTTCATTCATTATATTTGGAGAGAGATATGCTTGGAAATCGATATCACCCAACCATTTGCGTTCAGAATACCCGGAGAAAAAGTGATGCTTCCAATCTCCGGATTCGAAATTCATACAATAAAGAGGCAAGAGCTTCCATCCATGTTCAGCAATAAAGGCTAAGGCATCGAGTATGAAGTCGATCTCTTCTTCTGAACTCGTCCATGGAAGGTTCAATCTAGTGAAGCCTGGTCGCAAGATCTCATAGGAGGAATATTCGGCTTGTCCTCGACGAAGATGGTGTCTATCTAGGCGATCATCCTCCAAAAGAGCTTCTTCAAATGCTTCAGCCAACTTTGGATTTATCCCTAACAGACGTTGAGCATAAGGACTGGCACAAGCACATCCTCCTCGAGACTGAATACCAAAGACATCGTTCAACAAGGAGGCCACAAAGTTGTGATGAAGATAACCGTTTCCATGACGTATTAGGAGTGAGAGAATTGCCAATCTAGGCTGAGTTTGGCTACCTAAGAGGGCTAAATTAGGCATACTCTTCAACCGTTGAAAGGCCTTATTCATCAATTCGAGCTCTCGTTGAATAATGTATCCAGTGGTCACTGTATCCTTCAACTTCATAACGACACCCCCACGAATGCTCTCCACGATAGCTGGAGTGCCACCTTCTTCTCGAACCTCAGGGTCTTTCAGGTACCGATGGGCATCTTCTTTCACAAAGAATACACTTCCTCCACCCGCTCCATTGGGCTGATTGCTAACAAATAGCTTCTTCTTGGCTATCAAAATTCCAGGAGTTTGCACTCCACCCATGAATTTGTGTAATGAAAAGTAGACGGCATCCTTGTAACACAGATTCTCCACATCAAATGGCACTTTGGGATTCATATTGACTTCCAAATATGGAGCAGCAGTGGCATAGTCCCAAAAGGCCAATGCTCCATATCGATGCAACAAGACTGTGATGGCCAAGTCATCATTAAGGACACCTGTAACATTTGAAGCGGCGCAAAAGCAACCTATTAATCGTGAGCTACTATTGGCATGCCTTCTTAAGGCCGATTCAAGACCGTTGAGGTCAAGTTGACCTTCATCATTCTCTGAAATATAAACCATTTGAGCGCCCAAATCCCGCCAAGGGAGTAGATTGGAATGATGTTCCATTCCACTCACGAAGACTACGATTTGTTCCTTACGGCCACGGAGGCCAAGGGCGTCGATCAACTTGTGAACCGCACCTGTGCATCCGTGGCCTGCAAAAATGACGGCATCCTCTTCAGAGGCATGACACGCATTTCTGATGGTGTCCCTTGCCTCATGTCGAAACATGCTTGTCTGCAAGGAGGTCACCGAGGTTGAAGTATGGGTATTGCCGTAGTAGGGCAATACTTGTTTTTGGATGATGGATTCAACGAATCCAAGAGATTGTCCTGACGCAACATGGTCAGCATGGATGATAGGTCTTTGGCCAAATGGACCCAAAAAGGTTGTAAGGTGTTGTTCGAGATCTTTGTGAATGCTGTTGATCAATTCATGATTGGGTCCACGGCCTAATCTTCCCATGAGTTGGGGTTCAAGGGCAGGAAAATCGTAAAACTTTCGCCCCTGAGGTGGCTCAGTGCGGGCCACTGCCATATTTCTGATAAAATCGCCGGCTTTTGAAAAACTTCGACTGATCTTGTCGATTTTTATGTCGTCTGTCGCACGTGTTGATATTTATTCAGGGTGACGTGCGTAGAGCCGCAGACTTTTGTAAAAAAACATCGGTTGTATTTCCGGATAAGACACTCGCTGACGATGACGATTCCCACATTTATAAACATGAAGCAGAAAAATAAGTTTGACATAAAATATGTTCTTGGGAATTTGAGTTTTCATACACCTGGAGCGTTTTTTCGCTTTTTGCAGGTCTAAAACATATCTCATAGTGTTGGGGAAGTACTCTGCAAACTTGGTTTGAATTTTTATACCGTATTTGGATCTCTTTCTCTTAAAGACTCATAACAAAATGTTTGTTTACTTTGGCATTTATTGCCAAAAGTGTTTAAGTATAATTCAAAGAGTTTATGAAATATATGGCGTTAGTAAGAAGAGTCATTCAGACTGAGCTATCTGCTGTACATTTTTCTACCCATACAATTAGTAAACAATGCTTGACTACAAAATGTTTGATCACTCATCAATAGCAAGAAGCCTGAAGGTTTTAGAACATACTGTTATCAAATACATTATTCAGGCATATGATTGGTTTACAATATCAATTTGATTATGTGGGAAGGAGGAATGCACGAAGTCAAAAGGATTTCATTATGGTTCATCATTAGCAACTCTTTCTATGGTTGGAATCAAGTAGGGATATGATATTTTTAAATCAATTAAAAATAAAAAAACTGTGTTGGTCCAAACAGGTACTCAATGTGTAGTTCAGTTGCTTACGTTTTAAGACAACTTGCAACTTTCTTCAATTCGTAGTTTACTTTGTTCAAATAATATGAATAATTTGGAAGAAATGAAACGTCTAGAAAACTTACTTTTCGCTCAAATTTCTAATGAACGTTAAGACATAGATCAACTGTCGTTGTAAGAGATCATGTTTTTCATGCATTTCGTATGGTATATCAAGAAAAATGAAGCAGAAATAGAGATTAAGGATTCCCGCGAAGATTGTTCAACATCAGGTAATTCTGTTACTAAAACAAGCGAAAAACTCTGGGAAGGATCTTTCAATAATTTTGCATTCAAAATTTACTGTTGCAAGCTTAACAGAAAATTTCAAAGATATGTTACTTGATTTCGTCGGATAATGCAAAAATGTCTCCGTTTCTATGAATAAAAGCTATTTTCACTCAACCTCTAAAATATGTCTTGCAGAATTGATCCTTTCTCTCGTCCCTCCCTAAAATTTGATTGTTGAAGATTTATCAGCACAATACATAGAAATGATTCAGGTTGACACTTCCCCACCCTTTAACAACAAATTCTTTCCCCGAATGTGAAACATTGATAATTGCTTCCCGACAAAGAAGGTTCTGGCAGGCTATGTTCCAATCGTATGTTTCCAAGTCCCATAAAATATGATGATTTTTCTTCTTTCATACAACTTGGAATATTAGGCAATCAGTAAAATACTGGCTTTATCAAACCCTATGACGCAAGTATAAATGCACTCAAAAACACCGATGATCATGAATCCATCGCATTTTCCTTGAGCTTTATAGAGGCCTAATTATGCCAGTCACGAAATACCAAACGATGAGTGGTGCTCGGTAACCAAATCAAAACAGAAATCAGTTTTGTTTGATCGGTGAAATAGGGCACCAAAAATTACTTAAGAATTCCTTGTAACCACACATGTTTTCATCCAAACGCGACATTGGCCAAATTCAGTGTCAAACAGGAAGAAACGGAAGAAACAGCATCTCTCCGTCAACCGGGACAAGAAGATTAAATACAATGCAGCGCCATCTAGTGTGTTGAAAAAGTTGCTTCCTTTGACTGCCTTTGCCTATGAACGACTCTCGTGGAACTGAGAGCCCAAAAGAGTCAAAGGTCTGAATCATCTGTTTTGTTATGATTGCCAGAAAAAATCTTCTCTTTTGCTCATATCGTGCTCTTCTTTGGAGACGGATAACCTGGCATTCAGAGGAACTGATAAGGTCAATGTGGTTAAAAGGGACAGGAGTAATATCCAACGAAAGTGCGACAATTTCTTGGAATTGCCTGGAAAAAGAAACTTCGAGTCGGGAAGAAGTTATGTAAAAATAGAAACAATTTAGTAATTCTCGTTTGTTAAATGGTCTTTTATAATGATCTTAAGAGGCGGCTCTTCTTCAGAGTTGAAAGAGTTCATTACATCAAAAGTGGTATGAAGCCATTCTAGAACAATGGTTTCGCTCAATTGCTTATCGTAATGAATCTATTTCTCAAATGGCAAAATCCTTTTATGGAAATTGTAGTCATTGAATACGAAAACGCTGTTGACAAAGCATTATTTGATTCTTTTACTTTCAAAGGAAATCAAACGACGAGATCAAGGTGTACTTTTATGCAAGCTGCAATTTACTTTAAAATGCCTTTTGGGATGGCGTTCCCGTTCGAAAAATTTCAGAGCTTCTATTTATTGACAGGTTGTTCATAGGTCTGGAAATGACGAAGATGTGAACATATTTAATAAACGGCGCTGTTATCTTCTGTCTCTGACAAAGCAAATTGTTAAACGATTGATGCCTACTAAAATTTGAACGGAAATTACTCAATGAAATTTAAACATGACATTTGATGAAATTTTACTTTTGAACCTCCCAAAATTCAGTTAATTTGACTGTTGTATGGTATACTCTCTATGTTTTAGCACCCTTTGAAACGCCGTTGTTGTGCTGAGAGTGTACTCGAGGAACGTTTAATTTTGGTGTGATTTTTTCTAACCTTTTAGGGCTTTTCTGGCAAGATTTTTTTGTTATTGCTTACTAACCCCACATATTTTTTTACTCCCATTATGGCATTTTAATATAGGTACTTGGCGCACAACATTAGCATTGATCGACTTGCAAGTGATAAAAAATATAAGAATTTGGTTTGTTCCTTGAAACTTGTTGTAGATACGAGCTTTCGCTAAATATGTACCACTACATTTGGACATCTGAATTTCATATTGGAACCTCTGGATCAAAAACCGCCTTAACAATTGTGGTAAAAAGGACCCGATTCGCGCTCGAGCCGGGGAAAATATATCCTAAGTCATTAATAAAAGATAAGTGGCAAAGTGTGAACATATTTAGATCATGGCTCCTATTCTATGTAAATGTTCATAAGTCTATGACTTTTCATTTTAACAGTGGCATTTCAAGAACTTATATTTAAAAAAACTTAACGTGGCAGCGTGTATGGGGATTGCGAAAATACGTCTTTCTGAATTGATATTCCTTTGAAAGGCCGCCAGTTCCGTGTTTCTGAACAATCCCTTGTTCCAAGAATAGGCCAATAAATTGAGCCTAGAACCTTGGTTTCTCTTCATTTCGTCTCTTCGTGAATCAAAAGGAAATTGAGGAAACGTGCGAATATTTAGTGTCGACTATATATACTTCAAAGCACTTAAAAATCCTAGTCCGTTTAATGTAATCTCAAGATAATGTCGAAAATTGACGTCACTAGAGGTAAGGATTAAAGTGGGTTCAAGAAATGTTTATTTAATCGCCAGGAGCTGCTGTATAATTTAAAGGTCCTTGCCCGCTCCAAACTTTTCAGAGAAGGAAGATGATGATGATGAACAACTGAACTTACCTCATAGATCAAGATGATCAAGAGTTGCATCTACAATCGAAACAAATGGTGTCATAACCCATTTCGACCTTTTACTTCAAGGAAAATTGAGCAACTTGGGCTTATTGTATAATAATCCCAAGAAACACATCCGTTGTATGGAATTGAAAACCTTTTGTTCGGTTCGTGGGAATCCTGCTTTCCACGAAGTGCCATTTACTGCACCATTTTTAGCATAATCCTGAATGCAACTCTAGTCTGATATCAACCTCGCCCATTTTATCCTGCTTTGGCACATACTGTAACTTAAGCTCTATATTGTTATTTCTCATCATTTTAATTAGACGTGCTATTTTGGTTGCTTGAACTTCTACCTTGAATGTTTTCACAAACCCAAATTTTATTGGCTCCCGCTTTCCATTCCCCACGGCTCATTTTCCACGTTTCGAAGAACAATGAAGGCTCTTGACGGGTGTTTTGTCAATTTTCACTCCTTTTGCGTCACTACAGTACTCTTATCATATCGCATTACTTCTGTGAATCCCAGACCGAAGAAACTATCAAGGAAGTCAAGGAAAAAAGTCCATTTCATGGATGGCCTCATCAAGTCATGCATGCACACTTGCATTCATAGCCTTCTTGAAAGACGGGTGTTCCCTCCACAGGTGTCAGATTGCGGGGTCATAGTTTATTACTTAGCCAGACTATAAGGATAAAAGTCTACTATACTCAATCCGAATATGTTCGTCCGTTAAGCCTTTCGGAAACATCTCACAGAATCCAATGAAGTATGTGTGTACGCTCTACTAGAACACCGAATCCACTCGGATGCCTAGGACAGTTTTCTTGGGGGGGAAAACTCATTTGGTTATGCCAACGTCGGAGCAAGTGGTGATTTATTTCCCCCGAGTAGAGGCAAATGCCAGCAAGACTGTGCACAAAGCTCGTCGAAAACCTGATGTAATCACATTGGGCCTGCCAAGTCCATAGGTCTGAGTGGAGCGAGCTAGCAAGCTAGCATTACGTCCTTCCGTTCGTCCTTCCGTAGTGCTCGTACGTAAGTAGATACGTTCAAATCATCACACATTCCCGTCCTCTGACGAACATCGCTCGTAGTGCAATCGAGGATCTATCTTGACATTCTATGGTAGATCTGGACAGTCGCAAGATGCAAGGGAATTGCTAAAAAGCGCTTTCTTCGGGGTCCTTTTTGAGCATATTTCTAGTCTCCTGCTTGCCTTAAGCCTTGCGTCTTTGGGGCTGATGAGTAAAGGGCTAATTTTGTAGATCCTACCATTAAATCAAGACAGCATTGATTGCCTCATTACTCCTTTTGGTCTTTAGTCTTCGTTGGGGTCCCCATCTCAAGAGGGAGTGGGGCTGAACATGAAGAGATCGATCAATGAATGTCAAGACCATTCCACAACTACTTCCAAAGCTCTCTTTTGGAGTGCGAACTGTTACGTATACATGAACGAATGCCGAGTACGTGTATTTCTTTCCATCGAATGTCCTTCGAATGATGATTTGTCCATCTATCATGACAAGATCAATTTCCCTCACGGTCGAGCCAAAGAGAGAAGGAACTTGTTGGGAGGGATATTTGTGCCATTTTCTCCCTCTCTCTCTGGAGGTTCAAGATGGAGAGACTGGCTGAGATAAAAGTCGAATCCAATCATGGCAACGCAATAATTGATTCCAATGCTCTCTGTACTGATGAGGGCATCGACGTTTTTCTATCCATGGACAAGACTGTTTACAATTGAGAGGGAACCTTTTTCGCTGAGAAGACATAAACTCGGCTTCTCCCGAGGAGAACTTGTTTCTCACACATCAATTGCGACGTTAGCTTAGCGATATACTTAAGGACGAGCTCACAATAATGCAATGACAGATCACGTTGACGAGTTGGAAGTGTATAGAGATATATCATATTGTATTGATGCGAGACAGTTCAGCAACCAAAAGGGGAAAATCAAATGCACATCTGCAAGAGATTTAAGAGTGAAAATGATCGGTTTTGACAATAAAAATTCGTTTGGTCCGACGATCGGACGTGTGATTGGGAAATGCCACATGATTGGAAGAACCAGGATGAATCCATAATCCACGTTTTGAAAAATATGCGCACGGGAGATCTTCCATTGGGGAGTCCTCGTGTCTGGCTAGGGCAGTAATAAGTCCGATCCTTCATTGAAGACCTCTTTGGCCTCAAGAGCATCCTCGTTGGGAGCCGATTGGGAGGAGACGACATCACAGTGGAAAGAGATTTTAAGGCGAGAAATGGCGCGTTGTGTCGATCTCTATCCTCCTGGCTCCATCACGACTCCAAGGAGGCAATCAGACTGTTGAATACCACAGATTGGAGCTCTCCGAACATGGATGACTGACCACACGAGTAGGGATGTTGTTGCTGTTTTTGGTCTGATGACGCACCCAAAACATCACAGCTAGGCGAATGAGTGTAGGGTTGGACCGTGCTTGAACTATTCATCGAGGCATTTGAGGCATTGTGGGACAGAATAAGCGAGTTTGTCGAGGAATACTCGAGGGTCGACCAAACCGAGGTCGTGGCCGAGGAATGCTCTGACAAAGACATGGTGGTGGTGCTGGACGAGGAGTTGTTCGAGTTGGAGTGAGAAGAGGAGGACGGCGGGAATGAAAGGGGAGACGATAATGAGGACGAGGACGAGGGCTCTTTCAAGTTATCATGGCTACTGTTCTGAAGAGAATTGGCGTTGTTGGTTGGTGTCCAACCACTTGAAGACCAGCCCCCGGTCTGAGGAGGGTTCGAGAGCTCCTTCCACAAGTCTTCCTCTTTCCAGTCACTGGCATTGGACCAAGGGGTTGTGGCGGGTGAGGAAGTAGAGGTGGTTGGCATGGGCTCGTCCTCCTCATCCAAGGACGTGATCATTTGGGGTGGATGGATAGGAGGCGGCATGTAGACCTCTCGCAAGAGGTCTGAGGTAGCGTCGTCGTCATTATCGACTACGTTGATGGTTTCTTCGTCATGTTTGACTCGCTTTATCAGAGCCGAAGCTGATTGGACTTCATCTTCACCGGTCTCATCGGAGGACAAGGACATGGGTTCTTCTTCCTCATCGGATGAACTGCTTGAAGAGTTGGAGGACGTACTGGATGAGGACGAAGAAGATGAGGAATTTGAGGACGACTCGTCACTGGAGCCTTGCAGACAGGGGTGAGCGCGATGGGCGCACAAATCCTCGGGATTTGTTCCAATTTGGGACGCCCGTTCGGAATCCTCTCTGTAGATGCGCTCAATGCTAAAGTATGAGTAGGGACTAGGTGAGTAGCTACGCCCACATTCGGCTCGTTTGGCTACTTTCTCGGCACGGATCTCTGTTTGAAGGCGTCGTGTGGTGTTGTTGATCAGAACGGATCGGCGGAGAAACACTTCAGGATCATCAATGTCCTTCAACTTGCGCACCGAGACCTTCAGCACCTTTTTCCTTTCATCCTTGAAGCGGATTTTGGAACCAAACGCACTCTTGGAGCCAGACAAGGCCAGGTGGGAGAAACATCGGTTGGAGCCAGACGTTGGGGACTTACGAATCAAGTGGAGGGCTTGAGATGAGGCTGAGCTAGAGCTCTCCTCGGTCGAATCGGTCACGAATCTTGTCATCGTGTTAAACGGTCATTCAGATTTGGCTTGCTTGGCGTTTCTGCCTCTTTTCAGTTTTAGCGTGTAGGTGATCAAACCACCCTCAAGGTCTTGGGAACAAACCTCGAGGTTTTCCCTTCTGTTAAATGTTCACCCACACTCTGGTTGAAGAAGCACTATGAGAGCGTACTGGATAGGCAAGGCCTTTTGCAAGACGTGGACCTTAAAGACCACGAGAGAGTTCTTCTTTTTAGTGGGGTCTTTACGATCTTAGCGTCACCACCATCTAAGCACACCCACCCACACACACAGACTAGCACGGAGATGGATGCCAAAATATGGGGAGCTTCAATGGTTGGAACGACCTTTTCTTGGGAGATTGGGTCAGATCAATCTCGGTGACACACCTTGCTGTCAGAGTTGCTTCAATTTTCGACCAAGTCCAATATAGGGATAGAATTTGGAGCACTAGGGTCAAACAGTATCTACTTCCACGAGATGGGCATAATCGATTTTATCTTCTCCAAGGGGCAAAACCTACGACGACCTTCACGAACGGCCTCGTTTCTTCTCTTCTCCGTCTTTTGCCTGGGGAAATTGGCGTAGTATTTTGGACCGTCTGAAACGAAGAGCAGAGAGAAAAGAGGTAATGAGATCTGCGAGAAATGAGAAAGTTTGGCAAAATGGACCCCTTATCATCCTTGAGGCCTGAGACATGGAACACCCAATCTGTATAGTTTGCAAAGAGAGGGGGAGGACTTTAAAGGGGCCCTTTGGCTTCAAACACAGAAATGTTGGTTGGCAGGCACAGGAAACAACCCTTGAAGGGCATTTGCATATTGAATTAAACGACGACGATTTCGAATGAACCTTACCCTTCGAGCTCCGTTTGGTATCAATTTACAAATATGTTGCAATGCTACAAATGACAAAGCTCGAACGAGAAGGACACGATAAGCTACTCAAATCCGTCTGATAACAACTTTGACGAGCCTACATGATGCCATCGGAAACGAAAAAAAAGTGCTCTTCATCACATAATCAGTGTAGCACCCAAATATTTGCTAAACTCCCAAAGAAAAACGTGGTGGGTCTGAAAACGCAAATACGGAGTACAGTTTGAAGCTAAACCCTAACAGAACATTTAAAACCACAAAAGTTGGGTAACATCTATTTCTCCAAAGTGGGTTTGGTGTCAAACCTTTCATTCCGAAATCAGGCTTCTAACAAAGACTCCCGAATTTCCCTTTCTTTCCTCTTGAGCAAAAAAAGTGAGTAACTGAGCAAGGAAATAGGCGTAGGAAGAAAGGGGCCTTAAATCGGGATAATAGAGCTTTGTTCATCGAGGTTGTGTTTGGCCTCTTTCTCCTGCATTGGCCTTTGGCCTCAAAGAAGAAATTATGACCTTCGCCGAGAGACCTTCATTTGCTCACATACTAGCATTAAAAGCTGTCAATTCGTATCTAAAACAAACATTACTCTATCGTAAAATCAAAACTTCTCTGACTTTAACGGGCTGGAGGAGCTTCTTGCGCGGCCTCTCGTTTTTTGCCCCTGTTTCACTCTCGGTCTTCAGTGCTCTTCACCGTCCTATCGTTCTCTTCAACGCACTTGGCAAAATCGAGCTGATCCTTTGTTCGACAAAAACGTGCTTTCACGCAACCTCGAGATTAGCTTTCATCTCTCGGGTTTTAAATAATTGTGTCATTACAACTTTATTCTGCCTAAACAGACGACCAACTTCATGGGAACTAACACGAATATTGGGTCTAGTTATCAATTAGGAACAAGTGCACCATGTGATGTGCATGGCCAATGTTTATTCTGGTAAAGTGCCAAAATGAAGTTCCTTTCAGGCTAATGAGTGTTGATTTAAATTTGCATGGGTTGGCCAAATCCATTCCAATCAGATGGCTGGACTATCCCAGTCAGTGAGGAAGGCCTCAATGAATGATCACTTGGATTGGAGTGGTGTGTCCTTGACCAAAGACAGGAAACATTTTCTCAAGTATATTTCAATCAAGCGGAAAGAATGGCAAGACGACACCCTATCAGTAACCTTTTAGCCATGCCACATGGCCATTGATGACAAAACGATCCATGGTAATTCATAAATTGTGCTATAAACACTTACCGTGAACTTGTTCCAATCACGTGTTCCTGTCGGCAAATTCACTGTATGCACTGCAGTTGCAATTCTTGCATGCCACTTGAACACTCAATTACTTGGATTTCGTGTCACGGTTGCTCTCTTATGCTTGGACCACTTAAGACTGTTGTCCCTTGTAATGCCCTTTGGGGGTAACACACCAAATGAACATCAATTTCAACGTGATCCCGGTCCGCACCGATTCCTTGGCTGTTTGGACGTCGACTGACAGAATTTTGACAACGAACGAACGGGCGGAGGAAGGAAAAAAGCTCGGGTACAGCCAGATTCCCGTGCGGGGACGAGCTCAGTGAGGCGGGAATCCAGTGCCCAAGATAGGGTCAGAGCTCTCATTTGGGAGTTTTGACAGGTCTATGCCCAGACGAGTTTTGAAAATGAGCAACATTTGAGATGGGTTTGATTGGAGTGAAGAAAATTAAAGTCAGAGCTTCAGAGGCTGGAATGACCTAAAAGGAAAGAGGACGGGGTTTGAGAATGGCAAGCCTGGTGGCACACGCGTGTCTCTCTCTCTCTCTCTCACTCTCTTACTCGGTCACTCTCTGTTCTGTAACCGTGATCATCTCTTCTATATTCTGTGTATGTAAGTTGAAGACGGCTGCGACAATCTAGCTTTGAGGTAGTGGACTGCTTAGCCGGTGGTGGACTAGTGCTCCATGAACAACTGAGTGCATTTTCCGCAAGAAGGTTATCCTGTAGGGTGGCCGGAATCTGGCACGATAAAAAGTGGAGCTCTACGTAAACGCTTCCTTGGATGAGCAGGTTTACCTCATTGGATATGATTAGGACTACACATCGTGTTACATTGTAACATCAAGAGTGTTTTATCTCTAACAAGGCAATTCTGTTCACTTAAGGATCATGACGTTTGAATGCCAAATGAGGGGTTTTGTGACCACAGTTCGCCACTCTGGCAAAATGTAGAGGAAGAAAGAGGAGTTGCTCCAATGTGGAAATATCAATGTAGTACCGGGCTGTACAAAAGTGTATAGAAGTTCTTGTAGTAATACACTTAGCGAAAGAAGGGGAAAGAATTTTAGCGGGTGGCATGATGGGCAAAACACCCGAGTCGGTGAGAGGACCATGGCTACTCTTTACCACTACTTACTAGTTCAGGAATATTTCAGTCCGAGTTGTGGCACAATGAAGCTCATCTCACTGTGACTGTCTGTATAGTAGACTGCGTTGTTGGACGAGTTGTGGGCCAATCCAACTTCAATGGTTCTTTGTTTGGATGGATCTACAACTACCACTACTACTACACACTTCCAATGCAATTTTTGGTACTTCTCTCCTTTTTTATCAATATCAGAGTAGGTTGTACTCGTTATGGTTCCTCATAGCCAGTTAGTTAATTGCCAGCGAAGGATTCTTGTGAGCACGTGAGAAACACTAGTTTGTTTTTGCTGCCCATTCCAGAACATGGAATTGTTCTCTGAACAAACTGAGTCCGGTTCTATCCAGAATGTGGCAACTGGAATCTAAAAGTGTATCACTGATGATTTGCATTCAAATTCCATTTTGTAAAACAAATTAATCGTGTGTTTTGGGGGAGATCATCTTGGCAGATGCACTTGTCCTCTAATTGTAAAGTACAAAGCTGAGTTTTGCTGTTGTAAAATAAGTGGAGGAAGAGCAAACATAAATGATAACAATGCAACTTAATTGCCCTCAGTTTAAGATGAACAATCTAAAACAACCTATAAACCTTCAATTCTCATCAATGTCTAATGAATAGCATTTAAAAGAACAGTTCAACCAAATTCTCCTTCAATCTCAATCGTCATGGACAATATTGCCCATCCCACAGTTATGGACTACATCAAGAGGACAGCTATATCATTATGGAAGCTCCTCTTGTGAAGCTGGGGATGAGGGCTAATGGCAAGTTTCGGCCGGAAAAAATGTATCAGCTGATTACTCTGGAGATACACTGTTGATCTCGCTCACTTGAATCGGGAGGCAAGCGGGAAGTAAAGCATGGACTATCACTCTTGGAGCTACCATCACCTCCACCACCATCACCACCACCACCACCATGAGCCTCACTCAGATACTCGTCGCCATCCCGATCATCTGGCCCTGCCGTTAAAGCTCTACCCTCTTTACTCCACAATACGTAGTCAGTGTGAGCAGTGTATACGTATTGTACACTTTGTTCAACATGCAGAGCTGCTGACTGTCATTGAAGGTGGAGTCTTTGGCCATGTTTGAGGGTAGCATCAAAGTGGCTCATTAGCTTTAGGTCACGATATTTGATTGTTTGACACGACAATTAATTTTAGAAATGAAACTGCCCGTGTAACGTGAGTCCTTTTTTCGAGAAGTTCCTGAAGTTTGTGTCCAAGCTGATTTGGTCAACGGTGGCGCTTCTCTAGAAATAGAGCTCTCTGGGGCATGCCGATTCTCATTTAGAAGACGAGGTTTACTTCTGGGTTGAGGGGGGGAGTTCGGTAAGTTCGGTTCATAACTTCAGTTTGCCCCCTACCGAAACATGAGAACCTTACTGGGTTGTCTGCCACTCGTCAGTATTAACGCTGAACTACCAAAGGACCAACTCCAAATTCACAGTTGATTTTTGACCCCAAACTTGGGAGCTATTTCGGTTGCTTGAATATTTTTTTTTGCAATGATAAATGTCCCTTTAGCACCAAACCGCATAGCATTCATTGTAGGCGTTCGTGTCAAAGTCCGTTAACAAAGGCCAAGGAAAGTGGCGAATAAAATTATTCACATCGATTTTCCTCTTCAGTGGGCTTTTTGTGTCATTATTTAGACCAGGCTGTTTTTTCCACATGTTCTCTCAGATTCGAATTCAGTAATTGTTCTTGCCATATTCCTTGAACAAACGACCTTTGCCGTCCCAAAACACATGTCTATGAAGTTTTCGGCCTTGCGCAGACACATGTTGAAAAATCCCATGATAAAACTACACGTATCTTTGTTTGTCGATTGACAATCAGAAGCTTAACAAAGCCCAGCCAAAGTTAAAACTATAAAATCACAAACGGAAATTATATGGACAACTAAAACGAATGCATCTTTCGTCCCTATCAAGCATCTAAGTAAAGCTAATTTACATATGAATATCAGAGCCTCATTGTGGCATGACTTGACCAAGGGAGCAAGGAGCATGCAGCATTTCCCCAAGCACTTCTTTTCCAGACTCAATGAACGAGTGTGTACTGCAATGGCTCACTCGCTCTACAGAATCGCATGGGTGAGTAAATTCACAGCCACTCTCTCTCTCTCAAATCATCATCCTAGGGAGCGGATATGAAAGTGATTTTTACATGCCAAACTGTGAACAGTTAAACTTGCTTCGTGACAAAAGAGGGCCGATTTTGTCGGGGAAAAAAAGTCTGGTAGATTTCGAGCTTTTTGCACTTTTGGTATGGAACTACGGAAGTTGACATGACACTTTTGATCACGTGGAGTCAAAACGAGCTTTGGCAAGTCTAAAAACATATTTCGAATGTTTTTAGTTGGTACTACGCGCAGTTGACATGACCAAGATTTAATCTCTTTTAGGGCGCATTCATTTGAAAATCAATTCAAACAGGGGCATTCTTCAAGTTGGGAACACATTTATCTACAAAAAGGGCTATTTGTTGAAACATACTCAACATGATTTCCGTATGATATTTAAATACCCATAGGCCCTTGTCGTTTAAAATAATCTCGGCGGAAACGTGTTCCCGGTATACTTACCTCTTACTTACTAGAAGCTAAAGTCACAATGTCATTTTTTTCTCAAATTCTCCAACCAACTCTCCATCCCAGATAAACAAAGCCTCGTCTACCATACGCAATAACATGACGATGAGTCTCACTCATCGAGCGTTCTAGGTGTTCTAGGACATCAGAATTAGCGCGAGTTTCAAAGCTTTTTTCCATGCCCTTTGCTTCTTCTCTTGTTCTTCTCTTCTTCTTCCTGTCAAATCCAGCTGTTCTGCTAACCCAAGTGGATGTGTGAGTAGTTTGGTACCATTGGTTGGTTAGTTGGTTGGTCTGGAGAATGCTGGTTTGAACAAACCAACGTCGTTGGCTCCCTCCGATCCTCTCTTCTCACGCTTCGCACATAAATGAATGCAGTTGAGTCCGGCCCACACGATCTCCATCCAGACTTACTACGAATATACGTACGTACGTAAGTGTGGTGGGTTCGACGTCGGTCCTTGCACTTACATTTCGAAGGGTAAGGCAGAATAGCTTGACGTACACATGTGAGTTGGTGGAGTAAACAGAAACCGCTATATGTCAGGATGATCCATTGTGTTTCTTGGATTCGGGTGCCGCTATAAAGTTCCTGGTTTAGGTGGATGAACAATCCAAAGGGAGCGTAGGTCGACTTGAAGTTAGACAATATCCAAATATGAAACAATGAGAGCGAGTAGTAAATTGTCATCACTGGAAAGTAAGTCCATTAGACCGAGGATTGAAAGTTGGAGCCCAAGCCAGATCCACGCGTTAGTTCATGTCCCAAACAGAGGTCCAATTTGGTCTAAATGTTTTCTTTCCGAAGCAGCACTCGTCTCCAAATTGGTCGCAATGGCCTTGATGTGTAAAAGCAAGTCTGGCTATTCTCTGGTTTCTCCTTTTTGAAAACCAGGGAAAAGTGTCGGATTCGATTCTGGTGCACTCGAGTCCTGCTCAAGTCCTTGAATGATATGAGAGAAAAACGAAGAAGGATACGACGCAGAGACAGAAATACTAATTATAAGTATCTTTGACAAGGATAAACTGTTTCGTATGTTATTGCGGCAGACTTGTTTTTCCCTTTCCCCATTATGGTATTTGTTGCAACGTAACCAAATGAACAAATGCTTGTTAGACTCTTCGGGTTGAAGTGTATACGGATGCAACTAAAAGAATATGAAAGGTTGTATGTCCCATTTTGGTCAACGGATCGACACTGATCTTTATTGGCTCTTACTTTCTTCCCTTCCACATAAAGAAAGCTTGTTTCGCCACTCAACTAAATCAATGAATGAAAGGATTAAGCAACCAAATGTCCCATGTTCCCGTTTCATAGGTTCCCAGGTTAATGAAGGTTCATGTGCGCAGAAGTAATGATCATCGCATTGCTGCCCAAAGAGTAAACCCTCCACAAAAGGGTCTCGCATAATAGAGCCTCTCTTTTCCCCTTCTCAAAGTGATGGCCAGAACACAGAACACTCAAGTCAAATGGAACATTCTCTTACTCAAGTTTCGTTCCACGGTCCACACTCGTGGTCCCGTCGTTGTCTTGGTGCCATCTTGAAACTTTGCTTCGACGAGAAGGAACCCGAAGAAGGAGGAGACCAAACTTTCCTTTTCACTTCTTTCCATTTACTTCCCCCTCCCGTCTCCTGTGATGTCCTTTTTCTCGTCCCCTTTCGTCGTGCCCTTGTTCCCCCGCCCCTTTTGAGCCTGAAGGCAAACTAGTGTTAGTACATAGTCCCGTGTAGTATGCCTCTTTGACTGGTAGCTTGGTACACTTTGGTATATAGTATACAGTACGTACTTGTTCACGGTGCAGACAGTTTTGTCGGGCGGCAGTTCTCCTTCTGTGTGGTCCAAGGGAAGATGTGGCGGAAAACTTTGGGGAAATCCACTTGGAAAATTGGAACTGGGTGACGACGATATCTGTTTCATTATTTCTGGCTCCGTCCTTATGAACTTCTGCTCAACGGCATCTGCCAAGAAAGTAATTTGATCAACCAACGATGAAGTGGAAAGACCATCAACAAACAGACCCTCTTCCTTCTCAGATCCTTCAGATGGTCCGCTTTGAATAATAAATAAATGCCTTCGCAACATTTGCCACAACCAACATGCTTTCCTTTGAGGGAAGAAGCATTGGCTCGTTTCCCGAGTAACTTGCCCTATTAGTTTGAGGTTGGCAGCCCTGATTGTTGGAGGCAGAACAGGTTGTTGGAGGACATTTTACGGATCCCGTTTCTTTCTAGCAACTTGTATTAAGTTCCAACCTTTGATCCGTGGCCTTGGATTACACATAACAGAGCCTCTAGTAACATAAAACAGGCCTAAGAATTGGCTCATATTCCGCCTGGTCTGCCATGTGACAAGTTCGAAATGCATTCCGAGAGCACGCAACTAATTAGCTCAGACTGAACTGACGCTCAAGTCTTGGAGACTTTGAAGCAAAAATAACACTTTATTGCTTTTCAATAAAAATGACATTGCAAGGAGACATGAGCTATCCCCTCATTCCTAACAAAATGATAATGATCAAACCCAATACCTAAATAAGTAGTCATAAACGCGACCAATTCATGAAGAGTGAGTGGTTTGCAACCACTAAAGTTTGTGTAGGCACCTTGGTAAGAAAAAGACATTTGCCAAGCAACTATGCAAGAAAGTCCATCATGAAAAATTGAGTCGTTTTGATCACATTTTTCTTGTCAACCAACGACGCCCACGCAATATGTGCACTGATGTCTGGCTCAGCGTTTGACTTTCGGATCCTAATGAAAAGGTTGCTTGCTCACTTGTACGGTTACGATCGTCGTTGTAGTTGTTGTTGTTCGTTAACATGGCCTTCCTTTTCTGTAACGACTTTTGTCGCTCTCTTTCAGCTCTCTGAACGCGAACACCGATGCAGAACTGAACCTGAGAGCTCTTGACTGAGACATAAAAAAGTTTGCTTGGTCTTGATTACAAACATCTGGGAACCAAAAACAAGGACCAACTTGCCTCATGCATCCCGAAGAAACAATTTCCAATTTCTCACTGAAAGACATTGCGTTGAATCGCGTCTCGAAACGTGAGATGCCCAAAGTCTAGCCCTCAAATTGACATCGTACATTACAAAATTGATGAAGCGAGTGACGCACTCATTGTCGATTGTTGGAGGCCAGACAGAAATTTTGTCACTCTCTTTTAAGATCAGCCGGTCAATTCATGTGTGTAATTAATAGTATCTGAAATGCTGCAGGATCCACCACCTCAAAAGCATTGGCTGTCAAACCACTAATGGAAAAGAGATCTGAGAGGGTTCGGAGTTATTGGACTTTGTGGCCATCATCCAAGTTCCTGAATGCCATGCCGGTGAGTCCTCGTTTCATTCTATTTCGGGGATCGATGGCGTCAGAGGATGGCTATTTTTGGTTTGGCCCATGCTCAATGCCAAGGGACTACGTTAATCACTCAACAAGCGTGAGGGAACAAGCGGTTGTTCCATGATTAACAAGTGCCTTTGATCCAACCCACGCTTCATAGACACACAGAGCTCAAGGCTACAAAACCGCCTTCTTGTTCTCCTGCTCTGCGAAAACATGGAGATGACATTCGAGGGAAAAGGAAAAATGTGTTCCAATTTCCAATCTGGCACTCCCACCGTTGTGCTCCATGAAAATTTCGCTTTCAATGCTGTATGTTGAGTGAGTGTCTCAAGGTCATGAATGCACTTTGGGTGGCCTTTTCCTCGGGCCTGCCAAACTCTGCTCACCTACTCAACCTCTCTCTCTTGCTCTCCTTCATTGTTCCATGTTAGGAGACGAACGAATGAAGGCTTGCTCGTCCCAGAGTTGGTAACACTGTCAAAACGATAGCACAGATCATTCCGGAATTATCGCGCCCACGTCGTTTCGTCACCCTGATATTTCCGATTGGTTTGGGTTTGTTGATTCCCAAATGAGCGGTTGGTAGATGAACCGGCGGTGATTTGATGGCCGATCACTTAATCGGGCGGGTGAGTTCATTAACATTCAGAAAAGGACCGATTCAGCACAGTGAGCGAGCGTGCGATGAAGGCCGTCGGAAATGAGCTTTGCTTGGCCTTTTCATTTGAACCGGATCAAGTCTAGAACTGACTTGAAGATTCGAGAAACGGCATTGGGGAACAAGGAGAAAGAGTAGGAGGTCGACGACGAGCGAGGCGGAGGATGTTCCATGTTGGAACACGGTGGTAATCCCTCTTCGACTGCAGTCAAGCTCTTTTGCTAATAGAGCATTCATTTGTCAGACTATATTGGAGAGTTGTATAATTACTGCTTTGTGTGAGAAATACGGATATTGGCCATTTTTTCAAACAGTTTGAGCATTCCGCTATACTGTAACTGGATCAACCGCTTCTCATTGTGGTGTTTGGCCTATATTCTATTTTTGAATAATACGTTGGAATTTTTCTTTCTCGGTTTTGTATTATTATAAAAACTCTACTGAGCGGACAATTCATCCAATCGCTTTTTTCTATGGAGTAGTTTGATTATGGCTATTTGAATGTTTTTCTGAGGTTCTAAAATGTTTCAAAAGACACCTATCAATTCAAATATTTATCAATTTTCCGAGTAAGAATTCGGTTTTTGACACTTTGAAATCCTTGCTATGGAGAGTCTGATTTATACACTTACATACATTGACCTCGGCCCAAAATCGCCATTTTTAACTCGGATTCATGAAATTAGTTTTTTTTTTTTTTTGCAAAAGTTGAAGTCTGAACAAATTTAAGATCAGCATTCCTATCCTTTAAATCTTTTGCATACCATTGTCGTTCAAGAAGATTTATAAACTTATCTTTTGCCTACCAACTCAACCACACAATGGAAATACAACCACTGTGGAAACCAATGGTTCGGAATATTTAAGAGAGAAGGGATCTGCCAATTACTTAAGTGCATGCACTCGCGAAAGGTTGAGGATAGTTCGAGTCTGAGGAGGGAATATTGGGCCGTTGAGTTAGTTGCACACTTGGGTTCTCTTGGGGTTTTGTTTTCAACTTTTATGACTAATGATGATTACGGATCTCGGCCCACAATCCCTGGATGTTTGTAAGGATAACGATCTGGCAGCCTGTTTGAATGCTCATTGTTCACGAGAATAGCCCCGACTGCTATGAGACCAAGCAATAAATCCTTTCAACAAGATTCGGCGAAGGCTTGACTCCATTCTCACTCACGCACATCCCAAAAGTCAATGGATTCGCAGAGGAATCTCAATTTAGTGACTTGCGGAAAAACCATGTATAATGATGATTACTCTTGAAATTGGTTTTCATTCATGAGGAGACAGAGAAAGGGATCCTTGGTGGCAAATTTGGTGGTGATTCCTCTTAGTTAGAACACGATGTGCAGTCGGCAGAAGTTCTATCGATCTGCACTCTCAAGCCCAAGATCCTTATTATAAGGGTCAGAACCTCGGAGAAAGAGCTCATTTGCAGTTCTTATGGGAACATTTTTTGTACCCCGATTCCTTCCCTGGAACTCTTTCCCAGGCTCCACAGGGAAATCCATCCATCCTTCAAAAATGAGGGCCACTAGGAAAATGTTCTCCTACAAGTCGCAAAACTCTTGCTCTTTAGCCTTTCAAGCCCAAACGATGTCGAATTTCATTTCGTTGTTCCATTTTCTCGTCCGGTTTCTCTCAAAAAGAAGGTCTTGGCAATGGTGATGTGTCTTTTCCCCTTCAGATCAGTTGGTCCCAGTGATATTGGAACACAAAAAGGGGTCTTTACTGGCATGGGATATCTAAGCCTCGTCGTGGAACCCGCATTTTCTAGAGACATCCAAATCATATTTGCTCTTCGACATTTGCATCCGGTACAGATGTAAAGAAAAGATAGCCGAAGCCAAAATTTCCACAATAAATCCTATATCATTTTGGATTAGAGATATCCGGCTTCGACCTGATCAACCCGACTTCTGAGGAGCTGCACAAGGAACTTTCCCCAAATAGTACAGTATAGCACTGAAGTATGGTCGGACAAGAAAACACGGAAAAGGGGGAATTTTCCTTCTTCTCTATACATGGACGTACCGTAGTAGAGGCGGTGGTACCTCTGAAAAGAAGGCTTACCAATATGGTGTACGTATATATAGTACTATGTTTGTTCCACTCAATTCCAGCCCCGAGGAGTGACTGGCAGTAAAAAGGTCTCCTCTCTCTCTCCCTTTTCCCTTCCGTCTCGTTCTCTCGTAAACTGATTTGAATTGAGACCCCCCTTTGGCCCTCTCCCTCCTCTCTGAAGCACTTTTATTAAGACTCGGTTCATTTTGCTCTGGTAGCCAAAAGTTCAATCTGGTCGAAGTGCCTCTTCGAGTTTGCAATGCTCTGATGCGTAACTCACGAATTGCCTTGAAAAAGAGCCAACGATGGCTGAGAAGCAGGTCATCTCTGGTTGCAATCTTTTAATTCCACACCTCATTTTAAGCCTTGAATGCAGTCTTGAACGGCATTGAAATGTGGATGTCCCACGTGAAAGAATATGGACTAGCACCAGTCGCACGTTTGAGTCAACAGCATGGCGACGACGTATTCCAATTTAATTGAGAAGGAGAACGTGGAAATGGAAATGCATTCGGGAACATCTTGCTCATCTTCGTTTCGGGATTTCATTCTCAGGCGCAGTCGGTATGGTTTAAAAGCAGGCTGAAAGAAGAGGAAAAAACCTCCTCAACTCGGATTCTACTTCCTCTCTTTGTTCAACAACAGGGCCGCGGAGAACAGGAAAGACTAGAGAGCAACTCAAACTCACAGGGTGTTTCAACAATTCAGTTCCACCTTCTAAAAATGCAGGGCATACGTATTGCTAAATAACGTGTTTAAATTTGGTATCTATCTTCATGTACTTCATCCCTTGTCTTAATTTCCGCCAGGCTGGACAAATTGTCAATATGGACACATCCTCATGGTTTTGGAAGCTCACCTACAAAACTAATGAACTCGCAAAAATGAGTGTGACACCTTTTGAAATGGTTGGTTATAGGAGCCCTTTTAAACAAGGGGGACAAAATGCATAATATGCTGACATTGGTTCGGATTAGAGCACTATAATAGCAATGTACAGTCATAAAGTGCGCCATCTATTGGATTTCATGCGGCACCAGCTCGCAGTTCCCATGATACACATGTTTTTAAGATTGCAACAGTCAACCATCAGTTTTGGACAAACTAAAGTGCCTCAAATGTTGACTGAGTGTTGTTGATGAACCTGTGGGGGTTTTAGGTTGAAATTTTTGGTAAAATCCCTTGCAAATTGGCATGGAAACCTGACTACTGAAAAGGTAATTCTGGCATGATCTACGCCAAAATTCATCAAAAAAACACTTAAGGCTCTATTTGGAGTTCCACCATCCACATTTTAGGCACTTATTTTTGTCCAAAAAAGATGAATGACCATTGCAATCTTCAAAAATATGTGTATCGTGGGAACTGCAAGCTGTTGCCGCATGAAATCCGCTAGATGGCGCACTTTATGACCGTACTCTGTTAATATAGTTCTGTTATTATAGTGCTCTAGTTCGGATATTAAGTGCGCTAAAACAAAAAGCTTAAATATACTAACATATTGAGAAAAAAGTCATCCTTGAGCACAGGTTCAGTATGCACTAAAGGTTGTTAATGTACGAAGAATCTAGCATGTCTATCTTTATCATACTTCGGTATAATCCAGTTTTTAGTGCAGTCCACATCCGACTTTAGCAATTTTCAAGTACCAAGAGACTTTTGCTCGACCCTGTATCCATCCCGGAGCTCCTGTAAGTCGGTTATAACTTCTGTACCAGTCAAGACTGGAATGAGTAAACTACAATATGGACGTCGTCGTCGTCGGTTGTTCTTCTTCTGCCACAGTTTGTTGTCCCCTTCAGTTTCGTTCGGGGAAACTAGGAAAAGTGCAAACGTTCAACGTCGTTTGAAAGGGGAAAAAGCCTCCTCATCCTTTGCCATTATGCGATACGTTACCAAAGTAGAATAGTAATGCGCAACAACACCACATTCCAAAAAAGTTGGTGGTTCGACAATTTCATTACAAGGATCGAATTAGACCCTCATTCATCCATCCAGAGCCACTGATTGAGAACGAGCACGACCAGATCATCGCCGGAAGCCGACCCCAAAGACAGACAAGAAAAAGGGCTATTTAATTATCTTAGGGTGCCAAATTGGCCGACAAAATTGACTTCCTCGTGCTTTAGTGGGCGTATCATCTGGTTAGGATTTTAGGACTGGAAAATTGACCACTGTCTTTCGTGTCACTGGGACAAATGTCTTTATCCAGATTACATATATTACGTTTCCAACATTAAAGCGTACTTTAATGATAAAATGTGTTCTGACGAGGATTAGTTGTTGTTATTTGAACACAGTTAAGGATGTCTTTTGATGTATACAATAAATTGATTGGCTTATGTTAACAACAACGATTTGTTGGTGTAATTAGGATTTCCTGTTCAATACACCTGTTTTTTGAGCAATTGGTCGGATGTTCCATATTCAGTTTTCAATATTCCTTTCCCATGCCTCATTTTTCGTGGAACGTCCATTTCGTAATGAAGACCAATTAACCATCGATCTGATGATCTGATCGTAATAGTCCATTAATTAATCTCCAACCTCTTGTCTTGATCCCGATCCTCACTTTCGTGAGCGAACGAAAATCTGCGTTCAAAATCTGTCATTCCCTTATTTCGCCGGATTAAAAACCTCTCGGTTGGTATTTGCGTGCGCGTCCAACCAAAATCGGTCTCGTTGTTGAGAGGAAAATGGAAATCTCCTCTTCCTCCTCCAAAATGTTGCTGAAAGTCGAGAAATCTGGACTACCACCCTGTGGATGGCTTATTTTTCTCTCTCATTCTCCACTTTCTCTCGTTGGGTTCTTTATAACATTACCGTTGCTGATTGAACGGAGGTGATCCCGGTTCAACTGACAAATTCCTGACCATGTTGACGACCAAATTGGACATCTTAGCTGGCTTTTTGACGCGTTGATATTGGTCCAATTAGATTCTTCACCCTTCGTATCCACATTTCTGCTCGGATTCCAGAACTCGGTTGCGATCTGCAGAGTTCGTAGACTTGGTAGAATGTAGATGATCTGTGAAATAGAGGATCCATCTCACCTGCTCTTTGGATTCCTGGGCGCGTCCAACTAACTCGAAAACGACGAAATAATGCTCTTTGTTAGACATGAGACTCTTGATCCCTCTGGCGGAAGAATTCCGACATTGCCGAATCCATTATTCTTCATCTTATATTAAGAAGGAGTGTGGACATTATAGAAGAAAACACCCATTGCAATAGGGTACACAGAAAAAAAATGTAGTGCCAAGTGGAACGAAGATGCTACAGACAGAAAAGGTTCCAAAAATAGAACCCATTGGCCACTTCCGTCTTTCCAAAGGGTGTGATTTGACAGGCTGTGGAAATGAAAATCCGCTTTGAGATCGCTTTGATTGAACAAGTTGAAACTTCCGTCTTTGTAGGTTAAGTCGAAAAATGTCGCGCTTCATCCGTATAGAAGGAAAGGATGATTTTATTGCTTCGAAAAATGGCTTTCATTCTTCTTGCTTCTTCATATTTATGGCCTTTTTAAGGTGAGAAGGCACGTAGTTTCTTTGAGAAAAGGTGTTTTGTTTTGTTGCAGTTGAAGTGTACAGTACATACAGTATATCACACGGGATGATGATGATGACGACGATGATGGCAATGAATTGGCAAGAGGTGGTAGTAATCTTAGTTCAAAGAATCTCTCGTCTTCTGTCGAGTGTCGAATTACTGTACTTGGAGTAGCATCGTCGGAAAAGAACAAATCTGTTCTTGAAGAGTTTCTGACTAAAAGGCTAGATCTTCATTTTGCTTTTCCTACAACATAACACTTTTTGTTGAACTGGCGTTGTTACTTGTGTAGATTTACAGGTTAGTAAGGTTCGACAGCTTTCCTAATTTAGAGTGATTTGGAACTTTTAATCTGCCTTCTGAAAGTTTCCACATCAGCTGTTTCCTTATTACAGAGCCTTTAACACTTCAGAAGGACATCTGTTTCCTCTTAACCTCACATTACGTACTGTACATCTGAGTCCATCTGAAATATTAACATTAAATTAATCGCACCCGCATTCGAACTCCAAAAGGGTTTCCTTTCTTCAGTATACAATCGGCATCCAATATTTCAAATCCATCATTCGGTTCAAAAGATTGAATTTGATTTTATGAAAGATTTAACGCTGGATCCTTTCAATATTACCTTGGTTAGTAGTTTTCAAGTAAAAAGAGGAAAACTGTTCACGAGCTGGTCATTCTTGCTTTGAGCGCGAAGGCCACGGGTAAAAAGGACTTAATAGCCTTCCTTAGTATCCTGGTCTTGGATGGGCAATAAAAGTATGCACCATAAAGTAAATGTATAACACTGATTTGCATTATTAACCAGCATAACGAAATGGAACTAAACTATATAGGAGACCAAGTTTCAAAATAAACCCACTTCAGGGAGCTTCTGATTTTCGAAACCCACGATCAACAAGAGCCCCTATTTTGGGCTTGAAATCAAGAGGCCAACCAATAAACACTTTCCAAGTTTGATAATTCAAGACATATGTTTTGTGTACAAATTTACGTCCTTAAGATGGTATTGACCACACGGTGTGGATGGTTCGATCCTTTGAGTAATATTCTTACTCATGGTCAGAATAACATTCTTTTACGAGTTAGCTAGCTCGACCATTTTGGTTGAGCAAACAGAACCACGTTTCCTTGAAACGGTTGCTCACTATAAATAGCTGGACTAGCTTCCAGTAGAGGACAAGAAATGGAAGTTCTGGTGATCCAGGCGAATCTATTATGTACAATTCTACGAATGAACCCGTGACGAATCATTGGAGTTCATCTTGGCAGAAAGTCACAAGAAGATCCTCTTTTGCCAAACAGATGATGGTGGCTCAAGACAATGGATTAATTATAGAGCAGATGAGGTTGTTGAGATGATACAATTAATTCAAATTTCAGTGAGCATAGTTTGTATGGAGTTCGCTCTTCCATCTCACTTCTTGCCAAAGAAAGGCATACACACACACTTACTCGCTCACTCTTTCTCACTCGCACACCAAGAGAGGGAGAAGGGAGAGAGAAAGAAAGAAAATGAAACTTGGAAAGAGATCCCAACAACATCCAGAAAAGGGGAAATCAGCCTAAATCTTGGTCAGATCTCCGTAACAGATTGTAGATTGCTTTCCGAGAACCTTTTCAATATATTAATATGATCAGGGTGAAGGTTCTTGTACGGGATGCATCGCGTGAGAAAAGCTTTTAGAGCAAATTCGAGGTATTGGACTTAAAATTATAAATCTGTTTCCGTACCAGATTCTCTCCCCCTGAAAATGAAGGGAGCAAGACAAGAGAAGGGCATGAACTAAACGAATTGCAGAAAGAAAATAGCTATTTCTTTTTTAAAGGGCATTTGACATTTGATGATTATCAAAAGTCAACTAAAAAATATGAACTTTTTCACTCGTTTAAAATTGTGCTTTTAGCACATTTTGTGATCCCTCATATTTTTTATCAATCTTATCAGATTATTGACAATGTATTCATGACTTTGCATTCATATAATTGGATAAATTAAACAAGGAAAAAAATGAGAAATAGGTCGCTGATGAAAATCATAGAAAACAAAGAAGACTAGATTAGAAACACTTTAGCCAAACACCTAAAATCATCTAATTTCACTGAAATAGTGTACAAATATTGTTGAAATAGTCTATAATTACAACGCATCAATCTGTCTCATAGATTGCAATTATTTTTTACTTCCACCATTCATAAAACCTTCAATTTTTGTTATAGAAACCCCAAAATAGGCCCCAAAGTTTTGCAAAATGTAATGGTATTGCTTCAACATGTTGACTGAGTCTAAAATATGTATCCAATGAAATCCAAATTATCCACAAAAGATTTTTATAAAAATTAAAAGAGATAATAAAAAGTTGGAACCTAGTTGTTCTTCCTTTGATTATTTTATTATTTTTACAGGAAAGCAAAAAAACGTTCATGGGGAATTTGGTTTTCATGACGGTGAATGAGAAGGAAATCTTCTCTCCTCGTTGGCTTCGTTGATAGTCGACTTCGACAGTAGTGCTTGTATGTAGTATACGTCTTCACCGAGCTAAAGCAGAGAAGAAATGTCTTCGTTGCAAGTAAACATGGATATGGGGAGGAATTAGGTCAATTTACATCAGCTGAAGAGGCTGCAGCACCCTCACACACACATACTCCCACTGCCAGCAATCTGTTCGCTTCCTTTCGGTCGAGTGTGTGATCACTAGAGGTGTCATTTTGGTGCAAATAAAAAGTGCAAAAAGTGCTACTAAAAGTGCAAAAAAAACAGGAAAAAACGCAAGTAAAAAGTGCAAATAAAAATTCTTCAAATTTTTTTTAGTACATTCATTCACACGCATACTTACACTTACGAACTCACTCACACTTTCCCACTACACTAGAAGGAGGAGTTCCTCAAGGAAATTATATTCCCTCTGACGGTTGATTCCTTAAGCTACCTTCCCAAATCCAATCCCAAGTCTGAATGGAATTGATAATCTCGTCGTGCACAAAAACAGCTATTTTGAAGCCAAACACACCTCTTATTTGTTTGTTGGACCTGATTTTGAGTGGCAACTCTGAAAACGTCGGATCTCGTAGAAAGATCTCCATGATGAGCTGAGAGAAACACATGCAAATCCAAGGAGAGCTTTTTTTCTCCTCGTCACTCACTTTGGAGTTAAACCAATTACGATTTTGGTAGCGGCTCAAGTGCTGGACGATATCGACAAAAAACATTTTCAAAAACCAGGTTCCAAAGCCATATGCAACGATAAGTTCGAGGAGGAAATTGTTGTTTTCCATTGCCTTTGCCAATCTGGTGGTAGCGATCACGAGAGATTTTTCTGGATCAAGAAAGAACTGATATTTTGGTTTCTCTATGCTTGTGTTTGTGTTCGTATGTGAATGTTTGTAGATGTCAAGCACAACAGAGAAATTCAAGAAAATTGAATCTCTGACTTCAGATTTAAAAAAAAATATGTTCAAAAAATAAGTTCAAAAATGAGCATTTCAAGTACTTTTGGAATTTTAGTCCAAAAATGGCAAAAAGTGCAAAAAGTGCAAATAAATTGTGAAAAGTGTAAAAAAACATTTTGCGCCAATGCGACATCTCTAGTGATCACTGATCAACACTCAGAATCGAATTGTGGTTGAGCACATCCTCCAACCCAATGCAAGGGTACCATTCAGCCATTCGGCAAGCAGGACCCACACTACAGTAGATGGTCCGGACTCCTCTTGGCCAGAGATGTTTCGAAAACGGAGGGTCCATTCGAGCGAGAATGCTTGCTTGCTTGTCCTTGGACCATCATTGCAAAGAGGACGACAAAAAGCAGGCAGGCCTGGCACGTGAATCTAACCAAACTAGACACATATGTACCTACGACCATCAGGCCTCTCACTTTTCTTCCTGGCTTCAATCATGATTGCTGTACACATCGGTGTACAAGAGGTACGATATGTGTATCCTTTTTCTTCTTCTTGTTCTTTCACCGCCGTCGTCTTCACTTTTGGCAATTTCCATGAATGTCAAAATTTGTTTTCTCTGCCTCACCTTGAAACAATCTCGCCCTGGAAGACGGCAAAGATCAGATTCTTATTTATTTTTTGCCTTGTTAACTTGCAAATGCAATCATGAGAAGAAGACTTATGCCGCCGTTTCTTCGTGTGCGTCAGATCGAAAACGTGGAAAGCTCAACTATTCTACGTACACCAGTACTACTTCTACTTGCATTCACCTTCACAATGTGAAAAGATGAGAAACATCAGCAACAGGACAATTGGTCTGCAATATTCAAATACGGTTTGTGAAGTATACAACCCTCCCTTCCCTCCTTCTCAATCCTCCTCGATAAATGGAACGAGTGGCTCTGTGTGCATTTATCCATTAGTGAATGACGACAGCTAACCCTTTTTCTCGTACATCTGCTCTTTGTTCGAACCACAGTACGTTCGTACGGGTACAAGCAAGAAGGAGGCAATTTTACTCCCAAATGTAACTGAATGTCATCCTCCTCGATCTCATCAACAGTCCGGGATCGCGAGAGAGATATCATTGAAGACACTGCGGAATAAGTAGAGCTCGCTCTCGTCTCTCATTCTCTCTATGTAGATCTGTCTCTTTCTCGGGAAACCTGTTTATTTGTGTTCCCTCGGCATTCAATGGATTGATTAGCAAATCGCCTTTTGTTGTCTGGCACCATCGCTCATCATCGTATCTTTTCATCTCCACTAGCGTTTTCCTTTAATCTTGGGGGCGAGATTTTCCAGTCTCTGATTATGATAATTTGATAATTTCCTAATACATTCAGGGAATTTAGAGTCTAATCTTTTTCATGTACTCATTCCAGGAGTCCTTTCGATCTCAAGATGGGAAAGAAAGGGATATTTAGAGGACAGTAGGAGTCAAGTATTGTGTTTCCATTTTTCACCTTGTGCAGTGTTATGTCAGCAACCACCTTCACAACCGGGCGCCTAACCTACAATGGTTGGTTGGTGGGTTGGTTGACTGGCGGGCTGGTGGTTTTCTCTTTGTGTTGTCAGTGTTGCACCACCTTCTCTATCGAGTTGGTCTTCTTTTCTGACGATCGCCCCCCCTCCAAATTCATCGAGATTCAGGGAAAAGCTAGATAGATGAACCTTCATTAAGTTGCCGGTCTATCGAACCGAGCTTGTTCTCTCGCTCATCTAGGTTTCTCTGTGGTCTGGACACAAAAGAGTAACGACAGGGGGGAATAGTGTGATAAGGATCAATGTTTTTCATTTCTTTAAAAGTCCACAACAATTGAGTAGAAATCACTCCAAGGGTCTGTCTGGCCTTGGCCTGGTCTCTTCAACAAGCACAACCCACCCAAATTGACCTACACTCTTTACTTTAAGCCCCATCAATCCCAGTATAAAATAGCATTCACAAAAGAAAGAATAGAGAACCTTCAATTGAATCCGAGACCCAGACAGGTGGGTCGTTCTTAACAGAAAGAGAGAGGGAAAATATTCCATGGCGTTTGTCTTGTTTATGGGAAGTGCATTTCGTTTGGCAACTGACTAGAAGAAACCACCGACACCTATCCCCCTCTTGGTGAAAAATCAAGTATCAATACCACCTTTTGCACTCAATGGTTTCCGATTTACAAATGGCAAGGTAGAACGGCATTTGCCTCTTTTATTTTTTGTCAATGTTTTTAGCTAAAGATGTTTGTTCAAGTGTTCAGACACTTGAGAAGCAAAGTTGTAATAAGCTAGAATCACTAAATTATGAAGTACATTTGCCTCTTGTTGCCGTTGTTTTTCCATCCTCAAGGTTTGCTTTCACTGAGAACGAGGACATGAAGTAAAAAAGAGCCTGGATGAAAGCGACAGTCTTGCATTTTCCTGTTTGAATTAAATCTTGTGAACAACCTTAAACCAGACTTGAGGGTATATTACGTAAGGACAAGAATTGACACTGAATTAGAGACAGGAGGATTTTCATGGAGCCTCAGCAAGCCAATCAGCAATGGGCTTGAAGTTTCATCAGTTGATACTTGGGACGTTATGCAATCAAAAAAAGTGTTCACATCTAATTAAAGTAAAGCTTCTTTCCTTAGTGTTTGGAATGTTAAAAGTTTTAAGGTTTGAAGTTATGGTGGTTGGATGTGGTGATGAGGATCAAAAATAAGCTTCCGAACTTTTCAAGCTAGATTCTGGGAGATGGTTTCATTGACATTTGAAATTGTATTGCTTTAGATTATCAGCCAGATATTTTGTTTCAAATTCAAAAGCGGGCATTTTGAATCACATTGATCTGATCAATTCAGCCACGTCTTTTCAACCTGTGAATGTATTCGATTTATTCAACATGCTCTCAACCAAAGAGGACTTCTAGCAAAAAGTAAATCCGAACCTATTGAAGGTCTCTTTGACTTGAACGAAAATACAAGGACTTTTCTCAGGAAACAAATGAAGTCCAAGGAACATGTGTTTGGTATCGCTTTCAGCGTATTGCGTGATATTTTGCCACTGTGTCTCATGAATAAAAGGGTTCCTTGTGGTTGCTCATGAACCTTTTGAGGCTCCAATATTTCTTCAATGTCATAGAGCTGTGAGATTAATCGAAAACTGAATAACCAAGCACTTTTGGTGAAGGCAAACACTAGTGCAAGAACGGACACTGAATATGCATTTGCAAATTAATTGAGTAAACATTTTTTTCTGGCTCAGAGTTCATTCAATCAGTGAATGTTTGTAAGGAATATGATTGCAAACTTTACCGTTTTAAATACTCAAAGCTTAGTTTAGTATCAAGTACCGAATTGCCACTAGCATCCCAACAATATATCTAATAGAAATTGACACCCTTTTTACACACACCTCACACCTTAGCCAACCACTTGCAATTTTGGTTCTTTCTTTGATGAATATTTCATTGTGTGATTTAGATAATTGAAGGGGAAATTTTTGACAAATTTTGTCCACCTGTGCCACTTTTCCTCGTACATTTTCCTTTAAGATCATTGCTTTTATATGCCTGACATGTAAATACAAGAGCACATTAAGAAAATTGAAGAATGAGAATGAAAATGGAGCACACAAGCCTTTAGCCTTAGTCCAAAAGTGAGTCCCAAAACCTTTCTTTCAATACATTCTTTGATGGTTGATTTCTTTTCAGAAAGTGTTGTTACGGCAATATTTGCTCTTTGGTCACATTTGCCAACTTGTGAGACCTCAGAATGCACTGGTTCTCAAAAAAGAACAATACATATCTCGATGAGGAAAGAGGTCTACTTTTTTTGGCAGATGGTTGACTTGAACTGGTTCAGCAAATCTGTAAATATCTTGAACCCATTCACAAGTCTAACCTGGTCATCCACCATCCAGGTTTAGCTGGATGTTTTGTCCAAGTCTTCACAGGGGGCAATCAGCCATGCAAAAGGGGTGTTTCTTTCCTCTCCAGACAAGTACAAACAGTGTGAGTCAAACAATTTCGGAAGCCCTTTATGTTTGTGAATCTGAGGCTGGCTGCAGTTGAAAGTTTGCCCTTCTCCCAAGAGGGTTTTGGGCCTCAGACGGACTGAAAAACATTTCTTAGCATCATATCATATATCAGGCTTCAAGTCCAACCAAATGCTCAACTTTCCCACTTCACCCTGTACGTACTACGTACTAGTGAACACAGAAGGCTAGAGTGGAGAGGAAGACGAAGAGGAGTGTTAGCAGGGCTTTGCCATGATGTTCGTAAATCAGACCGGGATGGGCTGCAAGGTGCTCTCGACACTCTCATGGTTTCAGTGCCGACAGCTGAGCTCTGAACTCGAAAATGATCTTTGGTGAACCATTAACCACGGAATGGTCCTTCTTCGCTACTTCTGTGACTACGAAGACTTGGTTGGACTTGATCCGAGCATATAGAGAACCCTCTTGGAATTGGGGGTTACCGAGAAAAATCATGGGGTGAAGGGTTGTGATTCTTGTTTGACACTGACCGGGGGTTTAATCGCCAAATACCTGACCAACAACTGCGTTTCTGAAAAGAAGAAAACCCGAGGAATTTGATGGCGAGCCACCAAGATGGACTTGATTCAATAGAACCCATTGAAAAATGGGTGGCAATCCGTGAATTCGTCGTCATCACGAGCGAGGTCTGACTACCGAGTACAGAAAGAGAGAGAGATTAAATCATCCTTACTTTGGTAACAAAAGGGGGATTTTAAGGGGGGTAAATATCAATTGGTGGATATTTTCCTCCTTGGGTTGGTTCATCATTCCCAAAAACCAGGATTGCTCTGTCCTGAGCTAGATTGTCTTTGATTGGCATGGATGGATGCCGCTCGTTTCGGTTTTGTGGCGACAGACTACGTACAAATTTGCTTTCGTTGGCGATTTGAGTTAAAAAAGAACGAACAAAGAACGCTGTTAAAACATTTCTTGATAGTGGTGGCTGCAACCGGACAAACACATATTTGAGCATACCAAGGAACAGCTATCGCCATATGTATCGAACAAGAGTTTAGTATAAGAAATGACTTTAGATATGATATTTTTTGAGGGAATTTGCGTATGAGACCCATCTCCAATCAAAAAATGTTTGCCATTCCGCTGACTCCAAAATGATTAGATACGAGAATCGATCAGACATTTGTAGAAACATCACAATTAGAGAATGGATGATACATAGTTTAGAATATACAACACCTGATTGGTGAGCTTTCATATACTATAAAAATATTCCTGAAAAGCATTCAATTAATGAGCGTCTGTAGGTGGACATTTCTGGAATATCTGAATCTGCGTAGTATTGTCTCCCTCTGAAACGAACAATTACGAACACATTAACAACCAACCATTGACAAAGACCTTGTTACATAAGGACTGTCTCATTTGGATTAATCTAAAGCAAGCTTGAGCGACAATTAATTTAACACATTGCAAGCCTAAAGACTAAATTGTCTCCTTCTTTCATTGACAGGACCAAATCCTGCTAATGTTGTCATGACAGCTGTTTATTCTGAACTCCCTACGCCCATCTATGGCGACAGCTTTTGAGATAGAGGGCAGAGTGATGACTCCGACTGGGCTAAATGTTGCTAGCCTCCCCCCCACCTTTTTTTTCTTCTCATGAGCGAGCCCGAGCCAGTTATACTATGTATTCCTCGATCGAGCACTGAGTAGATGTAGTAGATATACTGTACAGTACTGCACAATGGACTACTACAACTACATGTTCCAAGTTCTTTGCCTACATTCACTCACTACTCGCAGCCATGAAATGAGACCTATGTTTACCCGATGTTGTCACTATTTTATGCGCCGAATGCCACATCCGAGGAGGATTGCACTACGCTTTAATGCCGCTTTTGGTGCTACCTACATTCCCCAAGGCTAGGCAATGACAACAGTCTGGCAATATTTTGAATGGGTTTTCGAAAACATTTGACGAATGACGACATCACCCTTCAATGTCACAGAACTACCCAAATATATGTACACGCCTCAAAGATTTCTTGGGGTAAATGTACTTTGGGCTTTGGGGGTGGGACGCCCATTGACTTCCGCGAATGGAACCGGTGGAAGACCATTCCGGAGATTGAAGGACTCCTTAGGAAGCATTGCACCAAAAGGGGGTGTTATTTCCCCCATAGTAGAGCTGAATTAAAGCACTACCTCTGAACATCATCATCATCATCATCTCCACTATTACTATTACTACTTCTAGTAGTACCACCATCGCCACCATCATCCTTTTATCCAGGATGACTATCCACTTGTGCATGAGCCAAAACCATCGCCAACCAAAGTGAGAGAAGCCACGTAACAACCATGAAGAAAAAGAAGAAGTCGTCGTGGTCGTCGGTGGATTCGTTCACAAGATGAAAGAGGCCTGATTCCCAAGGACACCACACGAACACGAGCTTCATCATGTGCTAGTTGGTGAATGGCGATCCATCCCAGACTTAAACCAGTTTCATACAGCAGTGGTCGGGCCTCACAGCCGATCTGTCCAGTATCGGATTAGGCACTTCATTTCAATATTTGCAATCCCCAACCAACTCGTTTCTTGAAATATTCAGAAAATGAGAGGGGTTTCAGTTGAACATCGTACCCAAGATGTCACTTGGATCTCCATTAAGATCATCATATGCTTCCTTGGACAGACCTCCAAAGCTTTGGGAATGGTAGGAGTGGTGAAAGTTTGAGAAGTTATTGGCTGAATGGAGGAGAACAGAAAGGAAAATTGAAAGGAAAAAAGAGGCCAGCAACGTTCGTACGTTCACAAACATTTCATCAAGCTCAAAAATAAATCTCTCTAGCTATGCTTTTGCTCCCTCGCCATGTGGTCAACAAGGATGGGCTCTTTAATTATGAAGGGATTTCAAATCAAGTGCAAATGGGGCTAGATCAAGGATAGTAGAATTGGCCTCTGATTCATCGATTTTTCTTGTACATTTGCACCAAGGTTGAACTCTGCTCTTCACGGAACATTCCCACCGAAACGTGGATGAAGCACGTGATTGCAGAGGGTTTTCATTTCACTTCATCGCCAATCGTTGTTTTAACTCATGGGGCTTAATAAAAGCTATATCGAGATACGAGTCAAGTTGTCATTAATAGAGTTTTCAAAATACTTTTGGCTTAAAGGGTTACTTACTATCCACTATAACCAAGTAATGGGCGAGTATTTTGTGTGTTGTTTATGGATTTTAAACTGTTGAATGTGAGTTGAATTACCTCTCCACTCACTCATCAAAGGAGGTAAAAAGAGTTTTGGGTAAGTACGCGTGTCACCGTAGGTTTGAAAGAGTAGTCAGATGTTCCATTGTTCCACTTTGTCCTTTGATTTCTTTCCTGATAGGTGCTCTCTTCACCGCACAACACTCTTTTTT
Source organism: Tigriopus japonicus (assembly GCA_010645155.1). NCBI lineage: Eukaryota > Metazoa > Arthropoda > Copepoda > Harpacticoida > Harpacticidae > Tigriopus > Tigriopus japonicus. Next base: position 2,036,544 of record CM021312.1, on the reverse strand, counting down.
CCCTGCCATCAGATAATGGGGAAGGAACTCCAAATCACACTTTTCCTCTACAGTAAAGTTCGTTTCTGAAAGGAATAAAGTTTTATGTTCGTTCCTGAGAGTATAAGAAGCCTCCGTGGCCTAATGGATAAGGCATCGGCCTCCTAAGCCGGGGATTGCGGGTTCGAGTCCCGTCGGAGGTATATCCACTAGTTTTTGAACAAGTTTCATCTCGAAGGGCCAGCATCTTGAAGTAAGAGCGAACGAAATACATTCTTCTATAAGAACGACCACACTAGATGCCAGGAATGCCCGACTCTTTTAGTAAACTTTTGTGCTGACATTAATGAATTTTTCCTTGTTACGGGTAAATTGTTAAAAATTATTGTTGTATTTTCCTTATAGTTTTTAAATTTGGCTCTCATTGGCACGCAGCCTCCGTGGCCTAATGGATAAGGCATCGGCCTCCTAAGCCGGGGATTGCGGGTTCGAGTCCCGCCGGAGGTAAAAGATTCTTTTGTCCCTTTCTTTCGAAGAGGACGGAACTAAGTATGCTTTTATCTTATTTTGCGTTGTAATTAATCGGTAATAATGAACTCGTTGATTTTACTGAAACTGCATTGAAGTGTCTGTGTTTGCTCCAAAGCAGGTATTAATTACAGTAGATGAACGAGATATAAGCTGTCAGTGAAAGCTTCATCGCTTCCCATTCAACAATATTTGCCTGCTTGTTGAATTACCAACTTTTCGAGCGGAGCATTGCGCTATCATTCTCACTAAAAACTTCCATATTGTCGAGCTGAAAATCAAAAAGGATGGTATGAAGAAATGAAGATCCTCCTTTTGCTTCCAAAAGACGTCGGAGACTCGGGTTGAGAAAGAGGAGGTAAAATGAATGTACCTCGAGCTGCTAAAAGAGAAAAAGATGGTAGAAAACACCACTCTGAAAGCCAATCGAGTCTCCAAATCTGAGCGTGGGATGTTGTTGGGTACAATGTTCACTAAAGAGGAATGAATGAAATTGGATCTTTTGATGAGGACTGAGGCTTCTTTTGAGGATCCTCGTTTCCCGATGTCATGAATACTTAGCTGAGTGGAGCATGGGATCCGACCTCACTCCCCACTTTCAAGAGTGTTGTTCCAAATGGAACGAACAGAGAAAGAACGAGGGGAAGAATGATCCAAAGGAGCAAAAGGGAGTGAGTGAGTGAGTGAGAGAGCGAGAGAAAAAGGAGGAACACCACTCTCTTTCTTTTGCACTGTTCCAAAAAGGGAAGAAGGCACCGTTCGAATGTGGGATAAGAGAGGAATCTTAAATTATTTAAGCTCAGGCGATTTCCTACCCTTTGTTCAGGATGACTGGGGAGAGAACCTCCTCGAGGAAGAAGGAAGCCTTTAGGTCGGTCCAATTCGGGAATAAATGACGCCCAAAGACATTGAAGTGCCTTGGGAGGTCGAACAAGTCCGATCAATGTTAGAGAGTTAGAGGAGACCAAAAGTATTGAACGTAATTTGATTGAAGAGATAGATACTTTGAAACGGCTGAAATATTCATGAACTTGAACCATTAAGGAGGTTTGGTAACATTTTGATGAAGGTACAAAGAGTATTGAGGATTATCCCTTAATCGCATTTGTGGTCAGACATGTGAATGGAAAATGGCAATGATGCAGCTAATTACGACTGTTGGTGTCAAAAACATGGACAAATTTTGTAAGTAAATATGGCCTAACCAAAAGCTAACTCTTTCCTCGTTGATTTATATCTTCATCAATATTGTCTCCAAAAATAAATCTAGAGCCGAATGTAAACGTTTAGAATCTTGTAATATATTTTCAGACTGTTATGTACGTTCCTTTTTAAATTATCTGAATATGTCTTGTTAACCTAACTTTGTGGTAAAATATTTTTATTTTTCATTTTGTTGGCAAACACTAAGTTTAAGAAGAAGTGGGGAATAAAGGGGGAAAATCAAAGGATTTAGACTAACACAAATTTGACTGAGGTTTCTCAACTTGATGAATTGTTTCTTACATAGATCTTCGACATCGAAACCATTTTTATATAAATCGGATCCGTTATTATACTGTCAAGTTGGGCACCTTTGTGTCGTCAACTGTGATTTCATTATTTTTATTACCTACCGATTTAGAAATCCGTGTTGTAACCCCTCATGCAAAAAAGCAGATTGGCCAGATTTGAACTGTTCAATTAGCTCGGTCTCTTAACTGAAATATAGCAACACATTTTTCAAAGTTTCTGAAGTACGAAATTGCATTTCTTACAATTCATTCGTTTGACTACAAAAAACAGCTATTTTGCGCATGATCTATGTAAGATAAAATAAAATTTGACAGGCTGTAAATTGGAGTTATTTGATGAGAAGGACGTCGTTTGATTCGATCGTGCGAGAAATAAAATTTACGTGGTTTCGGATTCTTCAGCTGCATGCTTTCAGTCTCTGACAGACATCGAGTTGAAAGGTCATCACCAATTTTCCGCAGTCCAAGGCCACGTGGTCATGAACGAGAGAGATGCAATTAGCGTGGAAGGGTCATGTTATTCCAATCTCTCTTCTTCTACCTTTTTTTTTTTTTGACTACAAATGACCTTTTCAGTTTCAAGTGCTTCTTTTGGGAACCGGGTCCGGTTAGATAAGAATGCCTACTACTTGTATTAATGACTTCTGGATTGTTAACAGTTTTTCAAGATCGGAATCTGTCACAAAAAGGGAACTAATACTTTGGTCTTCACCAACTCACTTGAAGAATTAAGAACCATTCGTCAAACCCGAACTAATCGACGGTTGAAAATATCCATGTTCAATGTCTTGTTTTTTGCGCTTACACATTTTAAGCGCATTAACTGTTTTTCTGTACAAAAAGTCTCCCATTGGATTTCAAAGAAAGGTGTGTGAACTCACTTTATATACTCGTACATGTATTCAGTAAAATAGACTTTCCTCATTTGGAATAGTTCTGGTGGCTTTGTTTCCGTTTCTGAACCCGTTTGGCAATGAAGATCACGTTCTTGCTGTTCACGTGGAATCCCAACTCGGGAAAGATATCATGATTGTCCTCGAATATTTTCCGAGCGTCTTCATTCCGCCCCAAAAGCTGACCCAACATTTGCTCACGTCGACTTTGAGGCAGTGTTTGGAAAATGGCGATTTCCTCTTCGAACTTATCGATTTGTCTACGACGAAAGAAACAGAGAAAAAAGGGCGCATAAATAGACGTAAAAGATACCACCACCTCGTGAGTTCTGGCTCGAAACACTTCCTGAATCATAAACAGACATTCCTGGCCATAAGTCCAGAATTTGAAGGTACTTGCGCAATGTCAAGGTTGCAATTAACGACGTTACGAACCCCGAGTTTTCTCGGCTGGCGAAAAAAATCGAGCCTGTTCTTGACACCTTTATCAAATGGGAATGAAAGAATGTCTTTTGAAGGATGGAAGAACAAGAAAAAGGAGGAAAATGGTTAACAAAGGCCTTTTATTGTTGACGACTTACTGCTTGAGAAATCTGACCTTCATCGCCCTTGGAACAAGTTTTTGGAAGAGGAACGAGAACTTTCCCAATCCTTGCATCAATGTGCGAATCTAAAGCATTTGAAAGAGAAGAACATCATTATGATCCAATTAGGGCTCAATATTTCTTGGACCGAATTGCATTGAAAGCCAATTGGGGAGTAATCAAGAGAACAAAAGCAACACCATGAGAATGTCCAAATTTGATTTCCTGTTCCTCAATCCTTATCTTAAATACCTTTTTCGTCGGACACCGATAATTGGGTCCTATCATTTTTCTTTTCAATAGACCTTGTTACTATCAATACATCAGTTGATTATTTGAGCAAATTGAAAGTGAATCAATGGAAACATGTCGACCGATGAATCCCTAACCTTGGCTTATTTATGAAATGAGCCATTAATTTATGGGGAAATCTCTGCACGTTTAAATGCACACAACCTAATTGGAGCACACATCTGCACTAAATATTCTTGTCAAGCAGAAATTAATCGTCACTCTAGCATCAAATCTCAATTGACGGCGATTCTAAATGGACTTTGAATTATTTCATAATAACTGCGACTCCCATTTCTATCAAAAGTAGTAGTCATCAAAATTGGTTAAAAAGTCCAGCTATTCTTCCAATGCCTCGTAAAACATATCAGGTTATTTAAAGAACCAAATTAGATCGAAAATGCAATTTCAAAGGGAGATGGAATATATTCGAAAACTTGCCTCTCGTCGAATCTCCGGGAGTTTTGCTTGGATTTCAGGAGGAAGTTCGTTTTCATGGTCAGCGACAACCGCATTAATATCGGCCAAAACTTCAGCTTCCGAAGCTTTTAACCCCTGAGAGGACACATATTTGACCAAAAGGATGATTGTCAATCCCACAAAAGTCTTCGATCTGAGAGTTGCAGTCATATTTAAAGTTAAAAATCTAAAAATACCACGTGTTGTGTAGGAACACTAGCTTCAAAAGCAACTAGTTTTTGCAGGGTGACCGACGAATCCAAGGCAGAATCAAGAAAGCATTTTAGTGAGCCTTTCTTGCATGTTTGCTACGGTAAGTGTTCTTTTTCGGCAAAGGTAAACATTTTAGAAAAACGTTTTGCAAAGGGTGGAATGAGGAAAATACAAGGCTTATTTCAACGTTCCCACATTGGATAAAACCTGATATAAACATCTCAACGCAGGTGTGAAAAATCCTCCCTAGACAAGTTTTCCACGCAACTCTGGAATAGCTCTATCGCAACCTATCAATTCCATCTAACCCGGAAATCTACTAACAAATGTATGCCTTGTGTGTCATTATCATCTACAGGATCAGTCTAGTCAAATGTTTTCCATGCAACCGAATCTAGATGCTAAAGATAACTGTATTATTTCAAAGCCGATCCTGAAATAATCCTCTTTCAATTGACGACTCCAAACAAATCTATGGCCAAAGGCAAAACAATCTATTAAAATAATCAGGCGCGCGTCCTTTTTTTATAACTACGAGGGATGCAAAATATGACGATGCAACTTCATTCTACCATTACATTGGTTGGATGATTTGCCAAGCTACGAATCTTCCAAGTTTAAAAAAATCTCAAAGGGCCTTCTTATTACGAGGGGTATCCAGACTAGAGGTAGACTGGGCCTTTAACTCGTCAGCAAGTGCGATTTTTAGATGCTTGATAAAGAATCGAAGTCAAGATTTATCTTTTATGAGTAGGTGCTATTTTACATGATTTGTTGTAAGGCAATCATGCTCAACCTTATGATTTAATTATACAAGGTATGTTGGGCGACCCTTGTATACATAAAAAATAAGCCTCAAAAGCGAGCAACAAGTCAAAAATCAAGGACACTGTAAAGCCAAGACGTTTCACTTCAAAAGTTACCACTGTTTTACCTCAAATATTCATTAAATATTGGTATGGGTGGTTGAACAACGTCTTAACTTTCCAGCATAATGGATTTTAACGTGTTTCTTGCTCTTGACATCGATGTTCAAAAACGTGCAGGGATCGTCCAACATACCTTTTCTCAATAAATCAGCACTATGAACTGAATTACCTGACAACAAATCATGTATAAAATCATCTCCTCAAAAGAGATATATCTTGGTTTTGATTGGTCATCAAGCATCTAAAAATCGCACTTGTTAACGAGTCACAGGCCCAGTCTACTTCTAGTCTGGATACCCCACGTATGCCTTCGTTTGTGCATATATTTAAGACTTTTATTTCATCATATTAATCTTCATGTCATTGTAGGGTTCGTATTTGTCTAAGCTTATAGATGAACGCCAGCAATCATGCATCGAATGCCCCCTCCACCCACGTGCTCAATAGTCTCGACATTGCACTCCAAAATGTCATGGAAACATGGTTTCAGCTGATCCACGTGCTTCGCTTTTAAGGCATCCATGGCCCTTTTACTGATGGCCAAGAACGTTTGACCTTGATCATTGCGGAGCTCAAGGCAGTTCCCGGCAAATCCAAGGATCTCTTTTTGGTCCAGATCCAGGATCTCGCGGTTCCCCATTTGCAGGTGACTCAAAACCATGTCCTTTTCCTGTGAATGATATCAAGTTATGTAGTAGATGAAAGATTGCAGTGTTTTAAATCGGATCTGAGATCTCAACGAACCTCGATGTCCTTGATGGAGTCCAGACAAACACCAATGGCCTTGGAGCCAATCCAGAGGATGACATTGGTGTGATAGATCAACTTGCCATTTGCATCGTATGAATTGAACATGACTGGCTTGTAGTTGAGCAGATTGCACACGCGATGGAAAATGAGGTCCGACGTTCGGGGCGATCGGCAAGCATAGGCAATCTTGTTCAAGTGGTCGAACACGATCGATCCTGTGCCCTCCAAGATGTTACCATTCCTCTCATTGGCACTTAAATCCAGGATTTCTTTCACCTAAAAATGAAATGAAAATATATTTTTGAGCGGAAAAATATTTCGTTATGATAAAAGTTTAAAATCATGAAATCAAGGTAGAGAGTTGATCAAATAAGATAAAAAGAGGTTCAGGTTTCTTTCAAACAGATATTAAAACACCCGCTCGCTAAAATTCTAAAATTAGAAAGTAAGGCCCTTCATTAAGATACAGAAAATAAACTATTCTTTATAAGTCTTTTTCACATTTGATAATAAAATATGGTCATAATTTGACAATTTGTCGAACTGTTTCAAGTATGACTCCTATACATTTATAGGAGTGTAGTACTAGTTTACCAAACATTTTGAACACTTTGGCAAATATTTGGCAAATTATTTGGTGAATTATTTAACGTGTAGACCAGCCTTAATAAGACGAATTAAACCTAGCAAACTTCCATTCATTAGTTTTATCCGGCGCAAAGAAAACTGCAATCATCAGCGAACCTCTCTTGTGAGATTCTTATTCTTCAAAAAAGTGTAAATTCACAATTTGTCAGTTATGAACACAGCTAAAGGGGTGGAAACGATGCACCCAAACTCTAAATTAGAACAATTGCATTTAAGCTAACTCTTAGAAAGAAATAAAACGTCGTCAAACCTAGATTAGCTTATACAGTAAAAGTCACTTGTAAATATCTGTTGCCACCAGTTGTAAAACATCTCATATCGCAAGCACTCACCTCAAAAAAGACCTAGACGCTATAATTCTGCCTCAAAAAAACCTAGACACTATAATTCTAATTTAAAATCTGACTCAAACAGACACCTTAATTGAAGTCTGTCTGATCATACCTTGTTTGTTCCAATCAGATAATCAATGACATCCAGCCTTCGCTCAGCCTGTCGATTCGGGCTCAACATGGGATAGATCAAGACCATCCCGTTGGAATGCGTAGAGAACCAATTGTTTGGAAAGATGGCATCGGGCTTTGGAATGGGATCTTCATTATCCTCAAACACCTTCACTGTAATGCCCACCTCACGGAAACGCCTCACCACCTGATCAAACTCTTGAATGGCCTTGGCCTTGATCAGCGTCTCCTTGTCCTGGTCAGGCTTATTTTGAAACGCGTTCGAATCGGCCGTTGTTGGATCAAAGGCAAAGTTCTTGGGTCGAACCATGATGATCTCGTTTGGGGATTGCTCCATGTTGGATCTTCTTGAGAGGCTTGAATGAAATGCAGTGGAATTTTCTATTTCTCTTCTCGCGGTCAACGCCGTTGAGTATTTTGTTTGAACCTCACTAGAAGGACGAGTTCTGACTAATTAATCTTTAATGGCAACTTCTCAACTTGAAAGACCAGTTTGCACTACTGTACACTTATTTTCGTTCTCAAACTGACAGTACAGATGGGCTATGTATTTTCGTCGGTACCGCATTTTACGACTCTCCGACCGATAAAACTGGATCAAACAGGTGGAATGCTGTAAGTACAAGAATTAATAAAACACAGAAAAAGGAAATGCTCCAGAAGATTAGAAACAAGGACTGAAAAAGTCAATGAATGCTTTAAAGGTAAGGTACTTTGTCCTTTTTTCCCCGTTGGTTTTGTCTTAAAACAGCAATGACCAATTTTGTTTGTCCCGTTTATTCAAGAGTTTATGGCCGTTTTGAAGGCAATATCTGTTTCTCCCTTAAGAAAAAAGTATTCGACTTGTTGTCATACTCGATTTCTTTTTGAGCATGTCGGCTTTCGGTTTCGATAGACATGACCGAAACCATAATTTCGCCAAGATTTTCAGCCGAAATTTTGTCCACAGGATCGTTAAGCCTTATAGGGCATTTTTTACCTCACCAACGTTAACAATTTAACATTCATATACAACGTCTTTTAGAAGCCTGAGAGCGTTAAAAGGTCTAAAAGGGGACCAAAATTTAAAAAGTGTTCTTGGAGAAGACAATCCCAAACACAAAACGCATGAACCATTAGCAATGTTTTTGCAATGTTCATACATCAAGCACCCTCTCCTAAGCCAAATGCATATAAAACTCCTTGGTCGGAACTCAACCAGACTATTTCTGTTCTTCCGTTAGTTTGCTGTTTACTATTTTACTACTTAAAAGAATAAAGTATGGCCTGTGCTTCATTTTTTGTTTATCGACCCAAACGGAATCACTGGCCTTTTTGGCCATGTCTCAAATCGAAAGGTTTGGATTGTGTTTGAAGTGCACTCTCCAACCCCTTGGAGTCACATGAGGAATCGTCTTTACCTTTCTTCCGATGTGGGCTCGACTTTGGGTCGTCTGGGTCTCTTTATTCCCAAAAACGGGACATGGATGAATTGTTAAAACCCAACAGTATCACCATTCACATTTGGAACTGTCTTGGTTTTTCCATGACCACGCCCCAAATTTCATGGTGAAGCACTTTTTGCTAGCAGACAGATTGGAACAAGATTTTGCAACACCAGTATTTGTAAATTTTCCCTAATTTATTTTAGTTCATTGAAAAGTTATTAAAAGAATAACAAAATATTTCAAAAAGTATTCAAGCTATAGGTCAGGGGTTCTCAACCTATGGGTATTTACCCAAAATTGGGTAAATTTGACTTTCTGTTGGGTAAATTTGTGTACGGAAAAATTGGAAAAAACTTGGGGTTTTTCGACCAATATTGCACGTTTTTCTCTTCTTCACATATTTTATATTTATATATATTTATAGGGGGGTAAATCGGATATTTCCCTTGCCAAAATGGGTATCCCCCGGAAAAAGGTTGAGAACCCCTGCTATAGGGCGAAGCTGAATAATTTTTAAGTGTTTTGCTATTCTTTTATCAAATAGCTTACGAATATTTGGCCTTCAGAATTCAATATTTTCGGGCGCTTATGTACTAAAGAGTGTTCTATTATTTTCGATTACAGTCCTTAGTTCTATGTGAAAAATGCTATTGGTTAGTTAACATTCAACAACTTTTTATGAACGTTTTTGTCCAAAAACTAAGAGTGCATAAAAATACCTTTCGAAACTAAGCAATGTACAATAACATTATTTGTTCAACTCTCGAGTAATTGAAAATGATAACATTGTGAAAAGTTATAATTTAGGGCTGATCATTGAAATGGAAAGCTCTTTTGGCTTAAAAAACGATACCTTTGTTTGTCTCAATTTACTTTTGGTGATTAAGGTAATTAATCAACTATGATGGAAGAAAGATAACAAGATAAAAGATTGGTAGATCTTGGATTTTGAGTGGTCACATGGACAGCGCCTGTCAAACGTAAACAAAAGTTAGAAGGACATGAACTTTGTATGCTAGAACGAGGATTGAATCTTCAGTCCCGAACAATGTTACGTCGCTACCATTCTAAGGTGCTCTCTTCTAATTAGTGACCTCATGAAGAGCTACTTGCCATAACAACGAGTGCTTGAAGGTATGAACGTTCTTTCATGGAGGTACTTCCTTCGTGTCGAAAGTTATCTTATTTCAAAGTGTTCTGTTTTCGATACACCTTTTAAACCCTTTTAAACATTTAAAATGAAATTTCTAAAACATATCACTTTTGAAACCAGAGTTAACAATCCCTTTATCGTCTTTGGATTGATTGTCTTGTAATGTTATCGTATTACGTTCTCAATGTCTGTCCGTTCTATTAAACGCAGCCGTTTCGCAGTTGATGGATTAATCAAATGTTAACATGCATTTGTTGCAAACATCCCAATTTTAACGGCCAAAGGCATCAGGGGGTCTGCCTGCCTCTTCATTCGGATTAGATGTGATGTTGGTTCATCGAGATGAGCCACAAGATCTGCATTCGCCCCTTTAACGAATGTAGTATCTTGCAATCGGTGGAAAGCTGAAAGCTGACAAACAACCAGTGTGCTTCCAATTATCCTTTCAGGAATATTGCATTTTCTGCCTGGTTTCACAACTCTTCTCCGCGCCTCCAACGAGCTCTATGTCGTTTTGCCCTTTCTTTTCGTGTCGCCTGGAGATATATTACTTTTAGTGTTACTCTAAATTCTGGATTAGATCCTAAAAGGGGGCGATGAGGCGTTAGTTTTGCCAATGCTGGTTCACGGAGGTGCGAAGTATTTCCCTTTTTGATTGGATTAAACCTTTCCCTTTATGGGCACCCTGACAAAATTTTAAGGAGAGTAAACACTGCAAATTGGAGCGTTGAGCATGAGTCATACTGTGCTCAAAATGAAATTTTCGTGTCATCCCCTAAGTGATAACAGCCCGAGGATATTCCTGCCTACCCTGATGGCCATAAAGATGCAACATATTTAACAAATCCAAGTCTGGAGGGTCCAAAGAACCAAATATCTTTGAAGCACATTTTCTCGTTTGACTGCAGTGTTCCCAGATTTTGTAATGCTATTATCCGAGATAAATGTTTCTAAAGACTTTAACCAAAAATATATATGAATTAACCAAAGAATGTTTGGTTTGAGACCGTGTTGTTGAGACAAAATTAAATGTAATACTGCATTGCCAATGAGTAAACTTATACGTAGTTTTATGGCGACTAATGCTAGTCCAGACAAATCAATTTTAGTTAAAGAAGTTACTCGACATTTCTTCCAAGAATGAAATTTGTTCTTTCTCAGCCACAACTTTGACAATGTTCAATTTTTAGAAATCAAGACAACACGTTTTGAGGAATGTGTTCTGTTCTTTGTCGGCCCTTGATGATCATCATCATCTTGGCCCTCATCAACATCATCCCGAGATAGGGAGAGCAATTCCCCAACTTTTGTGTTGACAGACATCCCTCCTCACATCTCATTTGAAATTAGTAGACGAGGTCCATCCGTAAACACTGCCTGGACAATGAACATGGCACATTCCGACTTTCAACTGCCCACCTCACTCGCCCATTACCCGTAAACGTATTTTACCGATCTTTGAAGGTCAATCGGACTAACTTAAAACAGAGCTTTTTCTTTTTCTTTATTACAGATATGAGCGATCTTGATTGATGGCACGGGTGATCCAATTTCACTGAGAAGCAAAGGCAATTTTTGGTAATTTGACACTTCCCAGAACTTTGAGTGTGCAAGAGGATATATTTCAAGTTCAGCAGTGTCTCTACGGCACCTCTGTCACTAATTCAAGTGTCTGCGTGCTAACAAATTGGAGAATTTAGGTCACTTTTGGTGGGGCATTGTTCCACATGTGTGCTGAAGTTCAATTAAATCTGACACGGGTTCCCATTTGCACCTTAAAAAGAGGGGGAATGTGGAGGTTCAAGCTGGAAATTCCTTCTATGGTTTGGAACGAGGACACAATGACTTGGGAACATGGAACTGTCGGTTCAGGTGAATCTGACTGTTCAAGGACAAGGGTTTCCGGTTTTGAGATGACTAAAGACTTGAAAAGGTCTTCTTTTCCTCGAGACAAATAACTCAATCAGTCGTTTCTTTTCAACACAAAGCAGAAGAAAATAGACCTGGAGATGGAAAACAGACACAAATTCAATTTGCCAACCCAAACCGGGCTTTCTTGCCTCAAACAAAGCCAGTTCCCGAACCTCAGACCTCGATGTAATAGAAACGAATTGTCCACTGATGGAATGTCCCAGGGACACGCTGTTCAATGGAAAGATAGAGGGCATGAGTGTACAGTACTACATTAGGTGAAACTCGCAGTTTAGGAGCTCGTTTCGTGAGGGATCCACACAAAAGAGGGATGCTCTACTTGGAACCCTGCCTTTCAATTATATGGACATCTGGGGAGTAATAAGCTTCTGGACATTCGCTTTTCCTTTCGCTCGGTCAAACCTACATATCACATGGTTAGACACGATTCTTGCTTTAGTGTCACATTTAGTGTGTGCGCGTGTTTTGAGCATAGGTCTTAAATTTCATTTTAAATACATTATGTTAAACGTAAAGGAAGCGACGACAATTGGATGGCGTTTGATATGATCTACGACTTATATCATATTATCAATTATTATATTATAGCATATATTGTGCTTTGAAAATATTTGGTCAAAAGGAAACATGATGTTTGTGACTTTTGTGACTGCACAAGTTCACTATATATGAGCATGTTAAATTGGTTTGTATAAAACAAACCAATAGAAATGGGTTTTATTTAAAACGTGGATCAACAAGGTTGTTTCAAAATTGGCGGCAATTCAACAATGGGATCAATACATTTTGGGGCAATTTCCGCTGACAATGACACTTTAATGAGTTCTTTGAAACTTTGTTCGAATAGTCCCTATTCAATCAGTTCCAGCATTTTAGTCCGATGGCAAATTCCAAACATGCCTTTGTTTCTCCATGGGTGAACGCCAAAGAGAGTGTTCCACTTATGATAGTACTTCCTTCTCTTTTTCATCCGCCCCTTCTAAACTCATTTGAGCTCACATACTTCTGGATACCAAGTGCTAAGACCCCCAACACCATTGCTATTATTGCTCCAACCACGTGGCCAACTTGGTCCAATCTCATTCCCTCAATTTGGCACTAGTTATCTTCTTCTTCTTCCGCCCTTTCCAAGTCGTGTCAGGGTCTGTTCCCTCAGCTTTTTAACCCTTCAATGCATCCTATGCTCGGCACTGACCTGACAGCTCAGCTCTTTCACTTGATCCACTTTACCAGGGTTCCTTTGGGGTATCTAGGTTCACTGTAGGGATTGCGATTGGTGAATGATGGTCCAAGCCATTCGTGAAGGACGTTTGGCAACCCTGACGTTCCACGAAAGAGTTCCAAGCTTAACATATTGACACTAGAGATACAAATGGGGGTTGGGGAGAGAAACGAAGGAAATGGACATTATTGCAAAATCAACAAACGGTACCTCAAGGGAACTGAGGGAACCACTGTCCCTTATTGGGAACAAGCATGATACGTTGGTACTTTCTGAACCCATTCCTGAGAAATCCTGAGTGAGGAAATTCATGGTTCGAATAAAAAATAGTGTTTCATCAGTCTATTTATTGGTGTTCCCAAGGTGTGCCAAAATTTCGCCCTACTTGTCAATTGTCCTTCGGAATCCCTCCTTTTCTTTCTCCTCCTCGAAGATCATGGGTGATTGATGTCAATAGCATCAATCTCTTAAGCTCTTCCCCTCCGTTCTCGATGGAACAACTTGGGGAAACACTTCACTTCTTCATGTGGAAAAAAGTGAATATATCTTGTACTTCCAACATTAACCCCAACTCACCTAAAGAGAATAATCATGAGGTATGTGGTCAAAATTACTGCCTTATTTGCCTCGAGGAACCGGTGAACTGTCTAGCCAACCCTAATCAAGCCCATCATAAATATCGCTTGTTTAACGGAATTCTACCCTCTTGGGAGACTTAAGAGCGTCAGAAGAAAGGAAAACCAATTTTCTCAATGACTCATCCACCTCTCTCCCTCCAGTTCAATACCTTGTCTCCCCCCCGAGACCAATATCACAAGCGAGGAACCTGTCCCACGTATGTCCCCCTCTCTTGTTCCACTAGGTGTGGGTATGAAGTAAGAAGAACCGATGGGAACTGGACGGTCTGGATGAGAGGATGGTTGGTGGGACGGTGGTTTTGGTGGTTTTGTCTTGTTGTGCACCTCTGGCACCCCAACCGGGTTTGTCCAGCCGAGGGTTTATGGGTCTCTGGGGCCAAATTGCAGTGGGACACGCATTCCACATATTTTGGTTCCCTTCTTTGTAACCATGAATGGATAAGGAATTCGTTCGCTTTCGTCGGTGAGCTGCACTTTTGGATGAGTATTAAGAAGGGACCTAAGGGAGCAAAGTTTTGAGCTTAACTCATGGATGGAGAAAGACTTTCATTGATGGCAATTTCCCAAACATACAATAATGTCTTGATAGTGGGGAACCTTTTTCAGGAAGATAATCTCCCATTGTGCGCAAACTTGTTTTGCCGACGGCCAAACAATCAATCCATGACGATGATGATGTCAACATCACATGTCAGAACTGGATATAGAGGTAGGTCGATAGATAGTTCGGGAGCCACGCGTGTTTTCTTGTCAAGTATCCGGCCTCTAAAATGGATCCATTGAACAGGATCACTTTATCGTCGACAAGCTTATAATGCTGTCATTTATGTTTTTATTGTGTACAAGTGATTTGTCGGAGCTCATGGACAATAAGTAGTTTCCATTGATTATAGCGTCCCGTTTGGAAACTTCGGCTTCATTGTTGGATTTTCAATAATTCTCACAAGTAAGAAACCATCAAGCAATTTGCAAAATATTGTTGAATCGATCGAGTTCGATTATTGATCTCGTTACATTTTCTGTGTAATGGGCAATACCATTAGATTTCCTTTTACCATCCCATTAAGAACCAAGGGGAATTATGAGAGTTTGTCAGTGGTTACCGAAGGAATAAAACCCAAACAACGCAACGTAATTCATTGTTGATCTAGTCAAATTTTGAGAAACATCTTGGATTTTTGTTTATTTTTTAAACAAAGAACCATCAAAACCATGCAAACGACCGTTGAACCGATCCTAGAATACACTCAAGGTGCTCAAAGTTATGAACACTGACCATCGTCATCGTCAAAAATCCCCTTCATTTTGCATTCATATCGAGCCCAACTTGACAATAACAACCTCAATCAGACCCCAGGTCTACTAAGTCCAATTAGGCTCCCCACACTTTGTTTGTTCACATTGACCACGTGGTGTCTATTTCGACCGGTCTTTTGTGTTCGATTCAACCCCTATCGATCAATTTTGTCACATCAATACTCGAGGACCGACTTCACCTTGGTCCACTTCAATACGTCCATCCATCCAACGCGATATCATTAGGTTTCCATTGAGCTAATTCGGCGAGTGTCTCCGGTCTTGTTCCGAAAAACATGAGCGAGAAATGGGAAAATGTGCACAGCTCCTTACCACTCTGCAAAATGGTGGATTTCGATCGATTTTCTTTGGTATAAGAGTACAACTAGAGGGTTGAGGGGTGGCTGTTTTTCGACAGTGTGCACACTAAAGCAAAGTTCTGCCAATTCTCCGTTTACGTTGATGATGTTTGGCTTTGTGATTATCAAATCATGCGAGACATGACCAACGTCTGTCACAAGCAACCAAACCGAGAAAGAGTACGAGCAAAATCCAGGAAAGGGGATGAACAGACATTCATCCACTAGAATGTCGTGATTCCTGAAGGGTTGAAACCCAGCTCGCAAAGAATAATCAAGGTGTCTGGGAAGTGTGATGGAATGGTTGGAGGGAGAAGGTCAATCACCTATGCAAATGTTTTCATGATGGAGCCATTAACGTGAGCTTTGGAAAGTTCTCTCAGTCGGTCTTGTTGGTGATGGAGTCACTTTTTGGTTTTTGAGCACTTCTTTAACAAGGAAAGCTTGGGTCTCTTTCTACTATGTACATGGCTCTAGCTCCCCTCTTGGAGTCATTTTCATTGAAAGAACAATACCACAGACATTATGTATTCATTAAATCCGACTCAAAAGCATTCAACCACCCTCCTCAAGTCTGCAACCCCTTTACTTCGTTTTTGAGAATTCATGCAAAGCTTATTTCGACATGTTATGCGTTCCAAATCATAATCGGGAGCGTCAATGAATTATAAAACGTTTAAGTGGTGAAGACTTCTTTAGAGGTGACTAATTTGCCGATTGTGAGAAGTTGTGCAAAATTAGCAAATTTGGAGGAATGGGCAAGGTAGAATATTTGACTCGCGGTCGCTGAAATGAAGCCATTTTGGCGTCCAATTTAGCGCCGTTTTACGTTCCTCGCTTCATTAAAATGCAGATAAAATCAAGACAAAAGGAAAGAAAGTATTTCTGGTCTCAAGAAGGACTGTAGGTGGACCTCTTTTTTACCCTGGACAAGACAAACTTGAAATATTTCAGCTCAGTTAGTATGATCACGCTTTCGGCACGTTTGATTGTTTTTGTTGAAACCATTTGGTTTTGGTTCAAAAGTTTAAGTTGTCCTTCATTGGGACTGGCCAAAGTCAACACTGAAATTGACTAATCAAGCATTGAATTTACGAGGCACTTACGGTTTGCACCTTAAATTTTTACGGTCAATGCCTGCCGAGCACTCAGTTACCACCACCACCATCATCATCACCCTCCTCTACCATTACTTTGCAGTGTCCAAACTGAAGAGCTAGAGCTTGTTAGCCCATAAAGCGGCTCTACGATGAATCCTGGGTAGGGACAAGGATCGAAAAGCTTTTTTTTCTCGTTGTTCAGTGCAGTTTTCGTTCTAGTTCATTCACAGATGTAAGATCGACCTAGATCGTTTTGGTAAATTTACTTAAAAAATGAATGGTCATGTTGATGTTACATGGAGGAAAATTTGCTCCTCCAAGGAACACCCAGTATTGGATGAGTGTAATCGAACAAATTCAGCTGTGGATTCCAGGGCCAAAATGACTAGGGATGGGTCAGAACCAGGGTCGGACATAACATAGTTTTAGTTTGCTATGTGAGGAAAAAATTCTTATTTGAATTGATTGTCAAAATGAAGAAAACGAGTTGGGCTCACGAATTTTAATTAAATTTTATGGAGGGTGAGTCTCGACTCCGACGCATCCTTAGCCATTTTGGCCCCAGAATCCACAGCTGGAATTGAATACTGTAGGTGGGATATCGCATGTCTGTGCCAAGAATCTCTTCTGGGCTTGACCATGAAGGGAAGGAACGAAGAAGAGAAGAGAATGAATCTCATATCCTCCTTTCATTTATTTTTTTCGGCCATTACCAACCACCTTAATGTTCTTCTATCCTCCACTCAAAGGTCAATCGAGTCAATTTGAGGCGAGTTCTTGTCCAACGAGTCAGTTTGTAACAGAAAAAGCCCTCTTTTTGGGTTGTCTGCATGCCATGCAAAGCACAATGCGTTTCTCAACCAACCTTCAGGCGACATTACCAAGATTTTCCACATTCTTCACCACATTCATGGAGGATGGCTAAAATCCAGTCTAAAGCCCTCATATTGTGCGAACTCAATTGGTTTCAAAGTCGGAATCTTACTTTGAAATGTTTCTTCAAGACTTTTCATTTTGAGATTTTCTGCTCATCGTGTATATAAATCTTCAAGGTTTCAAAGGAATAATTTGAGCGGATTTCGGTGAAGCCAGTGATGTTAGGATCCATTACAACAGAATGCCTGAAATCAAACCCACAAATAAGAAAAAAAACAATAATTTTTCGGCGATTTTGCGGGTCGAAAAATGTGCACTTGCAGGACTTTTGTGACCTAAATTTCGTGAAAATGTTTTTGGTGCATCATGATGTTGAAGTGTTTTTACAGAGGTCTCTAAAGAAAGAGACAAAATATTGAATATTTTTGTCCTGTTTTTAACGGCAATGGATGATTGTAATCGGTTGAGTTGAGCTAGGGATTTGGGGGCCCAAATGGCTAGGGATGGGTCAGAACTAAGCTCGGGAATTTCATAGCTTACTTTGCTACATAAGTGAAAAGTTTTTCTTTCGATTGATTGTTAAAACAAAGAATGTGAATTGTGCTCGAGAATTTGTTTTTGCTAGGTTAGTCTCGACTCTGACGCATCCCTAGCCATTTTGGCCCCCAAATCCCCACCTGAATTCATTCGATTCCACTCATCCATTTCTCTATGTGGCACAATATATTCTTTAATTTGACGACATCCATAATTGCACCACAGACAATGTGATATACACTTTCATTTTGAGCATAAAACATCAAAGCTACTTCCACTTTGAATTAGGAATGCTCACTCTGAGTAATTGTTCATAATTGAGCACATAAATCACCTCTGGCGAAGATATAATACCGTCACCTTGATCTCCTGAAACGGTTCATTTTCGTGATTGTCTCTTCCTCAGAATTTCATCACCACTGTATCATACCATGCCCACTAATTTATCTCGACTGCCCTCCGTACTGTAGCACAAATAGAAACCTTTTTAGTCTAAGATATGGATATGAAGGTCGAAGAACCCACCATGACCTCTTGAAAGGTCCTTCTCACAAAACCAATCAGAAACCAAGAATCCAATACATACACAGAGAAAACGTTCTTTGGATAGTATTGTTCCGAGTCTGGAAACATCTTGTTACTGGTTCTTCTCTGGGAAATGGCAAATTTCTGTTACGCAAACTCGCATGAAGTCTTTTTTGTGACAAACTCAGAGATGAGAAGATAAAATGCTTTTGAGCTCATTGCCAAACCACTAGTTGCTTTTGTGCTTTTGGAAGGTAAGGACACGCGCATTTTTTTACGACTAAAATGGATCGAACTTTTACCATATGGTTGGTCTTGGTTTTGACTCAAGTTCATCATAGCGAATCTAAACCGGTAAGCATTCAAAGTATTCAAGTCTTCTAGAATCTTGAGCCCCTTTTCTGTATAAAGTTCGGGGAAGATCCTGAGACTTCTAGGACAATTTATGTGGATGCTCAGCTTGTGGAGGAACTTGACCATTGGCTTCGCTCACTCAACGTTGCGGTATGGAATTGAACCCATTAGCTTTGACCATAGGCCACCTGCTTACATCTACTTTATGCGCCTCCTTTCAGGAGTTGGAAGAGATCATGTCTTTGAACCATATCCAAAAAGCGCTTATTGACCTCCGTGCTCTAAGGAACCAACCAAAATCAACCAGTCTCAAGAAAACCGCCCCTTTGTCAACAACCATGGAAGACTATGGATATTTTCAAACACTTGGACGGAGATAAGGTCATCAAATGGACTTTTGAACAAAAAAGTGTTATCTTTCTATTGAATTTATGGCAGCCCTTGATTAAACCAGATACACAACAGCTGACGCAACAGCCAATTCGAAGTAAATAACAGCAAACAATGAGGACACCTGGTGGGTCATAGATTTGAGAAGGAAAACGAAAAAATGTCTGTTAAGAAGAATCTAGCAAAGGCAACTTATATTTCCTATGAATTCTAAAAACCAGAAGAGGTGGTAAAATATGAGGTGCAGGGAGACACAAGAAAGCTCCTGTAAGGTGAGGCCATGATTGTGGACTCAGAACAATTAGGGTGGTGTCGATCATTTAGGCGTCGACAACGACCCAGACAGTATTCCAATGAACATCGAAATGGTTGATATGACGTTCTAACACAATTTCATTTTTTTTTGTTATTTCACCGCGTAAAGAGTGACGATTCTCAGTTGCTATATCACTTTCCAACCTGATCTGTGAATTCAAAAAATGGCTATGACCTATCATTTTTTGAAACATAGTTTGAATTTTATGTACAATAGTGATATCATCTTAGGAAAATAAATGTTCTGTTCGTTTGAAAACACCTTTATCTATCAACTTTGAGAGTTGCAATAGCACAGAAAGAGACACCTTTTTTGATCAAATGAAGCGTGTTGTGGGCAAATACTTGTTCTTAGCCTATTTTCTTTCTACAAATTCAGAAATATTTGACAAACACCAAATAATTTTGGCTTAAAAACAACTTTTGTTTGAAATTTGACCAAATATTTGCCATTTTGTTTCACGTGTAGACCAGCCTTTAAGAATAAGGCAGATTTTGTTAGAAGAATTTTCATTGTCCCGCTTGTTCAAGTTTTGAACAAACAACAGCTAAATAAAATTATCTTAAGGAATAATTTAAAACGTCACCTAATTAAGAGATACCCATGGTTGCCCAATGAACTTATTTGTTCATTATAGCCATGTTTCACCTCTTACATTAAAGAAAAAGAAAGGAAGTCATAGTGGCCGCGCGTACTAATGCGTCGTTTATGGGCCGAGTGTGAGTGCTTCCCCAGACGGCGTAGGTTCAAATCCTGTTGGGGATCGGTTTGAAGCTGACGGGAGAAGTCCTTCAATTTACAGGGAATCGCATTCCTTGTAGCGGTAATAAAAAATCCGCAAAAAAAACTTTAAATAAAGTGTAACCCTGGCTTTTTTTTTGGGGGGGGGGGCGGATTTTCTAATACCGCTACAAGGAATGGGATTCCTTGTAAAGAGAGTAAATGATTAATTTAGTTTATTAAATTACCGCTTATATGAAATTTGATCTACCAATGAGTTACTGTTGGCAGATCTGTACAACCCTTGAATAGTGGGTTGCTAAGGAATAGTATTTAAAAATTTGTCCAATCCTGCCTTAAATGCTGTTAGAGGATCAGCTCCTACATATTCCCAACGAAGACTAATGGGTAACAAATTGAACAATGAAGGAGCCCGATAAAGAGGAGAGGAGGACTTCATTGTTCGAATTAGCCTTGATTCCTTTGGATTTGGAGGTGCTCTCAGAACGCACGTAAAACCTCTACGATCGCTACAACTAATCTCAAATCCGGGGTTAGGACAGAGCCCATGAATGCTCTTGAAAACATACAGCATCAGATACCTTTCATACCTTCTCTGAGTACTGTACAGCCCTAACTTCTGGAGCCTCTCCCAATATGAGAGCTCTCTCATTCCTGTGATGTTCCTAGTAAAACATCTTTGGACCTGCTCGACCTTTTGCAAACCTGCTGAACTCATTGGAGCCCAAATGGGTGAGGCATATTCAAGATGCGGCTGGACAGTCGACTTGCACAGAGTTAGCATCGTAATACTATCTCTGGACTTGAAAGTGCGATAGATCCAGCCGCACGTTTGAAATGCCTTCCCCACTTTCAACTGGATATGCTCATCAAACTTTCCATCATCTTGGACGACAACTCCCAAATCTCTCATGGACGATACCTGCTCAATATCACAACCTCCATTGTCTTTGAGAGGAACATCTAATTTTGACGCCCCATACGTCATTGTGCGGAATTTCATCCCGTTCAATGCCATGTTACTCTCGCCAACCCAAGAGTAGACCTTCTCCAAGTCCTCAACTAAACATTTCGAGTCCTGCCCATTCCTTCCACAAACTAATTTTGTGTCGTCAGCATATGAAGAAATACTGGCTTTTGTTCTATAATTCTGGAGAGGAGCAATAAAGAGAATAAACAAGAGCGGACCTAAAATTGAACCTTGCGGAACACCTGACTTGACATCATACATGCCACTAAATGATCCTTCAACCTTGACTATTTGCTTCCTATCACTCATGAAACTATCAATCCAAATCAGGACCTTTCCTTGGATCCCAAACTCTTTGAGTTGATCAAGCAAAAGACCATGATCTACCTTATCAAAGGCCTTGGCAAAGTCAAGATAGACTACATCAACTGACTCGTGACTTTGGGGCCCTTCAATGATTTGCTCAATATGATCAACTAATTGGGTGACTGTACTAAAATGGGCTCGAAACCCATGCTGTCCAGAAGGAATTAAATCATGGACTTCCAAATAATCTACAAGCTTGGACTTCATAATCTTCTCAAAAACCTTTGCAACGCTGGAGGTCAGAGAAATGGGCCTATAATTACTAGGGAGTGACGTTTCTCCGCCCTTAAAAATTGGAACGACATGAGCTACTTTTAGAGATGAGGGAAACTTGCCCTGATCTTAGATGCGAAACATCAAAAAGGAGAAAACAGGGGCAAGAATCTGTGAACATTTCATCAGAAACTGAGATTAAAGATATTTTTTGTTTAAAAACTTCCCATTGAACATAACATGAAAACAAATTTAATTAATTCAAGGGGCCTTTGGTAAGGTCATCTCCGGAACTACTATTACTTCTTTTAAAGGCTCTGACTAGTTGAGTGTATCGATTTGCATTTTGGCAAAGTTTGCAGTATTACAGTCCTTGTTAAGGTTTTTGGGTCAAAGAGCTTACCCCAGCCAGACTCTTTGAAAAGCTAGTGACTAGAGACCAGATTTGAAATCGATCATTTTTCAACCAAAGCTTTTTAAATTGATACATATTGATCGAAAAACTAAAAGTCATTTTTTGTGGCATTAGATTTTCTTAATTTATGACATTTCTGAATGATTTTTGCACAACCCACAATTTCTGTCTTTTGAATTCCTGCCATTAGATCCCTCAACTACGAGGGGTATCCAGACTAGAGGTAGATTAGGCCTATAACTCGTCAGCAAGTGCGATTTTTAGATGCTTGATAAAGAATCGAAATCAAGATTGATCTCTTATGAGCAGATGTTATATTACATAATTTGTTGTAAGGCAATCATGTTCGAACTTATGATTTAATAAGACAAGGTATGTTGGGCAACCCCTGTATACATAGAAAATAAGCCTCAAAAGCGAGCAACAAGTCGAAAATCAAGTACACTGTAAAGCCAAGACGTTTCACTTCAAACGTTACCACTTCTTTACCTCAAATATTCATCAAATATTGGTATGGGTGGTTGAACAACGTCTTAACTTTTCAGCATAATGGATTTTAACGTGTTTCTTGCTCTTGACATCGATGTTCAAAAACGTGCAGGGGTCGCCCAACATACCTTTTCTAAATAAATCATCACTTTGAACTGGATTACTTGACAACAAATCATGCATAATACCATCTTCTCAAAAGAGATATATCTTAATTTTGATTCTTCATCAAGCATTTAAAAATCGCACGTGTTAACGAGTTACAGGTCCAGTCTACCTCTAGTCTGGATACCCCACGTATTAGAGTCTCGCGATTCAAAACGTGGAGTGCACGGTAGTACTAAGAGACCTGATCTACGTAGTAACTTCTTTCTCGTTTTATGCAAGTTTTATAACTGTTTGGAGTTTTTCTTTCATTTCATTCTAAAGCCATTTATTCTAACTTCGAAAGTTGTGTACTTGTAATGCACCAATATTGCTTTGGTTTGTCCCAATGGTGTTCAAAAATTCATAAGTCTGAAAGCTTCCCCATCTCCTTTTTGAAGGCCTGAAATTGATCACTCTGATTTGGTTGACTTGCCTTTCTCCTTCTCTCTTTTGTCTCCTTCCTCATATGTAGAGGGTGACTGATTTTGAAACTGAAGTTGACATTTTAAACATGTAATAACTTCAAAATTAGGAAAAAATCTTGATGTGCCCAAAATTCAAAAATATTTTTTGATACAATAATCAACAACTTGCTCTTAAGTGCTGCCAATTTCAAATCACTGGGGATGTACGAGAAGCATTCAAACTTAGCAAAGTGAAAGGCGGATTGTAGGCATTTTTCTACTTTCCATTACAAGAAATGCGATAAATGCCTGCGTGCTAAGTTGAATACTTTGGACGGAAGCCAAACTGGTAGTTAGTCATATGGTCTTTGTTAAAAGGCTTAAAAATCTGTTATTATCTGTTAATAATAATGTTCATTGCGATAAACTATTGCACCATTGGACAGTGACTACTTCAAAAAAATTGCATCTTGCTAGATTCAACACTCTTGCAATTTCTTAACGTCATTTCAGATAAGAGGATTGTACTTATATTACAGAATAGTACAGAAATGGCCTCCACGTACAGGGTGCGTATGGTATTTGTTGATTTCAGGAGTTCTGCAGGAAAAAGGCTGCCATTTCAAAAATCTTGGTCCGATTCGAGAAATAAGCACATATTTGGATTTAGCGTTGAAAATACTATTTTTTTAGTCAAAGAAACCGCCTTTCTCGTGAAAAACTCTTTCCAGTCTGGGCCTGAATCCGGAGCAGGCCTTGGCTGCCAAGTCCTTGGACAAATTTGCAAATTCATTGCGGTTTTTTTGCTTCAATTCGTCTGAGGCGTTGCATGGAGTTCGGTTTAAATATTTGCGAGAAAATGTAGGGAACATTAGAGCTTCAGGCATTCACAAATGCAAAAGGGTTTGATTTTGTTGTCCATCTAAGACTGAATGCATTTTGATATATTTAAAAAGAAAAGTTATGTGCTATCCTTGGACAAGCCAAGACTTTAGAAGCAGCCAAAAATTTAATCAACAAGCAAGCAATAAGTCTTGAAAACGCATTTCGTGCTAAATTCCCTGAATCCGGTTTCTAATTAGCAATAGTTGTTTCTAAGTATATTGGCAATTTCAAGAAGTCATTCTGAATTGTTTTTATCTTCGAATGATTACTGACACCACAATGACCACATTTTAACGAATCAAAAATGAAATTGCCCTTAAAGACAAATTTTGGCCATCTCAGAAGTTTTGCTCAAGTTTCTAAAACAAAAAAAAATAAAAATAAAATCACGCCCAAAAAATTACCTTTTTATTCAAAAATCAACTGAATTTCCTCCACAAATTGATATTTCGTCAAAAATATGTCAGATTATTATCACAAAAATACGAAGAAAATTTTTAATTAGATTAGATAGATTTATTTCAGGGACTCTTATTAACTTTGTAAGTGATAAATAAGTAAAATAAGATAAAACACGTCAATGGGCATAAGATAGTGAGATCCCTAGGATCCCCATAAACCTCTTGGTTTGTTTTTATTGGAAACCTTGACTAGATGAGACACATATGTAGGCCTGTGTCGGTCCGGTCAGTGTTTTCAAACTTGGCAGTCGGCACAACCTTTGTCACAGAGCTCAGGCTTGACATGGTTCACCAGGATATCTGAAATACTTGAACTTATTTGGAACAAGAGAAGCAATTTGAGACAGTACATTTGTTGGATAGGAGCTTGTGATCATTTCCGTTACTAATTTGGTCCATCGCTTAAGAGATTTAGGCATGTTAAGAAGGGTAATGTCATTTGCCGAAGTAAAATTGTTCCAAGTTGGAAAGGAAATCACCGGGAGTCGTTGAAACCAAGATAGCTTGACTAGGCGAATGTTGAAACGTAAAAAGTTGCCACGCATTTCCTTGTGAGTAAAAGAGTTAATTATGTCAGGTACGTCTCGATAAAAACAGTTATACATAAATTTTAATTGGTTTATTTTGATTAGATCTCCAACTTTCAAGATTTCCATGATTTTAAATATGTGAGTAGTTCAAGTATGCTTTTAAATTGATATTTCGGACCAAAAAGTGACATCATTCTATCCCCACATTTCACTCGATTCATATATTATCATTCCTATTACATCATAGTATTTCTTCTTCCATCCGTCATATTTGGGCGAAAGACATCAAGGCGTTATGAAACTCTTTTCGGTAAAGACCCTGATTGCTTTGATTCATTAAATTTTCTTGGAATTTCGGAGAGCTCTCTCGCTATTGGACATCAATATATAAATCTTGAAGCTCAAAAGGGCTTGATGCGGAATTACCCCTACTGCTTCATCTACTTCACCAGCGAATTTTGAGACAGACGGAGGAGGCGTCCATATTGCAATATCCACTCCATTGGTGCTGGCTTACTCATGGTTATGTATGAGCAGCTTGGGTGGGTGGCATGGGTTTGGTGGATCTGTATCCTCGTCGAAAGGTTAATTGTGAGGTGGATGGTGTTCTTTTTTCTCAATTGATCTCCAACCGGAATTTGGGGGCTCTGTCAAAGATCTTGTAAGCTTTTTCATCATGCATTCAAAGCTTTTCGGAGGCCAAGCTCTCCGTATCCATTGAAAACAACGATGGTATCTGCTCACAATTGAGATGCCTATCACTTGGGGTGATGTATTGGTATCACCCGAAACGCCCGAGAAAGATCCTGGGGTAAAAAGCCGATTACGTGAAATATTTGTCACAATACAGCCCAAACAACCACCCGCCAAGCTTTAGCCGATCCGTCGAAAGTGTTACGCTTCTAAACAGTAATTTCAGTTGAAGTCTCTGGTTCGATTTCGTCCAGGCCACCGAAACTACCGATTCGGGAGAAAAAAATGGTTGAAATATCTATGTATTTTCAATGATATTGGCTTTAATAAGTGTATTTCTGAACCATATTTGGTTGTCAGGTTGGTTCTATTGAATATGCAATTTCAACTCCTTTGGCGGATTGATTGTTGATCATTGTCCGGCTCAGAAAATGCTCAAAGTCTCCTCTCAAACGTCAAGTGAATTCGATTCCAAGGTAATTACCGAGCTTCTTGATTGGAGCTCGTCGTCCGCGATGATTGGTGCCACGTTGGAATTGGACGTTACAACGATTGCTCTCGGGCAGGAAATTTGTTGATGATCTCTCTCTCTGTAGCAGGCTCATAGCTCTCTTAAAGTTGGAAGTCCAGAGGGTAAACAGGTTAATTATCGGAATGAGAATCAATTGACCATCACCGCCCTTCGGCAAACCCCTCTCTCCGTTCACTTTTCGGTCTCAAAACCCAAGCACGATTTTGTCCGAAGACGTGAAATGTGGATGAAATACTTTAGGAGGGTGAGAGACGAAATCAATGATATCAGCCCTAGCTCGGAAAGCTATTAAAGTTGATTAATTGCATCTTCCTGTAGGGGTAAACAGATATGAACGAGTAGACCACTCCTCATTGAGGGTGGGTGCAAGATGGCTTCAATGTTGCAGCTTGCGGCATCATCGTCTTTTTGGCCTAAACAGTTGGCCCATATTCATGTTATGACGAGGCAAAAGTTTCGTGAAAGATCCACCACACATCTGTCATCATTTTTAATTCCAGGTTGCTCAAGACTGACTAATTAGAGCCAAAGCGATTGAATCGAGCCTATCCAGATGCACATATCGATAATACCTTGCCAAAACCTTTCAGAGACGTGGTGGGATGTCATTTTTTGTGGCTCAAACACGGATCAATAGCGTTTTCGTCCCAACACGCTACAATCACATGGAACAAACAAGTATTCTGTTCCTTGGGGATGAAGACTCAGGACTCTCTCCTTCTTTCTTTTTCTCTCCTCAGGGATGGCTCGTCCAAGCTTCTTGGCTCGTCGTACATAATATGTATAGCATGAGGGGCGGAAATTGGTTTGCTTCCGGTGGACCACGTGGCTCCCGTTTATTAGGAAAATATCGCTATACCATAACTTATCTACCCAAAGAATATCCCCAAAATGCTCACGGTAAAAGTAAATTTGTCGCCAAAACAATCTTCGCATTATTAAGTTAAAAAAGGGATTAAAATGTGGGTGCACTCATAAATTTATTTTCAGACTTAGTAATGAGTGTCGCAAAGGATCTTGATGAAGCTACTTTATGGTCGGTCGATTGAGTGTCCCGAAAAAGTCTATAACCTCTGGGATGAACTTTGCCCCCTGTGATCCCAGATCTACTATAAACGAGACTTAATGACCACCCCCAGAGCTTCGATGGAAATTAGCAAATGCTCAAGTTCAATCATAGGCCTGCCATTCCTTGAAGGTGCCTTATCTTTTACGACTCCTAAGCCTCGATAAGAGCCTAGAAGTTTTTTGCATTTGAGGTACAGCCACTCAAAATTGGTTTATCGTTAGTCAAAACACACCTGCAAGCCATAAAACCACATTTTTTCGTTGAAGAGAAAAGACGAATCCTGAATAATGGCTTGAACCAGAGCGACGAGAGAAGACCGTGCGTGAAACCGAAACACCCCGAAGCTTGAATCATCCGCAAAAAATCCTAGGCACCGAGCTGTAAACCACACAGATGTGTGTTTAACTTCTAATGGGTGGCAATTTGTTACACATCACAAATCAGCTTCTAGTCACATCAGAAATCACTTCACCAACTCTTTAGATAACCACGGTGACGACGCCTTGCTCGTTTGTGTTCCTCGCTATTGAAGTTGAATTTTTGTCTCGTGGAAACCCCTCCTTCTATCGACTATTTTTCGAATTCTTAGCTATTGTTCGCCACTTTTGGCTACCGAGCTTATAAATCGATATTGAGATTCTTTGTGACTGTTTTAGTGCTTGTTTGCTCAATCTAATTTGAACGACCAGGCCGATGAAAATTGTTTCGGAGGAGCCATAAAAGGTCAGTAGTTATCCTATGAGCATATTGGTTTTCAGACTCATCCCCCAAAAGGAAAAAAAAGACTATGAATTGGTTTTGCTTGGCTCCCCGAGGTCGATCAACCCCCAAAGAAGAAAGAAAAAGGAAGTCCCCTTTTTGTCGTCTGGGTTGGCTCCTTAAGGAGGAGTCCTTCTTTTTGCATGGGTCGACCCAGGTTCTATTGAAAGACATCCAATTGAATGGGCTTTGGAGAGTTTTTTGCTCTCGTTTCAGGTAACAAGACGAAGACTCGTCGTTTCAAGATTTATTGCCTCCACCACCTTGTTCTTTGAATTGAAAATTCCTCCATCTACCGACGAGCTTGAAACCTGAGCATGAGCAAACAGACAATAATGTCTTCCAAGAAGGAAGGACCTCTGAAGCAATTATGGTGAAAGCAATGTTAACGTAAAAATCAAAATCCGATCCTGCTCGCGAATGGTCTTCATCAGAATTTGTTCGATCTTGATCCCCA
This sequence comes from Tigriopus japonicus, assembly GCA_010645155.1. NCBI lineage: Eukaryota > Metazoa > Arthropoda > Copepoda > Harpacticoida > Harpacticidae > Tigriopus > Tigriopus japonicus. Next base: position 2,008,036 of record CM021312.1, on the reverse strand, counting down.
GGAACGGACAAAGTGATCTAAATTCATAGAATAAATTACGACTTACCAATCTAATACCACAGGTTTCAGGTGAAAGGTGAGCAACGCCACCTTGATCGAGTCTTTTGCCATGTCTTCGTCCAAAGGTAGTTTGATCCTGCAATGTTAATGTTAGTTAAGGGAGATGGACTAGATTTGCATTGGATATCAAAGTGATCAAGGATAATTGGCAATGAGTAAAACTGCATGTTTCATGACACGTGCTAAGCAATCCTGGCAATTTACAATGGTTGGTCTCATCGATTAAGTCATAACTCTTGAGTTCTTGCTGTGATTTTGATTACATGTCCCACTGTGCCAATGCACAATTGAGTTGTCTGTCTGGACGTTCAGGTGAGAAGGGATGAGTGTAAGGTGTGACCAAGACATTCTTCCATGGGGATTTTCTGTCTACTTTGTTCAAGAATTGATAGCCCAGTATAAGGAGGTTTTGTTTTAAATTGCTAAACAAGAAAATTCATATATTTGATCATGAAGTTGAAAAGTGTAGATTGTGGCAATATGCTTGCCAATCTTATTTAGAATTTACATGTGTTCTGAAGTGTGACAATGGGCTTGCCAATTTTACTCAGAACCTCCATGATGTCAAGTAAAATATTGCTATTGCCCCAAGGTTCAACTCCAGCCCATTCTCTCGGAATGAAGATATTGTTTTCAGTTTGAGTCTTAATGATCAGTGAGGGTAATGAATTGGTGATTGATAGCGCTTGAGAGCTTTCAAATGAGCATTCACCACTTTGATGAGGTGATAAATCCTGCCCGTTGGATTGGCAATTGGCCTCCTAGGATGCTCATAACCTGTCGAAGAATCAATGAACCTTGACAAAATCCTCCCCTAGAGAAGTTTGAGGATCGCCAAGGTCTTAAAAGCTCCTTTGCCTTCTCTTGTTCTCCTCTGGAGCTTGAGCGTGAGTGCCACAGAAAGATGAAAACCCGATTTCTTTTAATTTTCACTCTCATTTCCTTGGGAATTCAAATGACTTCAAAGTGCATGGAGGCGTGGAAAGAGGAAGGCTTGGGCACCCATAGCTGTTAAATGACCAAAAATCCAGGATTTCTTCTCTCCTCTTTTTCTCGCAACGAAATGCCAGTCCATTGTTCAAGGAGTACTTCTGCTTGGTCACGTGACCAGTTTCATTCTCGACTGCGTGACAACTTTTGTGACACATCGGGAGCAATTGTGTGAGCGTTTCTGGTCAATGGAAAATATTGGAAGCGAGGACGCGAACTAATCCGAGGTTCTCCATTGTATTTGACACGAATCCATTCCACTTGGAAATCCAACCAGAATCGTGTGCCTGGAACTTTTTGCTCCCTTCTGTTTCTGTAAAGGTGGCTCCAGGAAACAATGAATTTCGAGACGGATGATGGTCGAGTCCAAAGGATCCAAGTACAACCACCACATCGACCAGGGGTCTCAGACAAGACGAGGTGGATCTGAAGCTGAGAGTGTGGTTTTGTCACGCCAACCGATCAAGGTGAGACGTCGTCTCTGAAGAAGACGGCCTTTGATCTCCAGTTGGGTGAAAAATGGTGGAAAAAGAGTCGAATTTCGTTTCGGAATGAGGAGAAAACCAAGGGATCGAATTCATCGGTGGCCTTAAAAAAGAGTGAATCTTTTCCTTGTCTTGATTTGAATGCTCTGATCAGACGTGTTCCATGTGCTGTTTTGGGCACATAACTGTGGATTCAGACTTATGACTTGAAGCTAATTTGACATTCAATTAAAATCAAGATGAAAATTCTGCCCCTCCATTGAACTTCATTGTTTTTGTGGGCAAAAAAGTGATGAAGTGAATTCCTCTGAGATGGCCAACCTGCGGGCACAATTGGACCAATGACAAACACTTTCAAAAAGGAGGAAAAGCGCCCAAGCCATTTGTGAAGATTTCTCTTTCATCGAGTTTGCAATTTTCACCTTTCTTCCCAGATCAAATCTGAGGGATCACTCAATTCCCTTGGGAGACTGCTTGCTTCAGCGGTCTCTGGAGATGGGAGAACTTGAGAAAGAGAGAGAGAATGATTTACTCTGGCCTCGCTCATCGCTCGTTCTCACTCATTCACTCACACACAAAGATTTGACTCACCACAAAGACGAACGTAATGGATCATTTCCATCAGACTCAAATGAGACGACGACTCTAAATGAAGGAATGCCCCTTTTGGAACGCCAAAGCCAGGGTTGCATTCTCGAGAGAGGTTATGATGATGATGGATTTACAGTATAGATTTTTGACAAGCTTCCCATTTTATTACGGTTTACAGAAGTTTACGATTTAGAGTTGCTTGGACAAGACTTTGGGGGTCCTACGAAGAGATCCATCTGAATGTTGTAACCGAGGAGAGCTAATAAAAGAAACAACCTGAAATGAATTTTACAATTTCAGATGGAGGCTCCGGTTTTTAAATGTCAAATGAAATAATGGTATTTTTATTTGAAGTTTGTTAAGTGATACGACTTATCCCGTAAATTCCACTTCTACCTTCCGATAACACTTTTGGGAGAAATTTCCGTACTTGAACCTTTTTTTTCTTTTAAACTTATTTTGCCGCAATAATCTTTCCATCAGAATCTAAACTTCAAACACATTTCGCGCCATCCTTAAAAACTGTCCATTCCTAATTCTTCAAATCGTTTTCAATTCTAAGGACTTTCATTGTGGGAAAGTTCTTGGTGAAACATTTTTCGACGAGTTCGACTTTTTTGCAAATCCCCGGAACACTTTGGGACCAAATTCACGAGTGACTCATATTTTTAGATCAAGTTGGCATCGTTTTTGACTTGGCTTAGTCTCCCGATAAAATATTCGGTTATCTCCATGGTTCTTGTTGGTCCTTGGAGCATAACCTACTTTTAAAAAAGATAGTAATGTTCATCTGATTCCCAAAAATGTCAAGTCGAAACATTGAGGGCAGTTAATTTGGGTTAAAGTGCATCAGGTTTCCGAGATACGCAAAAGGGAACGAATCCAGAGAGATTTTATGTTGGCAAGGGCACTTAACCCAATTAAATCGTAAACGTTGAATCACTGCACTACTAATCATGCTCCTTGTAATCCTATAACATACCTATGCAAAACCGTTTTTTTGGACTTTTGAGTGACTTGTGGAAGGCGATCCAGATAAAAATGAGCCTCATTTAGAAAGGGTTGTTTGATTGTCATAAAATGTGATGTCACAATTTTCCTTCAACGAAGTTTTAACGAGTATTCTGTGCATTCACGATTCCAAAAGATATTAACATTCACATTAATAGAACATTTTAGTCATCTTGAAAACGTTAATGATCTTTGTAGCATTTAGGACATTAAAATGGCCTTTGAAAAACAAAGACTTCTTGCAATTTCTAAATCAGTATTAGTAACATATGCAAGGAAATATGCAGCAAGATGAACTGTAATCTTATGATAGCAATTTTGCATAAGACGAATAGCCTAAAAGGTAAAGAAATCTTCGTATGTTATCGCAATAACATACTGACACTTTTATGACTAAATTACAAGAACCTAGTATTTCAACAAATTGATTTGGTGAACTCACTTTTGTTACGGGGAAAATGAAAATATTCTAGTGAAAAAAGTAATGCTATGTTTTCCACAAAAGCGGATGTCATTAAAAGTTGTTCCGCTTTCAACAAAAACGTTTGGAGTGTAGAGCATTTTATGTTTAGATATCAAGACAACACGTGTTTTTGGGTGTTTTACTATGAACTACGTGCCTTATTGTTATTGAACACTTGACAGTAATGAAAGGTATTTGAAAGTAACACATCAATGCGTTTATACATTACCTTACCGTGAAAAAATCATTTTTAGACAACTTGCTTCACTTACAAATGCGATTTTTAAAATGAGAAGTATGGAAATATAAAAAAAATAGCTTTGTTCCAAAAATGAAAAATGGGGTCCCTGGAAATTTGATGAACAGAGAATCAAGTACTTCGGAGACGACACCAATCTTTACTGATGGAACCAATGAGAAACGAGCCAGTTTTCCAGATTATCACCGAGGATTAAGATGGGATTAACACCCTAATGACTGACTTCTGTCTTCTAGGGAAGACCAAGAATTTAGACACATGAACAAAATGGCAAGTCGTTGATTCACTAATTCTCGTGAATTCTCGTTTGCGCCAGAATTAGACGTGATTCATGGTCTCACTTGGCTGGATTTGTATCTGCCATTGTTCAAAGTGAGAATCAATGAGGTGAAACCATGCCAAAAAGTGATAGTCCAACGGAGACATACAAAGCCTCCATAAATCAGGTTATTTCAATTTGGAAAAGTATTACTCACATTCATCATGTTTGGTCCATAAAAAAGAGAATACATGAGCCAAAGTTCACTTCAAAGGCTCCGTATGAATCGCGGTTTTATATGGGTTACCAACCAACCATGTTGACACAGTTGAGACAAACCAGGTCATCTTGGCATTAAAATTGAACCAGATGTGGATTCTTTTCTTCTGTATTTTTTCATTTCCCCTCACTCATCCGAGTCTGGCAAACCCTCAAAATATGTCTCTGAGATATAGATTGCTTTTGGCAATCTCCAAGATTGTTCAAGTGAACGACGTCGAAAAGCACTTCAACTCGTTTGTCTTCGTGCGGTTCTGAGATTACTGGGGAATTTTATCATCAAATTTGGGGGTGGTGTCAAATGTTTTAGGTGAATTTGATTCTCTGTTCATGAAACAGGACCTCTATTAAAGGGCAACAAGAGCCAAACGAAATGGAAATAAACAGCGGGTAGTCAATGTTACTGTTTTTGTCCCCTGTTGTTTCTTTTGGAAAGAAAATCCGACGAGTAAGTAATTTCAAAGTTGATATTTTAACACCCAACTTCTTTTGGCCTAATGTCATAACAATTACATAAGTAATGTTAGTTTCAAAACAAGCCTGCCTCACAAACAAGTTAACGATTTGCACTTGATTTCTGCTAATGAATCAGGGAAGTTTGATGTGTGTTTTACTGAAAACGAAGAACAACTCCCACTCTAGTTTAGAAAACTCGAAAACTCTTTGCAAGTACGTAAGCTTGAATGTCCATGAGTCAAGTCAGAAAATTGGGTTTATGTCCCAATTGTACAATGTCGTCCAAGCACCATTTTCCGGGGAATTGGAGCATCGCCGCTCTTTGGCCCCATCATCAATTCCATGTTCCCGATTGAAGTTACTTTTTATTGCTTTGGATGGGGGGTTTTGCTCTGTAGATGTACAAAGACAGCTATTTCGGTTTCCGTCTTGTTCTAAACGACCTCCATTGTTGTTCAATAATGACAAAGAAACTGATATTTGCGTGGAAAGTTGTTACTGGCTTATTTCATTGACTGAGGTAGGCCGACATGAAATATAGAGCTTAGGTTTTAAGCTAAAGTTAACTCTGCTCTGAAGGGAAAAAGGTAGACTAGAGTTTCTTGACGTCCTATTTGTGTTGGGTAATGTTATTTCATGTCATCAGAAAACCCATGTGAGAGCTCAACAATGCCCTTGCACCCTCACTCTCAATCCACCAGAGAAAAAATAAGGTGCGATATGAGCCACTAAAGTAACATTATGCTGAGTTCAGTTTACAAAATACAAAGCATTACGGATTTGCATTTTTTCATATTTCTTGCATTTCTAAACATTTTACACTTTGTTGCATTCCGCCTGCATCTAAAATTTCACCCCAAACAATCAGCATATTTTCCCTATGAATAATCAAGAAGCAAATTATATTTTACACCACTGGACACTACTTCACAGACAGGTTTTTATGTGATTTACGGGCACCTAAAATTGTTATTCGCATTTAATATTCCTAACCCGCAAGGAACTTTTAATTCTTTCAATTATTTTATGTCAAGGTTTCTGTCTTCACTTTCCAATGATAGCGCTTTATCATGAATCTACTTTCAAACTTTGAAGTTTGAACGCTTTGCGAATGGCAACGACACACACCCACAAGCGGGATTTCGACTTTTTCTTTGACAGCCAACCCTCTCGATTGTGTCGGTGACGGTCTACATATATAACGTGCACAGTTCTACGTACAATGTAGTCCAAGAACCTAGGTGGGTGACATCCATACCCGTCCGTTTCGTTCTCTCCCCATTTCGTTGGCCTCCGGCTCAAGTCACTTTATTATTCTTGTCATTTGGGACACATCCACAAATTTGGATCCCCCCTCGTTCCTCAGAAGTTTGAAGGAGGGAGAAATATGAATTTCCATATGCTTCCTTCTCACCTTGATTGGATTAGATTTGTACCGTTCAAAGCGAGCCAAGATTACCTGGATGGATCGAAGGAATCGACTTGTTTTTGGCACCCCGTCAATGGATCGACTACAAAGATGATTACGGGGTCTGTCGATCGAGATATATCTATTCAGGAATCTCCCAAGTGACTACTAACATGTTGTTGATACTTGAGCAGATTTGAATTCAGGTTGGCAAAGCTGAGAAATGAACAAAGAGCGAGTTGAGAACGGAAGATCGCTTTGTGACGAGGATCTTTTGAATGGAACGACAATTGGACTCATTTCGAGATCTTGAATGTCCGTCGGATAATGAGGAGAGGAATTTCTTTCTTTCTTTCTTTCTCCCTCCCTCTTTCCTTCTGGGAACGTCGGTCATTGGGGGTCTTTTATGGTGCTTTACAACTCGAATGAAACACGCTGAAGTACTCGTGTTGACAATTTACAAGACACATCGAGAATGGGATGCTTCAGAGAGACATTTTACATGATTATCAGCATCTTGCGAGGCTACGACACGTTTCTGTCTTAAGGCAATTGAATAATAAACGACTCAAATGCAAGAAGTTTTAATGGAATTGAAACAAATAAAGCATGCATAATGTGTAGTTAGTAAAAATATTCGAGGTCAAGACAAAATGGAAACGCTTTGTTTAGCTTTAATTGACTGCAATAAATAGCCAAATACATACCTTTGCTGCTCTCAAAATTAGCAAGAAGCCCCTTTAAATATTTTTCTCATGTGCTTCCAAATCTGACTCTTCCTCTTCAAGTTTCATTTTCTTAAAGAGCCCTTGTGACTCGTTCTTATGGTGAAAATTCGATCCACTGCAATTGGAGATCCACGTCTTCATTTCCCACCACCAATTTCATGAGGGGTAAAATTGGATTCACATTCAATTAATTTGTGGCCAGCCCCATAAGGGCTCATAGATACATATGTTTTGACAGGGACTTTATTTGCGGCTTCCGTTTTTGTCCAACTCAATCAAAAAACTAAGCCAAGCCAATCATGAATCCATCATTGGATCTGTGGGAAATTAGACAAACAACCGGCTCATAACCTTTTTTGGATGTTTAAAAACTGCACGTACAATCAAGATGTATAACAATAGTAGCACGAACGGAAACAACTTTATGACGACTTCATCAAAGGTGTAATTAATTCCATGTTGGATTATTTCAAGCGTTGTTCATTCAAGCTCCAACACGAAAACAAATCAATGTCAGATCGGTTTAAATTTGATTCGGCACATCCTCAATCCAGAGACTTTGCACATTCTTATAGACATATTTGTACAAAAACTACCCTCTAACTTTGAAATATGGTTTATCGCACCTAAATCGAATACCAAGTTTAGGATCTCAACATGTCATTGAAATGACACTTTGAACGGGGTGGTTTTTTTTCTTTTGTGACAGAGCTCGGATTTTCGCACTGAGGTGAGTGACTATTTTTCCACCCTCAAACTGTCAGGGTGAGAATGAAAACACCTCACGATTTGTACTGTTTATTGTTTCTCAAATTGCTCGACCAAATCCAGTCCAGAGCAAATAGTCTATTGAAGGTTTTTTTTCGTGTTTTGCCAGTGGATCGATGACATACCGAAAAGTGGATCTGTTTTTATAGTGACTGACGTGAAAGGATTCCAATAATCTCACACCCCCGACATTCACAAGAGAACGAAATATCAGGTAAGGAAGAAAGGGTTGTTGCTGTCTGACTGACAAACTGACTGACAGATACATACATACAAAAGGATAAAGGAATACATTGTTGAACCGATCGTGATATGTATTCAAAACGACAGTCACTTGTGACCCAATTTGAGAACGAAAATGGCGTCATCTTTATGAAGATCCTAGCACAAATGAAATAATTGACCTAGCAAACGTTTGCAATGGATTGAAAAGGCCTGAAATAGGAACCAATCCGACCAATGAGGGGGTCCCTTGCTCAAGTAATAAAAATAATATTGGAAAACTGTCTAAATGCTATTATTAGTTATCATTATATTTTCTTCAAAAACCTAAAATATTTTACACGCTTTTGATGGAGCTCGGCTATCAACGCCCTCTGCCGAAAACTCCAGGCACTATTTTAAGTTACTTACCCTATTGCCACGAAATAGAACTTCCGAATTTAAATATCAAAAACTATTCTGAAGAAAAATATGTTTCTAATCAATCATTTTCCTTTGCCATATCTTCTGATCGGGTTTTTCTCGGGTATTGATCTCCGCAGTTCGCGTGGAAATTGGTAGTTTTCTCTCGTCATTCACTCTCGGTCAAATCCCTTTCAGATTTTGGGTATGATAAGGATCGGACAGATTACACGTCATCCATGTGGAGAGAAGGCAGGTTTTGGGGTGGCGATAACTCTCGGAGGTTTCTGCCCTGATGATCAATGAACGATCGGAAATCATTGCCGACAGATTTACAGGACCACTGGACACTGAATGAACATTTCAAAAACGGAAAACTTGCCTTTCTGACGACAAAATCATTAGTTCATTTTCAAAAAATGCAAATTTCAATAGTTATTTTCATGCAGATGATATATGAAAATTATTTCAAGTCGCTTTAGAGATTAGAGTATTTTAGTATTACAGCACAATCACCATGACTGTCTTCTAATTGTTTCCTATTCACATATCTTTCTTTTGTAATATGCCCTTTGGACCCCGTCAAGTCTTTTGGTGTGCGTGGAACAAAATATAATCTATTTACGTTCCCATGCGTGCCATGTGTTTGTGAAGTTCCAATCGTACATGGGATATCCTCGGCACACGCCCCTTTCTCCGTTTTCCTGCCTCACTCTAATTCAATGAGTTCAAAAAAAGTACGACTCGCCTGTCTCTTCTCCATCTCTCGAATAACTAGAACAGTGCGTGCGGTAAGTTGACTTTGGAGCCGGATTAATCGTATGATTGCGATTTTCACGCTATTCCGCACTTGGTCATTGATCTTCACGTCCACACTCTTCGTGGTGCTTTTGGCGGAAAACGGGAACTCCGAGTTATTTTTGTTCGAGTACACATCCTACACACGATGGTGGGGCTGAAAATAGTGTTCCTTGCACAGAGAAAGAGCGACAGTGGTGGAAATCAATGGCCATATGCCATAGACGACGGGATTTTGTCAATATTAAGGAGACAAATGACCAATTTGTTACAGAACTATCGATCTTTGGGACAAAAGAGTACTTCTCCAATGCATCAGGCTGTCCAATTCAGGAAGTCTGTGTAAGTGAAAATTCAGGGGGCCGAAAATTACTTTCAGAGCGTCCTAAGAATATCTGATCATGGAAAAGGGGCAAAGACATGAGAAAATACCAATTCTAATCGCACCCCCTGTCAACTTGAAGTTATTTCTGGGTAATCTTCAGTTTAGGGTTGCGGTTGACTTGTGGTTGTGTCTTTTTCATAACAAAATATTGGAAGGAGAATCGGTATTGGCCACCCTGGGTCAACAATTGTAAATAATCCGTAGGGTGACGGTGTTTTCCCCGGTTTCCTTTTGGATTGGCACCATAATTTCTGTTGTCTTTGGTACTCTATGGTGCATGACGTTTATGGTGAGGTCGTGACTGAAAAATTCATTATTATTACTGTTTCCATCACACAACTCACACCCTTTCTTCCTTGCTCCTCCGCCTTTTCCCTCATTTCAAATTCACAAAGTCTTTCCAACCCCGACATTTACTTTATATTGTACTCAAGTGCTTTCAACAAGGCAATTCACAAAGTCAAAAAAAACACTTGAGACAATACAACTATGTTGTCTCACCAATGGAACGGATCTTCCACCTTTAATTCCCAACCCCCAGAATATCTTCTTATTCATAATACTTTCAACACACTCCATCAAACAGTGGATGGGGTCATGCGATAAAGTAATAAATGGCACCTGCCAGCTCCAGCAGCCAATTTTTATGACCGATATCCCTTCAAGAGACAATTTAAATGAAGACATCTCATACCATACTCGAAAACGGGACCACCATTCACACAAAGAGCAAGAGGTGCTCTTCAATGAGATACTCTCCGTCGGTCGGTTCATGACCAAACATTTCACGTTTCACCTCTCACCCCTCCATCAAATTGCACCCCTCCCCTGGGGCTCTGCTGGGGGTTGAATATGGGGGAATACGACATGATATTGAAATGAGCTGCTTCTACGCACTACATACACACTCACGAAGGTTTACCACGTATATGTATAACTTATTGAGACTGACGGTGGACCCTGTATTTGAGAGGACGAACAGGGATGCCAAGTAATATCGTGCTCTTGGAGCAAGTGCATGCCAAAGCTTAATTTCTAGTTATTTAACATTGATTCGTTAGTGGTTTAGGAGCTTCTGGTGTTATTTGCTTGAATATCAACTGAAACCTCATTAGAGGTATGAAATGATTTGAACATTTAAAGGCATCCCTGTCTGTTTAACGTACATTCCGGGATAAATGTTTCCCTGACGTGTCTGAGTGGTCTCCTAATTTGATGATTTATATGATTAGAGGGCGATCTCCCTCACCAAAGTATGTCTAGCATGCAATTTAAAAGGTGTATGAAAGCCTTTAAGGGTAAGGGAAGTCAAAGTTTGTTGAATCCATATCTCACCCTCGCTCGTTATGATTGAGTTTCATACTTGGAAGTTGCAGGCCGTTTTCAAATCCATTGAAGGTGACTTGGGCCAGATGTGACCCAAAAGATAACGTGATTGGCCCGGATTGTTCTGCATAATTCTCTCCTGACTTTTGTTGACAATGATTGATTAATGTACATATTCTCTAGGAATCCCTCCTTACCCCTCAATCCGTGGTTTCGGAGCCACCGATGGTTCGTTTGATCTTGATCTTGAACATGAACATGTAGAACGCACAAATTCCTGAATGTTGAATTAATTGAGCTGTCAGCGCCCCCGGATTCATTCGAAGTATAGTATCCAGGTACGTTTGATTTGGAATTTGTTCTTTTATGAACAGCATTTGGATGTGAAAATCCAAGCTTCTTTGGTCTCCCACGAATTTAGCCCGATCAAGACCTATTGAAAAAAGGGACGATCCGGTTTCCTAACGTGATATTAGTTGAGAGGTCTCTTTTATGATACGATAACATCTTCAAAGCTTTTTGAACTCATGGGGACGATCATCATTTATTCCACATTTTTGAACATCTTTATCGATGCCGATGAGGAGGTGCTCAGAGTTCGTATCGATGCGAACCTTCTGGCCCTCTCCTCGTATTTGACAACAAGATAATAGGCCGCGGCTGAAACTCATTTTATTGGCCATTTACAACTTTGGGGCAGTTCACAGAGAGCTCTTTGGGGGAAAAGCTTTGTGAGTGGTTGGTCTACCTAAAAATGCTAAAAGTATTTTATATGAGAGTGGATGCATGTGGATTGGTGAGAGTGTCATGGAGGGATGAGCGCTTCTTGTTCCAAAGCTGTCATTTCCAATTTCATTTTGACAGCGTAATTGTAACATCACAGGGCTTCGAGACTTGAATGACTTTGCGTCTTTTGGAAAGAAATCGTCTACACTCCCACCTTTATCAACTTAGGCACACCTCGCCCTTTTTGGAAGTTTACAAATTACTTTGATTCAAACCAGGTACTCTTTGTTAGAACAGGTTGTCGTAAGACAATTTTAAAGTGTCTTTTAAATAAAAAGTAACGCAAGTTACTCATGATTGTGGGATGATAAAAGAGATGTAGAGATGACATTTGAATGAAAAAGTATATGAATAAAACAATTCTTGACATTTCAAAAGATAAACTTGGCCTTTTTGTTTTTTGATTAAAAAGTTTACTTTCTTATGAATGCATCTAATTTCTTCACAATAAACTTTTTAATCAACGTGCTCTAAGTCAGCTTTAAATATTTTATCTCAATAGCTGGTGTGTTCTGTCTGCGTTAAAGCACGCTACAAGCATGCTTCCATTACTGACCTCAAGCGTCTTTTAGGGTTGCTAGGGGATTATCATCTAACTAATTTTTTGTTTAAAGATCTACTCCATTGAAGCTAATATTTATATACCATCATTTTAGAAGCACAAGAGTATTAAAAAGATCCAAAAAGTGAAAGTCAATTGATGAAGTATGCTTGAAGCATGCATCACCAAACACAAAACAAATGGTCTAGTATGTTCCAAGCCCCTAGTCTGTCTCAAAGTCTCATAGAGTGTGTCGGGCCACCATGATAGACAAAATGGTAATGAGTCTATCACCTTAAGCATGTCTTCTTTCTTTCTTCTTTTCTTTCTCCTCAACCAACAACCAATATCCGTTCGAACAGCTGGTGCGTCAATGTCGTCGAAACCATCCCCAAAAACGGTTGTGAAGCAAATCTTCCTCCCAGAAGAACCAACCATGAACCGGAATTCGGGCTTGAAGAGCAGGATTGGCACTTCCCGGTTAAAGAAAAGGGCTGCTCATGGAGTCAAAAAAACTGAATGGTGCTCTCAATAGTTTTCAAAGTGGATGATGTGTTTCTTTTTCCCCCAAATCGCACCATGTGTGGTTCATCCGGCCAAACGGGATCGAGATATGGGAATAATCTAGACTGGAACACATTCTCGAGGGTGGTGAATGCTTGGATACTAATAGTTGAGTAGAGGGATGGTGGCGAATGGATGGCGATCATTAATATGTTGGTGTCTGTGTTTATCTTTCATCATATCAGAGAGTTTGTAATGGACGTTGGGAGTTGGGAGTCGTTTTTCCCCTCTTGCCACGTTTTTTTAGCCTCAAAAACAATTTGAACACAGCTATTCTGGGCGGGGTCAAGCATTTCTTTTCGTAATATTCTAATGTTGATGGATCTGTTTGGATCCATCATAAGCAAATTCTAGGCCTTGAAATTATGATGAAGAGGCTCGATGTTAACGTAACGTCGTAACAAAGAAACTATAAAATGTTAGCAAAACCTGGGTGGGATTGCGAGGGATGATAAATGGGTTCATTCGTGTGTTCCATAAAATAAATCCGTTTCAGTCCAATGGGAGCTTTCGAATGAATGAACCTTATTCCAGCTCCCTAATCTCGTTCATGTATGTATTTTAGCACCCCTTTTGCCACTTTGAACTGTTCCAACTTTGGATCGTGAATGAAGAAGAGCTTTGGACCGAAAACACCACGAGTCCGTGTGCAAATAGAGAATACATTTCCACGACACGCCACGATTCATCCATCCATTTATCTATCTATCCATCCTTTGGCAGGTTTTAACACGCTTTTGCTTTGACATCTTCAATCCACTTCTTTTACAGGTTTGTGACTGTCCTCTTGTTATTTTGGGCACATGCACAGGGTTGCTAAATTGGAATCGACACAAGGTAAGCACTTACTTTTTGTCATGACGAACCGTTGAAGAATGTACTATTACAACGAACAACAACAATAACAACGAGAACCGCAAAAATAACCCCCTCTCTCTCTTCTCTCTTGGGGATGGGTCTTTACGTAATTGAATGAGGGTGAAATATGGGCGCAAAAAAGAAGAGAGAAGCTTAAAGTGAGACTTTAGTGCGAGAAGGGCTGGAAAAACATACAAGCTTTATGACTTATTTGTGCAAGATTTTAACCACTGTCGACTTGAAAAGGGTCAAAGGAAATTTTAAATTTTTGTGAATACATTTTCTTTTTTTGCTCACTGGAACCAAGATGGTATTGGATGAACGCTTACATGTTTCATTTCAAGAGAAAGTAAAAAAAGCTGATCAAGGCAACGTACCCGTTCTTTAATGAGATTAGGTATCAGTTGTATTTGTTGGATCGTGGATCGCATTTGGAGTCTGGCACAAAAACGGAGAAATCGATCAGGTAAATCCGGATACAGAAGCTCCCATGTCTGGTTCAACTTGTTGACAGGTCCAAGATGGGGCCATGGATTTTCAAGATTTGAACCGACTAAGAGTAGTTGAATGCATTCAAAATTCTAGAATCCTGAACAAAAGAGTAAGTTCATTGGAGAGAAAAATCTAATCAAAATAGGAGGCGATTAGGGAAATGAGGGGGTAAAAATTATTGTGCAATTTCAAAATAACTTTATGTTTTTAAGGGCCTGAACTATTCATATATTTACTCTTATTTTCAAGAGATCATTGATAGTATCACGCAACTCTTTTTTTTTATAGAACTCTACTTTCCTGCCTTCACGTTTCCTTCCCGATTTTCAGACTTGTCTGACATTTGAACCCCTTCATCATTACTCATTTGGAGGCGCTTTGGCGTGAACATGGGGCTAATAATTGATGATACTTGCTCCTCTCAAACAACTATTGTCGGTTTTGAAGTCGGGACATCATTTGGGTGTCATGTCAGTGGTGCGGATTTTTTTAAATGCAGAGTTCATAGATGTAGAGATTGGTGCTGGCGGTTTTCTTTTGTCACTATTGTCATTCAAGCGTGATCCACTTTCCATCGCAGTCAATTGTGGTATTGATTTTTGCGCTCCGCCGTCAATGGGTTATTCGATCCTTGGCACATTGCTCACCCCAATGACAAGCAACCAATCTCGTGGTTCAAATCCACCACTCACTTGATGAATCGCATGTCACGTTGCCAAGTTACTGCCAAATGTGTCAAACCAACTAGAACCGAAAATTAGAGAGTCAAACATCAAAAGACTTGTTGATCCTGTGGAAAAGGCTCTGTTTTTCAATCCAATGGATGTCAAAAATCTCCTGAGTGAATGTGATCCATTTGAGCCAAAGAGAAGGGCAATCGATCTATTGTGCGGAATACTTTTGGAAGATATTTTCCTGGTTTTTCTTAAATTGTGTCCATGGTGAACTAAAGAGCCGTAGATATAACCTTTGAAGTTGGGGCTGAGAACCATTGGAAATGGTGGAAGTTGTCAGGGTTCAATTGTCCAATGACCCAGGGGAGACACAAGAGGAAATAGAGAGGAACGTAGTATTGACGTTTCAACCGAGAACAAAAGCCCCTTTCCAGCTTGCCTTTTATCCTCAGTCAGTCTAAATCACTCTCTCATACTCATATATGCAGGGGGAGTCAGACAAATCTAACCTTTTGTCAGAATCGTAGAGGGACCTGTGATCAATGTATTTCTTCGTTTCAAATGATTTTATTTGCTATTTTGCAAGATATTTGCCTCTACCTAACTACCTATTTATCTAAATTAATAAATGCCAATAAACATTGAATCAATTGGTTTTGAATAAAGACTAAGAAGAAACACAAAAGCACTTCACTTCTTGTAGTCAAACACCATAACCTACCTCTAAATATAAATGACACGTGTATTGTTCAACCAAATGCCTTTTGTTCGTATCTACGCATTAGAACGCAAAAAAAAACAAAAATAAAATTGAATAATTTTGTGAAAAAGTAGAATCTGGCTCAACCTTTCGCACCCTGTAAAAGCAGAACTCTCTGAGCTCCAGCTTTCATAGGTTGGTTAACCTCCTTTGGATGTGACTTTGTCAATGAGCCACTCGCCAATCAGGAAAGCACGTCAAAAAATTGGCTTTTATGGGAATATCGATTATAACTTGCTCGCTTGGTATTCAAATGAGACCGAGGTGAGGTTCTAACCAAGGGGAAATTGGGCTTCGATGATGCCGATGTTTGTCAAAAATGGGATCTGCAAAAAAAAAACTTTCCGTAGATATAGGGAAGGTTAAGGCTGTTGATCTATTTGTAGCAATGTTGAGCCTAGAGGAGCTCCTAAGTTGGTCGCCGTTTATTCTTCTGGGATTGAGTCCTCTTGAGCAGCCCAAACAACATAACAGAGGATGAAAAGCCAAAAAGTTTTCTAATATCTCACTTTTCGATATATCCAGTCAAGTTTGCCCTTACAGCTTCCATATTTGAGGTGTCCATCTCAAGGATCACCATCAGATCCTTTCTCAAAGGCCGATGAAGTTATGAAACGAAGGTCTTGGAACAATACCAAGCTGACCTAGATCAAGGCTTCTTGTAAAGAATGATGAATGTTGGATTTAAGTTGATCCTGGGAGAAATTATTTGGAAACTGGTTGCTGGTTGTGTTTGGGAATGCTCAGAAATATCCAATGCGAGGCTAAACCACGTCACGCTCTGCTGCTATGCACTTTTTATCAACAAGCAAAACTTTTTTTCCGGGTGAGGAAAGATGGTTTTGAAAAGTTTGTCAAAACTTCGAAAAGCGAAACGAACGAAAGGTGCCAACTCATTGGAACAAATATGCCACCAAATCTTGGTCTCCACTGATGCTCAAGTTCAAATATCAACACCAACTACTCCCAATCTAAAAGCTACAAGTACAAATTTGTGGGAACGACTTCTTTTCCTATTGTTTGATAAATCATTTCTTGAATGAAGACACAATCACATTCCATGACTTGTGAGGTTAAAGTGACTTTACCAAGAAGAGAAAATAAGAAGAAAAACCTTTCAACAGGGTTCTTGAGGATCAAGAAAAATAAGATACTTTGACAATTTTCATTTGTAGTTCTCATTCGCTTGAAAACGCGACGAAGAAGCGCCAAAAAGTTACCCCTTGTCAAATCAGAATAACGGGAGAGAAATAAAATGAGAACAACGAGTTCACAAAGTGCCTCCTAATCTCTTCAAAAGGTCACTCAGAGTCCAATCTTATCATTCCTGGAACCAATTTCTTGGAGACAAATGCCATGATTTTCACTGATATATTTGACCACAAAATCACTAAAACGGCTTCTTTTGTACAAAAATCCAATCCAAACGACGTCCATCTGATGTAGTTCCGTCTCAACGGCACTCTGCGCGGCCATTTGCAGTTTGAGTTTTCCCCTCGCAAAAACGGGACGAGGAAGCGCAGAGAGGGCGAAAAAAGAACACCAACCGCGAAGAGGCAGCTGTTCATCGTTAGTCGGTGTAGAAACATTGCTTGACACTAAAGTGCTGAGCGGATTTATTCGTTTTCATAGTGTTCATACAACGCCTAGAATAAATCAAATGAACATTTGGGTGAAATAAAAGATATACATACAGTGAAGTGAAATCCGGAATGAGAGTCAATGACGAAGGTAAGCAAACCTCAGTGAAATATGCAACTCGTTCTTCCAACGAGCCTGTCATGATGGTTCACCACTTTTTGCGACCCTGACCTCCCAGGTTGAATAATCAAGAATAACGCTAACTTTCATTACCTCTCTCATTCCGCTGTTTGAGGCTCTTAAATAGGGCTCTACTTTCAGTTTATGAGCATAGCATAACTCGGGTCGGCTTGTGAATGCTCTCATTTCAGAGCTCTATTTTTGCTTTTTGAACGAAGTTGGATGACTGACGAGGTACTTTGCATATTTTGGATGGACCTGCCAAAAAAGCAGTTCAATCTCCGAGGATCACTTGTCTGACCCGAGATGGCGTTTGAAATACCTTTTTCTCCTTGTCAATCAAATTTGCGAACTAGAGTAAAGTGCTTTAATTGTAATCTGACTACCAGAAATATAATAGAAGACACTGTACATAATTGCGGTTTGTTCTACTAATCATTTTGAGCCAGGCCGTTTTAATAATGAGAAAGGACACCCAAAACTCGAAAAGCATTGAGGAAAAAGCCAGTTATCTTTTGTCGCCTTTATTCAAGTGGTCGTCTTGACCGGCTGTCAACAAGAACAAAAACTCGGTGTCAATTCCGATGAAGAATGATCAACACTTTGCTTTGGAGAATGCACAGTACGCAAAAGTAAGCATAAAGCGCTATATAAAGGCTTTTGATTTTGGATGAGTAGTTTTTAATGCCATAGATCGGTTTACAATTGGCCTTTGATACATGAACCATTCTTGGTCCACGTTGGGCCTTAAAAATGCAAAGAAGGTTTCAAATTAAAGAATAAAGTCCAAAGCTTACAGACGGGATACTGTCGGACAAAATTCAAACCACATTTACTGATCGATACAATTTGTGGCTTAAAAAACTTTCATAAAAGAAACAGCTAAGTTCATATAACAGAAAAGCTTCAGAACTCGGGGCCTCGGCTAATTGAAATAATATTTTATGAAGAGTAAAAGTATCCTTTTTAATGGCGAAGATCGTCTTTTTTGGTGTATGATGTTTCAGTGTGTGAATATGGATTATCACAATGGGCTGCATTTCCACAAATTAAAGGTATTCGAATTTGCCAAAATCAAATCAGACAAATAACTAAGCTCTCAAGTTGTCAACTTCATAACGCAACAAAGTTGAGAGTATACTTGAGAGTATTATAACTATGGGTAATATGTTAAGGGTATTAGGGAGTATTGTGAGTATAGTTTTGCTACATAAGAAACGGTTCGAAAACTCTTTAAGCAAAGCTGTCGTGCCATTTCTTGATTGAGGCACACTTCACCATACTTCACTGTATTCCCAAATGCTCTCAACAACTCACCTTCGCTTGATTGCGGTACTGTCGATCTATTTTTAATATGTTTTATTGGATAAATATACAATTGATATACAATATATTCAGTCATGGGGCCCATTCTTATTATTTATCTTATTTATCACGTTATCATGCAAACAAATATTTTTAAGGGCCCGTCTTGGGTTACAATTGCTTAACCTTTTCAACTCGGAAACCCTTTTTCATTGTTCAAATTTCACTTCTAACCTAAGATCCATTGAAACAGACTTAACCTCAACAATCTGATAAGTCTAAGTAGGCAACACCCATTCCTTCAACTTACGGCTCATAAAGTGCTCTATCGGCTTTTAAGTGCATGACAACATTTCAGAACACAAAGAACTCATTACGGGGAGGGATTCGTTTGAGGTGTTCGCCAGCAGTCAGTCAGTTTGCAAACAACTTTGTTTGTGTGTCAGCTTTCAAGAAACAAAAGAAAAGTTTCTTCTCGCTAATGGCCTGGTCAACCTTGTGCCACACTCTCTCATATGTGTGTTCCAAGCGTTCCACTTCAAAGAATGAGAAACTGAAGCGGGGACAGACGGGGAAAGAAGGGAAAAACTCGAATCACAATACCAATCAAAAACACTCATATGTTCATGTTCTGGGGCCAGTCAGTCAATACAGCCATTAACGATTCGACCAGGATTGATGGTTGTTGCAATCGCGCCGATCGTGAAGTTCAGAGCTTTAATGCGGATAAATGGGGTGTCGCTTTCGGCCGGTTTTGAGGTCGACAAAACGGACGAATTCGTCATTTCCTTTTACAATTGCTCTAGTGTTTCCTCGGGATCGGTTCCTTAAAAAAGTTATTTTGCGATACACTCACAGACTTGAGCTTCTGCAAACGAGGAGAGGTCGGTTTTGGCTATTGTTTACTTGCTTATTTATCGTGATAAGGTTGGTCTTTGATAATTTAGAGAGCCAAAACAATACCAGTTCTAAAGTGTGTCTTTTAATTTTGGAGGAGTTTTTGAAGTGAGTGACCCTTCAAAAGGATACTAGAGTTACTAAGTTTGCTTGGTTAAAATAATTTTAGGTTAGAAATAACTTCAGGGAGGGGTCACGAAATTGCAACGTATGAAAGTACAATCCTTACATTACGCTTCCATTTCAGAAATACTTGGATTAAAAAGCCGCAAAAATCCAAAAAGTTTTCGTTATTCGTTCCTTTTTCCATTTACTGGTCTGTATTTTTGGTCTTGCAGTGAACTTAAATCAACAACTTTTTGGGACAAGACATTTCCAACAAGGCTTTTCAAGAGTTATGTGAGTTCTCCCCCAAAAAATGGCACAAATTTCAAAAGTGCGGGTGGAAATGCAAGTCATGGAATCCGTCATGGTGCGAACTATGAAATCATAAGGATTTAATGACTGAAAAAACACGAAAAAGTTGTTAAATGTCGCGATGTTTTAAAATTTCTCTTGATATTTTTATCAACTGACACAATTATTATTATTGACAAATTTAAATCATTACCTACTTTTTAAACTAACTTGCATTTTGCAATAACCATCCTCTTTTTGCTAATGAATTCAGAAGTAACAAATTATTTATTTTGAGTAAAAGAAACATGCCTTGTAATACGTTCCTTTTTTCGAAGAACAGCTTAATAATGTAAGTTTCTCACGACAGAACAAGAAATTCTGACTTTTAATGCTAAATTGGTCATTAGATCTGACTATGTTCCTCAAATTGTATCAGATAAGTAGCTCCGTAGTCTTTGATCAATCTTTATTCCACACATAAAAAATCAAAGCCTTGCTATTTCTACTCTCATGAATAAATTTTTTTATGAAGAAACTGTATGCAAAGTTATACTTTCGTTTTTTCAATTTTCAAGCTTTTCCTATACAATGCACTTCAATCAATCCTTTATTCATCATTTTCTTGTGTTACAGTTATGGTATTGATGCATTGATTTAAACATATCACGCTTTTTAAGTGGTCGCCATTTGCTTTTCAATCAATGTTATTGCGTGATCGCTTCAAATTGTGTTTTTAAAACCATGAAGAAAACTAAATTCTGAAGAGAGTACATCCTTCTTGCACAGCTGTTGTGAATTTATGTTACTTACGTAGAATCATATATTGACTTATGTACATCTTGCACTTTAAGCTCTGACAATTGGTTTCTTTATGAAAAGGTCAACTTTATTCTCTCAATGGTACTCGTATTTTTCCCATCGGACATAAAATAATGCCAAATGTCAGTGCTCGTGTCTCATCATCTGTATCTGGAAAAAAATCAGACACATGAGGCTAGTTTTTTAAGACGCAAAGAGCGATCTTAAGATCGTACTTTAGTACTGTAAGTTCAATCTTGAGATCGATCATTGCGCTTAAAAAACTAGCCTCTGAAGTGTGCTCAACTAAACCGTCCATCTTTCAACGTTCTTCAGTTTTACACATACTAGAGCAACAGTAAAACGAAGAGTACGCACATGAAATTCATAGGTCCCACTAACAAGAAGATGAAAACCCCCAAAAAGTGCAAGACTATTTTGACAAATCTTTATCGCATGGCTACTTTTCAATTTTTCTGAGTTTTTTAAAGGTGCTGATGCTTGTTTCACACTTTCATCCTGGTTTTGCGTTTTCACAACGTTTTGCCAATTTCCTTCTTGACTCAAGTGGAGAGCCTGAGACGTCACATCCGGTACAAAAAAAGAAATCTCATGTGCATCTTATTTTCTTTGGAGGCTCTAACAGATGCATCTTTTTTTCAAAATCTACATGTCCCTACCTCAAACAGCTATTTGTTATACATGGCTCTATAGTATACTCCTTCTTACTCTAATGGCTTTAAATATACTGCTTTTTCGTGTAAACTGCTCTGACGTATACTACATTTTTATCTACATGGCTCTAAAGTTTACTGATTAATCTACATGGCTCTAAAGTTTACTGATTAATCTACATGGCTCTAAAGTTTACTGATTAATCTACATGGCTCTAAAGTTTACTGATTAATCTACATGGCTCTAATGTATACAACTTTTTAATCTACATGGCTCTAAAGTATACTTCTTTTAACTCTACACGGCTCTAAAGGATACTACTTTTTAATCTACATGGCTCTCAAATCTGTGAATTTGCCACGGAGATGAAACAAATAAATCTTCCTGGATGTGTCATTTCTCTTTCCGTTCCAAGTGACCTTCTCGGGCCCTTATATGGGCCTTGTGGGCCTACCAGACAGCTTTGTCAATTATCATGGTGGGATGACATGGAAGTCTATAAACTTTAATTCTACAAACTCATCGAGTGACCAATTGTGGAAGATCCCAGCTTGAGCAATTAGCTGATACGTTGTTATGCGCAAGTTTTTGTATGCTGTGCAGGAGACGATGACTATTTCACCTTCATTTCGTGGCGAGTGAGTCTCATTTTGGCGTTGTTGAAAAGCACCCACAAATGTCAACAGCACCAAACAAAGACGCCTAATTAACTTGCTTGGCTCTCCCCGAAATAATAATCATGATGACATTGAAGTATTTCTCCACTCCTCGTTGGATGAAGTGTTCGTCACCGCGACAAGAAATGTAAAGGCGGCTAATTTCACTCTCGACACAGTACAAAGCCAGGCAAAACACGGACGAGAAATGAAAAAGGCTTTGTTTGTGAAAGTCGAGGTTTTATAACAAGAATGACAATGGTATCTTAGAGAAGTTTCAGGGTTTGATATGGTTTCTTTTGACATCGTGCAAAATTACTACTTCTATTGTAGACTATCTGTCAATAGAGAACAAGTGTCACGATCTGAAGAAATCTCATTATTGTATCTTTTTCTTGTTTAACTTTTTAAGTGTCTCCCAGATCGTTGAATCTTGTACGTGGAAAATGAATATAGAAGTCCTCCATACAAGAATTGCGACTTTTTTTTCAATTTTAACTTACCTTTGTGTAAGAGATACTTTGAGTTTGAGTTAGGTCGGTATTTCAAAGTCTGATTGGTTGAAATGATTAGACAAGACATTCTTGAAATTGCGACAATCCGACAACTTGAATGCCATTTCAGTAAAAAAAGAACTTGATCTCGGTCTCTGACATATATCGACGCTAAAAATGGGCATGGGAATACTTCACCATTGCCATACCAAATGGGTTTGAAACTGAACTGACCGCATAGGATCCTAATTCCGAACTTAATAATACTTTAAACCCACTCGTTTAAAATGAATGGGAATAGTCGCTTAGAATTAAAAAGAATGACAATCTTAATGTAAATTACGTTTCAAGCAAGTTTCAATTCTTCCGATTGTTAAGTATTTCTTCGCCAAATATGTCTGAATGACGATTCGACACGGTCAAAGGGGTAAAAATCAGATGTAACCCTTGATAAGATTTGCTGCGAGTAGAACACATTTATAGCTCGCTCAAACTTCAGTTCTCAGAAGACTAAAGAATTTTCAAAAATGGCCTACCTGAGTTAGAATCATGTTTGGCTTCATTTTTCTCCGTGAAAGACTCATAAATCTTGAACTGAAGAATTAGACACAATCATGACATTCCGCAAATAGTTTCGACCGAGATTTTCTGGGAAACTTGGAGAAATGAAGCTTTTCACTCATTCAGCATTTTACGTTTGGCACGTGTAGATTGTACTTTAGTATTCATCATATTCGATTCTAAACGCACGTGCAGCTCCTTATTTTCATTTTTATTTTGCATATTTCAGGTTGAAAAGTTCAAGCGAAGACATATGATTTCACCCACGAGACCATGAAACCACTTCTTGGGTATCTGGTGGGCCTGGCAATAGGTTCCCTAATTTACTCTACCTTAATCGAGGCCAACATTATCGTTCTTTCAACTCCACAATCAGGTAAGACTCAAAACAGTTTACAGGGTCGGCGGGCCAAATGTAGACCCCTTAAGACCGTCATAAGTCGTGTAGTTTTTGATAGATTTTTTTCAAACTTACAGTTTAATAATCCCGAATTATTAAGGAACATAAGTTTTTTATACATATCCCTGTAAAGGCCCTTGGGCATAGATGAGGTCATGCTATCGATGAAATAATTGGGACAGTTGCCACAGTGCCTTGAATTTGTGCCTCAAGGGGCCTTTTTGGATTGGAATAGACTCTTTGGTATCCCAACATGTCTCACTTTTAAAGATGGACAAAAAAGGAAATCTATGAGCCTCAATCAGACCTAAAACGGACCCAAGTTATGAACTAAAAACGCCAATATCTGCACTTGTATGTGATTATGAAACAAGACTCAATGGGATAATTTAGCACACGCTCTTTTTCATTGGGCATGGTCAAGTGACAAAGGCTTTTTGTTTACCATTTGGCTCTGCCCTGCCCTCTGGTGGATCATTTATATTTTACGTGCGCTCAACAGTAACAACTCAAGACCACTTTGTGTCTTATACAAATAAAGGGCAAGATAGAGTTGATAGAGAAAAAAATGGAACACTTGAGTCCTAAGGTGAAGTAACGTGGATGATTCAAGCAATAGAATTATGAGTAGAAGAACTTCAAGATGGTTCAAATTGCCAATTTTAGACTCATCTCTTTCAAACGATGAAGTACTCAATCAAGGGTAGCCAATCATAAGGCTTCTTTTTGAATCTGAAATGAATTGAAGGGTCCATTTTCGGCGCAAGAAACTTGGTCCAGAATGAAATGATATTTGTCTCAAGGACATTGCACGGTCTACTAGGTAATGTTGCCTAATAAAGGCCCTTGGTGTCAGAAATTCAATAAATTAGATCACAAGCGAGATAAAGTGTTCTTCCAAGCGCAAGCATGAGAAACGAATTGTGTGAGCATTAACCAATAGATATAATGCTGATTATTGGAGTATTTGTAAGAACCATAAATCAATGAGTAAACTGGGTGGGAGGTCCCACAAATATTGACCTCACAAATGCCGTTCGCAACGTTGGTGAGTTCTCATTTTCAACATTTAACAATCATTCGCCGTTCACAGTGAGAGTGGAATACATTAGCCAAATCTAGCATAGGGCTCTCCAATGAAGTCATGTAATGTTCCATTCTCTGCAGTAGAAGGTCTTTGAAGTTGTTCTTAGAAATTGAGTTAGGCAATAAGTAACCAGTCGGCACGTACTTGGTGGAACCAATTCCAATTCTGACTTCCAACCAGCAGAGGTGCTGCAAGAAAGATTGTTTCTGCAGTGCGTATTTTATCTCAAGATTAATGGTCAAATTGGAAATGGAGCTGCTTTACCTGATACCAACTCTGAGAAAACTAGCTCTTTCACTCTCCATACATGGAGCTTTGTTATGAATTTGGATTCCTTAAATGAACGTTTACTGAGTGTGTCAGATAAATTGGTTTGTATGTGGTTTTATTTGTTAAAAGCTTATCTTGAAATATTTTCTGACACTAACATTCCCATTTAGTTTTCTGATATGAGATGAACTCAAGTGAAAGGGTGAAAAAAGCATCGGAACATTCTGTGCGAGTATTTCTCACCTCGATTTTTCAGCATAACTAGTATTGCAATTTGCTGGGGTTAATCAGGAACCACTGTACTTCAGGACGAATTTCAAAAATACACACTGGGTCCAATCATTGTTCTAAAATGTGAGGTTTTTGCAACAAATATATTGTTCCGTTTAATTTTCATTGTAGTAATCGGACCCAGTGTGTATTTTGAAAGTAATCCTGGCTTGAGCCATCCTTGGGTTAATTCACACTCCTCTAAAACAGGTCTCTCCACAGGTTTTGCCCTATTGATTTTGGCTAAAATAGTTTCTTGAGTTGTGCAACATTCAACTCAACGAAAGAAATAAATCCAAGATAAAACATCAAACCCTGATTCGAACAATGGGTTCATTACTGCCAAATTCTACGACATTGCTCCATAGAAATAGAAACCACCGCTCATAAAGTGTTCAGTATGCCAACCTAAAAGACATAAAACAACGTTTCAGGCTACATCAGGAATTCTTACATATTGAGTGCTGATTGAGTTACTAACGGTGGCTGTCCCCAGTTTTGCTGACTGACGTACTAATCAAGTCTAACGGATGGCCTGCTGTGACAGGTCCTCGTAACACTGCTGTGCAGACCGACCGACCTTGGCTAGAAATTGTGCGAATCTCACGTTTGATGAGTGCCATGGCCAAATACAAATCAATTGCTCCCCTTTATAAGGTCTATAATTAAGTATATTTTCTGAGACCAGGACAAGTTTCACTCGACAAAAATGTCGATAAATCATTAAAAGATGATTAACGACACCCGGGACAGGCAGCCGGGTAGTCTATTCTAAAGGCAATTGACACTGAAATATGAAGTCTTGTTTGCAGAACATCTGTGTGCTTCGTGGTCCATACGCCACACGCAACTTTTGGCACAATTACAGGAAGTAGGTGAATATTTCCTCAAATTGCATACATACTAGCAGGACATGCGACCTACCAACGATGGAAGCACAAAGCAGTAATTGTCCTATTATCACGAAACTGGAAATTAGTGACAACGTGCCCTGACACGGCCAGCCTTCGTCCCTCTTTTGGCTTTCCGTTTGTATTTTTAAGCCCTTTCTGCAACAAGGTGTTGGTCACCCTGACAGAGAGGAGCGTCTTAACTACTGATGGGTTTCGAGTTGGATTTTTGGCCGAGTTTTGCCACTTTGGATTTTAAGGTCAAAAAGTTGACCCCCAACTAATCTTCTGAACTAGAGAACGTCATAAAATATGGCAGCACTGCCAACTCGAAATCCAAAAGTATAGCTACTGATGGAACTCGAAATCGAACTAGTTCGAGTGTTGCCAAATTGGTCCCTGTTTAGGTCTTTTTGAAAACGTTCAATACAACCTGCCCTAATCAACAATGATAAACTTCCGAGTAAAAAATGGCAGCACTCCCGGTTCGAAACCCATCACTAGTCTTAACCGGTTTCTAAGGTGACCAAAAATAAGACAACGCCTAATTTGCGTTCTTTTTGTAAGCTATTTGAGAAAGTAACATTGATAATTCGTTGAATATGAAGCCAACTCATCGAAGTAGAAATGTTTCACTCAAACTGACATATGACTTAGTTCTTCAAAAATCATCCTTCTTTTCAAATATGTTTAATGGTGCTTACAGGTACTAGGTAAAAAGGGGCTTCCCAATATTTTAATCAATCAGTCGGGACAGGAACTAAATTTGAAGGTGTTTAAAAATTTCGGACGGAAGCACATTTGCTATCAAAAGATTAATACCTGAGATTGGAATGGTCAGGTCCGATTGTAAAGCCATTTTGTTTTCCATATGGTTGGCTTGTGACGAACAAAGAGAAAGCTAAACCCTTTCGATTGTCTTTGACTCAAGGCACAATAATTGAAAAAGACACGTTTTTCGGACAATTAGTAACGTCCAGCCATTTTCAATCGAACAGCAAGGATGAGAGTGTCGTGAAATCTCTTGTCACAAAAACAAAACGGTTAAACTGGGAAACAATTAGACGAAGCGAATCAATTTTTAATCACTTTTATGACCAATTGATGAAATGGAATCATCTTTGGAATGACGATTCTCCCTTCATCGATCACAAAAACAGTGATTAGAGCTCGATGAAGCACACCAAATGTTCAAGGTCCCTTTTCCGCGAACGTAAAATCCAATGCATACTTAATTGCCAACCACACAAAGCGTACTTTCGAGTACGTTATCATCTCTTTGAAGCCGAATGTTTTGTTTTCTAATTTAACATTCACCTTGTCCAATATTCGGTCTCTAATAATGATTATCAACTCAAAACTTGAGCTCTTTACGCTAGATTTGCAAGGAGGCAGATTTGACCTCAAAACATAATGAACCGACCCAATTGCGCCGCACAAAGTCAACTATTGTTGTGTATTTCTTGAGTTATCTTTCAATCTATTCATCAGTTCAGATCTGTGGCTCCTGGAAGCCATTTGTCTCTCGGATCTCTGTGAAGGGTGACCGATCGATCCTGCTTTTCCATCGCGCATAGAAAAAAGTACAACAGAGTAGAGGGTTGAAGATACGCGTACCTGGAATTCGGAATGCTTTAATATCTAATCATTGGTTGTCTCTCACACAAATGTGGGAACCCATTCACAAACTACGAATTAACGAAAGAAAACAGGAAGCCAGGCTGAGAAAGATTCAATTGGCATTCGGAGGCTTTTGTAGAACTACGGAAGGGCTCGTTTAAAAGCATGTAAAGTCTTGGGAAGACCCTTTTGACCGAGGCAATGGCTGCATTAGTTGGAAATGGATTAGGCTGAATGTATTCAGCGAGTCGTTGTTCGTCAGACTCTCGACAGAATAACCAATAATTCCGGAGCATAGAAAGGTAGAGAGAGGAAGAAGAAAAAAACAAAGGAATAAATACACTCGGTACATTCAATAAAGGCATTAGTTCGAACAGGGCGATTCAAAAGGTGCGAAAAAGCATGTTTTTTTCAATTGACTTTTTCACAAACTTGCCTCAAAACTTTTAGTCTGTAGTGTGTGATGGGCCATTAATGGTCGGAATGATTGGGTGGCGATCCATTTATCTCGGAAAATATTGATCTCCCGGTAAGCGTAACAAGCCAAGTAGAGCATGTGAAGGCACGTGCTTTGAGTGCTTGCAAATCATGAAGACCGAATGGAATGGCTTTTCTTTTTCTTTGGGTTAAGATCTCCTTTCCCGGCCTTAATGCCTAGGAGTATGTAGACGAGTATTTGGCTTAATGTTCCATGGACACACGAGGGTAGTTGTTGGTCTTATGGATGTTATTGTTGTTGTTCCTGGAACTGCTCCACATCTGTGACCTAGTGGCAATCCAAGATGAGCAGAAATCATCGATCAAGATCTCCGGATCCAAGTGAGCGATTAAGGGACACGAGGAGGTTGAGGGGGAGGGAAGGAGGGAGGAACAGATAAAAGTGGCACATCTCGCACTTCCAGTAATGACTTATTGTTCTTTGGAACATGCCAAAACGGACGTCATTGTTGCCGCTTCCACGAAGGTCAAGTTGCTCCAAGACCGCGTGAATGGGTCCATTCGAGTTGGTCCAGGTATGAAAGGAATGAGGAAGTGTAGTCAAATGTGCATTACTCGCTTCAGTGAATGGTCCGTGGAACAACAGGGGAAATCTGTTGCCATTGTGAGGAGAAAAATGAGGCTGCTTTGGTATTCAAGGTTTCTTGGCCTCGTTTCCTGCGTCGTTCCTTTCTGTCTTTTCTTTTTCAAGCTCAGCGGCCTCATTTTTGAATAGAATAGGAGGATGAAACGGCTTCTTTCCAGCTTTCTTCTATGACCGCCAAATTATTATGAATATGCTACTCGTGAACAAGAGAGGTTTCATCCCAATGGAATGGGCTATACAGTACGTGGATAAGAAGGGGACAATCTGCAATATGCTCTGGTGGACTTTATGAATGTGTATTCATTCGTTCATTCTCTCCAAACTTTTCCTTGGAAAGACAAAATATGGTCAGAACAAGTTAGACCTGATCCATGTTACTTTCCAGTTCCAATTTGTTCCCTATTGGGAAATTCGTGATAAGTTCAGAGGCCAGACAAGTCACAAGAATTTATCCCACTTGTCTAAGACATCCGGATGAGGATAATTGTTCTTGGAGCACAACCCGATTTCTTGCCTGCCCGTTCCCAATTGACGTTCCAGGAAAGCCCTGATAGATGTTTCCTTCCGATGGGATTGACTTTTATTCCAAACAGATCTTCTTTTTCTGGGTCTGATTTCCTTCCACAAAATTGGTGCCAGTACACCATGTCCATACTGCATGAGATTGTGGGTGTAACGAGTGGGTAAAGGTAACAGATGTGAACGCTGAAGGTCGTGATCCCTTGGAAATGAAGGTGGAACACGACAATGGAGAAAAACGAGAGCGGAACGTTACTCTTGTTCTGAACGCACAAATGGAAGGGATTGACCATGAATATTTCAGAGTCCCCAATTTGGCCAAGCATGCATGCATAGTTCTTGAAGAGAACAAACAATTTGTGATAAACCCTCTTCGTCTCTCGTGGAACCAATTTCAGTGGAGGCACTCCTTTTCCTCTCTTCCAAGTAACCGGATTCCATAAGCTCCACAGATGTGTTTTACGCCCTCGTATCCCCAAACATTTTTGGCTCTTCAGAGGCTCTTCTCTGCTTTTGGTGCAAGTTAGAAAGAGGGAACAGGTCCAAAAGAGGTCTAGTGAAGCACATTGCAGATGTACTTCTCATGTCCGAGTGTTCCACAGCAAGATGGCTTTAAGAGCGGTGATGAGGCCTATTACCGATACTTCAAACCAAATCAAAGCCAGACCATGTTCAACACCACACCTATCGAATTAGTGTCTGACACTAGAGATGGTGAAGGTCGTTAAATATTGGTTATTTTCCTGGTTTACAATTACATGCTACCCCCAATGGATTTCTAACTATCATGCTTCCCGCTTTTTCATTCGATTCCTTTTGTACTTTGTGCCATTGTATCGGAAGAGTTTCTTTGCGTGATACTACGAATGTGTACTTCCAAAAACCGGATCAGTTTCCAACACATTGCATTCACGTATCAAAATTAGTTTATATGCCATTTTAGTAAGACAGATATCTTGTTTCCATCGGTTAAAAACAACAATATTTTAACTATTAGGTCGAAATGAGCTGAGATGGGATTATCGTGAAAATTTGATTTCTCCTGTGGAACTTTTCCCTTGTTACATTAGATGTTTGAAACATTCCAACCTGATGAGTGGCCTAGAAGACATGGCTTTTCCATCCCATTTCAAGTTCCAATGCTCCATGTTGATTTTGAACCCTCTTCAAGGACTTTCAGACGGAAAGAGAAACTCCAACAAAAAACCAACAACAACCAGCTGATGTCAACTCCGTGGTTTGTAGGTGGTAGTGGTTTCCTGAAATTTGGTGCTCCAAATCACCAGGCTAGCTTGAGTCGAACGTAAAAAGTGGTGTTTAAGGTCCACCACTGCCACATCGGTCGGTTCCATCGTGGTTTCCTTTCCTCAGTAAGTCATGTCGAAATGTCAAAATGGGCGGTCTTGTGGTGTTCAGAGCAACACTGGGCGAAAACCATGCCTAATGTTGGGCAACCATTCATATAATAAGCGAGAAAGTCTAACTCCCAAAAAATATTGTTCCTTCACATTTTTTGGGATTTCGTTTAGAGCTTAGTGTAGCTGGTCAATTTGTGAAATTGATCCAGAAATATGAAACATGCCAGTAGAGAACACTTTGAAACGTTCTCGTTGAGGCTGACATGAATGCTCGAGCATTTCCTTTGGGATGGGGGCTGTCAGACAAAAACTGGAAATCAAAGACTTTCCACAATCCAACCAACCTTCATGGGTGGTTCTGTGTAAACACCTCCTGATATCCTGTTCGGGGACACGACAATATGACCTGCCATTCTCTACCCAATGAGGTAGCAATGTGTTTCGAGTTGGGAGTACTGCCATTTTTGAATCGAAGTTTATTCCTGTTTAAAAGAGCAGGTTGTATTAAACTTTTTGAAAAGACCTAAACAGGGATCAATCTGGCAACACTCGAACTAGTTCGATTTCTAGTTCCATCAGCAGTTACGCTTATGGATTTCGAGTTGGCAGTGCTGCCATATTTTATGGCAGATAAGGTCTATTGATTGTTGAAAAGTTTAGTTTTGGTCAGATTTTTGACCCTAAAAACCAAAATGGCAAAACTCTGCCAAAAACCAACTCGAAATACATCAGTACAATAAAGGGCATAAGTAGAGCGTCTCTAGGCATAAGTGGTTAAGTTTTAGCGGGAAATTTGAAGGTCTACCAGAAGGAGAAAACCCCCTCGTTTGAATTCACAGATAAGGTTAAGTTTACAGCGTGTAAATCCCTGGTTATGTGGTCCATTACAAGAAAGATAGAGCCACTCACTACTACTTCTCCACCAACTTCTCATCGGCCATTTTATCATAGCGACAGACTAGCACACTCATGAATATTCATGAAGCAAATTCAGATATGTCAATCTGAAGATCCCAACCAAACTGGCGAGAAAAGCTCACTCATCTTGGGCACCATTTAGTCCTGATTGTTTGACAGATCTCCAAGATGTTTTCCTTCATTATTATGCAAAAAAAGAGAAAATATTCCTTTGTATTTTAATTGTTGGAAAATCAGCCGACTTCATCTGGCAAAGTGAGCCAAGAAAGACGAGGAATTAATCGCACCACCCTTAAACGTCTTGTTGGGGGTGTTTCAAATCGATTCCTGCCAACGTTTGGACAAGCTTGCTTGAAACGCTCTCACTCTAAAGCCAAATCCAGAGAGATTCTTTTTTACCCCTTCGTTTTTATAAAGTTGCCTCTCAGACGAAGGACTAATTTGGGTGCCTCACAAATCATGGGTCATTAAAAGTACCTCTCATGAACGAGACCTTTTGGACTCACTTTGAACCCTGAAGCTCGGGGAAGCCTCTCTTTAACTTGCAAAGGAAGCCATACAATCAATGTTTGATTGGATTTATTAGTGGCTATTTGTGCAATTAGGACCATCGCCTGCTAATTATCGATCACGTTTGAGCATGAATTGAAAATACCCTATTCATATTTTGTTCCACAAAGGGCCCTTTGACCACACAATTACACGTTTCGTCCTCAGAAAGAGGAAACCAAGTGCTGGGCTTAGTAACAGAATTGGGTTTTAATTCCCTCTAAAAGTCCAACTAAAGGACTGTGAAAGGGTCCCATTGCAAGTGGATGGCATGCAACGAGTCCCTTCAGTTAATCAGAACCAACACTGAATTAGCATAATTGCCCGTACTGAGCGCAGATTTGTGGCTTACCCTAGTTTTATCCTTGCCTTCCACTTGAACAACGTGTATTACGACAAGGTAACTGAGTTATAGTAATGCAAGATTGCTTGGCAATTTCATGCAAATTACACCTATCCATATATAGTACAGCTGGCATTTTCAGAATCAGCAGGGTTACGAGAAAACCTAACAATATTTAACCCACCCCAGAACCATACAAGTGTCGAAGTTATGAGATTCCAACAACTCATTTGAAAAACATCCTCATCGTGATCACGCACATTTCCCATTGTAGAAATGCAAATTTTACGCATTTCGGGAAGGTCCAGCTCGTTTCCTCCAGTCATGAAAGATTCCCTAATCATTGTCATGGATAGCTCTAGATCTGGACTTGACGCGCCTCAACTCGTGAAGCACATTTTACGAGAAGTTTACAGGATCCGTCCAGAAAGAGAGTCGTCTAGTCGGCCTATAAATAAGCACTTGTGTAAAGTGTCTGTCAGAATAAACAGACAAGTTAATTTGGTCGTCAAAATTCACGACTCAATTTGAACCAGACTTTTAAACAATGGGATATCACGATATTTTCATACGGTGTTCAATACTTCCCTTGTATCTTTTGCCATTTTACATTTCTTTCATGAATCATGGCTTTTAGAAAAGGTCCAGCAATCTGGTCAAACTATTATAATTAGAGGATTAATATTCATAACTGAATAGACAATGCAAAGGGATAAGCTTTACTAATCGTAATGTAACCAACAGGAAAACAACAAATCAGGATTGCCAAAAAATAACTTTGAACGGGTCACATTTGCTTCACGGGCACTTAAAATGATCCATAAGAAAACAAGGGTAAAGTGTTGAACATGAGATTCATGACAATGGCTTGAATGAGATCCAGTGCAAAACAACACGAAACGTCGAGTTCAATGAACATGAATGCCTTCTGATTTGTTTGCAAATGTTTTGAATGAGGGCGTTGTCGCTTTGTCCAGCGAAATTGTGTGTCAGTACAGGGTGAGTGATGAGCTGGGTTGAGTTGGTTCTACACCACAATAAAGGGGAGTTTTGGGGGTAAATCGAGGGCGGACCATTACTTCTGAATAATCCGAAAATTGTGAGTTTTCTTTCTTTCCAAATGCTATGCCATGCCAAACCTTTTTAAATCTACCGCCCTCCATCTGCCTAGCGACCCTATCATCTTCAGGAGACGATACTAAAATTTTGATAGCCCTGCTTCTGCATTCAGTCACCGTGAATCCTCCCAAAGTTATTGGCCATATTTTTCAAGATGAAATTGGGTTTTTCGTTAAAATTGATTCCTAAAGCCAACTCGATGATACTTGAAGATTGATCCATGACGAGAATGACATTTCAATTTGGGCGATAAAAACACGGGATGCCTATTTCTCGTCCTAACGCCCACCACAGGGGGGCGATGTTTGTTGGTTGCAAACCAAAGGTTTTTCAGGACTGATACAAATTGGCAAACCTAGATTAAAATCAAAGCCACTTCCCTCTCTCACACAATCTCAGTCAAGAGAGATCTGTATCATCCAAACTACATACTCTGTCATTCCACTTGTCATGGTCAGCTTCATTGTTTCTGGGCAGAAAAATGGAGAGCTTGTTTTAAACTATGTAACGTAACTCCTAAATATAGGGTGTTGAAGGGACCCTATTTCAGCAAAGTTTTAGCACGGTGGAACCTGGTGGCTCAAATTATGTCTTGAAATTGCACTTGATTT
Organism: Tigriopus japonicus; assembly: GCA_010645155.1. NCBI lineage: Eukaryota > Metazoa > Arthropoda > Copepoda > Harpacticoida > Harpacticidae > Tigriopus > Tigriopus japonicus. The sequence continues at coordinate 1,973,887 of CM021312.1, read as the reverse complement.
CAAAGCAAGAGTAATATGTCAGATCCCACTAGTGATTACTCGAGTTGTATTTTTCATGACTCTCTTTTGTTTGGGAGCGATTTAGAACGGAAGAAAGGACGTTTATGGATTATTTGAACGAGTTGCAAAGACGGTGTGCACTTTTGATCGGCCTTTGGACTTGCTTCACATTTCTTAAACGTTCGAAGAAAATTCTAAGGAAAGTCGATATCCGTCGTACGTTTTTTCTCAGATACCTTTTTACCAAGATCTTTTCAAACCCACGACTATGATGGGCCAACAACATGTTGGATTGGTCAGGCATAAACGTCATTGAAATGAGGGTTGTCATTCTCTTTTCGAGAGAAAGGGTCGACGATTTTATCTGTGAGTAATTGTGTAGCCAAGCAAATGCAAAGACTACACAAAAGTACCCTTGTAACGTATTATTCATGCCCGATTGACAAGTGTAATTTTCTGATTCCCTCGTTTTTTCTCCATCTCTCGTTTCAGTGCCGGAAATCCAAGAGGTCCTGGCTGTCGAAGGCCATTCCACCCAATTGCCTTGTGATATCTCGCCACCAAATCCTTTGGAACAAGTCTATCTAGTACTTTGGTACAGACAAGATGAAGGGGAACCAATCTATAGGTAAGAGAGAGCGAACACACTCACACTCTTTCCCATTTTCATTGCCAAACCATCCAAGAGAAGACAGAGAGAGAAAAAAAGTAGGCCATCCGTACCCAATAGAGATTGACAGGGCCTGATGAGAAAAAGCGACGACTGTTCATAATATGACCTTCGACGATTGCACCCAGCTTAGGTAAACACATATCAGTTTCCCACGTTTGGACCAATCCCAAACCTCTGCAGAAGCGATATTATACCAAATATGTATTGAGTCTCGAACCTGAATTCTTCGGCATGCTCTAAATCCATGGGTGCCCACGATTTTGGATGCTCTTCGATATCGGAGTCAAGTCACGGACAACGATGCATGATTTAGGATTCTAAATCCATTTGTTCAGTAGATAAACCAGATTGCCACGGACAGCTTGAATGAAAACAGTCACAAAAAGCAAACGATTCAAATTGAAGCAGCATTCCTCACCTTCTACCTTCCAATCCATTCAACAGATCTAAATCCTGTTCTTAACGAGATATCAAGATGTAAAAGGAGAAGAAAAAATGAACCATCGTTGATTGAATGTCGATACAAGCCTCAAATTGGAGTTCTTTCATCAGTCTATTTCGATTTGTCCTTCTTCATTTTTTGATCAGGCCACCCTGTTTGACTACGAGATTCATAAGCAAAGGAGAGAGAGTGTGTCAGTTTTTCAGCTTCGAATATCAAGATCATTAATTACAGGATCCGGACTGAGGAAAAAGGAGTCTCCTTGGTCAGTCTTGTTCAGTCCAGGGACTTTGGGGTGAAATTGAGGATCTTCATCTCTGACGATAAAGCCAGTTGTGTCTTGCGTAGAGGGAGGGTGACGGCAATGATGATCTCTCTGGTTGGATTGAAGGGGTCAGGAATGAAGAGGGGGAGATGTGGATGGGGGTTCATGACTATTTTCATCTTCACGGGGGAGCTGTACGTATCTCTGTATCAAATGTTTCGTCTATCGCACTAGATGGTGTTGTATTTCACATGTGGGCAACTTGAAGTGCTCTTCAAATTCCTCCGAGGAAACACAAGTCATAAATCATCAATGCTTTATTTCTCTGCTGATGCCCTCGACATCCAGTTTTGCTTTTGTTCTGCTTTGAAGGATATCTTTTCTGCGTTTGCCAAGCGAGGAAAGTTTGTTAGAAATGGCCACTTTTGGGTCACCATGGGACTTAGGGCCTTCATCAAAGGCCACACAACACCCAAAATGGGAACGATAAAGGCCAGAAAATTCCCCGGGAATCGCTCCGCCGAGCGACTTGTTTTGCTTTGCCCCGGATTTGTTGGTTCTATTTCGGAAACCAAGGGGGAAATGAAGAAACCAGTCTATGAATCTGACCAACAGCCTTGAAGAAATGCAAGCCTTTTTGTTATAAATATCGAGCTTTGCACGGATCAGGGGTCTTTCAGATGATGGCAGTACATCGATGTAGTATATAAAACATTTTTTCGAACACTTATGTCTCTTGACAAAGGCCATCAGAGACAAAAACAACCTGTTGTAGTTCGTAATGGAACTCTAATACGAATTGAATAGGCTTAAGAATAGAGTTCCACACGCACGCTCGTTAAAGTGAATGGATTTCTTGGTGAACACCTCAATCTGAGGAACAGCCACGATTTATAGACTTCTTAAACACCATCGGAAGTGTCGCAAAGCGACAAGTTTGGAAGACATATCTATGTTGTTCCGATATTTATGATGAGCAAAAACGATGCGAGGGTTCCCCTTTTTGAGATGAAATATGTGCGATCCCGGCCTTTTTCTCCATATCGAGTAAGGAAGAGAAGGTTGGAAAAGTCAGCAAGTTAATTCCTGTACAGTGAAAGTGAGAGTGAGTGACCTTCAGTGAACCTCGTTGGATGGATTGTGAAATGGAAGCCAAACAAGAGATGTGATCCATCAACGGTTTGTCAGGTGTGTGGGCCTGCTATCGTACTGATAAGTGTAAAGGCCCGACGCCTTGATCGAGGCACCATTTTGGGTTCCTTGGCAGCCTTCAGCCATTCAAAGAATTTACCAAAACCTTCATCCGCCTTTTATCTGGAATACGAGGATCGATAATCCTTGATAATAGTAGAAAAAGGCAAGATCTCTCACATGGCCTCAAGAATCCCGAATTCAATCTAAAAATATCCTCCACAATTTCCTGATGTGTTCACTGACGTATTTGCAAAGGTTGAGAAGAAGACGAGGAGCCTTTTGTTCTCAATTCCTCAGATCTTTTGACATTTGAATTTGGTTTGCTCTAAACTTCTCTTGAAAGTAACGTTCTGGCTTTGCCAGAAATGCGTTCCGATTAAAATCTTCTTCTAGCCATCGACAAAGTAGTCAAGTCATTCTGGTCTTGATTCGTCAGCATTAAAGCATATTTGCAATGTTTTTTCAAGAAACGCTCTCATTTCAAGTTTTGTAACGGGGAAAAAGAGCATCTGAAAGCTAGAAACTTGATTACAAAGGATAGGTCAGAGCGCCGCAATCAACGAAAAAGGCCAACTAGCCTTCCAATTGAATTGATTGCCTCCCAATTTTGTTGGCCAATCAAAAAGGAAACTCATTTTAAGCGCAGTTTATTCGATTACGGATCAACAATTTTCAAGGTGGACTTCTTGTCTAATAAACCGCCAACTTTCTGCGGTTCCATGGTCCATGCATCTCCAAAGGTTGTCTCTTGGCAGGTAATGGGATGAATATTAAGGACTGCAACTTGTTCCTTCGCTGCCTGAACCATTCCAGAGATAATGATGTCAAACATCCTGGATCATTTTTCAGTATTACTTACATGTGAACCCGCAGTAAACAATAACTAGGGAGGAAAAGGCCAGCGGTTTCTGACCTCATTCTATTAATGATGAAGGGAGCAGAGCAAGGAAAAAGGTCGGAGCAAAAAAGATGAAGGTGGTAAAAACCGGTCTTGTGAAAAATCAAGCTGTTTCTTTGGCCTCGAATGGAACAAATCGATGATAAAATCTTTAGTGGGCGGGTCCGAAATTGATCGCGGAAGACGGAAACCGTTGACTGACTCACTTTAACCCTTCAAGCCCACGATCCCTTCCATTTCCGGTGTTCGAGTACTTTCTTGTACCTTTCGTGAAGGACATTGGGATCTTGAAAGAAGATTGGAAGTCTGTCCAAGGTCGTTCGAATGTCCCATCAGTGATATTGTATTGCGAATGTGATCAAGACTGAGGTCCTTTTGGCCATGGAACGCACATGAAACAAGTGAATAAATGATGACATTTTAGGCGAACTTCAATTTGGTGTGGAATTCGAAATTCCTTTTTATGGACCCAGTACAACCGTGTTCCACTTGGTTCGCTTCAGTTCTTTTATGTCGGTGTGTTAATCTTTGGAACAGGTTCCAAAACGCTGACATGTCCAACCAGAAGATTCCATTGTTATTTCAAGCAGGAGGGAAAGTGCGAGGAGCATTATACCCACCTCAACTAGACCATGAGAGGATCCACTTTGAGGATCTTGAAATGAGCTGCTCTTGCCAAGGAACAGTTTGAAAATTAAACTGGAAAGCCACGAAAAGCCTTCCTTCTTTGGAACGGCCTTAGTAACGCTCGAATGATTGTTCAAAAACACGATTATGGCCCAAAAATGGAATTTTTGCACACATTTCCTAGAGACTAAAATTGGAACCCAACTAATAAAAAGAAATTATCCTCGAAGCAGAGGTCTTTGTTTGTAACCACGAATAATTATTGGCCTTGAATTATTGAGGAGTTCTCAAGATCAAATATATGGACCTTAAAGTCAGGAGCCAGTCTCTTGAAGGCCATTTCTTTGATTGATTGCAAGTGGCGCATTTCATGATCAGTGTTTGTTCCACAAAAACAAGACGACTCAGTGTTTTAACCCCATCAAGCTGGAACAACTGTGGCTTGTGGAACCGATACGGAACATTATCTTGACTTTGTCGAAGAGGCTGTTTTTGGCAAAAAACACAAGAGCAAAGCCACGACTTTTTCTTCATTTGTTGTTCCACCAAACCGACCTGCCGTGTTTGCCGATGATCCTTTTTTGTTCCCTGTCACTTGGCAACAAAATATGGAGAAGGATATCATCAGATTCAGCAAAGTGGCCTTTGTCTCTCTCAGAGTTCATCATTATCCACATTCTTTCTCTCTGTTCCGAAAATTCTCAATTCGCCCAAACGAACTTGATGAAACTCAGCTCATTTCAAGTTTGGAGATAATATGGACCAAAGCAGATCTCAAGATTTGAGCCTTTGTGAATGTAGTCAAGCGCTTGCCACTGATCCTTCCATTCATTCGTGTTGTCGTGCCTGGAACCGGGCTCTTTTTTTCATCCCTTGTGTGCGCTACTCTCGAGATAAGCACGGGAAGTCCTGTGTTCAATGTCAGCATTGGACCATGTTGTCACTCACCCACTATTGGACCAGTTTGAGAGCTTTTCTTTCTCCATTAATGAATATTCTGCCCTTCGTACGTCAAGTTGTGAAGGGGAACTTTGGCCTTTGGCGAGCTTGTCTGTTCATATTTGATGTGGGATTTCAGAACACTGGGACAGAAAAACTGGTATGGTGAGTGGGATGAAGTTCCAATAACAACAAGGCATGCATGCATACCAAGTTTAAAATCTTGGACAGACTTGATCAAGGTTTGAATGGTGGGTTATGGTGTGGGTAATTGACTTTTTCTTCCGCTTGGAACACGAATCCGAGTCTCTTCAGGGAAATAACGTACTCATTGAGGTCATAACAATCCACTTCATCACGATGTGTAAAACCAGGAGGGAAAGGTTTCAAGGGAATTTCACCAAAAAAGAAGCAGAGTGTCGAACTTGTTTTCCTTCCCCTCTTGTGTTCCCTCCTCGATGAACAGTCAAGATGGAAAATCCTTCTGCTTCCTACCCTCAATTTCTTTTCAAAATCCAGGGATTTCTGCATTTTATGGTTTTGAATTCTCCTTTCAAAAGCCTCATGAAAAAGAGAGAAGATCCAGCCTGTTCTACTTACAGGGTGAGGTGCGTTGGGTATTGCAATTGGGGTTCTATTCCGAAGGAACAGGGTCATCGATCACCCAAGTTGACTTTTGGAGGTGGGATTGTAAATCAGTAATGCACTTGGATCGATAGAGCTTTTTTTGCAGCAAAGAAAATGGGTCAGTTTGGAACACCCTGTGAATTGAGAATTCTTCCAATGTGTTCCCAACCAAACCAACTTGGTATAGACTACCAAAGATATAAATGCTTTGAGCCCAAGAGCCATAATGCACAGACCTGATACTTTGCGAAGATGAAGCTGCTTGGAACACGGTCTTGGTTGGTCCACTTGAACGTTAAGAACCACCAGATTGTGGTCTTCTTGTCATCTGTTCCACCCTTTCACGCCCTGATGCCTTCAGGCAAAAAAATAGGGACAAACGCATACAAAAGTGACTCAATTATGCACCCTCTCCATTCTTAACTACTCCCAGTGTGCTCCATTATATTTGGAACAAAAGGCAGTTCCAAGCAAATCTCCGTATTGGAATCCTTATTCTCCTTGTGCCCATTTGCCTGGGGGTTAATAATTGGGACTCTTTTTCCCTCCCTATTGCATGTCCCAACTCCCTCCTTCCCCCCAAAAAATGATGTTTCCAGGTCAATGTTCCACAACGGGTTGATTCGGAAAATGCCAATTTCCATCCTCATTTCTGTCTATTGCGAGGGCAAGCCGTGAATCTAAATGTTTTCATAGCAGTCAAGACAGAGTGCTGGTATGTTCCGTGGACCTTCTCGTTCCACATTCTACACCCACTACTCGGCTACTTTGTGTCGTAATGGTTTATTGAGAGGTTTGTGCAATGAACGGAAATCGGTCCAAATAGGAGACTTCATTGTTATGATTGTTGCCTTCCATTAGGGAGAAGAATAAGGAACACCGCCAACCAACTGACTCCTTCAAGGGGAACCGAGGTGAAATGTGAGGCTGACGAGAAGGACCCGCAAAAGCCAGGAGCTCCAGAGAGAACAGGGAGAAGAGGGGGAGGAGTGGGACCATAACAATTGCACTTTATCGGGTCTAAATTGATTTCTTTTAACAATGAAGCACTCCTTCGAGACACCATGGGGATCTGGGCGTCTTGCATTTTCTAAATTCAACGCCATATGTCACTGGGATGAAGGGATTTCGTATGAAAAGCACCTCTCTCTCAAATGTGAATGTCACTAGAGCTCGAGTAATATGCTGTTGATGGTGACTGATGTGTTGCAAAAGGTATTTTGATCCTTCCAATGCCGAACATGGAGGCCTGTTTCTCTCTCACTTTCCCCGTTGAGGTGTGTTCCATGCATATTTTAACATTTGCCACAGAAGGTCCCAAGGTTTGCAAAAGCAAATGTTGACAATGCAAACCGGCTTGTTTTTTTCTGAACCTCGTGGCTCCGCAAATGCAGTTTTGGCGGTCTTTGTATTTGCATTTCGCATTTCGCTCATGAGACACTTGAAACTCTATCTGCTCGTCATGAATTCAGCGTTGCTCATCTCACTCGTGAACCACAACTTTGGTATAATTTGGCATTGCACATACGAATCTTGACTTTATTAGTCATTAAGCCCGACCTCAATGCCGACATCAAAATGGTTTTCAACCAGTCATTCAGCCTTTGAAGGCCTTTCTTCTAGGAATAAGGCTGCTTTATTGTGTGAAGAGCTTTGAGAGCTGGGGAACAATTTTGCTTGTGAAAGTGCTGAAAAAATGCTAAGCTATGTTTATCTCTGAGAAAAAACAATTTATCAGACTTACCCCTGCATAAAAGGAATACTTTGAGCGACAAAAAAGAAGAAGAGCCAAAAGGCTACTTGGAAACCGGGGTGAATTCAAAAGCATAGATTTACTTGAGACCCATAGATGCTTTATCAGTCTGAAAGCAAAAAATGGGGGGAAGGTAAGAAAGCTAATTCATAACAATCTTTCAAGGCGGCTCTTAAATAAGAAGAAAACCCTTTTTGAGTGCCCCGATATCTAGGTTAGTTGATTCGTAGTGAGAATGGCAAAAGCCTTTTTTTTGAAAGGGGGAGAAGAAATGTAGGGGGTGGCTGATCTCGATTCACTCTCTCTGGTTTGAGATTGATGCTCGGAGTGGAGATGAGAGATGATACACTACCGCTCAAGAACACCCTTCTTTCCTCGCTTTTTACTAAAAATCTCCACTTCCCCACCATATATACACCTACCTCTTTGATGAGGAAGTCAAGTAATCTCTAGCTCTGATTAATAGGGCACTTGAAAGAGCCGGTAGATTATGAGGTATACTTCTCCCTCTGCCTTTTCATTGAAGAGCATTTGGGCGATCTATACAATATTAATATGACCACCTTTTCCTCGTTTGTTCCAGTTACGATGCTCGAAGTGGAGGTGGTGAGATTGGACGTCGATGGAGCGATGACCACGGAGGCTTTGGACCTCGGGCCTATTTCCAGGTCCAGACTTTGCCAGCGGTTCTCAATATTAAGGACATCCTTCAGCATGAGGCCGGCATCTACCGCTGTAGGGTGGATTTTAAGACCGCTCCCACGAGGAATTCCCTCATAAATGTCACCGTTGTGGGTAAGAGAAATGGGAACCCAATTTATTCCAAGCTTTCGCGATTTTCAAATGGATAAAGGCCAATAAGACCTGATGCATGGGTGCTCTCCGGGTTTCCAGTACATTGAGAAAATGAGAGCCAATGTTAGTTGGTCAAACAAAGTACTTTAAACGAGCGAATTTATGTTTCCTGTATTCTTGTTCTCGTGGGAGGTTTCAACAATGACCGGGGATCAACTTTGTGTGGACCATTCATGCCTTGGAAATGCAATTCCAGGTTTATTACAGAATACCTTTTGAATGGCCCTTGAATGGGCCAAGTCAAACATGAAGAAGTGGGTCAAGCTGAAATACGACCAAAAGCTATTCTCGATCAATTGAATTTGACGTAAGGGAATTACTTTCCGTTGAAAATAGGAAGAAGGGAAAAGATGAAAGATTTTGTCCTTTGAAAGTAACTTCGTAACTCCTCATTCGACGAATCGGAAGCTGGTCGTTCTTTATCACAAGTAAAACTTTTAATATCGTACTCAAACCAGACTAGAATCTGTCTTTTGGTGGCGTTGGCGTTTGCAATCGGAATGTCACTATGACCGCAATGTCCTTCGCAAATTGTCCTTGCATTTATTGCCACATTCTGTCTCAATTCAAGAGCTCACATTCGAAGCAGTTCGCCTTCGTGTTTTATGGGCCTCGAGGAATCTCAAAGTGTCAAATTTGTTCCGAGCAGGCATTTATGTTGCAAAAGTATACTATATAAGACACGCAGTGGTTCGTTCCTCGGTCACCTTGAGGGTCTTGCTTGTGTTCAGTCCAGAATTCAAGAGTTCCAAGCTTGACTCACAAAGCACGAGAGCGAAAAAGAGTAAAGAAAGGGAGGTTGCAATTTTCCTTAATTTGGAACTCTCTCGCGAGAGCCTCCAAGTTCAATTGATAGAACAAATGAACCACATACACGAGCATACTCTTGATCACCCTCAAGCGAGGGTTTGGCCTTTTTTTTTGGTAGTTTCCATGGTTTTTCATCATCATCGCTGTAAGCGGGACTCGTTATGGAAAAACCGAGAAAACGAAATGGTGCCCTTCAGTGGTCCACTCGATTGAAACATGAACCTTGAAGGCCTTAAATTGTGAACGTGGACCGAGAGAGTGATAAAATATGGCTGAATGGATGTGGTCCAGTTTTCGAGCGAGTGAGGAGAGCAAAGGATGGAGAGACCCTTTTGGTTCCTCGAAACGAGTTTTCAGTTGCAGATGGCAAATAGGAAAACTTTCCACTTGAAGCCGTGTCCTGTCCGAGTAGAAGTAGTAAACAAAATGGGGACATAAACCTGCTTTTAATTCTACCAAAATTTGGGCCACGTGGAACTTTCAGCGTGCGTTTGGAAAATGATGGAAATTGCAAAGTTCACGCACCGATCAAAATTCAATTCCAACTTATTTTCCCCCCCCACAATGCTAATTTTGAAGCCCAGCTTGATTATGCTTGACATTCCCAGTCGGGGTTTCTTTTTTCTGGAAGTTATTGAAACATAACTTGAGGCCATTATTATGAATCCCAGTCTTCTTCGGATGACAGATTTCCGGTGTCCTTGCCAGTTGGCCAAGAGCTGTCTCAAGCATGGAAATCTGAGTCACTCTCCACGAAGCATTCAATTTAAATTCTTGGCATTCCTTTCGAGTTCCCTCTACAGATTCGGCAAGAGAACCTCTTTGGAACGGGCCTTTGAAACAGATAGATGGAACGTGAATCAAGGTCCCTGACCATGCCTCATCGCAATGGATCCCTCCCTCTTCACTTGTTCCTCGTGGTTGGAGCCACAAGTATGCCAGTCAACCCGATCCCAACGAAGATCCAAAACGAATTAAAAAGGGCCATATGCTATGCTGAAAGAGATGGTACAATCAGGGTGACGGTATATTTCTTTCTCGGTTGAGAGGGGAGATTTTTGCTTAAAGGTGCAAGTTTAGGTGCCCACTCATACGAGACTCATTGTTTTGTTGGTGGGATCGCAAAGTTTTCTCATTTAAAACGCTTCCCAAGTTAAGGACCTACTAAGAGTAAAGTCCCCAAACTCTTTGTTGAGGAGTACTAAGGTGAGAAATTTCTCTTGGCAGGACTCATTAGCATCTAAATTGACACAACATGAAACCAGTTCAACTGTCTTGGAAGATTCATCATTTAAATGTTTGGTCTGAAACTCTAAGTTGGTCACCTGATCCAAAAATGCCAAGTTCAGTTCTTTTTGAGGCTTGCTTTCTCATCAATCATCAGACTAAATCCACAAATTTTTTTTATGTTGCTAGATGAGGGTCTTCCCATTGAGATTTTGTGACGGTCATTTTGGCATAGATGTGAAACTGAATGTATTCTTCACCTCGTGGTTTTTTTCTTTTATTGCCCTCTTAAAGGCTCGCGAACATTTGAGTGAGGGACTTGGAGACTTTGATGTTTTGTAAAGAGTATTTTGAATCTTGGGATGAAAAGGCCTTCTCTCGAGGATTAGGTCTGAAATCTGATTTGAGAAAGAACTTGAGTAAACTTGGGCTCTAAAGCGGCTTTAAGCTTTATTCTTCATGGTTGTAATCCAAGTCTCTGTACACCTTGTTTAACGTCTAAACCTGCGAGTTTGCACACTAAAACCCGAACGAAACTCGTGTGACCGGGGGTAAAAATTCCAACGTGTTTCTCGAAAACTTTCGAGAACGTGGGCGCATGCTTCTTTCTCAGTTTCAAGTACTGCTTTGGACAGGAGAGCTATGCACAAATGGCAACGCAATTCACAATTGTAAAACTTTTCATCCTCCCCTGAAGCTATTGCTCACCCCCTCGTGTCCGTATCAAGTTCGTCGGAAAACCACTAATTGCACTCTCCGCAAGTTCGGATGGCCTCCTCGGATCCATCTGATCCTTCATTTCTCACAGTACAAACACTCAAGGAACTAAGGCAAAAAGAGAGGCAGAAACCACCATGTTCAAGCTGCATCTATCTTTCTCATCAAAACTTTGCTACGAATTGGCATTTCAGCACAAATCGAGGCTGAGGGTTACTCATTATTTTATTTGGGTGTTGCAATATTTTTCTCTCTGACCTTCATGCGCTTTAGAGATTCTGGCAATGTTTTCTTCGGCACACTTTTTGCGGGAGAAATCGCCATGATTACAGTTATGAAAGGAGTTTGACCCGATCCAGACGTCCCTTGTGCATTTCTAACTTTTTGTTGCTTTATTTGAGTCAATATTGGGCCTCCCCCTGAAACATACAATGTACCATTGCTCCACCATCCAAGCTGGTCCAAAAGTTTCCTCTGGAACATATTTTGTCGCTATCGACGAGGTTTTTGGGTCTGTCCCTCTCTCTTTTCGGGATTCCTAATCCTGAGTTTTGCGCTATAATAAGATCCCATTTTCTGATGAGTTTCTGAATCGTTCCGAGTGTCTTCTTGACGTCATTGATGCTTAATCGTCATGTTGTTGAAGTCCACGATCCTGACTTACTTGGATTAGACTGAAGTGAAAACATCCGTGGAACACTTTCAACTTGCAAGGGCCTTGTCGTTCCTTTTCTCTCATGTCTGGGTAGCCTGGAAAAGTACACACGGGCACATTTCGGTCTTAAGCCAAATTTGAAGCCGTTTTTTCCCTTAAAAGTCAGAAGGTTCCAACCATCTGCCTCGAGAATGATCCATTCGCCTTTGTAAAGAGATTCAGAGAGTCGTCTTGGTTTCCTTCATTTTTCTGTTCGTCCGCCTTGGATGATCCAAAGCAGTGCTTGCTTGCTTGCTTGCTTGGGTTGGTTCCTTTTGGGATCCTCCTCCGTCTGACTTTGGAATCATGTTGAGAGCTGATGAACAAAGCCCCGGGCACAAATGTCATTTCAAATTTCACCATTTCTCATAACAAAAGGGTTTCAAGGAAAAAACCAACCGAGGATGGAACAAAGGGGAGGGGATAGGGGGTTTCCTTGCGTGATGTTCCAAGCCTTGAAGAACCTGTCCTTTGCCATAGCTGCGCACAAAGGAGTTGCATATCAAATGCCTCGTCATTTGATACAAAAGTATGCAGAGTTACACACGATATTTGAGCCTCAAGTGCATGGATGGGTTATTTAAAAATGCGAAAGCTCTTACTTTTTTAAATTATTTAGTTGGTGGCCAGGATTGTGAACCAAGCTGAATGTAGGCACATCCCTGTTCCAAAAAATGTTTCCTCTGTCAAGGTATTGAAGCATCTAATCCAATAAGTTTCGCTCCTTCTTGGCTATTGCTAGCTCCGCTTCTTTTTTGTCACTCTTTCTCAGGGGGTTAAAGGAAGAGTGTTCAAAAAAAAGTCGAATCTTGAGTGGATCCATCTCTCATGGAAATGTCAATCCAAGGACTTTTTTCTCCGAACTATTATATTTGTTTCTTGCAAAGCCGCAAGTCAATTTTGCAACCTCAAAGAGTTCATTTCCTCGGCCAAAAAAGTCTGGAAGAAAGCGAGGAACCACGATCTGAGATGCCTACTATTTCCCCCTTCATCCTTCTTTCTTTCCCCAATGCAATTGAGGCTTAATGAAAGTCATAAAAGAGTCCTTCGCCTCTCTTTCTCTTTGGAGTGAGCAGCTCCGAGAGAACTCAAAGAAGGTGAATGGGAGTGGAACCTGGAACGTTCCTTGCTGGAACACTCCCGTCCATGCGAGGTTGGTTCGTAAGTGAGGTAACATTATCTCCTCCTGAAAATTGAGTAGCCCAATCCAATTTTAGAGCCGTTTCCAACGAGAAAGGACCTCGACTCGGATGCACTTCCGCCATGTTTTTGCACAAAGACCGGACCTGCGGGTCCATCTCAGCACTGCGGCCTTGGCCTTCCTCGGCTATTCTTCACTTCTTTGGAGGCCATTTCCGAGCGTAATTTCACCTCAAAAGCCTCTTGCATTCAATTCCTTGGACAAGGAACCTTCGAAGGCCACTAATCAGGGCGACGCTTGGGGACGAAAATCAGAGAGATTCACAAGAGACAGGGAACAGTTCTTCAAGTTATGCAAATTGAAGCTATCGGGAGAGTGGAACTCGATTCATAGCCAAAGAGGATTTCCGCTTGGAGTGCCAAGCTTCCTGTAAGAGACTGGAACAACCTTAGAAAGGTAGGCTAATTAGAGAAGGTGAATCTCGAGGCTCACATCCATGACTTTTGAGAAGTTCACCTGCAGGGAAGTGCAAATTTTTGGGGTCGATTTGAGGGGCCCCGAAAACTTTTTCAAGAGCATAAACTTTCCGCCAAGAAGAGGCTCAAGACTCAAGAGCTTCTTGGATCTTGAAAGGGAACCGTAATTTACACACTCACACACTATGCCATAGCCCAACACGTGTGCATCGAAATTGCAAAGGTGGATTGGCCTAAAAGGACCCTAGAGTGAATGTGGTGAAAATCCTTCATAGGAGTTCCCTCCACTTTTGTATTTGTTTTGAAAGCAACCCAAACCTTTCATACTTGAGCACACTTGGGAAAGTGAAAAGGAAAGATCCACATGAGAATTGAAGTCATGTTCCAGAGCGATAGCCTTTTTCAAGGTTAAGGTATGAAACTCGTTTCCTGCCAGTCTTTGATCCCCGTGTTTTTGTTCCACCACTTGTGAACAGGTATGATAAGGCCGCCAAAAAGGATCGAATAGCTCACGCTGAGCGAACAAGTTTCTTTTTGTTCCAAAATGACCATGTCAATCCATGTCGAAGTGACTTGTGTTCAAGGGGTGCTTGGACCAAAAAATAGCCAACAAAGTTACCTTGGGTCAGGTGGAACATGGCCTTGGGATCCCTGATTTGATTGTCGCGGCTCCAACTTGAAACAAACTAATTGAGACGGGCTGACAGAAAAGATTACGTCCGGACTTCCATGTGCATTGGGTGACTTTGATGGCTGCGAAAAAGTTCCTCACTCACTTTGATATCGCACCTCAAAACCAAAGTAGAGGAACCGTCGAATATACAGTGTAGTAGAGGCCGGATCTAATGAGATTACGCGAACCCTCGGCTTTTTTGTCAACTGCATTTCGAGTGAGGCGAAAGCGAAAAAAAAACTGAGTCTCAACCGTTTGTTATCGCAGGGTCGGTTTTTTTCGTTGCTCCCTCATGGAAGTCTAGAAAAAAGGAATTCCAAAATATATAGCAGAAGCTAAGAAAACTTTCCCTTGTCCCGACGTAAGGCCACGCAGGGTTGGCTGAAACGAATGGTTCTCTAATTTGCTTTGTCGACAAGACAAGCTAAAAAGTTTTCTCTTAAGAGGACAAACTTATGCTCGTCAGTAAATGGTCTACTAGGTTCGTTGTCGAGTCTGTGCCGTGAGACTAAGGTCATTTAGCCACTTGTGTTCCAACAAGTGTTGAGCCAGATTATGGAGACTAACAGACAAAGTTGAAGCCAAAGAAAAAGGACAAAACAAATGCTTGAAACTTTGGCAAGCTTTCCCACGTACCTTTGTACCTTTTCGAATGTAATTCAATGGGAAAGAAACATACTTTTCTTACATTGGAGCAATGATGCAAGAACGAGGAAAACATCCACTTGGGCAAGGTTTTATCTTTGTGTTTGTTACGTAATAAGCTTCTGGGAAACAATTGAAAACGTTAAGAACATTTCCATGTGCTATTTTGCGTAATTGCATTGTTCACAAACCGCGGAAAAAATAGTTTTTGACACGCAACGTCGACTGATTATTTTTCCAGTTCCACCCGGTACTCCGACCATTTTCGATGAATCTGGACAAGAGGCCCGAACAGTTGTGGGTCCCTACTTGGAGGGTGACAGTATCATCCTCCAATGCATCGCCTCAGGAGGTAAGTTAGGCCTTGCCCCCCAAAGCCTTTGATTTAAAGCGGAAAGCCTTCAACTCTCTTTTTGCCATTCTTCCTTCCTCCTTTTAGGTGATCCCGTGCCTCAAGTGACTTGGTGGAGAGATAGCCATCTGCTCGATTCCAGTTTTGAGACCACGTTCAGTCAAACCGTTCAAAACACGCTAACCATTGACAAGGTTTCTTGGAAGGATTTGGGAGCCATTCTCACTTGTCAGGCCTCTAATAACAACATTTCCATTCCGGTCTCCACCAGGGTCACTGTGGATTTGAAATGTAAGTGTTGCTTGATTATTCATCGGACTAATTCAAATCAACATGGAGATTGAGAATACCTACGTGTGTGGCTGTGAAAGAAAACGAGAAAAGGTGTGAGAAGTACACATAATCCAATTATCTGGCTGGACCGGAGATCAAGCCATCCTTTCTCGAGGTCTAGCCGATCCTTTTTTTTTGCTCCAAGTCCGTGGAGAACGAACAATTTTGGAGCCCAATTGATCGTGAAAGTCGCTCGTAAACTTTTTATATCTTTTTATCTTGTCCAACTTTTCGCCGGCTCCTCTTCTTGGACAACTTTCCGTGAATCTTATCTGGAAATGGGAATGCCAATCGTTCCTCCTCAAAGTCGATACACTCTAAAGAATTAATTTCCCAAGCAATACGATGGTGACTCAATGAAAAGCGTTCCAATAGAGTACATCCATAATGTCTCTCATATCCTGGAGTTTGCTGTCTGTCCTTTTGAAGGCGAATTGGATGGAACTCAGCCGAGGGGAAACCTTCGTACCTTCACGTTCCCGCATTGTTTGACATGGTTTGATTCGGCATACGCGTTCCATGACAGATGAGAGCACAATGGAACAAACATAAGGTTTACCAACCAACGACAGCAAGGCCTTCACATTTCAAAGCAGACGATGACTTTCTTTCGAAGGAAGAGCAAACCATAGGTAACCTTTCATGTTTGCAATCAACTCGCCTCGAGAAAATCTTTTTTTTTTTTTCAAGAAAAGATGGAAAGTTGTCTCTAATTGTTGTTTCGTTGCAAACGTGAGAGTTTGCAATTCAGCTCTATAAATATGTTTCACGTATGAAAAACAGTTTCTAAGATGGTTGCCTTAAGGAGGGTACAATATATTAATTCTTCAAGGAAATTTTACTTGGTTTTGTTTACATCATTTAATAGCTTTTCCTCAGAATCTTTATGTTTCTTGCTTACTTTACTCTTTAGCTCATGGAACAGTCAACAATCTGGGTTGAACAGACGCAATTTCTTTTGTCATAAGATGAAAGATGCCCTCACGGTTGAGCTGGATTCACTAGGGAAATTAAAAAATAAAACATAATACCAAAATTGGATGCTCGTCTCTCAACAACTAGGCATTTTTTTTGACTAGCTCTCCCTTGCCATGTTCAAGTACAAAAATTGCCTTCTAATGGCATGAAAACGCAGAATTGGTGACCCAGATGGAACCAGAAACGGTATCATTGCTGATTTCAAAGCAACTTTATGGTCTTTTGAAGCTCATGCCAACGGGCAACACAATGAAATGAGATCTTCTTTGTGATCCAAGACGAGTCTTTCTTGAAAAGAGTCGAATTTTGGCGAAAAAAGGAACGCGTACATTTTCATTCTTTTTGGAAATATGTTCTCGATACAAAAAGTGGGCAGTGGGTAGATTCTATCGGAATATTAAAAGAGGTCATCTGATTCCAACCTTGCCCCCTCACATTTCTTGCTGCCCATTTTTGTGGAACATCATCGACTAAAAATGGTTAGCCTTGGGGCCTTTGTTCTTCGCAAACCAGGGGAAAAGTAAAGTGTTCCACTCGCCATCATCAATCCTCGTTTCCTTGATCCACAGATGGCTCTTCTCTACCTGGATTCCCTTTAAGGCTAAAGCCAAGTTTGATGTGCCACGCAATTCTGGCTTGTTCCAATTTCGCTTTAAGTGGAACACAAGTCTATTGGATCTCAAGAGTTGGAGGACGTCAAACTAGTCTTGAACTGGGAACATGCATGCATTTTCGGGGGAGTGGCGACCACTTTTACTACAATGGTGAAAAACTGTCTGGATCCAATCTACGTGAAAGTGTTGGAGAGCGCAATTCCTGCTGATTCGGCAAAAGATGCCCACTTTTCCACTTACTCAGAGTCTTCGCCCTCCCCGTTTGTCCTCGTTCCAGGTCCAGTCCCATGCCTTTTGGAACCCCTCCCAAGGACCAACGAGACGGTTCCATCGCTGGCTTGGCTGTATTCCACGAAGTGTTCATAGGTGCTGACATGGAACCAAGGAAAGAACGGGTTATGGATGTTGTCTTATCCATTTGGAGGATCTTCCACACCCCAAGGCCATTTTTTCAGCTCAAATGGGTGTGAATGCGAAACCAGACAAGCGAGATAAGGCTTTATCTTCACGTTCACAAGCGTCCTCCGACGGTTTTTTGAGGGACCACAAAGATGTGAAAGATGGACGCAAATCATGGAAAATAAAAGTCATTTCCAAAAAAATAGTCACGAGATAGGAATCAAGGGGGGAGTGAAGAAAATTATGAAGCATTGCAAGATTGCCACTTTTTGACATAAAGGACACATGAAATGTGGCCATTACAGCTCCTTCGTTATCCCCTGAAAAATGTGGAAACGAGGTCAAAACTATCATAGCGTGACACATTTTCAGATGCCAATAACTGAAGCCTATTAACGCTTTGTTCCAGTTCGTCCATCCCGTGTGAGATTCCTGACAAAGAAGGAACCTCTTTCTGCCGGGAAATATTACCGATTGGAATGCGAAAGTGGAGGTTCTCGACCTGCGGCCATTGTCACGTGGTGGAAGAACAACAAATTCATGGGCAAAACCCCGTCCAAGGTATGAAGGAACTTGTGTGCGTAGATGTATTGACAGTTGGCCTTGGATTGGAAAAGAAATCCGGGATTGGGATGTTCAGGATGGCTTGGAAATCAAGAAATCGGGAATATGTGTGCCACTTACCCGGGGAAACATGAGAGGGAAATTGGAAAGGCCTCGTTGAATCTCTATTGAAACGATCGTTCCGAGGAAAGTGCGCTGCTCGCTCTTCAATATCTTCTTTGATTCTTGAGCGAGGAATGAGGGTTCCAATATTTCATTTCCACTTAGATCCTCAAGTTTCCATATTTCATGAATCGGCAAATTTTTGCAAATTTCCCCGGATTCCAACCCAAGTGGATTGGAATTTATGGAGAGTCAGATCGGGCTGTGTGAAAAGCAATTTAGGTGGGAAAAACCCTTGGAAATTCACTTTTGAGAGTAATGAGTATCCCCAGAGCGAAGCCGATCTGTTCCATCCTGTACTTTGTATATCTAGTTTCATAAATTTCCAAGGTATGGAAACCCTCCATTGCGTGCCAACTTCTAGAAATATTCATGTGCGTACATACACTGTAGCGTCGTTGGTGATGCAAATTTTTCTCTGCTGTTGATAGATTGTCGATAATGGAAATCTCACCATCTCCACTCTGGAATTCAAACCGAAACCCTCGGACCATGGCAAAAGCATCACCTGCCGTGCCGAAAACTTGGAGATCCCAAACTCGGCCCTCGAGGAACATTGGAAACTGGTCATCTACCGTAAGTGGTTTTTGCCAGTTTGTTGAGCGTGGAACAATGTACAAAGAATTACTCAGATAGCTCCCTTCTCAAAACCATTAAACATGTTGCGTGGTTTTGAGCCAGCTAGATTGTGGCTTGAAAGTGGGACATTTGCAAATCTAATCAACCTCAATGTGCCCAAGTGTCTCCAAGATTTGCACACTTCCTTCGTGCACAACGACAACAAATTATGTGGATCCTCAGTAGTTAAAAAAATCTTACAAATCACTCTTGCCATGATGCATCTATTTTTTAAACCAGCAATCAAAACTGTGTTGAACTGAAGGAGTTATTTTACAGATGCTCCAATCGTGTCCCTGACATTTGGCGCCAATTTGAATCCGAACAACATTGCCGAGGGCAACGATGTCTATTTTGAATGCACAATATCTGCAAACCCCGATGTCTACAAAGTCGTATGGCTCCATAACGTAAGCATCATTCTTATCAAATGTGCAACGACATTGGCAAATGGAAAAAGGGGACCCCTCGCGTCCTGGGCTTGAACCTCTGTGTTCCAACTCATCTTTCTCAATTTCAGGATGTCATGGTCAATCATGAGCAAACCAAGGGTGTGATAATCTCTGGTTCCAGTCTGGTCCTCCAAGGGGTCCATCGTCGCCAAAGTGGCTGGTACGCTTGTGTGGCCTCGAACTTGGAAGGCGACACGCAGTCCAATTCCATCGAATTAAAGATCATGTGTAAGGGTGTCTCGTTGAGCAGCTCAGATATGCATAGGCACCAAACCAAGCCAAAGGCACGTTCCCGGTCCAATTTCAGATAAGCCAATCTGTGGAAACTTCAAGCGGGTGATCCAGGGCGTGAGTCGAGACCGAGTTAGTCAGATCGTTTGTCCCGTGGACGCTCATCCCAAGGCTTCCCGATTCACTTGGAGCTTCAACAACTCTCTCGAGAGCCACATGGTAAGACCGCAAATCCAATAGGTCGGCTCGTCCTGACATTGTACCGTTTAGCTTAGGGACTAATCGAACCGTCTCTCTTGGGCAGATCAATGCGTCCCAATTCGACTCCAATTCGACTCACTCAATCTTGAGCTACGAGCCCAAGAAGGATGACGATTTCGGGTTGATTTTCTGCAGCGCTTCTAACGCTCTGGGCCAAATGGAGGAGCCGTGTGTTTTCAAGATCATTCCCGCAGGTATGAAACAATAATGGACCGTTAATCCCAAGGAGAAAAGGGACCAAGTGCTGGCACAATCTGAAGTTAATCCTAGATCTCTTGTGTTGATGTCGGGTTTTGAGCTTGCTTGGTTGGTTGGTTGGTCTCCTGCCTCCCAAATTATTTTCTGTCAAAAGTTGGAAGGAAAAACTTGCTCACCCAGCAGTCTGGATGACTTGTGCGGAAGTGGGTAGAGAGTATGCATGACAGCCGACCCAAGGAGAAGTTAGTCCCGAGACCAACAAAGACCCTTTCAGTGTCACAAGGATACCAGTATTACACACATACGGCCTTTGCCTGCTCTTGGTAGGCACTCACCTACACACAACGGCCAAGATTGGTGAGAAACTCGGTCTTTCTCTCTGTCTCTCATTCACTGTGTGAGTCTGTATTGGTCTAATTACTCAATAGGGAATTAGCTCGGATGGGAAGAGGCAGCCTTTGCCTGAGAAGAGTAGTATCAAACACACTCTTGGAAGAGACCTTGAGACTTTTCGCCCCACATTCCGTGCAAGGGACATCAGGCAATTGAATGTCTCCTACATTGGAACAAGCCGGAAGTTCCCAGTAAGGAAAAAAGGTCGTTGAAGTTCCATTTACCACGAACCCTCGAAACACGTCGCCATTTGGCCTTTTCTCTCTCATTCTTTATAACCTGGATTACACCTCTAATCTGCGTATTTGAAAAGGGGGGAAGATGAGACCAATGGTACAACCTTTTTCGTTCAAGAGTTTAGTCGATGGGATGTACGTAATTGTCTGAGAGGGCATTTCATGGTGCCTGATTGCTTGTCGAAGGTCAATGAGAGAAGGAAATCTCAATCAGATTGCGGACTTTCGCTCAATTGCGTGGCTGCCCAGTCGACAACGAGGTGAGTGGGCGTTGGGTTGGTGTTGTGGAAGTGGACGACGTTTTCTTTGTGTTTGCCAATGGACCGGGAAGGAAATCTCCAAGGGCTAAGAGAATAGAGGAGAAAAAAGGACAGGAAATGAACAAACAAAGACAGGTCCCTTAAAACTAAGAAGTGACTTTGATTTGAAGCCATCGTTCCTGGAAAGAAAACGAGCGAGAGAGAGAGCCATTGTGACCTTGGCCAAAATTGGCGAACACGCTTTAGTGGCCTTTGAAACACGAGTAAACGCTCTAGTACTTTGTAGTTGCTAGCTTGGCCTTTCCTAGACTTGTACACAAACACTCAAGGATTGAGAAGGAAGAGGAGGAAGGGAAAACCTCTTTCGTTAGTTCTTGGCCCATAGGATATAGAGTTCCTTAAAGTACTTGGAACATCACATAGGGCTTGGCGCATAAATTTGCCAAGTTTTCTCATCCTTACCTGGAACCTAAATGGATGGGCTTCTTTAGCACACAAATCTTGTTTCCACGCTTCCAAAGTGGTTCTCAATTTCTGACGACGATGCCCCATTTTTGGAACACTAGCTTCCTTACAAGACCTTGAACCAAATACATCTACGTACTGTAGGTCACAAATTAAATCTCGAGTGATTACTAATCTACGGACAGTGCCAAAGGATCATTATTGGTACACAAAGAGATGAGCCCTTGTCTTGGAAAATGATCATGTATAGAGGATTCATGCTTCAGGGGCCGTGTTCCACTTTCCTTGAGCAAGGCTCATTTGTCGGGATATTTCTACTATGTAGATACGCTAACAGCAATTTAAAGCCTACTTAGAAACCCCGAAAAAAAGGGAAAGAGAAATGTCCTCATGGTTCCATTGGCTGTTCCTCTTGTCGAGCAATTGAGGCCCATGGCACCCAAGGGAAGACCAAAATTCATACCAAGAGCAAGGAAAAAACTCACCTTGGTTACCATCCCCCGAGGACACGGTCCAGATCTAGTCAACGAAGACCAAGGATCGGTCCGGATCCAATGGAACAAGAGCTGCAGTTCTCTTAAAAGACAAGGGACAGGGGCCAATTCCTGTCTACTCACAAGTTTTGACACACTACGGAGAGAAAATAGAGTCACAAGGGTTTCTCGTGACTTCTCGATTCCAAAGGAGTCTCTTTTCTGTCAAAAGGACGATATTGCATTGACTATTACCCTTGCACTTTTGAGAGGACCCTTGTTTTAGAGGTATTTCCTTTGCAATCTGGCGGGAAGGAGGAATTAGCAAATTGTTATGTGCACCAAACACGAGCTTTTTCGTAAGAATGATTCGCTACGTTATGTCACAGAGAAGGGCAATTATTGACTGCCTCCAAGCCTTTTCGTTCTCGCCTCATTACAACCCCGTCTTATTGGTAGTCCTCAAAATACCTTACATTTATCGGTATCATGGCATTTGGACATTATTTTCCCCTCAGAGTTGCAATTTTAGACCGGAGGAGTTTGGTTTGGAACAAATGCAATCATGAGAAACTTCCAGGCTTCCACAATTCTTCCTTTGTTGGAATGTTTCCTTTTTGCGAGGTTTTCATCCTTTCATGCAAATAAGGTATTAGCTTGTCAAGTGCAACGAATTGGCCAATATATTGAAGAGGTAAGAAGCCGTGATATGAATGAGTGGCTCCCTTGAAGAAAGAGATGGGGTCTTCCATCTCGATCCCGGGAAATTCTTTGGGGAACGAAGGCCATCAAGCGATAGATCTGTTGGATTCAATTTTGATAATAGCCCTACTGAAAACGGAGACAGGCCTTGGCTATTCATCATACGGAACAGTCAAAGAAGGAAAAAAGGCCAAGACTAAAGAGGAATTGGCAATAACAGTTATTGGATTGGAAGATGGAGAGTGTGCCCTTTTGCGAGGGTGTACCAGAATCCGATTCTCAAGGGCTGAAGAGTCTTTTGCTCATTTGAAGTTTCGTGGGATCACCCTGTAGCAAGTATGAAGTGTCTGAGACGTGATCTGAGAGCTTGAAGCGAGGTTTCGCACTTTTCCTGTAGTCATTCTGTATCGGAACCGTGACGGCCCCGTCCAAAAGTGAGTGAGAGAGCAAAATGTAAAACGCGAATAGCCAAGAGAGAGAGAGACAGAGCTCTGAGAATGAAGATAGATGATGGGTTTGAAGGAGAACCTCCTCAAGTTTCAAGATATATGAGGGTGTTTTTGCAATCGACTAATTTCAACTTTCCATTAGGCCACTACACTCTTCGTTCTGCTAGAAGGCACAAGTTCTCCACAACTCTTCCACTCACCCAAATAGGATCTAAGGTCCTTCAAAAACAACTCTCCGTATTTATGATTGACCTTGATGAGAAAAAATGGCGACCTGAATTTTTGACTTGGCTAATGCACCACTGAGTAGATAGAGAGAGGGCCATCTTGAATTGAGTTAAGGCGGGACATTTGAAACTCAATTAGCTTCCTTGTCGATCTTTTGGGAACCGCTCTCTCTCTTTCTATTTTTTGGACATGAACTTGAATTCAATTGGATGTCGTCCGTTTTCAGGGCCTCCAGATCCTCCTTCCAACTGCTCGGTGGTCAACCAAACGACGGACTCTCTGGAAGTGGAATGTCTTCCCGGATTTGATGGTGGTCTGGAGCAAACATTTCAATTGGAGGTGACAGATCTCCAAACGGACCTCGTCTTGGCCAACGATTCCGGACAGGTCCCAGAATTTGTGGTAAGTAACTTATCGAGCCTTCCCCATCCATGTCCCCAGGCAGGACGAGTGACTCCACGCAATTAAATTTGTTTATCCAATTCCAGGTGTCTGGTCTGAACTCGGGACGAGGATTGAAAATAACAATCTTCGCGGTCAACTCAGATGGGCGAAGTCAACCCTTTGTGCTCGAGGGGTTCACTCTAAAAGTGGCTGAACTACAATTGGAAAGCCCAGTTCCTTTGGAATTCACTCCCGTTTTGGGGATCTTGATTGGGGTGGTGCTCACCCTTCTCCTTGTGGCGTTGGTCATTATCCTGGTGCTGCGCATCAAGTATCGCAACCACAAACCTCCCCAAAATATGCAAAACCTCGCCTCGAGGCATCCTAAAGAAAGATCTTTCAAGCCAGATCTCAATCTGAAGTCCGCTATCCCCACCCAACAAGATGCTGAAGAATACTATTGCATCCAACAACCACATCCTGATGACGACACGGACCCGAGTCAAACCTACCTTCTCAAGGAATCGCATCGCCAAAGTCCCAAATCAACAGGTAATGAAGTGACCCCCGGTCACATCATAAGAAACAAGGGCTTTAAATTAGTATCTAAAAATCTTCCAGAAATCAATGGAAGCCACATGAGTTTGGTAGGTAGCCCGAGGAATAACAACCCTAGTCCATATTTCGCCAGTTCAACGGGCAGCTCGACGGAAAGTTACAGCGGAGGGGGCAGCTGTTCCACAATGGAAGCCGACAAAACGCCTCCATATTTGCCTCGAAATTTAGCAAATACTTATGTTGCCACAGAGCACATGGTAAGCAATAAACCATTGGTCTATTGTACTTTCCCAATTACACAGATAACCATCTATCTTTTTAGCCTTCGAACAATCTTCAGCTTCCACCCAACAGCTACCCCAGCCTAAATTCCCGAGGAACCAACCATTTGAAGGGCGGGGGGATCTCATCCGGGTATGATCCCCACGCTTTGTACTCTAAGGTGGAACCACGTAGTAAGCGAAACGTGTCCAATAACAGGAACCCTGTCTCAAACAAAGCCTGCAACCTCATTGTTAATCCCGTTCAACCTGAAGACGGTGAAAGCGACTCAAAGGCATGGATGCCACTCCTGATTAATTCCCGTCAACAAGAAAGCACTCTCTGAGATCAACATAAATTAAAAGAATACACTTATCATGTTTAGCAACACTGTGCTCACATTTTTTTGATTTTATTAGACCTTCATGGCTCTGTAAGGCAAGCCAAAAACGGCCACCTCAGATATGGACATGATCTGAGGAGCCCCATTGGTTATGACCACGAATTTTCCAATATACCAATGATTGCACGTGAATCCTAAGATCTCGCCATTATGTGCTCGAAGGTCGTAGTGGCTTTGTCCACAAAATCCAAAGCGGTCATCCAGCTCAAGAATTGTTCCTTCTTGAGGGAAGTCTCCATCATTGTATCCTACATAAAACTTTAGATTGACCAGGCCAGCGGCTTCAGCCGAAGGTGAGGCTTGAACCCGGATCATCTTCACCACAAATGATTGGGTAAAATCTAAAGCCAACCACATGTTTCCGTCAGAGTTGTCTCCACTCACCCATTGATTGAACCGAGAGTTGAGGTTCCAGCGGTTGTCCACCAAATGTTCCGACTTACTCTGACTGAAAGATGCATCTGTTTCTTTGGTAGCCACTCGCCCGCCAACAATCGAACTCATTCCAACAAATTGGCAAATAAAGCTATCAAAAATGGTTGCATTAGAGACGCCTGGTTGAAGCAATCCTTGGTCATCCATGACCACAAAGTGGTTGGTATCCCAATCCGTTTGGGTCCAATGTTGATAACCTAAGCATGATGTCCCAAGAGCATCTCCCCAATGGATATGACCATTACTCCAGACAGACTCTTTGGTGCCGTCAGATTTGTCAAAGATCCTCAATCCTAATGGGGTTTGGGTCAATCCAAATGTAGATAAAAGGGCTTGCTTGAGAATATCGTCATAAATAATAGGAAAGGATCCAGACTCCTTGGCGCAAGTTCTCTCCGCTTGATCGTAAGATAGTGGCTTTTCAACCAATTTGAAGAACAAAGTCTGGTTAAGGGTAGGATCTTGGAGGGTGATGTTGTACCCGAACCAGTTGGCAAAGTATTCAGTTTGGAATTTTTCCGCCATGACTCGGATGAACATGATAGACTTCTTGTATGTTGACTTCAGGTACCAGTCATAAGATCCAGTTGGTTGCAGTGCATAATGTAGATTATCCTCAAATTCGTTCAAGAGCACACAATTGCCCGAGAACTCATTGGTGCCATTGTTCATCAAGTAAAGGTCCCAATCCTTGAAAAGATAACTGGAACAATTCGAGACCACCTCGCATTCCACAGCGCAATGTAATTTCCGCTCTATTTCTCTGGCATTATCCCGAATGTTAGGAGGCTCCAAACAACTTTGAAACCCTTGAATATACCTTAAGAAGGTTAGTATGAGGGTCAATACCAAAGGCTGAGACGGGGACATGATTTCCTGAAAAGTTTGATGAGGTCTGAACCACTTATTGAACTGATTTTTTCTTTAAAGTGTTGTCAAGGGCATTGCCATGGTGTTCAAAAGCCTTGGATCCTGTTCAAACCTAAAAACCCATATTAGTAGAACCAAAATGATCCCATTACTGTCGACAGCTCCGACCATAAACGATCGGTTAGGTTCAATTTAAGGAAAGGTCCTCAAGAAATTTACTTAAGAACACTTTTATTGAATTCGTCGATAAGCTATGCATTCAAACATTGGGCAAATGAGTAAGTAAAATTTATATAGAAGCTTCAATATGCACATTTCAGTGAATTAGAATTAATGATTTTCGGCGTTGAGGTTGTACCAGGAGAGACAACTTCAAAATGCCATGGCCAATCCGGCAGGGAGGGCCTTGAACCGAAAGCTTACTTGGCCTTGCCTTGATTGGCCACAGCCTCCACGGCCTTTTTGACGGTCTCTTCATCGCCCAAAAACTTCATGGACACCACGGGCTTGAGGTTTTCATCCAACTCGTAAACAAACGGGATACCCGTGGGCAAATTCAAGCCCATGATTTGCTCCTCGGACAAGTTGTCCAAGTGCTTAACAATGCCTGGATTGCAAATAAAAAGTAAATTTCACTGGACGTCGTAAGTCAATGTACATGTTTTTTACCTCGGAGCGAGTTGCCATGAGCGGCAATGAGAACCTTCTTTCCGTCCTTGATTTGGGGCACGATCACGTCGTTCCAATAGGGTAAAGTCCTCTCAATGGTCAACTTCAACGACTCGTACATGGGGAATTCGTCTCCCTTGGGACCATCGGCGTATCGTGGATCGTTCACAATGTTGTCGTAGTACTCGTGGTCCTTCTCCATCGCTGGAGGTGGAACATCAAAGGATCGACGCCAAATCTTGACTTGTTCTTCACCTGAAACCATTTATTTATATAAGCATAAGTTTTTATCTATTTAAGCATAAGTTATTATCGATTTTAGGATGAGTTATTATTTACTTCAGGATAAGTTATTAGTTATTACTTATTTCAGGATAAGTTAAATCAATGTGGCTTCTTGTATGCATGTATATTGTCATCATCAGAAAAAAAGAGATAAATTGTGTACTACACAATCTTCAAGGGATTTCCTTATTTGTGTATTGGAGTTATTAGAACGACTTTTTGAAATATTTTTGTACCATTTTTGTGACCTTTTGATCAATGCCATGCTATGACCACTTTGTCCAATTTCATTTTTGTTTTCTTTGACGTTTTCCAACTTCTTGATTATTTTCCTTCAATTTTCTGTCTACCTTTTAATCCCCTTTTTGGAAATCGGAACTTATTCACTTGTTTCTATTTAAAATGCTCCGATTTCATCAATTCTTCTCGTAATAGAAACTTAGCTAATTCATTCAAGTATGTAATTGCAATAAAATAATTCATAGACATCTTTGTCGGTAAAATGGGATCAATAAATGGTTGAGTTTTGACGAGTTCGATGCATCACAAACGATTTCTAATGGTTACCGGAATAACCAAATATGCTACAAAATAACTTGATGGTTGAGATACTACTACGTTTCCACACTTTTCAAAACTTTTCTTCCTATTTTATGACTATTTTGCCGGATAAGTTAGCTCAAAACGTAACTCTTCGTGACATTTTCACAACCCAAAAAATAACAAAAATTAGGCTGGCAAACACCTCCATATCTCTAAAGACCCATTCAATTAGCTCCTACCATGCTTGGCAGCGGTTTCGGCCTTATTTAAGCCGGTCAAGGCTCCGTAATGTCGCTCATTGAGCCTCCAGGTTTTCTCAACAGGCAAATCGGGTTGCCCACTTTGCTCTAGAGCTTCCTTCAGAGTGACTTGAGCTCGTGTCAGCAGGGACGTATGGGCCACATCAAAGGTGTATCCAGCGTCCTTCAAGGCCTTTCCACCGGCTTGAGCCTCCTTCACACCTTGTTCGCTCAAATTGGCATCGAACCTGGAAGAAGGAGAAAAAAACGTGCCATTGACGAGGATGTTTTTTGCAAGAAAAGGGATTTTAAAACGAGCTATGGTCTTCCATTTAGGCATCGTTATTTCAAGGAGATAAAAAGCTGTAAGCATTATTTCACAACAGTAACTTGGGGGTATACCAAATATAAAAATTACAAAAGATGATTTGAGAAATCAAGGTTCTGAGAAAGCCATTTTTTTCTCTATGAGGATTGGTTGCAATCGGCCTTCCTTCATGCGGTGTTAAGAAAAGAACAAAGTAACAAAATATGGAAAGGTTGAATTGGCAATTAGTGGCAAATATTTGACCAAAAACCAAAAGGAAAAAGCCTCGTTCATTGCATCACACAAAGCTATTTTTAAATATTGAAAGAAAAACTTAATTTCAAAAAATTGAAACTTCATTTAGATACGTTTTTTTTCAAATTTAATGTTGACTACAACAATGCTTAGTATGTCGCACTCGAAATCATTGAAGAGCATTTTAGCTTTTCAATGTTCTTAATGCATCTTTTGTGACATTGGGTCGATTAGTAAGAACGTTTCGAGCTCGGGATTTAGCAACTTAAAAAAAACTGCAGAAGATATTTATTGAATTTCACCTCATGAGAGATTATAATGAACTTCCAGCTAGTACTTTGAAGAAACTTTTATTTTATGAAAGCATGGAAACATGGAAAAGCCTGTTTAATGATTAAAAATCTGTAAAAGTACTCACTTCATGACAAGCTATTTACTTTTTATAGATTTTTGAAACCGACTTTTCCGTGTTTCCAATCTATCATAACATCAAAGTTGATTCTTATGGATTTTGGGAGAAAACAAGTCACATTTACTTGATTCATCATTTCAAACAATGAAATTTCATTCCCATTGAAATTTAGATTTGTCTAATGCTTTGAAAATCATAAAATTCGAAAACTCTTGTTTTCATTTTCAGTCAGTCATGTGGGTAAGTAACCAAACCGGTGAAGAATAATTTGTTCTCTAATTCTTTCCCAAACTTATTTGCCCGAATATTCTAACGCTCAAAAACTGAACAGCTATGAAATTTACCATCCGCAGAATTTGTTGAGTTTGTTCCACTCGGATTCGCCGTGGCGGATCATTACAATCTTGTAGGTTGCCATGATCGTGGAACAGAGAGAATCCGGATGATACTTTATTACACCGCAAACGTCGGGAGGTTCTTCACTTCTGATGGAGAATACTGAAGTGAGTCAAAGAGTGACCGCAATGTCAAGCCAATGAAAGCAAACCCACTGTTTCTATGATCAAACAGGGTTTCCATTATCACTCCAGAAATGGATTGCTTTTGGTCACTTATAGTCGAGTTGGGTTAAAATGGGAGGGTCAGAGCGTTGGATTTAATATATTGATTGGCCGAAGGGAATGAATATAACTTGATTGAGCTTGATTTTAGCTACCCTGCTGAAAATGTATGTAGGGTTTGTCCGCTGGCAAGGTGACCTCTATGTCTCCTCAACTTTTCACATGGTCCGCTAGAGGGCGCCACCGCGTTAGACTGTTTTTAAACATATATTGTGTAGTTTTATGGATGTAGGATCTTGATTCTTAAATCTAGAGATATTGAAGTCTTGCACAATCGCTTTCAGGCCACCATGGATAAAGGAACAACTACATTTTCTTGGAATCATGTTTGATCCCATTCAAGATAACGCGTTACTAAGGAGAAACATTTTTTGCTCTTGAGGTTGGTTAGTTGTGTTCCCGATTCCCGACCTTTGTCGAGGTAATTCAACGCCTTGAAACCGACTTTGCACATTGTCACTTGTCAATACACATAAAAGGGGCAAATAAAAATGAGCAAGCGACCCACGGATCCCCTTCATACGGCTTCATCGGACTCTACCAATTCCGATGCCGATAAGAAACGTCCCAAATTAACTTCCAATAAAGACCAAGCATTATGGTGGCAATCTCGACCGGTTTATCAAATCTATCCCAAATCATTTATGGACTCCAATGGCGATGGATTTGGAGATTTACCAGGTGAGCACATCATATTTGCCAAAGTCATGCCCTAGCGAAATTTGATCAACTCATTGCGTCAGACAAAGTGGATCAAAAGAAAGCTGGGAACACGGCTTTCTCAGCCTTTAAAAAGCAGTTACAGCTAGATATTACTACTACTTTACTGCCCTATCCCTTCACTTTGACTGACGAGGAGAAACTCATATGGAGGGAGGCATCCAGGTACTACAATCCCAATGTACAGTCAAGCACACATGCTATGGAGGTTCGAGAGTAAAGAATAGGGAGTAAGGAGGAAGTATTCCGTGCCCGTACTTGAGACCCATCCCATAGAAACTCGTTTCATCTGGCAAAGCTGGGGGATTGTGCTTTCCTCTCGGGATCACACAACTTGTGACTCGTTCAAACGGAGACAGAATTGGATAATTTGGCATCTGTTCGAACTGAAACAAGAGCGACAAAGTAGGAAAGAAGAAGACCTACTAAGCTATGGGCGACAACGTGGACGAGAAGAAGCCTGCAACAACGGCTCAAGAACAGGGTCAAGAAGAATCAGTCAAGAACGAGTCTCAAGAGAGGGAGGAGATGTCTCCAAATAACGATACCGACAACGTGGCAATGATGGACGAAGATCCCACCCGTGCCAAATTCATCAACTCGGGAGACTCCAAGGTAAGTTTCTCAAATCAATAGTGCTCAGAGGACCATCACTGTAACTTTTGGTTTCTCAATTCGGTTTGACTAGGTAGAGATTGGCAATGATGGAAAAGGAGCGGGTGCTGGGACCAATATGTATCCAGCCATGACCAAGGCCGAGTTGATGAAGTACGCCAATGATCCCTTTTGGGTCAAGTTGAGATGGGCACTGTTCATCTTGTTCTGGTTGGTTTGGTTGGCCATGTTAGTGGTGTCGATCTACATCATTGTGGTGGCCCCGAAATGTTATCGACCTGCTCCCAAGGAATGGTGGCAAAAGGAGCCTGTTTATGAAGTGTATGCCAAGTCGTTCAAGGACTCGGATGGTGATGGCAAAGGCGATCTCAATGGTAACACATCTTAGAGTGGGATGAGGTCTTCAAGAAGCTAGCGAGATTGTTCTCAAAGCATTACTGGTCTCACAGTACACTAATCGGTTGCTTTTCTCTTAAAAGGAATCACTTCCAAGGTGGAATATCTGGCTTCTTTGGGCGTGGGCTCAGTTTGGATCTCTCCCGTGTACCCATCTCCAATGAAAGATCATGGTTATGATGTTTCCAACTATGTGGACATTGACCCGACCTTCGGAGATCTCCAAGACTTTAAGGATCTGTTGGCCAAGTTGCAAGAGCATGGATTGAAGCTCATCATGGACTTTGTTCCTAATCATTCATCTGATCAGCACGACTGGTTCAAGAAATCGGTTGATCGGGAAGATCCTTACACTGATTACTATGTTTGGGTTGATGGTTCGCCCGGCAACCCTCCAACTAACTGGGTACAGACAAGTTTTGCATTCAAAGTCATATCACGGAATGCACTTCTTCACTGAAAGGCATCTTTTCTATTTAGAAATCGGTTTTCAATGGCTCCATGTGGGAATACCATCCCAAGAGAGGTCAATACTATCTCCATCAGTTCTACAAGGAACAACCCGATTTGAATTTGAGGAACCCAAAAGTGGTTGAAGAGCTGAAGAACGTGCTCAGATTTTGGATGGACTTGGGTGTCGACGGATTCCGCATTGATGCCGTACCTCATTTCTTTGAAGGTATTGAAAGAGGATAGATTTGGTCTTAGGGGGACAAATTTTACCTTCAAACTTGAATTTTAGATGAACAGTACTTGAACGAACATGAACTTATCGCTCAGAGTGACGTTTACGACGCCGTTGAGAAAAAATATACCTACAATTTGCCCGAATGTTTGGACCTTCTTCGAGAATTCCGCCAAGTCTTGGACGCTAAGACGGCCGAAGATGAAACCAAGCCTAGGTAATCTGAAAGAAGTCCTTGAAGTTTCTGATTGAGCTTGCAATACTGTCCCTTTTTCTCTCTCTCAGGATTATGATGACCGAGGCCTATTTGGACATCCCTGACCTCGTCAAGTACTACGGACAGGTTCTAAACAACACCTTTGGCGACATTTCCCACCTCCCTTTGAACTTGAAGTTCTTGGAATCCTTCAAAACCGAAGAGGATCTTACCGCGTTAAAGCTGAAGGAAACCATTGACCACTATTTGGGAGCGTTGCCAGACAAGTCGAACACTTGGCCAAATTTTAACCTAGCCAACCACGACCAAAGTCGTCCAGCCTCTCGATTCGGCCGACAACTAGCTGGAGCCATGCAAATGGTCATGATGATGTTGCCCGGCACGCCCATCACCTACTATGGCGAAGAAATTGGCATGACCGACACTGAAATGGCCAACCCAGAGGATTACCGTGACCCATTCAGAACACCAATGCAATGGGATGATTCTGCCAATGCAGGGTTCACTTCTGGTACCCCCTGGTTGCCAGTCAATGCCAACCACGATGAGATCAATGTAGCCGCTCAGGATAAGCCTGAGGTCAACAGCTTCTTGACGGCGTACAGAAAATTGGCCGAATTGCGTACACAACCTTCGGTTCTTTTTGGCAGCACTCACATGATCGTGCGGGACGACGTATTTTTCCTGTCTCGAATTCGCAAAGGAAACCCGGGATATTTGACCATTGTCAACTTTGGCGACAGTCCCGTGTCCACTAATGTCACCATGAGCGATGCCTTGCCCAATTTAGGGAACAAGGGCATCGTGGAGGTTCGCACTACTGCCAAAACCGAGGCAAAAGCTACATCGGGCGAAGCGGTCAAATTTGAAGAAATCAAGCTGAAACCCAAGGAGGCAATTGTCGTTAACTTTGTCCCCAATTTCTAAGCCCAAGAGCAAACCATGGATTTGCTTGAATGTAATAAATTCAACTGCATATTAGTTCTGAGTTTATTTTGCCATGATTAAGTAGACGAGCCTGTTGGGCTTGTTTGTCCACGTTTCAACATCCTGAGGAAGACCTAAAAATGAGAGAAACAATAAGAACTTTTTAACACTTTTGATAGTATTTGAAAAATCACAAGATTGAGTCGAAACTTAAGGGCAACATCAAGTGCAATTATTTAGGGGTGACAAATGCTTCCATCACGTTCACGACGATAAAGACATGGAACAGTTTAACGTGTCCCTGAGAAAGATTTGTTTTTCCCGTAAATTTCTGTTCCTGAAAGGCTTGTTAATTTATTAACTGACATGGACGCGAGGTTTGCTAAAAGAGGATAAAATTAAGTCTTTGATGGGGTTACATAACATGGTACGGTGTTGAACATAAATGTAAAATAGTTTCCGGTTTTTAGCACGTTCTCAGAATTTTTTCGCTTTTATCTTCTCCAGTGCATTTTCGACATTCTGAGGCGCAAATCTTGGACCTTGATTTCACTCAACCTTGCAAATTTCCTATCGACCGACCATCACAACACTTTGACAAACTTTCAGCTGTCTCTTTTTCCAGGGAACACTTCTCAAAGTGATCCAAAATCAGCCTGCATAGCGCCTAATCTATTTCCGTCTGACGTAGGTCATGCAGAAATATGAGAAACTAGAAAAAATTGGCGAAGGTACGTGAACAACTTGGCCTTGTTTTGAAAACACAACTATCAAAATAAAGCTTTTTATTCTAGGCACTTATGGCACTGTCTTCAAGGCCAAGAACAAAGAGTCCCAGGAAATTGTGGCCTTGAAAAGGGTTCGTTTGGATGATGACGACGAGGTAACGAGACCAAGGTAGCAAATATTTTTCCTGGATCTCTTTAGTGCTCAATTTTACCTTTGATTTAGGGTGTACCCTCATCGGCTCTTCGAGAAATCTGTTTGCTCAAGGAGCTCAAACATCGGAATATCGTCCGACTTCATGATGTGCTTCACTCAGATCGCAAATTGACCCTAGTTTTCGAACATTGCGATCAGGACCTCAAAAAATACTTTGACTCTCTTAACGGAGAGATTGATGCCGAAGTGGTCAAATCGTTTATGTATGTAGTAGATTTTGCGGTTTCTAAGGGTTATCAAGCAAGGGTTTACTTTGAGATGGGATGGGATGGTTTAGGTTTCAGTTGTTGCGGGGTTTGTCGTATTGTCACAGTCGGAACATTCTTCATCGGGATCTGAAGCCTCAGAATTTGTTGATCAACAAAACGGGCGAGCTCAAGTTGGCCGATTTTGGGTTGGCGCGGGCTTTTGGCATTCCAGTTCGGTGTTATTCTGCAGAAGTGGTCACATTGTGGTATCGACCTCCGGATGTGCTCTTTGGTGCCAAACTGTATACCACGTCCATTGATATGTGGTCGGCCGGATGTATTTTTGCAGGTTCGAATAAGATAACATCTCTTTTTTCACTTTTCAAAGCCATTAGATTAGTTGGAACGGTTTCTTTTAATGGTATAGGCTATCAAGCTCTAGTTCAAAGCGTATTTTGAAGAGGAATTTTGAATTTCAGGCTCCCAAAACGTTACTTGACAAGTTTAGAACTAGTGATGCACCGAAAGAGCGTTAAATCAAAGCTGAAAGGAGCTGACCAATCTTATGTTTCGAGCATAAATTACTATCAAACTCTTTTTTATTTAAAGAAGCCACCAATTATTTGGAATTAAATGGGTTCAAAACATGACTTCCTATCAGATTTTTTTTTTTTGACGAATCAAGTTCTTCCGAGCCAGACCAACGGAAATTAAAATCCTTCAATTGATGTTTATTTACTTCAGAGCCCTAGGGAAAAGGAGAACAGAACAAAAATTCGGGTCTGATATTCCCAAAGAAACCAAAACTAGGTTTATTTTTCAAGTATTCGTTGCTTACACAAGTATATTGAAGTTGTGGAAGAAGGTGGCACTTTTTCGCGCTCAAAAAATTGAAAACCACAAGATCTTCATGGTCCTCAAAAGGTTTCAAAATGTGAACTAATCACCATGTAATCCGGATATGGCATTTTGGAACTTTTGGTTGTTCCCATAGAGGAAAAAGAACTGGAAACAAACAACATCCGAAACCTGGAGTGCCTCCAGAAAACTCCGGTAGGGGTCAAAGAGCAAAACCATTACTAAAGATTCCTTTGATACGTGCTTCAAGGAGCCGTTGCGCCTTGGGGAAAGGTTAAATCACGAGACTCTAGGTCATATTCAGAAATAGCCTTTGATGATTGATTGCACAAATCTTATTGTTCTCAAGTTATTAAGCCATTTGCATTCTTGTTGGGACGCCCCTCGTTTATCGATTATTCTTAAGTCCAACTTTAAAAACATTGAACACTCATGTTTGTGTCCAACACATGAATTTAACTTAAGCTTTTACCGAATGTTCTTTAGAATTAGCGAATGCGGGTCGTCCCTTATTTCCGGGGAGTGACGTGGATGATCAACTGAAACGCATCTTCAAGCTCTTGGGAACACCAGTGGAAGATAATTGGCCCAACATGGGCCAGCTGCCCGAATTCAAACAATTTCCCATCTACCATCCCTCCATGGCCTTCAGTCAAGTGGTTCCTAAGCTCTCTAGTCGTGGCCGAGATTTGCTCCAAGTGAGTTTGGCATCCGTTAGAGGCCCCTAAAATCGTTTTATAGACAAATCCTTTTCCAGCGCTTACTCCAATGCAATCCTGGCCAACGTCTTTCCGCAGATGAATCTATGGCTCATCCCTATTTTCAAGACATGAGTCCTAGCTCGAAAAGTGTTTGATTTGTTGAAGAAAAACGACCAATGAAGAGATGTCGTGT
Source organism: Tigriopus japonicus (assembly GCA_010645155.1). Lineage (NCBI taxonomy): Eukaryota > Metazoa > Arthropoda > Copepoda > Harpacticoida > Harpacticidae > Tigriopus > Tigriopus japonicus. The sequence continues at coordinate 1,938,180 of CM021312.1, read as the reverse complement.
GGAATTAAAGTAACCGTGCACGAGTTTGTCAAACAAATGGAATTCCTTTCCACCCCAAAAATTGAATCTGTTAACGGATCGATCCGATCTTTGTTCGTGTGAAAAGATCAATCTCCCAAATCCTTGTTTGGGGATGATGAACTTTTCCCCTCTATGGTACAAATTTACAAATAGGGGAAAAATGTTACTTGGATGAGCGAGAACGACTTGTGAAAATAAAACCCTTGACTTCCCTGTTGAATTGGAGACATCTTTGTTTTGTCGAGGCAATATAATATGAATGGATGTTTCAACCAATCAAGATTTCAGAGCGAAGCAAAGGTTCAACCGACATTTTAGTACATTTAAGCTCACACAATGGTTCAAATGGCTTTTTGAGTTTGAACGGAAATTTCCGAAACCACAGTTTTACCCGAAACGCTAAATTTTTGAACAATGTGAGAATTCGGAACCTAATAACATTATTTTATATATATAAAATAATTGATACATACAGAGAGTAAGCCTCGTGATGGAATTTTCTCAGCTCTCTCAGTACGAAGCTAATTTGGAAAAAAAAATGTCAAGGTATCATGTTAATGGATGCAAATTTCTTGAAAATAGGCCCAATGGGTCTATTTGTCAGGAATGTTATCTTTTTACCACTTAACTTTATTTGCCATTGTTTTTGTTTATTACAAGTTTTGAATCTCAATACTCGATACGAAAAATGAGCTAAACAAGACAAAAATTCTGAACCCTAAAAGCGAGATTGAAAACTTTCACAACCAAAAAGCGTTGTATCAACTATTTCAAATCTAAAAACAAAATAAAAAGTGAACATTTGACCTTGAGAGTACACAAATTGAAGTTTGTTGTCGTTTTTTTTTTTAGTTTGATCTTAAGATTAAACTTCCCATTTCGTTTGACCTTAGGGCATTTTATTTGCCATTGTTTGGGCTTATTGGCTTGATTCATGTGCGAGATGTGTGCACTGATGTGCAAATGTGCAAATGTGCAAATGAAATACTTCCATAATAACGTAAAATCCATTGTAACTACCGTGGACACACATTTCGTGTTGCTACTAATTGTTTTTGAAACCTGTTTTTCTTGATATCTTAAAATCCAGTCGACGTAATTGATCCCGTTTAAATTTGTTCTACAGGGTTGGCGGGCCAAATGTAGAGTTTGGCGTTTTTAGTACATAAACCATGTCCGTTTCAAGGCCAATAGGACATGTGTAAGGTTGCTTCAAGTGAGCGTTTTAAATCATTCCGCGGGTGGCAAAACAGGGCCGTTGGCTGCGCTGGGCTGCTCAGCCCATTTTGGCGAATCCAAGTTTTTCCCATTTTAACGTGCATTTGATGATTCTAGGTCCCTGGAAACGATCTAAATTTTACGTTTTGATCCCTCTGCTTTCACTTGGTTGAAAATATGCCCAATTTGTTTGCTAGAAAATGATACAGAAAAGATTAGATCTTAAAAGAAAGAAGCGTTAAAAAATAATGCATTTCTCTGTATGTTAAGTACTTTGAAATATTTAAATGATTCTTTGGAACCCACTGAATAAATCAGCATCTTTATATTAGTGTTTGGATCAATGTTAAGTCCTAATTTTGCAATAGCACAAGGCTTGCTTACTTGCTTTTATATCAATCACCCTAATAATATTTTTTGCATATTATTGACCCAATTCCAGCCAAGGTATCCTTAAGTGAAATACCGATCGTTTCCAAGGACCTAGAATCATCAAATGCTCGTCAAAATGGGAAAAACTTGGATTCGCCAAAATGGGCTGAGCAGCACAGCACAGCCAACGGCCCTGTTTTGCCGCCCGCGGAATGATTTAAAACGCTCACTTGGAGCAACCTTGTGCATGTCTAATTAAGGCTCAAAGATTTCTTTCTTTTATTGATCATTTTTTACATACATTTTAAACAGAGGCGTCCCCGAATCAATCAATCATTAAACGTCAGACGTGCTGGAATTCCAATTCAAAATTCTGCCCTCCTCTCTCTGAGGAACAAATATAAGGCAGTGTCAGATGTCCCACTCATCTCATCTCATCGATCAAGTAGTCCCAAGGGCTTCAACAGGGAAATGTAAAAAACAACTTCTATCCAATAATATTTCATGATTCTGGAACTGAAAGTTTGAAAAAATATCCATCGAAAATTACAATATTTATGTTTGGTTAAAAGGTACGGACTACACTTGGTCCGTCGACCCTGTATTCCCTCCACGTAACTACAATTTTCAAACTCTTATTTACGCACTTCTGATTTTCGACTTTGACCAAAATTGACAAATTGTAAAGGAAATTTTAGGTTTTGAGAATCTAGTAACTTTTAAAAGAAGTTTTAGGTTCAAGAACAAATTTTGAATTTGCCAAAAAGTTTCCATTTGCTATCAAACATTCTCAGCGCCTTGAAAAATTGTGCATTTCATACACAAACCTCACAGTTTATTCTCCATCTTGGCTCTAACAAAAGCATCTCTTCCCCTGACTAAAGAATTTCATTGCATGCAACCAACAAATATCAAACCTAAAAAACTCAAGTTATGGTAATGGAAGGATCTGACAAATAATGTAGATTGTAGGCCTAGGTTTGATTGCTTACTAAGATGCCAATTTCTAAAACAGGCCCTTATGAACTTGAAAACACCAAGCTAAGGATATATCAGTGTAGCGGTACACGGTGCTTAATTGACATGGAGTCATCATTTTTACGTTCCAAAGATATTTGAGATCAATTTTGAGGGATGGACAGCTCCGGAAAAGCCACTTTTGAAATTGAGTTCCCGTAATTAGGTCACGGGTCAAACATTGAAAAAATGTCACTTAAATCATGCGTAAAACACATTTATGAACATTTTCTTTGATACAATTGTTAGGCACACGTGGGTCGCGGGATGTCTTAAGTATTGGTGAAATCTATTTTTCCGTACAATTTACAATGGCTATTTTTGAACAACATTCTTGAAGGACGAAAACGGACTTTGGTTAAGCCATGTAAAACAATGACTCCATAGATTTCGACAATTTTTAGGTAAGAACAACCATGAGACCACCTTAGGAATGGAAACTTCAAAAACTTCAGACGATTGTTTTCTAGTGTGTTTCAACTAACTTTTTTCATCCTTTTTTGGTTGTGACTTAATTAATAGAACTCAACTACTTGTGCGGCATTGACTCTTCACCTTAAAACTAGTCTCAAATGTCAAAATTTCAAAAAATGTTTTAGTTTATAGACTTTAAGGTATATAACTTTTTCCCTGGGCCTAAACTGATATAATACAATAAATATAAAATCGTTTCCCATTCAATTATGGGTCCAAAAAGTCTTTGGGTATTTTGATTCAAACCTAAAACGCCTTTCGGAACACCACGGACATCAATGGACTCACTAGTTCTGTCCAAAGTACGTTATATCTTATCGTTGGTGACAGGACAACTCGACCTAGCGGACAACTCGACCCAGGACAACTCGACCCAACGGACAACCCGACCCAGGACAACTCGACCCAGCGGAGAACTCGACCCAGTGGACAACTGA